>CM058233.1:66704901-67355489 GCA_030180135.1 Orychophragmus violaceus | reverse complement strand
ATCCTCTTTTATGCCCACCCATCTCAAAGTGATATCTCTTCTTCGAATCTCTTTTTCGAGGCTCTCAATTTCATCTCTAACTTTCGCTGAAATCCTATCGAACCACTCAACCTCTTCCTTGAATATCTCAATCACGAAACCCTTTGTGATACGATGTCTACATCTACATGTAAAATATGACATTTGGGTGTGTGTTAAACCATCTAGTTTTCTTCTGCTTTGCTTTTATTTTGAAATGGGACAACTTCTGAATCTGATTCTTGGTTTGCTTATGATTTTTTTGTGGTTTTCTTGAGTTGGAACAATTAATTTTTGTTATATAGGTTGTAAACAACTCCTATAATCCTCTAAGAGCTTCATTATGGTCTCCACAGTCTGGGTAAGTTGGTTGTTTTTTTAATAAGTGTTTGATGTGTTAGAGTCTGATGGTTAGGACGTTAATCTTATAGTTAGCACGCAATTGATTTTGACGTCTCTGTTTAACTCATTAATGTGTTTTGTTAAGTTCGAGTGTTTGAGCATTTACAAAATAGTGTTTGCATCATTTGAGACATGACCAAACCATTCATAACTTTCTTCTAAAATATTTTTTGAGGAGAACTATCAACGACGTATGAAAGACATGTTAGCATCACAAAGGACTGCATAAGCACTGCAAAGAACTGCAACATCGTGAGATCTCAACAGATGAAAATAACAACATCTTTCCTTAGGTAAGGTAACATTTTTTCACAATCCATGTTTATAAAGTCATCTCATGTTCTTTATTTAATTGTTTTCCTCTAATTGTCTGTAATTGTCACAAGCCAATGAGAACGATGGAAGAGTAAATCCTTATAGAGTCGAAAGTCTAACAGGAAATCTTTTAATGTGTAAGCGCAAGCAGCCCAAACACTTTACAGTGTTGTGTTCCATCAAGAGCACATAAAACAACAACATCATCTTCTTCTTATGTTAATAATCACTGTCTCTTGAACATGTTAATTTTTTTGGATATGATTTGGCAACTCTTTAATGCTGGAGTTTACGTATGTAGATCGTTTGTGTCTACATGTTACCAATGTTATTTTGAAGCAAATGTCTATTACATTTCTTGTACCATTCAAATTACGGTATCACCAATTACCAAATCGAAAATGAAAATAATCCAAATTCTTATTTCTATGAATAAAAGTCAATAAATAGTCGTCAATTATTCGCACTACACACACAAAGTAGTCACTAAAGATTTACCTTCAGTGAATCTAGATTTTCTGAGTAGTCGCTTAATCAATATTTAGTCATTAAACCGTTGCTAAGTAGTCACCATATCTTATGACTAAGTTATGACTATATTACACAATCAGACAATAATCGGCAATACAATACCATAAACCAATCTGGATGTTTTGATTAGAGGCGGCATACTCGTTAGCAGTCCCTAATTAATAGCAAAATGTTAACCATAAACATATTTTGATTTTCTAGTTAATCGTTATATAATCGGTAAATTAATAGTCCTCATATATTATGAATATATTAGACAGTCATGTAATAGTTGACAAGTAGTGGCTGAATCTGTACCATAATCATATTTGGATGTTCTGATTAGTCGTTCAACTAGTCATTACCAAGTCACCAATTAGTCGCCAATATTTACTATTACATTATGACTATATTGAGCAGTGGAAAAATAGTCGGCCATTGGTCACCTAGGTTAACGACTACTAGGTGACTACATTTCTCCGACTGCATCTGGATTATGTCTTTAGTCGCACAACTGAAGTCAAATGGTCCAAATTAGTCCATATATCTTCCGACAACGCTAGTTCTATTTTATGATTACATTTGTTAGTCGCAAAAATAGTTATAACTTGCCGACTATTATTACGACTATGCAATTTAGGGACTATGGATTTACATCTACCATATTTAGTTATATTTTAGCGTATAACCGCGTTTAACGACTTTTTGAGACTAAGAGTGCAGTCGCAAAAACGATGTTTTCTTATAGTGATATTACTAGGGGTGGGCTTAGCACCCCTAGGTTAGCTCAGTTCATCTTCTTGAATGATTGTTTCTAAGATAATATTCACATCGGCCCATTATTATCAAAATCCCAAATCGGAGAATGACACACATATCGAGAAAAATACATGTATACATCTAAGCAATATCAAATAGTGGAAACGACACAATGATGACCAGTTGCTCACCTGACCTTCCTAGGACAGGTAGACAGAAGACAGCCTCCCAGCAAACCATAAACAAAAATACAAAAGTGTTTTTTGCAGACCCGACCTAGATCTAAACTTGCTCAGAAGGAGTCCCTGAGGTAACAATCGAAGGGTTCGAAGAAGATGTCCACCCAGCTAAACAGAAGGAGAAGCCCTTAGGACGTCATCATGCGGATAATCGATGACCCTCACGTTCTTCTCATGCTCGACCCTGTCTTTTTAAATCTTATTGACAAACTAGGCAGTCTTAACCTGAAAGACGGTTCCGTTCTCTTTCAAAATGTCAAGAACCTCGAGATATCTCGTGATCGGTCTCATGAAAAAGATGTCCTTCTCGGTTGCATCCCAAGAATAATGAGCCTCTAGGTAATCCCAAATCTTCGTGAACAATGGCTCTTATTTAACAGCCATTAGCTTCTTGCTCAGCGTCTTTCAACTTTTCGTATGTCCGAGACGACTTCATCCGGATAGTCTTGGATTTGAGCTTCTCCCAAAGCTCATTGTTGTCAGTCTTCAATCAAGTGATCTCCTCTTGAGCTGTTGTTATTTAAGCCTTCTGAGATTTTGGCACACCCAGGCTTCAGTCAGTTCGGTGAAAAGATGAGCTTCGAACCATGGAGAGTAATACCTTTCAACATCCAAATCTTTGTCGCAGATTCAAGGGCACTCGCTTTCGCCTCAAGCAGTTTCTTCTTCTTCAAAGCATCCCGAAGGTTGCACCGGACTATTTTAGCTTCCGATTGTACGAGTAAAGCAAATAGTTCGAGATATTGCGATATTCGCCATATGAAATCACGGGAAGTCAGAAGCTGAGCAAAGAAACAACCACCAATCAATGGAAAGAAAACTTACCAATGCCTCAGATTTCCCCTTCTTGATTCTCCATACTCTCGATAAGAGGCATCCCGTGAAAAGGTCCCCTAATCGATGAAAAAACTTTAGCACATGTGTTAGGAATAATGCAGTCTCATCAACCTTTCCCGAATCAAAAGTTCCTCAGGATAAATCTGGGGAGATAACCCAACAAGGGGCACATCTTGGTCTGGAGAAGCATGTGTAGTTTCCCTTACCGCCATGTCAGACAGAGTTGGTACCTCTACATTAATAGCAGACTTGTCAAGAAATGGTGAACCAAGAAATTCATTAATGTTCTCTTCTGGTAGAAAATCATTAATGGGAACGTCCTCATCGATCTTGATCCGTGACAGATGACCAGCAACACCGTTTTTCACTCCTTTCTTATCCCTCACTCTATATCAATCCTGAAGTAGCAAAATCAATCGAAGCAACCTCGACTTAGCATCCTTCTTCTGCATCAAGTACTTAAGTGCAGAATGGTCTGTATGCACAACTACTTTGGATCCAATCAGATACGGACGAAACTTCTCAAAGGCAAAAACAATTGCTAGCAACACCTTCTCAGTTGTTGCATAGTTCTTCTGCGCATCATCAAGAGTCCTACTAGCATAGTAGATAGCATGAAGCTTCTTGTCCTTCTTCTGACCAAGTACAGCTCCTACTGCATAGTCACTAGCATCGCACATCACCTCAAAAGGTAGATCCCAGTCAGGAGGTTGCACAATTGGAGCAGAAATAAAAGCTTGCTTCAGCTCCTGGAATGCAGAATTACACTCATCTGTGAACTCAAACTTCACATCTTTGCAGAGAAGTGCAGTGAGTGGTCTAGCTATTTTCCTAAAATTCTTAATAAATCTCTTGTAAAATCCAGCATTCCCAAGAAATCTCCTTGATATATCATGGTTTTTCTAGGTTTTTAACCATGATATAGTTGTATATATTGAGTCTTTAACCTGGTTTTTAGAGTCTATCGAGTCTTTTACAGTAAGCTTGCGTTTGGAGCAGAGAGAGGGATTTTGGGACATTTCTGGCGATTTGTGCAACGAGCTGAAGATGGTGTCTCGACCATTATGGAGTGTCGACCGACACTACCTTTGATGTCGGTCGAAACCGAGCCCGAGAGAAGTTATGCGCCGAGTTTAGACAAGTTTTGAAGAATTGCGCAAAAGACCCCGAAGTTTCCCTATATTCTAATCTGACCCCAAAACGTGTTTAGAGAGTTTTATTAGGGTTTCAGACTTATTATTCTATTATCTTGTTCTTGACTTGTTCTGGTTTTAGAGAGAGATTGAGAGATATTGATTTGGGGCTGATTCTTGCTACTTGTAACCTCGAGAGAAGGATTTCGAACCCCTTTTGCTTTATCTATTCAGTTTCTGGTTTTCTATTCATGATGTATTGTTTAATTGCTTCTATGTCTGAGTAGTAACCTAGTTAGATTTAGGGATTCTCACAAAGTTTTATGCTTGTTTGATAACTGGTTGATTAGGACTCACTATCTTATCGTTCATCACCTAAGTTGCACTTAATTAACAATAGCACGAGAGTGTGAGTGATAAATCTGAGATAATTAGCAATAGCACGAGAGTGTGAGTTATAATCTGACCTAAACTTAGAGTGAACAATTTGACTAGGTACAAAGAGATTTGGTCTAGGAAAATTGTGAACCGATAGAATATGTTCTTAATGCTTGTTTAGAACTCTAGGATCGCAAAGAGATTTGGATCACTAGGTTGCTAGATATAGAAACAATCTCAGCGAGAGTTGGATTGTTTAGTATTGTGTTTCTAGTTCTTGAACTGCGCTTAATCTGAATCTTGTTAGTTAAGTATCCGGCATAGCATAATTCCCGAGAAATTCCTAAGTCTGACGCCTTTCTCCATCTGAAAACACTTTCTAGTTTATTGCTTTTGTTTATTGCATTCACTGGTTTGATTTAGCTTAACTTGAATACATACAATCTATCGTGTGACCGTGAGTCCTTGTGGATTCGATACCCTAAGTACTATAATAGCATAACTAAGCACTTGCAGTAGAATAGAGAGTAAAAATTAAGACCTATCAAGTTTTTGGCGCCGTTGCCGGGGACTCAACTGAGTTCGCCGATAGATTTTGTCCTAGAGTTGAGTCTAAGTCGTTTTTATTTTCTTTGTTACTGATTTTTCTCTTGTTTAGCTTGTTTTTGGTTGTACAGGAAATCGACAGACGCCTTCAGTGTCGACCGATTTCTTCATCAGTGTCGCTCGAAATCGACTGCGGAACAGATATTTTGAGTTCTGTATATGCCAAGTCGACACACTCGAAGCAACCAGAGCGAAGAACTTGTGAACCTCAGGATTGAGGAACTTGCTAGACTAGAGAGAACGAACAAAAAGGGTCAACGAGCAAGGATGAACAACAATCACTTGATTCTGAGACCTGATACTGAGGGTGTTCTGAGAGACGACAAGAATAACCGGTACAACGATGCTGGGCAAAGAATTGATGCTGAGGGTCGTGTGATCCCTGAACCTGAGCCCGAACAGCCCCAAGGTCAAGGGCAGATGGTTAATCCTCCTGCTAATGAGAGGACTCTTGCTGACTACAACCGTCCGGATGAGTTCTATGCTAACCGGTCAGCAATTATACCTCTTGGCTTTGAGAGGAATGATTTCGAGATCAAGATTGTCTATTACTCTCTTCTGAGGCAGAATCCTTTCCATGGTCTACCACATGAGCAACCCATGGATCATATTGATGATTTTGAAGACTTCATCACTGGAATGAAGTATAATGAGGTAAACTATGACTATCTGTATCTCAAGCTTTTCCCCTACTCTCTCGCTGGAGAGGCTGCAGCTTGGCAGAAACAACTTCCAACTGGGAAGTATACCACTTGGGACGCTGTGAAGAGGGAGTTTTGAGGCACTTTTATGATGATGCTTGCTCTGATCAGTCGAGACAGGATATTCTCACCTTCACCTAAGGTCCTACAGAGCCTCTTAAGTCTGCTTGGATGAGATTTAAGATGTATCAGCGTGACTGTCCTCACCATGGATTCTCTGAAGTGACGCTGCTGGCCATATTCTTCAGAGGTATTGATCTCCACTACCAGTCTGCGTTGGATAATGCTAGCAATGGAAATTTCAATACAAGGACTCCTGAGCAGGCTAGAGTGCTAATTGACAACTTGGTGAGTAGCAATAGCACCAAGAATGCTGATAGAAGAAGGAAATAATCTGGTGGAAAGGTTGATAAGCTGGAGATGATTGAATTCAAGAATAAGTTAGACTCTGTTCACAACTTGTTGACTGTAAAGAAGGCTGTCCATTTTGCTCAGGATGTTGACGTATTTGAGGGTGAAGAAGATAACCAAGAAGAGGATGTGAACTACATTAGTGGCTCTGGATTCCAAGGAAACATGTTTGGTAATCAGCAAGGTAAAAGGTTCTTTAATGGTGGACAGAATAGTTCTTTCACAAGCAACCAAAACTCTTCAGGCTATGGACAGACTGCTGGTTATCAGAAACCTTTTCAGCAAGGTATTTCTTATCAGAGGAACTATGGATCATCCTCATATCAGACACCTCCTACTACTAATGCTCATGAGAGCAAGATAGAAGCTATGCTGGAGCGGGTGCTGGAAGGTCAGACTAAGATCACTGTGGAATTCAATAAGAAGTTGGATGTTGTGTATGAAGATCTGAATGGGAAGTATGAATCATTGAGTACACATGTGAAGCAGTTGGATACACAAGTGAAGCAAATTTCAAGCTCAGTTATGGGAAAGAGTGTTATGGACACCCATATCAAAGCTTGGTCAGTTCAGATTGATGATGGATCAAATCAAGAAGAGAAATTTGAGTTTAAGACAGCTGAACTAGTTAAAGATACTGAAAAACCCGAGAGTGAAATCTTAGTGTCGGTCGATTTCGACCTCGATGTCGGTCGACATCAAAAGCGAGAGGAACCGGGTTTGCCAACATCATGTGCCATTGCTGAAGAAACGGACCATGAACCTCCTATACCTTTCCCTACAGTATCAATGAAGTCTCAACAAGAGCTTGATGAAGCTAAACAGCTGGAAGAGATGGATGAGAAGTCGAAGGAGGAACCACAAGCTGATGTTTCACCCTATCATCCTTGTGTGCAGAGATACTTAGAGATGATGTTACCTATGGATGAGGTACTGAAGGAATGGGTAGTAGTACTCCCTAAACAAGTCAGTGATGTGTTGCTTACTCAAATCCCTAAGAAGCTAACAGATCCTGTTATATTTGTGCTGAGTTGCTCTATCTTCGAGAATGGCTTCAAGCGTTCTCTGTGAGATCTAGGAGCTGCTGGAAATCTCATGCCATACTTTGTGGCAGAGAGGCTGGGGATGACAGAATTTTCAAATACTAGGATCTCTCTGGTCCTAGCTGATCAGTCAAGAAGGATTCCCGAAGGAGTTCTTGAGGATGTCCCAGTCAGAGTTGGAAACTATCTAGTTCCAACGGACTTTGTGGTTTTGAAGTACGATAGCGAGGCAGATGAGTCCCTAATACTGGGAAAACCTTTCTTAGCCACAGCTGGAGCGAAGATTGATGTGAGGCATGGTTTGATTGATCTCCACCTAGGGGATGAGCCTCTGCACTTTTAGATGGATATGCTGCGAAGGCCGAAGATCGATAGTCAGACTTTTAGCATTGAGGATGAATAGGAAGTGCAGACGAGTGAGATTTTAGTTTCTGATCCTGGAGAAAAGAAGATGGTAGTGATGGATTGTTTAGGTTAATCCTGATTCAATTCTCAGATTCAGATTATCCTTAAACATGCTGATCTAGGTTCTTCTTGAATAGAAACAATGATAGATCTCACCTTTTACCTGTTTATGCAGCGGAAAGAGAGAACAGGTCAGAGATCAGAGAGCCACCGAGAGATAACTCCTCCAGAGGTTCACACACGCACACCAAGCAGGAAGAGAGGCTGCTAGACCAAGGAAGAGGAGGCGCAGACCGAGAGAGAGTTGGCGCAGGGAGGCTAGGGTTAGGGAGAAAGAGATTTGGGTTTTAGTTTATAAAACCCTTCTCTTTCCCTTTTGGGATTTTGGGCCCAAATACCAATCTGATTAAATCCCTTGGATTTAATCAGACCCATTAATCTCTCTCTAAGTACGACAAATGCCTGGCACTTTTACCGTACTTCTGCTAAGCCGTTCCTACACATTTTCCTGTTAGCTTAGGCGTGTGACCCATATGGGATCATATAATAAAGGCAATAAGTCCAAGACTTATAGATCATGAGCGGACTCTAGCAAGCCATCATGACCCCCAGTATTATATGACTTATGTCTGATCATTGACATACTCTTACTTTCTAGAGACAGTACCGAGATTACTGGACACAATTCCAACAATCTCCCACTTGTACTGGAATCTCTGTATTCATAATCCTTTTGTCACAATATCTCGATTAGTCATAAGGCAAGATTGGTGTCATCCTTATAAAGCCTAATCTTGTTCATCGGACTCTGATTCGATACTGACAATCCAAACGACTCGGGACAGTCCGTTTGAGCATGGCCATGCATTTTCCAGTATTCAAATCTCCGATTGGCCTAGAGATATTCACTCCATTTATATTGGAGGGACAAATCCCGTCTTGTTCCATCACTGTAAACTACTCATTTCATAATGTACCCAAACAAGGTCCTTATAACTATCGCAGAACGATAGCGTTAGACAATGATCAAAGTGCATCAGTCCATGTGCAGTCACATGCATGCGAACTCAGGTCTAAGGACTATACTCTATAGTCGTAGTAAGAATCTCTTATGACACAGATATAAATATCCTGAAGAGTTCTTATAAGCGGGTCTTGTCCGGTCGTATGTACCCCACATACACCTATGTACTGACTTCGATGCCGCGCATCTATGACACACTGAGACTTTGTCATAAGTCACATACCAATCCAGTCTCACACGGTTGTTGGTGTTCCAATTTCAACAACCTTCGACTAGGGACAGGATGATATAATCCATCTATCAAATATAGGGTCTCATGATCAAGATAAATGACTTTGATGACTCAAGATCAAGTCACTTACTTCGATGACCTATAAAATGGTTTATATCACTTTGGAACGATTATTTCATCACAGTTAAAATAATCTTGAAATAATAATTTCATTAAACATAAGAATGTTTTACAAGAACATCTCAAATAACTAAATAAAGCCCCAAAACTCCCACTCAAATTTAGATTACATTTCAATGTTTCTAATGCCTACAGCTTCGGTCAGATACTCGAGCTTAGGCCTTGGGAGTGGCTTTGTCAACGGATCAGCGACGTTATCATCTGTCTGAACTCGGCTGATCTTGACTTCCTTTCTATTGATGATGTCACGTATCAAGTGAAATCTTCTTAGAACATGCTTGGATTTCTGGTGTGATCTTGGTTCCTTTGCCTGAGCAATAGCACCATTGTTATCACAAAACAGTGCCAGAGGCTCAGCCGCATCTGGTATCACACCTAGTTCAATAATGAACTTTCGTATCCAAACAGCTTCCTTCGCTGCTTCTGAGGCGGCGATATATTCAGCTTCTGTAGTGGAATCAGCAACGGTGTCTTGCTTGGAGCTTCTCCAACTGATTGCACCGCCATTCAGACAAAAGATATAACCGGACTGTGATCGGAAATCATCTTGGTCTGTCTGGAAACTTGCGTCCGTGAATCCACTGACTTTAAGCACATCACTTCCACCGTACACTAAGAACTTATCCTTAGTATGTCTTAGATACTTCAAGATATTCTTTACGGCAATCCAATGGTTTTCACCTGGATTTGACTGGTATCTACTCGTCATGCTCAATGCATAAGCAACATCAGGACGAGTACAGATCATGGCATACATGACAGATCCTATTGCAGATGCATAAGGAATATTCTTCATGCGCTCAAGCTCAGCAGCCGTCGTAGGGCTCTGCTTCTTGCTTAGCGTTGTGCCATGTACCATTGGCGTGAAGCCCTTCTTGGAATCTTTCATGCTGAATCTTTGTAGGACTTTGTCAATGTATGAGTCTTGACACAAGCCTATCAGCCTTCTAGATCTATCCCGGTAGATCCTGATTCCAAGAACGTATGCGGCTTCACCCATGTCTTTCATGGAAAAACAACTTCCAAGCCAGTCCTTTACGGAGTTCAGCATTGGAATGTCGTTTCCGAGAAGCAGTATGTCATCAACATACAGAATAAGAAATACTATCTTGCTCCCACTAGTTTTCTTATACACGCATTGTTCTTCTTCGTTTCTGATGAAGTCAAATTGCTTGATCGCTTCATCAAAACGAAGATTCCAGCTCCTCGATGCTTGCTTCAATCCATAAATGGATTTATGAAGCTTGCATACTTTCCCAGCATTCTTTGGATCTATGTAACCGTCAGGTTGCGTCATATACACATCCTCTTCCAGAATACCATTCAGGAAGGCGGTTTTCACGTCCATCTGCCAAATTTCATAATCATGAAAAGCTGCAGTTGCTAGTAGAATCCGAATAGATTTCATCATAGCCACTGGTGAATAGGTTTCATCGTAATCCACACCGTGAACTTGTCTGAAACCTTTTGCCACCAACCTGGCTTTATAAATCTGGACATTTCCATCCACGTCAATCTTCTTCTTGAAGATCCATTTGCACTCGATGGCTTTTACACCAGCGGGTAAGTCAACCAACGAAAACACTTGGTTGACCGACATGGAGTCCATTTCGGAATCAGTGGCCTTGCGCCACTTCGAGGAATCTGGGCCCATCATGGCTTGATTGAAGTTCGATGGTTCATCACCATCAATGATCAGAAGATCATGACAGTCAGTCACGAGGAATCCTTGATATCTCTCGGGTTCGTGACGGATCCTCCCGGATCTTCGAACTTCAGGTACTACAGGTTCAGGCTCTACAATTTCTTGTAGGTCCTCCTGCTGCTCTTCCTCATTAGGTTGAGCAGTATCCTGTTCATCTTGAATTTCTTCAAGCAGTACCTTACTCCCACTGTCTTTCTTAGAGAGAAACTCCCTCTCAAGAAAGTTACAATCCCGGGCAACAAAGATCTTGTTCTCGGAACGTAAATAGAAGTAATAAGCCTTGGTTTCCTTCGGATAACCAATGAAGTAGCATTTATCAGACTTTGGTGTAAGCTTGTCTGAGATTAATCTCTTGACATAGGCTTCACAACCCCAAATTCTAAGATAAGACAGCACTGGAGCCACTCCAGTCCATAATTCATATGGTGTCTTTGCTACTGCTTTCGATGGCGCTCTATTTAGAGTGAACACTGCTGTTAGCAGAGCATATCCCCAAAGGGATATTGGAAGGTCTGTGTGACTCATCATAGATCGAACCATATCCAATAAGGTCCAATTTCTCCTCTCAGACACACCATTCCATTGAGGTGTTCCGGGAGGAGTGAGTTGGGATACGATCCCACACTCTCTTAGATAATCACTGAATTCTTGGCTTAAGTATTCTCCTCCTCGGTCGGACCGAAGAGCCTTAATGCTTTTGCCAAGTTGGTTCTGTACTTCATTTTGGAATTCTCTGAACTTCTCAAAAGATTCAGACTTATGTTTCATTAAATAAACATATCCATACCTACTGAAATCATCAGTGAAGGTAATGAAGTACTGATAGTTTCCTCTTGCATTTGTGGACATTGGGCCACACACGTCAGTGTGTATCAGGCCCAATAAGTCACTGGCCCTCTCGTTAGGTTTATTAAAGGGGGCCCGTGTCATTTTTCCCATCATGCAGGATTCGCATTTCTCACATGACTCAAAGTCAAATGAGCCAAGAAGTCCATTCGAATGGAGCCTCTTGATGCGTTTCTCGCTGATGTGCCCTAAACGACAATGCCATAGAAACGTTCGGTTCTCCTCATTAGGTTTGAACCGTTTGGTATTAATGTTATAAATTGGCGCGGGTTGATCGAGTATGTAAAGCCCATTCGTAAGAGGGGCAGAACCATAGAACAAATTGTTGCGATTGAAGGAACATAATTTATTCTTAACTGAAAAATCATAACCTTCCAAATCCAACAAAGAAATTGAAATAATATTTCTGCTTATAGCAGGTACAAAATAACAATTATTGAGTTCTAAAATCAATCCCGAAGGTAAAGACAACAAGTATGTGCCTACAGCTAGTGCTGGAACTTTCGCTCCATTCCCAACTCGTAGCTCCACTTGTCCTTGCTTCAGCCTTCTACTGTTGCTGAGTGCCTGCATATTAGTACAAATATGAGCCCCACAACCAGTATCCATAACCCATGAGGTATTATCAGAAGTAGTTGTATTAACTTCTATAACAAAAATACCTGTCGAAGAAGTCTCGAGAGTCTTCTTCTTCAATTCCTTTAGACCTTCTTGGAATTTCTTACATTCTCTCCTCCAATGCCCTGGTTCTTTACCGAACCTGCATATGTCAGTTGGCCCAGCCTTGGACTTGGGCTTGGGCTTTGGCGTGTCCTTGTCCGCGACTTGGACAGCCTTGGCCTTTCCCTTATCCTTAGCAGAGGATTTCTTAAACCCCTTGCCCTTTTGCACCATAAGCACATTGGGGTCCTTGGCAGTTTTCCTCAAGTTGGGCTCTGCAGTCTTGAGCATTCCGTGAAGCTCAGGCAATGTCTTACTCAAGCCATGCATGTTAAAGTTCAGAATGAACTGATCATAGCTTGCAGGTAATGACTGCAGAATGATGTCGCAGGCAAGTTCCTGGCTGATAGGGCAGTCGAGTTTCTGAAGATGATCGAGATAACCCATCATCTTCAAGACATGAGGACTCACTGCCGCATTTGCAGCCAACTTACAGTCTAAGAGGTTCTTAACAGTCTGAAACCTCTCAGTCCTTGCTTGCTCCTGAAAAAGCGATTTCAGGCTTGCTATTATCTCAATTGGTGACAACACACTCTCGAACTGCATTTGCAGCTCAGCAGTCATTGTCGCCAACATAAGGCAATACACATCATTTTCATCTGACGAATGCTTTTCCCAAGCATTATGCAGAGTCCTGGCGGCATTGTTAGCAGGCCTCTCGGGGAGAGGATCACGAAGGACATAATCCTTCTTCTCCTGCTTGAAGACCAGCCTCAAGTTCCTTGACCATGTCAGGAAGTTCGTTCCAGTCAGCTTCTCCTTCTCGAGAACAGACCGGATTGAGAATGTGTTTTGTGTGCTTGTAGTAGTCATAGCTGAAATATATAAGATAAAAAGGTTATTAGTTAAAATGTTCAATATGATTAATCTCGTATTAAATTTAATATGATTAATCACGCATTATATTCAATAACATAAGTTACCCTCAATAGAATATAATGATTCCAAGATCCACATATAACTAAGATCAAAGTGGGCCACTGGCCGTCACCCAACCTTAGCTTATATCGGTAAGCCCTAAGTCGGCTAATTATATCCGTGATATAACTCTTGGTTGTGAATCTGGGCCCGAGGCCCAATTCACTCTGATGTCTCAAGGCCCGGGACTCCCGATGGCCTAGTCAAGAAAACCAGACTATACAGTCATGTAATCATTAATGTCTGGGACTCCCAATGACATTTATGAATCACAAACCGTCTTATCCACGCAAAAGTAAACACCCTCACACTGTAAGGCCATGAATACAATTGAATGAGCTTCGACAGCTGACATAGCCTGGACAAGACATCCAACGCTTGATATTATTTGAG
This sequence comes from Orychophragmus violaceus, assembly GCA_030180135.1. NCBI lineage: Eukaryota > Viridiplantae > Streptophyta > Magnoliopsida > Brassicales > Brassicaceae > Orychophragmus > Orychophragmus violaceus. The sequence goes on along the minus strand of CM058233.1, from coordinate 67,341,714 downwards.
GTTCGTAGGTTTATTAAAATTTCATTCCCAAAATAGAAGATTACTATTTCGGGAAACTTTCTATTTTTGGAAACCTACTATTTTTGGAAACTTTCTAAAATTGGAAACTTTCTAAAACCGGAAACTTTCTAACTTTAGAAATTTCTTAAAAATCCAAAACCCGCAAATCTAGAAACTTCTATTTTAAGAAACTTTCTAATTTCAAAATTTCGGAAACTTTAATTTAAAACCGACTTTATAATTTTATAAAATAAATTTTAAATTAATCTGAAGAAAGACTCAAATAATTGGCCCAATTGTTTTAACTTCTTGGCCCGAGGCCCAAGAATTGGTCCATGTCCAAGACATGACCCAATTGTCCAATTAAATGACATAACCGGTCTGGTTCATTAAAATTGGTCTAACCAAATTTTAATTACTACGATGACCACAATTGTCAACCGGTTATTTACTAAACCGGATTTTCTCAATTTATTTGGTCCAAACAAATCAAATTAGAAAATCCTGGTTTAGGCACAAAATCCAATATTTCGACTTTGGATTTCTTATCCGGTTTAACCAGGACTTAATAAAATTATTAAATCTGTTTATTAAACCAGGACGTTTAAATTTAATCAAGTTTTAAACCGAACCTTAAACCGAACCGAAATCACACGCCAAAACCCTAACAAACCGACGCAAAACGTCCAGCCGCAAGCCATCATGCCGCGGCGGATGAATGGTCGCGAACGGTTTGGGCCGTGTGATCGGGACGGGAAGGCGGGACGGGACGATGCCGAGACGATCGTCGGGTCAGCTCGGGACGTTGGTTGCTTGGCCGAGACGCGAGAGAGGCATGGCGCGATCGCATCGATCCAAGCCATCGATCCGAGATCGATGCAAGCGATCGGATCGCCCACGCTTCTCGCTGCCTTGCGCCTCACGGATCATCTCTCGGCCGATCTCATGAATCGACAGATGGTCCGATCGACCAAACCGGTCGCATACCAAATCATATAGTTTGGTCATGCGATTTTCTTTAGTTTGTTTAGGTTTCAATTCCTTGTTGCTTTAGTGATTTCTCTTATCAGTAGTTGATTCAAAACACTTTTAAACAAGAAAACAATCCTAAACATGAATCTAAACAAGAAAAACCAGAACCAATAGCTCTGATACCACTGATGGATTGTTTAGGTTAATCCTGATTCAATTCTCAGATTCAGATTATCCTTAAACATGCTGATCTAGGTTCTTCTTGAATAGAAACAATGATAGATCTCACCTTTTACCTGTTTATGCAGCGGAAAGAGAGAACAGGTCAGAGATCAGAGAGCCACCGAGAGATAACTCCTCCAGAGGTTCACACACGCACACCAAGCAGGAAGAGAGGCTGCTAGACCAAGGAAGAGGAGGCGCAGACCGAGAGAGAGTTGGCGCAGGGAGGCTAGGGTTAGGGAGAAAGAGATTTGGGTTTTAGTTTATAAAACCCTTCTCTTTCCCTTTTGGGCTTTTGGGCCCAAATACCAATCTGATTAAATCCCTTGGATTTAATCAGACCCATTAATCTCTCTCTAAGTACGACAAATGCATGGCACTTTTACCGTACTTCTGCTAAGCCGTTCCTACACATTTTCCTGTTAGCTTAGGCGTGTGACCCATATGGGATCATATAATAAAGGCAATAAGTCCAAGACTTATAGATCATGAGCGGACTCTAGCAAGCCATCATGACCCCCAGTATTATATGACTTATGTCTGATCATTGACATACTCTTACTTTCTAGAGACAGTACCGAGATTACTGGACACAATTCCAACAGGTAGTTTCTCAAGACTCCACTCTAGCATCTTCAGAGCTTGCAACTGCTTCTAAGCAGAAAGCTCCAAACATCAAAGCCTCACCGGAACAAAGGTACGCGTCTTCACAACTTGATTCTACTGATTTCACTGCTGTGAGTGCAGGGAAACACTCTGGTCCTAACCTCTCGTTCCTTGGACGAACCCATGCTGACAATGCTTACTATCCAACTTGGATGAGGAGACTTCCGCAAAGGCATTCACAGCCTCTGTCGAAACCTCCAGGAACCTGATCTCGTTCGTCCGGTCAAGCTAATGACCTTAAACAAGCACTGAGTGGGAGGCAACCCACTGGTAAGTTGTAAATATTAGGACTTTGAATTTTGCATTTTGATTTCTTTCATTTTTGGAGTTTTTGTGTCAAGTTTTTCATAACCCGTAGCACTGTAGAATCAGTGTCGGTCGACATCCACCTTGATGTCGGTTGACATCGGTTCGAGAAAGTTTCGAGCACAGACGATAATCCACCGAGGTCGATTTCAGAGGTCGATTTGTTCTATAACGGTAAGTGTCGCCCGACATCAAGACTGATGTCGGTCGACATCGATAAAATCGAGGTAAGTCCGCTTTAAAACCCGAGACCGTACATCTTCTTCCTCATTCTCTCTCTCGCCGAAAATCACAAAAAAATCGCCATCTTTTTCAATTCTTCACTGTTTTCGACGATTCAAAGCTCTATTCCACTTATTTTTCCGTGCTCTATCCATTCCTATCATCTGTTTAATCGATCTGCGAAGGTATGGCTCTGAATCTCAATTTTTCAGTTCGTGACCAATGGTGAAAAGCTTCGATTTTTGGTTGATTTATGGATGTTTAGGATGATTGATTAGTGGAATGTGATTGCTTTTGATGCTGGGAATGATTGTATGGAGTCCATTCATGAGAATATTTTGATGCAAAAATCTGGATTTTTAGAATCTCATGCTTGTTGGTCTGTTTGTTTGTTTTGCAGATGGATCCTCCTCCAAACCAAGGAAAACGCCCACGCCGAAGCTCTGAAACTGATGTTTCTGGCTCCTCGTCACAGCAACGCGATGCACAGAATCAGGCACCTTGGCCTAGGAGGGAATAAAAGCGGTTCAAGCTTACTTGCTTCGAGGATGATCCTTCAATCGAAGTGAAGAAGCGAGAGTGTACCCATAGACCGATTCTGGAGCACTGGGACGAGTATGACAGCCTATTCTACAACGCTTGGTGTGGCGTTAAGATGGAGCTTACAAGGCTTCCGTGCGTGACCACCATGACCAAGCTGAAGATACGGTCTGATGTCATACGAGTGATACGAACGATAGGTTTGGGTACGATCTGTACCAAGCCTTATGACTTGCACGAAGAGCTAGTCCGACAGTTCATGGCCACAGTCCGCGTGTACTACACCAACGAAGTGGTGAAGAAGGCTTCAGATGGGACATTGAACTTCATGGCTAAGGGCAGGAGATACAGGCTCGGACTTCAGGAGCTGTGTGATATCTATGAGTTCGACAGGACGCGAGAGAGGGTCAGTTTGCCTGAGCACAGGTCAGATCTACAGCTTTTCTGGAAGCATTTTGGGACTGGAGTATATGATTCTCAGACTACTAGGCAGTCCGTTGTGCGACATCCGGTTCTACGGTATTTGGTCAGGGTGTTCGCCAACACGATCCTGTGTAAAATGGAGCCTGGTATGATGAGGATAGTTGAGCTTCTGTTGCTCTATATTGGGATTGGTGACAGCATTGATGTCGCTGAATTTGAAGATGCTCACATGGAGCTGGACGTCAACATGGGAGCTCTCTTTGCTCACCATTTGGAACATTTGAGAGTGACGAAGCCTTTCGCTGGAAAGGCGGCGAAGACGGAGTCGATTGGGAGTCTTTTAACTCAAATTTTTGATCACTTTCAGTTGGACAAGAGTCAGATGAAGATCTGTACTGCGAGGCCTACTATGAATTTTACTCATCTAAAGAGCATGCGTTGGACTAAGGGAGATATCAAGGGAAGGCAGTTCCTGTGGAACTTCATTGACATACATGGCGTTGAGCGCCTCTTCCCGCTCCCATGCACCGAGCTTACAGGCATCACCAACGCACCTCTTTCACTCACTTTTCAGCCCAGCGTTGATTTATGTCAGCCTGCTCCGCGCCGAACTACTGTGCTCAGAGGCGCATCTTCTGGAGATGCTGCTTCTGGTGCTGAGCATGAGCATGTCCATGCTGGTGATCCTGATGAGACCTATGGGTTTCCTGAGCTTCCCGGACCAGCAGAGGACATGTCACCACCGCAATTCCAGAAGTGGGCAGCAAATGTACTTAAGGGCATCTGTAAGACGGTCCACAAGATGTCTTGCCAGCGATCCCAGGGTGTTCACCATCCACAGCCACGACGTCACGCACCTGCACCAACTCCTATGCACGTCAGCTCAGAGGAAGAGGAAGTAGAAGTAGCTGCTGACTCAGATGAGGACATGGATGATGAGGACTCCCAGGAGTTCTAGACTTGCAGCTGCTACTGGTTTTGCTTTTCTTTTCTTTTCTTTTTCATTTTCTTGAGTCAGTTTTTTATGCTTCTTTTGAGTTAGTTTTTTAGTATGTTTGCTTGGACCTATGACTATTTTGAGTTTATGCATCTTCATTGTTACTTTTGATGTCTTTTTGAGTGATCTAACGCAGCTAACAGGTGAGAAAATTGAGTGATAACTCGTGATCTTAACCACGAACAGATTTACTACACTGCGTATGCTCACACGAGCTCGATGTCGGTCGACACTGACCTTAGTGTCGGTCGATATCGACCGTGAACAGGTTCGGATTTTTAACTCAAAATATCTATGGTTCCAATTTTCTTTGTACCGAGCTCACGCTACAATTGTACTGGGGACATTGCAGTTTAAGTGTGGGGGAGGTAGCTACTGACATTGTGTTCTATTTTCTTAGAGTTAGTCCCATGTTTTCACTAGTTTTCAAAATTGTTTTATTGAGTCAAAATCAGTATGAAACTATGATTTTTCGAGGAAATTTTTCGATTGAACAGGAACTAAGTGACCATTGGACAGACTTGCAGTAATTCTATGACTATTAGAAAACCCCAGAAAGATCAGCATACCAAGGACACCCATATCTAACCAGGTATTCAGAGGATCCATCACTAGCCTCATCTCTAATCTTGACTAAAATTTCTTACTTAGGGGCTTGAGATCTCTGTGACTATTAGAAAACCCCAAACGGATCAACTTATCAAGGACACCCATATCTAACCAGGTATTCAGAGGATCCATCACTAGTCTCGCACTTAATATTGACTTTAAATTCTCGCTTAGGGGCTTGGTAATCTTTGGATCGGATTCCTTTGATGTGTTTGGCACAGCCTATGATCCTGTTCCAAAGTATGGTTTCTGATTTTCCCCTCCCTTTAAAGTAAAAAAAAAGAGATTAAAACCGAGGATAAGCTAGTAGCTTCGAAGTGGTCACGGGAGTGGTAGAGACCCCTATTACCTCTTGTGTATCCATGGAAAGATCCAAAGTTTAAACCCCAATAAAAAGGGAAGAGCACTGATAGAAAAAATAAAATGATACCCAGTGGGGAAAAATCAGTGCTAAGGGAGAAAGGGAAAAGAAAGAAACCATAAACCGACAGTTTGGTGGTCAGGCACTGAATAGGTTGAGTCCATGTGTCCTTTGATTCGATACTCCCTCTGTGAGACTGCACCTAATTGTACACAGAGGCTAGTGTGGTGAACTTGAATGTCCTAACTTGATAGTGGAGTTTACTTGAGACAGTTGCTAAGTGTGGGGGAAGTATATTGTGGTCTTGAGTTCTGTAGGAAAGTTTTCAGTAGTTTACTAAGTGAATGTGAATGCGAAAGTTCCTAAGACGAAATGAGTTTCTGAGTTTTCAAGCCTCTTTTCTTATGCTTTAGTTCTTTACTTGCTTGAGGGCAAGCAAGAGCTAAGTGTGGGGGAGTTAATATATCATGGTTTTTCTAGGTTTTTAACCATGATATAGTTGTATATATTGAGTCTTTAACCTGGTTTTTAGAGTCTATCGAGTCTTTTACAGTAAGCTTGCGTTTGGAGCAGAGAGAGGGATTTTGGGACATTTCTGGTGATTTTTGCAACGAGCTGAAGATGGTGTCTCGACCACGATGGAGGGTCGACTGACACTACCTTTGATGTCGGTCGACATCGAGCCCGAGAGAAGTTATGCGCCAAGTTTAGACAAGTTTTGAAGAATTGCGCAAAAGACCCCGAGGTTTCTCTATATTCTAACCCCAAAACGTGTTTAGAGAGTTTTATTAGGGTTTCAGACTTATTATTCTATTATCTTGTTCTTGACTTGTTCTGGTTTTAGAGAGAGATTGAGAGATATTGATTTGAGGCTGATTCTTGCTACTTGTAACCTCGAGAGAAGGATTTCGAACCCCTTTTGCTTTATCTATTCAGTTTCTGGTTTTCTATTCATGATGTGTTTTTTAATTGCTTCTATGTCTGAGTAGTAACCTAGTTAGATTTAGGGATTCCCACAAAGGTTTTATGCTTGTTTGATAACTGGCTGATTAGGATTCACTATCTTATCGTTCATCACCTAAGTTGCGCTTAATTAACAATAGCACGAGAGTGTGAGTGATAAATCTGAGATAATTAGCAATAGCACGAGAGTGTGAGTTATAATCTGACCTAAACTTAGAGTGAGCAATTTGACTAGGTACAAAGAGATTTGGTCTAGGAAAATTGTGAACCGATAGAACATGTTCTTAATGCTTGTTTAGAACTCTAGGATCGCAAAGAGATTTGGATCACTAGGTTGCTAGATATAGAAACAATCTCAGCGAGAGTTGGATTGTTTAGTATTGTGTTTATAGTTCTTGAACTGCGCTTAATCTGAATCATGTCAGTTAAGTATCCGGCGTAGCATAATTCCCGAGAAATTCCTAAGTCTTACGCCTTTCTGCATCTGAAAACACTTTCTAGTTTATTGCTTTTGTTTATTGCATTCTCTGGTTTGATTTAGCTTAACTTGAATACATACAATCTATCGTGTGACCGTGAGTCCTTGTGGATTCGATACCCTAAGTACTACAATAGCATAACTGTGCACTTGCAGTAGAATAGGGAGTAAAACTTAAGACCTATCACTCCTCACTCCTTTGACTGAATATGGCGCCTGCAATCCTGTCATCACCTCAATCTTAGCTATGTCCACCTCAGTTCATGCCTCAGATACTCTGTGCCCAAGTACAGTGCCATTTTTTACCATAAAATGACATTTCTCTCAATTCAAAACCAGGTGCTTTTCCTCACATCTAGCTAGCACCTTACACAGATTATCCAGAGAAACATGGTAAAATGGTCTGTAGACAGAAAAATCATCCATGAAGACTTCCATAAAATCCCTAATCATGTCTGTGAAGATAGACATCATGCATCTCTGAAATGTCGCAAGAACATTACACAGTCCAAATGGCATTCTACGGTATGAAAAGGTGCCATAGGGACGGGTAAAGGTGGTCTTCTCCTGATCCTCTGGGTGAATAGGGATCTGAAAGAAACCAGAATAATCATCCAAAAAGCAGTAGTATGGATGATTTGTCAACCTCTCCAACATCTGATCAATGAAAGGTAGTGTAAAGTGGTCCTTTATCGTAGTTGCATTCAACTTCCTGTAGTCTATGCACATCCTGTGACCAGTGATCGTCCGTCTAGGAATCAGCACATTCATGTCATTCTTCACCACTGTGACTCCTCCTTTCTTAGGAACCACATGAACTGGACTGACCCAATCACTGTCTGAGATAGGATAAATGATCCCAGCATGCAGCAGCTTCATGATCTCCTTCTTCACAACCTCCTTCAGGTTAGGATTAAGACGCCTATGATTCTAAATTGACGACATGCTCTCATCCTCAAGGTGTATCCTATGCATGCACAAGTCTGGAGAGATACCTGAAATATCATCAAGAGAGTAGCCAAGAGCTTTGCGATGCTTGCGCAGCTTGCTTAGCAATAAAGTGAGTTCTGCGTTATTCAAATAAGCATTAACAATAATAGGATAAGTAGAATTCTGACCAAGAAATGCATATTTGAAGCCTGCAGGCAGCTGCTTCAGCTTGATCTTTAGGGCCTTTTCCTCGCTCCAATCTCCAAGTGTGGCAGCTTTTTGTGAAGTGCCCACCAGCTCCTCTTGAGCTACTAACTGCATCAAATGCTCACTAGCATCCATCAGTCTCAAATACCCAGCAGTAGCATCATCCTCCAGCTCCAAATCCTGCTCAGCACTCATCAAAGCTCTCTCCAAAGGGTCAGCAGGATGAATCTGATGGAAGAATTCTGCAGCCAGATTATCCAATGTATCCACATAGAAAGTCTGCCCATCAATCGTGGGATGTCTCATCAGCTTGTTGTTGGGATAGTGTCCTGAAATCACACTTCTACTCACTCCTGATGATAGTTGTATGTCGAGATCAGACATTCATATAATACTGGGCGGTTGCAATGTTTTGCTAGAAGCCTCTTGCAATCTGTAAGTTGTATACTTACTGCCAGTATTATATGATCCTATAGGGTCACACACCTAAGCAAACTGGAAGCTACGACATGGGAATGATCATTATGATAATGATCATATTAATGTGTATTGGATGCACATTATAAACGATATAATGGTGTTGTGTCGATCGACACAGCTTGTGTGTCGGTCTACACAGTTCGGGTTTTCGGAAAGGCTTTCCGAATTAAGACTTAATTAAGTCTGGCCCGTTAATCATGGATTTGGAGATTTTGATTTTGTACCTGCGATTAGCAGAAACATAATTTCAGTTTCCGTATTGGATTTGGAAGGTTTTGATTTTGCTGTTAAGAATAAAGTTTGTTCTTTTAATCGTGATGGTACGTTTTATGGTAGCGCCCCATTAGATAATGGGTTATATGTTTTAAACCAAGAAATGCCTAACTTTAACATAAATACAAAACGGTTTAAGTCCAATGACGAAAACCCGACCTTCTTATGGCATTGTCGTTTGGGCCATATCAATGAGAAACGCATCCAAAGGCTCCATCGAAATGGGCTTTTGGGCTCATTTGATTTTAAATCATGTGAGAAATGCGAATCTTGTTTGATGGGCAAGATGGCTAGAGCCCCTTTCAACAAACCAAATGAAAGGGCCAGTGACTTATTGGGCCTTGTTCATACTGATGTATGTGGGCCGATGAGTACTGTTGCCAGAGGAAATTATAAGTACTTCATTACCTTCACTGATGATTTCAGTAGGTATGGCTATGTCTATTTGATAAGACACAAGTCAGAATCCTTTGATAGATTCAAGGAATTCAAGAATGAAGTACAGAACCAACTTGGCAAAAGTATCAAAGTTCTGCGATCGGATCGCGGAGGAGAATACTTGAGTCAAGAGTTCAGCGACTATCTGAGCGAGTGTGGAATAATTTCACAACTCACTCCTCCTGGAACACCCCAATGGAATGGAGTGTCAGAGAGGAGGAATCGAACCTTATTGGATATGGTTCGGTCTATGATGAGTCATTCAAATCTTCCATTATCCTTTTGGGGATACGCTCTAGAAACGTCTGCGTTTACACTGAATAGGGTACCATCTAAAACAGTGGAAAAGACACCACATGAACTGTGGACTGGGAATGTTCCTAGTCTGTCTTTCCTGAGGATTTGGGGTTGTGAAGCTTATGTCAAACGTTTAATCTCTGACAAGCTTGCGCCCAAATCAGATAAATGCTACTTCGTTGGTTATCCTAGGGAAACCAAGGCATACTACTTTTACAACCAATCTGAGAACAAAGTATTTGTTGCTCGGGACTGTTCTTTTCTTGAGAGGGAGTTTCTCTCTAAGAAAAACAGTGGGAGTAAAGTACATCTTGAAGAAATTCGAGATGCACAGGAGACTGCTCAACCTGCTGAGGAAGAGCAGCAGTTGGATCCACAGAGTTCTGTGGAACCGGCGCCTGTGGAGCCTGAAGTTCGCAGATCCGGAAGGATCCGTCACGAACCCGAGAGATACTATGGATTTCTCGTGACCAATTCTAAAGATCTGATGATCATTGATAGTGACGAACCAGCGACCTTCGCGGAAGCAATGATGGGCCCGCACTCCGAAAAGTGGCTTGGAGCCTCTAAATCCGAAATGGGATCCATGTCGGAAAACCAAGTATGGTCCTTGGTCGATTTACCTAATGGTGCAAAAGCCATTGAGTGTAAATGGATCTTCAAGAAGAAGATTGACGTGGATGGCAATGTACAGATTTACAAAGCGAGATTGGTGGCTAAAGGTTTCAAGCAAATTCATGGTATTGACTATGATGAAACCTATTCCCCAGTCGCTATGCTTAAATCCATTCGGATTCTTCTAGCGATTGCTGCTCATTATGACTATGAGATTTGGCAAATGGATGTCAAAACCGCATTCATGAATGGTATTCTGGAAGAGAATGTGTATATGACACAGCCTGAAGGTTTTGTCGATCCTAAGAACGCTGGGAAGGTATGCAAACTTCATAAATCCATTTATGGATTGAAGCAAGCATCACGGAGTTGGAATCTTCGTTTTGATGAAGCAGTAAAACAATTTGGTTTCATCAAGAACGAAGAAGAACCATGTGTTTACAAGAAGACTAATGGGAGCAAAATTGCGTTTCTTGTACTGTATGTCGATGACATACTCCTCCTCGGTAATGACGTTCCGTTGCTTCAGTCTGTTAAGACTTGGCTCGGAAGTTGTTTTTCCATGAAAGACATGGGAGAAGTCGCATACATTCTTGGAATCAGAATCTACAGAGATAGAGTGAACAAGTTGATGGGATTGTGCCAGGACACTTATATTGATAAGGTGCTGCACAGATTCAGGATGCATGATTCCAAGAAGGGCTTCATACCGATGTCTCATGGCACTAGTCTCAGCAAGAAGCAGTGTCCGGCGACACATGCTGAGCGAGAACGCATGAATAGGATTCCTTATGCTTCTGCAATAGGATCTATTATGTATGCCATGCTCTGCACTCGTCCAGATGTAGCTTACGCGTTAAGCATGACGAGTAGATACCAATCTGATCCAGGTGAAGTTCACTGGACAACTGTCAAGAATATTCTCAAGTATTTGAGACATACTAAGGATAAATTCCTTGTGTATGGAGGAAGTGAAGAACTTGTGGTGAATGGATTCACCGATGCGAGTTTTCAGATGGACAGAGACGATTTCCGATCATAATCTGGATATGTCTTCTGTCTAAATGGAGGTGCAGTGAGCTGGAAGAGCTCTAAGCAGAATACCGTAGCTGATTCCACGACGGAAGCTGAATATGTTGCTGCTTCAGAAGCGGCAAACGAAGCTGTTTGGATCAAGAAGTTCATGACTGAATTTGGTGTGGTGTCAAGTATCTTGGAGCCAGTGGCTTTGTTTTGTGATAACAACGGAGCCATTGCTCAGGCGAAAGAACCAAGGTCACACCAGAAGTCCAAACATGTAGGGAGGAGGTATCACCTGATTCATGATATCGTCAATAGAGGTGATGTGAAGATCAGCCGAGTTCCGACGGACGAGAATGTCGCTGATCCTCTGACTAAGTCACTCCCAAGGCCTAAGCATGAGAGTCACACGACTGCTATAGGCATTAGAGATCTTAAGATGTAATCTTGGTTCTAGTGGGAGTTTTTAGTTTTATTTTAGTTATAATAACATGCTCTCGTAAACATTCTTTTGGAAGTGTTTTAATGAAATTTGATTTCAGCATTATTTATTGTGATCTAAATAATGGTCCCAAAATAAGTTTATGACATATTATAGGTCATCAAGTTGAGGACTTGATCATGAAACCCTGTAAGTTAAATATGACATAAATTATGTTTTGTCCCTATTCGAGGTTGTCAAAGTGGGACACTGACAACCGCGAGAGACTAGATTGTGAGGTGACTGTTGGCTAAGTTTCATGGAGCCAATGATATGATTATCGCAGTCAGTCACATAGATATATGTTGGTGAACATATGATCGGACATGACCCGCTAATGAGAAGTCTACAAGATAGTTATATCTGTGTCATAAGAGGTTCTCATTACGACTATAGAGTATAGTCCTTAGACCTGAGTTCATCATGCTTTCTTGCATATGAATTGGTACACTTTGACTTTGTCAAACGTCGACCCGTAACTGGCGACTATAACGGCACCGTTCAAGTATATCATGAAATGTGCGTTGAAACAGGGATGGAACAAGATGGGATTTGTCCCTCCTGTATAACAGGAGATAAATATCTCAGGGCCTATCGAAGATTGAATACTGAGAGAATGTGTGGCCGCACTCAAACGAACTGTAGTTCAGTTGTTTGTAATATTCAGTATGAGATCAGGAGTTCGATAAACATGATGTTGGCTAAATAAGGATGACACCAATCTTGCCTTATGCCAAATCGAGATATAGAGACAAAAGGATTATAGGAATTGATGATTCCAGTACAAGTGGGAGATTGTTGGGATAGTGACTTGAAATCACACTTGTACTCACTCTTGATGATAGTTGTATGCCGAGATCAGACATTCATATAATACTGGGCGGTTGCAATGTTTTGCTAGAAGCCTCTTGCAATCTGTAAGTTGTATACTTACTGCCAGTATTATATGATCCTATAGGGTCACACACCTAAGCAAACTGGAAGCTACGACATGGGAATGATCATTATGGTAATGATCATATTAATGTGTATTGGATGCACATTATAAACGATATAATGGTGTTGTGTCGATCGACACAGCTTGTGTGTCGGTCGACACAGTTCGGGTTTTCGGAAAGGCTTTCCGAATTAAGACTTAATTAAGTCTGGCCCGTTAATCATGTTTAGGTTGAATAAAACTTGAAAGTTTTGACCTAAACAGTAAGCCGTCGACTTTTCTTGACAGAAAGAGTAGAAACACCAGAAACAGTTGATTCCCGTTGATCCGGCACTAGCATCCTGTTTCCAGCTTGTGTGCGTGTGTATCTGGTAGAGGCAAGGCATCTATGTTGCTCCACTGATCTCGTTCACCATTCTCATTCCGCTGCCAGTTCAAAGGTAAGAACGAGGTTGGTTTAATTCAATATATCAAACCCTAGATCCTAGGAGATCCAACACTTGTTCATATCAAAATTCATCACCAAATCACCCATATTTAGTCCAATCTTCCCTCGCTTCACATCAATGATAACACCAGCTGTAGCAAGGAATGGTCTGCCCAAGATAAGAGGATCTTTAGGCTCTTCATTGTACTCCAGGACTACAAAATCTGTGGGGATTACACATTCACCAATCTTCACATGTACATCCTCCAAGAGACCTTTAGGAATCCTTATAGACCGATCATCTAGAATCAGAGAGATCCTAGTGGGTGTGAAATATGTCATTCCCATCTGCTTAGCAACTGAATATGGCATCAGGTTAACATTCGATCCCAGATCACACAGCGATCTCTCAGATCTGTCTCTAAATATAGTGCAATCTAGGACAAAGCTTCCTGGATTCTTCTGCTTATGCGGAATTCTGTTTTGGATGACAACATTGCAGACTTCACTGATCATCATCACACACACTCCTCATTTCCCATATCAGATGCTAGCATCTGTTTCAAACACCTCTTCAACACTAGGTTGTTGTTGATAGCATCCAGCAATGGCATTGGAAGAGTGAGCTTGCTCAGCATAGCAGTGTATTTAGCTTTGAACCGTTCGAATTTGGACTGCTTCGGATTTCTTGGGAAGGGTATCTTGGGTTTATACACCTTCCCATCAACAACAGTGGTCTTTTTATCAACATCAGACGCTATCCGCGATTGATGTCGATCGAAGTTAGATTGGTGTCGGTCGACATCTATCGATTTTCCTTTATAATCGATCTCATAATCGACCCCAGTTGATTTTGTTGGGAATGTCCAGAAATCTATTGTACTTGCTCTAAGTGATAGTTGTATTGTCGAGATGAGACAATCATATAATACTAGGTAGTCATAATTCTTTGCTAGAAGCCACTTATGATCAATGAGTTTAGAACTCATTGCTAGTGTTATATGATCCTACAGGGTCACACACCTAAGCAAACTGGGCGTTAAAGACGAGGTTGATCATTAATGTAATGATCCAGTGAATGCATATGTGATATGCATTCGATATCAATGTTCTGGGACAGCATCGATCGTTGCAGAGAGTGCATCGATCGATGCACTCGCGGATTAACCAGATTAATTCGGTTTAATCGTTGGTTAATTCCGTTGTGGTTTAAGCCGGCATATATAAGATATATGGTCGACCTAAACTCGTCCCTAACATAATTGACAGCCACCAGAACTTGAACAGAAACCTCTGAAGAGATTGGATCTCTATAGGCACTAGCATCCCTGCTGTCCAGTTTGTGTGCGTGTGGATACCAGTAGAGGCGCAGCATTTGAGGCGCTCTAGATCTCGATTATCTGCAAATCTTCCGCTGCTAATCACAAGGTAATCTGAGATCCCATTGATTCAATTACATGAACCTTAGATCCTAGGCTTGGAATTCAGACCAGGGTTGCCTAATTGGATTAGGAACTGCTAGAAATTCCTTCAGTGGTATCAGAGCTTTAGGGTTCCATTGAATCTGTAGCATGTTGATTAGATTAGTTGAATCTGAATCTGTGTATGGTTGATACAAACTTGCTAAAATTCGTTTTCATGAAAAACCTAGTTTAGGGTTTGTTCGAAAAACGTCTTAGGGTTTTTTGCATGGTGTCAATCGTTGCCAATCCGGCATCGATCGACACAGGGCGAAAACCCGAATGAAATTTAGGGTTTTTCGTATGGTGTCGATCGATGCCAATCCGGCATCGATCGATGCAGGGCGAAAACCCGAATAAACCTTAGTTTTCTCCTAGTGTCGATCGACACAAGCGTTGCATCGATCGACACAAACCTCGCGAGATTGATGAATCGGTTCAATTGGATTGGACCGGTTATCGATCTTGGTTAATGATGGTCGAACACTGTGAATGGTTTAATTGCGATTGGTTTGATTAGGTTAGCATCGACGGATGCTAATGTAGCATCGATCGACGCTGACCGGTATTCAAAACCGGATCAATTGGATTGATCGGTTATCGCGGATTGCTTTTGGTTATTCTGCATCGATCGACACTATAGTAGTGTCGGTCGACATCAGATTTGATGGTTTAGGTTATGGAACCTGAAACCACAGAACCAAACCAAGACAAATCATTTAATTAGAAGAATTAAAACATAATAAAACTGAACGTTTTAAAGGTTCCGTTCCTCAACCAAATATCAAGTGATACTTGATGTCTTTCCAATCTTGTCAACTGTCAAGACCCATTTAATTGTGTGATAGACTTGCAGTGCAAGATGTTCACAATTACATGAGTAAGACAGAGGTAATCGTGTTGATGGATTTGCAGTGCAAGACATCGACAATTACATGACTAAAGAGATTGGTTTACTTGACTGGGCCATCAAAATCGTTTTGGGCTCAGAAATATCAGGTGGATTGGACATAAGATGTCAATCCACAACCAAGAGTTATATTGGATATAACTAGAAAAGTTGTTGCTTACCTAGATAGCTAAAATTTGGGTGATAGCCAGTGGCTCACTCAAGTTTAGTGAAGTAAGGGTCTTGGATCATTATATTCATCTGAGGAAACATTGTTTGAATATAATGCGAGTTTTCTTAATAGTTAAGACTTCTCATTCCTTGAACATCATAACTAAAACCTCCCTCGTTTTTCAGCTATGTCTAGCACAAACCATCGTAACAATTTCTCCCTGCGATCCGTCCTTGAGAAGGACAAGTTTAATGGATCCAACTTTCTTGAATGGTATCGGAACTTGAGAATTGTTCTCAAACAGGAGAAAAAGGACTATGTCCTTGAGAAAGTTCTCCCCAAGAAGTACCGAGCCAATGCCTGGCAGTCAGATAAGGATGCTTGGGATAAGCATTCTAATGATGCGGTGGATGTGAGTTGTCTCATGTTGGCTACCATGAACTCGGAATTGCAGAAGCAATATGAGTACGTGGAGTCGCCAAAAGAGATGATCACTGGCCTGAAAAGTATGTTTCAGGAGCAGGCACGAACTCAGAGATACCAGACGGTAAGGTCTCTGATTGAGTGCAAGCTACCAAAGGGCGAACCAGTTAGTCCTCATGTCATTAAGATGATGGGTTATATTGATAACCTGGGGAAACTGGATTGTCCCATTAGCCAAGAGTTGGCTACTGACATCATTCTGCAGTCACTGCCGTCAAGCTATGATCAATTTGTTATGAACTATAACATGAACAACTTGACGAAGACGTTGACTGAATTGCATGGGATGCTTAAGACTGCTGAACCTAACATCAAGAAGGACACCCCAAATGTCCTTATGGTACAAAAGGGTAAAAAGTTTAAGAAACTTGGTAAGAACAAAGGTGATGGCAAGACGAGCTCGATTGTGAATCCAAGCGAGTCTGGCCATGTTCCTAAGGTTAAAACCAGTCCTTCTGAAGATGTTAAGTGCCATTATTGTAATGGTTATGGGCATTTAAAAAGAAACTGCAATAAATTCTTGGAAGATTATGAGAAGCTGAAGAAGACGTACGAGACTTCTTCTTCAGGTATTATGTTATAGAAGTAAATGTTACTTCTTATAATCCTACTTGTTGGGTATTGGATACCAGCTGTGGTACTCATATTTTGTGAAAATGTGCAGGGCCTGAGAAAAAGTAGGACTATGGAGAAAGGACAAGTGGACCTATGCGTGGAAATGGAGCAAGAGTTGCTGCATTAGCCGTAGGATTATTTCATTTGTTTTTCCTTTTATGGCATGTTTTGAACTTAAAACTGCTACTATGTAACTGCTATGAGCAGACAGATTATTTCTAATCCTTGTTTGGATATGGAAGGATATCAGTTCTCAAATCAAGAATAAGTGTTATTCATTTGATTACAGTGATATATTTTATAGTAGCAATCCATTAGAGAATGGAATTTATGTTCTAAACCAGAATGTGCCTAACTATAACATTAATACCAAGAGATTCAAGTCAAATGATACGAATCAAACTTCTTTCTAGCATTGTCGTTTTGGGCCAAATAAATGAGAAACAGATTCAGAAGCTCCATAGTGATGGGCTTTTGGGCTCATTTGATTATGAATCATAATGAGTAAAGTGAATCTTGTTTATTGGAAAACGACAGAGGCCCCTTTCAACAAAGGTAGTGTCGATCGATGCATGTATGAAACGATCGATACAGGTTGCGAACGAACGGATAAAATGAATGGGCCATAGGATTATTGGGCTTTATACATACGGATGTACATGGCCCGATAAGCGCAAATGCTAGAGGAAATTTTCAGTGCTTCATTACCTTTACTGATATTTTCAGAAGGTACGGTTATGCCTTATTTATAAGGCATAAGTCAGAATCTTTGAAAAGTTCAAAGAGTTCCAAAATGAAGTACAGAATCAATTTGGCAAAGGTATTAAACCTCTACGATGAAATCATGGAGGTGAATACTTAGGTCAAGAATTTAGTGATCATCTGAGAGATTGTGAAAGTGTTTCACAATTCACTCCTCATGTATCGGACTTTATTAGATATGGTTCGATCAATGATGAGTCACTTAGATCTTCCATTATCTTTCTAAGAATACGCTCTAAAAATGTCTGAGTTTACTTTAAATAGAGTTCCATCAAAAATCAGTTACAGAGATACCACATGAGATGTGGAATGTAAATGTTCCTGATTTATCCATCATGGAGATTTGGAGTTGCGAGACTTATATAAAACGTTTAATCTCTGATAAGCTCACACCCAAATCTGATAAGTGCTACTTCATTGGTTGTCCTAACAAAACCAAGGCATGTTACTTTTACAACCAGTTCGAGAACAAATTGTTTGTTGCTCGGAACTATGTTTTCTTGAGAAAGACTTTCTTTCCAAGAAGAACAGTGGGAGTAAAAGTACAATTCGAAGAAATTCGAAAGTCACAGGAGACTGCTCAACCTGATGAGGAAGAGCAGCAGTTGGATCTACAAAGAGTTGTAGAACTTTCACTTGTGGTGCCTAGAGTTTATAAAGGATCTGGTGAATGTATATTCGATATACATTTAAATGGCGAGTTTCTGAAGAAGTGTCGATCGACACAAAAGTTGCATCGATCGACACAGATCGCGAACCAAAATATTGATTTTGGGTTATGACTTAATTAACTACGGTTTAAATCTTGGTTAATTAGGTCGTGGTAAAAGTATACATATGAGATATGTGTGCGCGACTTTTACAGAAAACTGAAGCTCGCAGATCCGAAAGGATCCGTCACGAACCCGAGAAATATGGATTTCTCGTAACCAATTGCCGTGATCTACTGATCATTGAAAGTGACGGGCCTGCGAATTTTGAAGAAGCAATGATGGGCCTTGACTCCGAAAATGGCTGAAAGCCGTTGAATCCGAAATGGGATGGTTATTTTAAGATGTACAAAGCAAGGTTGGTGGCAAAAGGTTTCAAGTAAATTCATGGTATTGACTGTGAAGAAACCTAATCCCAGACAACGTGCTTATGTCCATTCGGATTCTCCTAGCAACCGCCACTCATAATGGTTATGAGATCTGGCAGATGGATGTGAAAACAGTTTTCCTTAATGGAATTCTGGAAAGGGATGTGTACATGACACAACCTGAAGTTTTCATTGATCCTAATGAAGCTAGGAAGATATGCAAGCTTCACCGATCCATTTATGGATTGAAGCAAGCATCTCGGAGTTGAAATCTTCGTTTTGATGAAGCAGTCAAAAGGTTTGATTTCGTCAAGAACGAAGAGGAACCGTATGTTTACAAGATGACTAGTGGGAGCGCAGTTGCATTTCTGGTATTGTATGTTGATAACATACTACTTCTCGGAAATGAAGTTCCATTGTTTCAGTCTGTTAAGACTTGATTCGAAAGTTGTTTTTCGATAAAATTATGGGAGAAACCGTATACATTCTTGGAATAAGAATCTATAGAGATAGATTGGATAAGCTAATTGGATTGTGTCAAGATACTTATAGTGATAAGGCCTTGCACATGTCCAATATGCAGGATTCCAAGAAGGGCTTCGTGCAAATGACTCTTGGTATTACTCTTAGCAAGACGCAGTGTCTTTCGACACACGCTGAGCAAGAGCGAATAAGGGTCAGACTACTGCTAAATGCATTAGATGTCTTAAGATGTGATCTTAATTTTAGTGGGAGTCATTGTTATTAATTTTAGCTATGATATGATGTTCGTATAAACATAATTTGATTATGTTATTGAAATCTGACATCTGTATTATTTAATAATGGTTATTAAATAATAGTCCCAAAGTAATTTATGACATTTTATAGGTCATCAAGTATGTGACTTGATCATGAAACCCTATATGTAATAAATGACATAAATTATGTTGGTCCCTGGTCGAGGTTGTTAAAGTGGGACATTAACAACCGCGTGAGACTAGTATGTGAGGTGACTGATGACTAAGTTTCATGGAGTCATTAATAAGAGTATTAAAGTCAATCACATAGATATGTGTTGGAGAACACAGGATCGGACATGACCCACTGATGAGAACTCTACGGGATAGTTATATAAGTGTCATGAGAGTTTTCATTACGACTATAGAGTATAGTCCTTAGACCTGAGTTCATCATGTTCTCTTACATGTGAATTGGTCCGCTTTAACCTTGTCAAACGTCAGCCGTAACTGGTGACTATAAAGGCATTGATTGGGCGTATCATGAAGCGTGTGAAGAGACAGGGATGGAACAAGATGGGATTTGTCCCTCCTATATAACAGGAGATAAATATCTCAGGGCCCATCGAAGATTTGATACTGAGAAATGTGTGGCCACACTCAAACGAGGTGATTGTCAGTCGTTTGTCTTGTCAGTATAAATCGGATTTCGATGAACATGATATTGGCTAAATAAGGGTGACACAGATCTTGCCTTATGCCAGATCGAGATATAGTGACGAAGGGATTGAAGGAATAGATGATTCCAGTACAAGTGGGAGATTGTTGGGAATGTCCTGAAATCTATTGTACTTGCTATAAGTGATAGTTGTATTGTCGAGATGAGACAATCATATAATACTAGGTAGTCATAATGCTTTGCTAGAAGCCACTTATGATCAATGAGTTTAGAACTCATTGCTAGTGTTATATGATCCTACAGGGTCACACACCTAAGCAAACTGGGCATTAAAGACGAGGTTGATCATTAATGTAATGATCCAGTGAATGATATGCATTCGATATCAATGTTCTGGGACAGCATCGATCGTTGCAGAGAGTGCATCGATCGATGCACTCGCGGATTAAATAGATTAATTCGGTTTAATCGTTGGTTAATTCCGTTGTGGTTTAAGCCGACATATATAAGATATATGGTCGACCTAAACTCGTCCCTAACCTAATTGACAGCCACCAGAACTTGAACAGAAACCTCTGAAGAGATTGGATCTCTATAGGCACTAGCATCCCTGTTGTCCAGTTTGTGTGCGTGTGGATACCAGTAGAGGCGCAGCATTTGAGGCGCTCTAGATCTCGATTATCTGCAAATCTTCCGCTGCTAATCACAAGGTAATCTGAGATCCCATTGATTCAATTACATGAACCTTAGATCCTAGGCTTGGAATTCAGACCAGGGTTGCCTAATTGGATTAGGAACTGCTAGAAATTCCTTCAGATTTATGTTCGCCACGAAGACTCGAAGAAGTGGGTGTCGATCAAAACTTAAGGGTAGTGTCGGTCGACACTGGTCTCTCGGCCTCAATTTGTTCATCTTCCAATTCTTCTAACTCCTCGAGTTCCTTAGCATTCAACTGCAGTTTGGGGACAGTTTGCAGCTCTGTCCCACTCCTTAATGTAATCGCATTGCCGTGATGATTTGGGTTGGTGTATGTCCTTCCAGGGAGGAATTCATCTTGCTTCTTAACAGCTCTAGCAGTTTGAGCAACTTGAGTATCCAATTGCTTTACATGTGTGCTCAAAGACTCAAACTTCCCATTTAGATCTGTGTAAAGAGCATATATCTTCTTGTTGAAGTCCACAGTAGTCTTTGTCTGCCCCTCAAGTAACTGCTCCATCATAGCTTCCAATCTACTCTCATGGGCATTAGTAGTAGGAGGTGTCTGATAAGAAGAAGCTTCATAGGTCCTCTGATAAGAGTTGTTCTGCTGAAAAGGCTTCCGAAAAGCAGGTTTCTGACCAAACCCAGAAGAGTTTTCATTTCTTGTGAAAGCACTCTTCTGACCACTACCAGTGTAAAATTTGTTACCTTGCTGATTTCCAAACTTGTTTCCCTGAATTCCAGACCCAGCGATGTAGTTCATATCTTCTTCCTCACAGCATTCCTCTTCTTCAATTACCTCAGCCTCTTGAGCAAAATGGACAACTTTCTTTCCAACCAACAAGCTATGAACAGTGTCTGGCTTATTATTCATCTCAGCTATATGTGAACTGTCAGCTTTCCCACCAGACTTCTGTCTTTCCAGATCAGCATTTTTAGTGCTATTGCTGCACTTCAAGTTTTCAATCAATGCCTTAGCCTGCTCTGGAGATTTGGTATTGAAGTTGCCATTGCTAGCAGCATCCAGCGCCATATGGTACCATAGATCAACACCTCTGAAGAAAATTCCCAGCAGCTAAACTTCAGAGAATCCATGATGAGGGCAGTCCCTTTGGTATATCTTAAATCTCACCCAAGCAGTTTTAAGAGGCTCTGTAGATCCCTGCTTGAATGTCAAAAGATCCTGCCTAAGCTGATCGGAGCGAGCATCATCATAAAAGTGTCTCAGGAACTCTTTTTTGATTGAATCCCAAGTTGTCAGAGTCCCAGGTGGAATCTGCTTTAGCCAAGTTGCAGCTTCTCCAGCAAGAGAGAATTGGAAGAGCTTGCAGTACAAGAAGTCATAATTCACCCCATTATGCTTCATCCCAGTGACTAAGGACTCAAAATCCTCTATGTGATCCATGGGGTGCTCATGTGGGTATCCATGGAAAGGGTGTTGCCTCACAAGCGCGTAGTACGAAGTCTTCAGCTCAAAGTCATTACCGCTCAAAGGAAGGTGGAACAATTGCAGATCTGTTAGCGTAGAATTCGGCAGGTCTGTTGTAGTCAGCAAGACTCCTCCTGGATGGAGGATTAGGTGGCGGATTAGGTTGTTGATTGGGCTGTCCATTAGCTCAAGGATTAACAATATGCCTCTCATCTTGAGGCTGCTCAATTTGATTCCCATCAGCATCAATCCTACGTCCCTGATTATTGTACGGGTTGTTTTGCAGATCTCTCAGAACACCTTATGCGTCTCGAATCAGCACAATAGCATTTTGATTCACCATTCTCACATATTTCTGTGCCTTTCTGTTCGTTCTCTCAAGTCTAGCAAGTTCCTGATTTCTAAGATTCAAAAGCTTCTCGTCCGGGTTGCTTCAGGTGTGACGATTAGGCATACACTGAAATCAAAACTGATCTCGAATTCGATGGTCGATCGACACTGGAAGAATTTCGGTCGACACTGATTATGCCTCTTGTTCCCTGCAGCAACAAAGATAAGAAAGACAGAGATAAATATTAGTAACCAAAAAAAAAATAACTAAGTCTAAATTCTAGAACAAAATCTATTGGCGAACGCAAAGAGTCCCCGGCAACGGCGCCAAAAATTTGATACAGCAAATTTTATCCCTATTCTAACTGCAAGTGCACAAATATGCAATCGTAGTATAAAGGGTATCGAATCCACATAGACTCAAGTTCACGCAACATATTATATGTTTTCGAATTAAGCTAAGTCAATCAGATGAAAACAGTAAACAATGCAAGTAATTTAAAAGAGTCTTTTAAATAGGAGAAAAGCGCTAGACTTAGGAAGTTCTCAGGAAATCATGCAATGTCAGACACTTGATTAGTCAGGATTCAGATTAAGCACAGGTTCAAGACCAAGAATCACAATTGTCAAATAATTCAACTCTCGCTGCAGTTATTATCTATGTCTAGCAACCTAATAATTCAAATCTCTTTGCAATCTTAGAGTTCTAGACAAGCATTAATAGCAAGCTCTTTAGTTCACAATTCTCATAGACCGAATCTCTTTGCACCTAGTCAAACTGCTCACACTAAGTTCTGTCAGATTATAATTCACACTCTCGTGCCAAATTATTTATATAAGATCTGAACCTAGGTGATCAATCCAGAATTCAGTTTCAATCTCAACTTAGGTGATGAACATATACATTTAGAATCCTAATTATTCAGTGATCTAACAGAGCATGAAAACCCTATGAGAATCCCTAAATATAAAATAGGTTACTACTCAGACATGATGTCAAATAGACAAAACATATTCGAATAGAAAACCGAAGACTTAATAGATATAATAGATGGGGTTCGAAATCCTTCTCTCAAAGGTTACAAGTAGCAGAATCAGCCCCAAGCAAAATCTCTTAATCTCCAAAACCAAAAGCCAAAACAAAGTAAGAACAAAAGATAGGAGAAAACAACTCTCCAAAACCCTATTAAAAGACTAAACACATTTTGGGGCCAAATTAGAAATAAGGAAAGTTTTTGACTTTCTCGCAAATCTTTAAAAGATGCAATTAACTCGCGCATAATTCTTGTTGGACCTCAGTGTCGACCGACACTAAGAGTGGTGTCGGTCGACATCAACTCTCAATCACGGCCCTAACTTCAGCTTCTTGCAGAAATCTCCAGAAATGTCCCAAAACTCCTAGCTTTGCTCCAAACGCATGTTTACCTGTAAAAGACTCGATAGACTCGAAATACAAGGTTAAAGACTCAATATATACACTTATATCATGGTTAAAAACCTAGAAAAAACATGATATATCATGAATATAAACAAGACCTTGTTATTCTGCTCCGGAGTTGATCAGTTGACTTTGGATAGTATTTGTAATTGCTTCCTTTCATCACTGGCATCTTTGCCTATCCGCTATCTTGGTCTCCGTCTCTGCTCGCGGAGGCTTCTTGTCAGAGATTATGATCAGTTACTCTGTCAAATTCGAAGAACTTACAATGGTTGGATGCACGTCATTTTATTCTTGCTTGTTGGTTGCGACTTATTGCAACGGTTATTTCATGAATTGTTAGGTTTTGAGCTTCAGCGTTCTATATTCCGAAGAAAATGTTGAGAATTATTACCACTTTAATCTCCTATTTTATGTGGCATGGATGCATTCATTAACAAGCATAGTGATGAAAAAGTGGCATGGGAATAACTACGCTACCCAAAGGTTGAGGATGGACTATGCATGAGACCTTTCTCATCTTTGAATGTGGTCTTCAGACTTAAACTAATAAGGCTCTTTTACTTTTTTGGTGGCTCTCTTTGGATCTCATGGATAAGAAGGAAGTACCTATCTTCTGGGGTTTTTTGTCACTCAAGGAAACTAACTACACATTCTTATGGATGTTTCAGAGACTGCTAAAACTCCGACCTGTTGCAAAGAAGTTCATGCGCATCACAATTGGAAAAGATGATGCAACTTATTTCTGGTGGGAACCTTGGACTGATTTGGGTCTTCTCATTGAGTACATTGGCTCTAATGGACCATCTGACCTGGAAATTCCACTAAACTCCTTGATCTCCGATTGAATTGGATCTCTTGACTGGAAATTTCCGCCGGCGAGATCAAATCTTCAACTCCAAATGCTTATTTCCATCTCAGGTACCTCTCCCTGAAACTCTGTTGATCAATCTGGTTGGATTGTGAATGAGAAATCATTTTCTTCCTTCCCAACTAAAGCTATGTGGGGAGCAACTAGAGTTAGCAAGACGGAAGTGTCATGGTCTGGTCTGATATGGTGCAATGCTGGCATACTTCCACACTCGACAAATGCTTATTTTTTTATGTTGAATCGTAACCACACGGTGGACATACAAATATTGGGAGGATTTGATGTCGAGCCTACTTGTCTCCTCTGCGAAAATGGTGCGGCTCGCAATCATTTGTTCTTATTATGTTCATACTCTTCGTCTATTTGGACATAAGCATGTGCGAAACTGCGCATGTTCATTGGGACAATATCATTGATTGGCTACCTACCACATTTCATGATAGGGGCACTTTTTTGCTCTGGATCAGCTCTGGTTAACTGTCATTTATGAATTTTGGAAGGAAAGAAACTCACGATTTAATTTCAGGTTATCATTTTCTCCTTTAATGGTTCTGTTAAAAGTTTTCAGATCTGTTAAAAGCAAGTCCATCGCCCTCACGAATGTAGGTCTCAAGCACAACTCGAACCTGGTCAGCATTTAGGTCACGGCGTTAATTAACTTCTTCTTATCTTTTTCGGTTTACTATGTTTTTTTAAAACATAACCCTTTTTCTCTGTTTTTAATTTATCGCTCTACTTGCTTTATAATCTGTTATTTCTTTCAAATTTTAAATATGAATGATCCTTCAAAAAAATATTTAGTTTTGTGCTTTTTTATTTTTTCTTTACTTTTTGTTTTTTTTACTTAATAAGAGAATATATTTCTTAGTCAAAGTCACACACTCAAATATTGGACAAACTTCACATGACACTATAAAAATAAGAATTTTAACATCACTTATATAAGCACTTAGCATTACTTTTTAAGTAATGTTAATAACTTAACATTATTTGCTAATTATCCAATGATGCTAATTATATTAACATCGCTTAATATAATAATATTAAGTTTAACATCACTTATTACCATCATTTTCTCTATGATTTAGCATCATTTACCTTATATTTTAACATCATTTTCTATATTTTAACCTCTTTTTTTATCTTTTAACATCATTTTTAAAATGATACAACTCAACAATAGAAAATGATGCTAAAATAAAATTTATAATCTTGATTGGTAATGAAAAAAATTTTTTTGTCAACAACATAAGATACTACCGTTTTTCAGTTAGCCAAGACGGTGAATCTAAATTTACATAAACATAATAAGATGGCTGGACTCTTGCACTGTGTGCCAACTTGTCCGTATTTGTGTTGCTTGCTCTTGGAGTGTGAGTGATAACGAACTTTGTGAAAAAACTCTTACGACTCTCATACTCATCCAAATGTATCGTGAAAGCAGGCCATTCTGTAGGTATAGACACTATCTTCACCAGCTCTGAACAGTCTGTTGCGAAAGTTACATCTTGTTGATTCCACCTCTTCATGCATTCTATTGCCAAGATGAGTGCTTCGAATTCTGCATGAAGAGAAGATAAGCTACATCTGATATTTCTTGCTCCCATCATGACATATCTCTCTCCTTCGTAACCATCCTTGTCTTGAAAACGTATCCCCTTCCTTCCATGATCCATCCACAAAACACCAACGTCCGTGAATGTCCATCTGTGCTGGTATCGAAACAATACCGTCATTTTTCTTTTGTGAACATATCGTAACTGATGTTTCCGAAGATTGTGCTTCTCCCCATGCAAGGGACTAACTTCCATGCTCTCGATTAGACTCGATCTATCTAACGCGGCATTATCACTAACTCCACACCATATGGGCCCCCACTGTGTGAACTCGGTAACTTCCACGGGAACACTTATCTACCCCATGGTAACTAAAACCTCCCACGACTCCTAGACGAAAACATAAAGTCCTACGACTAGGACACCGTTCTCTGTCCATCGATACGCGGTGACTCGGGCTGCCCCTAGATAACCAAAGCTTCCATGCAGTCCGGCCCTAGGAAGCGACACTGCATTCTCCATACCACACACCTACCAGCGTCACTCAGTATGTTAACACCATAACCAGAATCACCACCCGAAGGCACGTGAACCGATCAGGTAACTACCCGAGGATCCAATCGGTTCGGAAGTACCGGAACGGCATCTCTAGACTTGCGGGATCCAACACACCCTATAGAGTCCTAATAATAGTAATGTAAACAAGCAGACTCACTGGGACTCTATCACGCAAGACCGACAAGGTCAACATAAATAAAGCCTGTCACAACTCCCATTCTATCCCGCAAGTCCTATCACTAACCTCCACGTCACCCGACCTTATCCGGTTTCGTACCGGATTAGGCATCTATCCAAACTTACCCGGTCCCGCACCAGAGTAAGTATCTACCAATACAGTCTACTCGGCCCAACACTGAAGTAGATAAACAATCAAGCAATCAACAGTCTACTCGGCCCAACACCGAAGTAAATACACAATCACACAAACAATAATCACAACACCACACACAACTAATTATTTAAACTTATTTCTTAACCTTAACTCAAATAATCCGCTATCTTGGGATTAGTGGATTACTAATCCCATATACGGCTTAATTCACATTTAATTAATCTTATCCCTTAAATTCTTATTCTTAACTTCTTCGATCCGTCAACTTGAGATTAGTAAACTTACTAACCTCCTAACTTCACATTTTTTAATTAATTCATTTAACCCGATAACCCCGATTACTGACTAATTAACCCACCCCGTTATTATATTCTAAGTGTGTTATGTGTTTTAACCGTATTTTAATCAACTAATAATTCCCCATATATAGATTCATTTAGATACGTTCTTAAATACTTATATATGCATATACGTCCTAGCATGTCGTTCTATATGTATGCAACACCCAATCAAGCAATCAAGGAAACTATCAATCAATTACCGATGTAAACTAACTAGCATGCATCTCTTTAACCTAATCATTTAATTAGTTAATCGAGTTATTAATCAACCTAGCAGTTCTAATCAATTCAATCATCGAGGTATACAACCTAAATCTAAGGTTAATGAATCCAAGGTCTATATGTCCTAATCTATATGCAACACACAGTTTAGCCGACTCACAATGTTATTATGATGACGGATGGACGGACTGACAGAACTCCGACACGAACTCGACGCTAACCTGAACCTTCCCCGAATGGTTGACTTGTTGTAACCCGTCCTTGACCCGAGCGTTGACCTTAGTGATTCCGATCATACCTTCACACGAGCCTCCGGACCAACCTCATTTTCTCTCTTCTCTTTCTCTTTTTCTCTCTCTCCTCTGGTTCTCCTCCTTCTCTCTCTCCTCCGGTTCTCCTCCTTCTCTCTCTCCTCCGATTCTCTTCTCTCTCTCCCCTTCGGTTATCTTCCCTCTCTCTCTCCTCCGGTTCTCTTCCTTCTCTCTCTCTCCGGCTTCTTCTTCTCTCTCTCTCTCTCCTTCTTCTTCTCACGCTTCCTCTTCTCTCTCTTCTTCTTCTCTCTTTCTTCTCCTTCTCCTTTTTCTTCTTCTTCTTCTTCTTCTCCACGCTTCTTCTTCTCTTCCTCTCCTTCTCTATTTCCCTTCTCTCTTTCTCTTTTCTCTTGTTGGTGTGAGTAAAATGATCAGCCCTTAAGCTCTTTATATAGCTGAAGCCTCCTTGCTGGATTGAAGACACCTGTCCTCCCCTCCATCTGATCCAGCCACGCCACCACCTCCAAGAATCAGCCAAGTTCAATGTTTCGTTTCCGATTTAATTTTCGGCAGTAAAGGTTTTAGTCGTTGACATAATACCTTCGATAGCAATTTGCATCCCACATTGCATAAACTAATGGGTCGAAGTTCCGTCATACGACTGGGTCGCTCCGTCTTTGGTATTAAGAAAATGTTCATAATATTCAATCGAGAATCAAAAACTCCAGTCTGAATAAACTCATTTACGAACCGAATAATATCTTGTTTGATGATAGGCCAATATTGTTGAAAGAACAGAGCCATCATTCCATCCGGCCCTGGTGCTTTCTCTGGATGCATCATAAATAAAGCCCTACGGATTTTCTCTTCGGATGCAACCGCTGTTAAGCTAATGTTCATTTGTTCTGTAACTAATTTTGGTACCTCAAGGAGAAAGTTGTCCATTTTCGATGGGTTCGATGATGTAAATAAATTCTCAAAGTAATCCACTGCCACCTTTTATACCTCCTCATCCTTCATTACCCATGCACCAGAGTCATTATGAAGCCCTATGATCCGGTTTCTTGCCCTTCATTATTTTGTTAATGCCTGATAGAACTTTGTATTCCGATCACCCGATGTATACCACAGATTTCTACTTTTCTGGTGCCAGTATAGTTCCTCATCCAGATAAGCTTCTTTTAACTTACGAGTAATTTTAAAAACCTCTTCATGCAACCTACTATCATCATTATGTACCTCTTCTAATGCCTTTTCAGATCATTTATTTTCTCCTTTCCATATGGTAAATTGTTCTTTCTCCACTTGATTTCGTGCCGACAGTTCCGTATTTTAGATACAATGTTCAGTTGGTGTTCCTCTTCAGGTGAATGCCACCCACTTGTTATTGATTCCATTAAACCCTCTTGGCCGATCCATCGTTTGTCAAATCTAAATTGGGACCTTTTTCTCTGGATCTTATGCTCTATAGTTGCTACCATAAGGCGATGATCTGAACCTATCATGCCTAGATATTCAACAAAGATTGTGGAAATAGAGTGTGCCACTCCTCATTTGCTAACGCTCTGTCTAGTCGGCATCGTACCATTTTCCCCCCTCTCTAACCTCTCCAGGATAAAGAGTTTCCTAAGAACGAAAACTCCAGAAGGCCACAACTTCTGATCATATTGTTAAAATCTACAAACCTCGTTGCACTACGTAAAGTTCCTCCCTCTTTCTCATGATTTCCTAAAATCTCATTTAGATCTCCGATGATAAACCATGGTTCGTTCCGAGAAATACTGATCCGTGTTATTCTTTGCCATACTTGATTTTGTAGTTGATGATTTGGTTCTCCGTATACAAATGTTAGATAAATCTTCTGACTTTGAAACTCCGCTTCAATGTCAATTAATCTATTATTTGCGGAAATAATGTTGACATTGTAAATGTTATTGTAATATAAAGCCAGACCTCCGCTTAGACCCTGGGGTTCGACTGTATATAAATTGTCATATCCAAAATGACCCTAAAATATTTCCACAAAAGGACGCTTTTGTTTGGTCTCTGATAAAAATCAAAAATTCCGGCTTATGTTTAAAGCATGATTCTCGTAAATAACTAATGATAAAAATTAAATTTATAATCTTGATTTGGTAACAAATTACAAAAGATCCGGGTTTTTTTTTAATGACTAAGAGGTTATGGGCCCGTAGGCCCGTACATCTACCTAAGACGAGGCCCAAACCGTATTAAATTCACTCTCCTTTGAAGAGGAGACCTTTCCCAATAAAAATCGAACTCAGGTTGGCGAAAAAGATCCGTTTTTTATCCATACAGGAATATGAACTCCTTCTGGCTTATCCGTGCACGAATCAATACATGAAGCGTAACACGAGTAACTGCATATGAAAAGTCTCAGAATCAGGAACTTCTCGCAATCTCATTCAAACTACATATCGATTTGAATTTCTATCAAAGCAGATTCATATCCAGCATAACAAACTAACGAATCAGAAGAAAACACATCAATTCGTAGAAGAAAACGGAAGAAACACAATAGCTCTGATAAATGGTGAGGCCATGAAACACCAACGTGTGAATCTAGATCGCGGGAAAGAAATTCGATACAGTAAATCGATAGAGAGAAACGAAGAACAGAAACGTACCGAAGAAACGAGATCTAAAGCTAGCTCTCTCTCTCTCTCTCTCTCTCTCTCTCTCTCTCTCTCTCTCTCTCTCTCTCTCTCTCTCTCTCTCTCTCTCTCATGCCGATGCTCGTCCAAGAAAATGGCCGATGGAGCTGAGATGGCGAAGGAATTCACGGTGTCTTTTGAGAGATTCACAGTGTCGATGTCGCGATTCTCAAATTTTGTTCCCAAATCAGACACTCTAGCTGACTCAGAGGATTTTTAGTTAATTAATTATAAAAACAAAAGAAAAATAAGAAGGTATATTAACATATAGAAAAAGAAAAAGAAAAAAGGATATTAACATTACTTGAAATTGTGATGCAAGCTTGCATCACTTTCATGAATTTAGCATTACTTAATAAAGTGATTCTAATCTATTGATGCAAAATGCTTTTTTTTTGTCTGCTGCAAAATGCTTTTTTGTAGTGTGAAGATAACATCATAACGAGGCATTTTATAAAAGTCGAGTAGAAAATTTCTGAAATTTAAAACTTTTATATGATTATGATTGTACCAACCAAGGCTTTATATGGGCATCCGAAAATTTAAACTGAAACTAAAATAGGCCAAGATTTTATTACCCATTCTCAAACACCAACCGATAGTTCATTTAATCGGTTGATCAGGTGTTTAAGTGCTTAAAACACTAATTCGGTCAGATTTTCAGTTAATAGAAGTCAGACGTATGATTAGTCTAATTATATAACTAATTTAAACTAGCTTAGTAATTTATAAACTACAAAATGAACAGACAAAGTATTCGCAAACAAATAACACTTTGCTATCGAATTAATTAGATATGTTATTTTTTGGTCAGATAACATATGTATACTCTTTTTTTTATCAAAGCATACGTATGCTCTTTTACCAAGAAAAACGTTGACAAAAAAAAACCAAGAAAAACATATGTATACTCAAACTGATTGACTTTTTCAGTAAAAAGCTAAATAAATATATTATACACCATATAAACGTAATAATAATTCAAGTTAAAAACGACTACTTCAATCGAATATGAAAAGCTTAAATTAATTAATTGGAAAAGAGAAATATGGCATTATGAAGAAGAAGAAGAAGAATCTTTTAGCGAAAAAAAAAAGAAGAAGAAGAAAATAAAGATTGATAAATTTATATGAAAAGACAGTAAGTAATACATAAGCGGGTAATAAAATTAATTTTCAGTTTAACCGCTGGTCATCATCATCCTCACAAATTCATCATAATTGACTTGACCATCACCATCCAAATC
The DNA here is from genome assembly GCA_030180135.1 of Orychophragmus violaceus. Classification (NCBI taxonomy): domain Eukaryota; kingdom Viridiplantae; phylum Streptophyta; class Magnoliopsida; order Brassicales; family Brassicaceae; genus Orychophragmus; species Orychophragmus violaceus. The sequence continues at coordinate 67,310,043 of CM058233.1, read as the reverse complement.
TGCCTCTTTTATCATTTGATCAACTTCCTCATCTGTTAGCTTCTCCCCAAGATTGATCATCACATGCCTCAACTGCAAATATATCAAATTTTATTATATTAAATGATGTTTTTAAGTAAAACAAAAACACAAAAAGTTTATTTAGTAGATTCTTAAAATTCTTGATTTTGTTTTGTCAACTAATATTCGTGTTGTAGTCAAAATATCCTAAAAATGAAAAAGTAATATTTAGTGGTTAAAAGAAAAGAAAATTAATAAATATTACTTATAATCAAACTGTATTAATTACTAAAAGTATTACTGTATTACTAGTATTTGCACTAGGTGAGACATATGATCTGCCCAATAAAACAACAGAATCATACACATCTTACTAATTGCATTTTAAAACATTTCTTTGGACCTCGTTATCCTCCAAAAAGTCACAATGCCAGCTAGCTCGATGCTTCAAACAGTTACCTTTCTACGACGCAAGACAAAGACACTTTTTGATTTATTAACAACAATATAAACAGCCATATCTTGTTGTTACTTGCTTGTCTAAATTTCAAAGATAAATTTTAGAAAGAAAAAAAAAAAGCAAATGAATAAAGACACCTAAAGATCCCTTGTAAAACTCGAAGTATCGTCTAGCCTTGTTGGCTGATTAATTTTTTTTTGGTCAAAAGATTATAGCTGGATTTATCTTTAATCTATTTTTCCCTTTATCAAATTAAATGCACAATTGCTAAACTTGTTTTAAGAACTGAACTATTAGATACAAATAAAATCAATCATAATTATATACCGATATGTCTCCAATCATTGAATTAAACAAAATCGGAATTAGACCGCACGTACTGAGTGTTGTACTACAAATACGCAATCGAATTGATGTTTGTTAAAACATGCTACTACTTATTTAACAACGAACAAAAAACATATAAAGATAGATAGATAGATGCTGAACAAAAATCGGAAACAATTGCAAAGCTTAGAAGAGTTCATAAAAAAAAAAACAATTGAAAACGTATCTAATTTAGTTATGATTTAAGGAAAGTGTAATTAGTTACTAAGTATAAATGCTAACCTCGCTGGCAGAGATGTAGCCATTTTGGTCTTTGTCAAACACTTTGAATGCTTCTTTCAACTCCTCATCTGCATCAGTTTCCTATATTTAAAGAAAGTTAATTAACAAATACAGAAACCCAATATGATTTAATCGATTATAGTTTCATATAATAAATGTAAACCTGGATTTTGTTGGCCATGAGGTTGAGGAACTCAGAGAATTCGATGGTGCCGTTACCATCGGAGTCGATCTCATTGATCATATCTTGAAGCTCTTGTTCGGTCGGATTCTGATCCAAGGAGCGGATCACAGTGGCAAGTTCATCAGCAGTGATGCAACCATCTCCATCTTTGTCAAACAGACAAAACGCCTCTTTGAACTCCATGATCTGTTCTTGCGTCAGTTCTTGTTGTTGTTGTTGTTGTTGTTGTGTCTCTTCCATCCAAATAAAACTGTTCTTTTCAAAGAGAGAGAAGAGCAAAAAGTAAAAGCTTTGAAGTGCTTCAACTCTCCTTCTGCTTTCCTATTTGTACAAGTCTTTGCTAATTTAGACTTTCATGCTTTGGACTCATTCACTTTTTTCCATTTCTTTTCCTTTTTAAATTCATTTTCAAATAATTTCTTTGGGAATTTTAATTCAGTCACATGACTCAAAATATTATTTTCCTTAAAAGATTTCAATACGAACGCGTCAGGTGGGATATTTTTAGGTTAACTAGAGTGAATTGATTAAAAAGCTCTTTTAAAACTTTTCGCGTAGAAAAATCGCACATATCAATATATTATAGTTTAGTTCTCTTAAACTATTTGACTAAGTTGAAGATCAGCATCACGCCAATTTTCTCGAGAGTTAATTATATGTTGTTGTTTTTTATTTGATATAATGGAATATTATTTCTTTCCCTTTCTCAGTCTAATATAGATATATGTTGTCAACAACATTATAAATTTATATAACCTTAGAAGTTATTAAAGAGTATTTGAGAAAGATGAAAAAACAACACTTTACGGCTCAAAACTCATTAACCTTGAAGAACATCTCTTACAACAATTTATAGGTGACAAAAGGAACTACACAATGAAACCCTAATGAACTGAGACCGTACACGTGTCTTGGCTTTCAATAGAACCCAGCTCACCAAGTGGTCCAAACCTATTCCTTAGTCCAACGGCTCCCTGCAACTTCAGTCTTGTACGGTTCTTGTCTCCATATACAGAGGAAGGACAAGTCGTTGGTTCCCAAGACAACGACTCTGTTCTTATCTTGATGTTGGGCTCGTTGGGCTCTGTTCTTATCTTGATGCTGGACTCAACTAATGGGCCTTTCCTTGTTTCTTCCTTATCTCGGCCCATGCTCTGTTCTTCATGCCTTTGCCAATTCATACTTCTATCAGTCCCCCGCAAACTTGTGTTTGGATTAGTCCCAACACCAAGTTTGGTGCGTAATTCCATGAATGAAGATTTCGGTAGGGATTTAGTAAAGATATCAGCCAGTTGGTGAGACGCCGGAATGTGTTGAACTTCGATAAGTCCGAGTGCAACCCGTTCGCGAATATAATGATAATCAACCTCGATGTGCTTCGATCTGCTATGAAAACCAGGATTCGCCGTAAGTTGAACCGCAGAAAGGTTGTCGCATTGAAGCAGAGCCGGTGCATTCTGAAAAATATGAAGATCACGAAGTAGAGTGTTGACCCATGTTAGCTCTGCAGCTGTTATTGCTAACGCTCGGTACTCTGCCTCCGTAGAAGACCGGGATGTTGGGAATGTCCTGAAATCTACTGTGCTATCTCTAGAAAGTATGATAAGTGTCGAGATCAGACATAAGTCATAAATACTGGGTGATCATGATGACTTGCTAGAGCCCGCTCATGATCTATAAGTTTAGGACTTATTACCAGTATTGTATGATCCCTAAGGGTCACACACCATAGCTAACGGGAAAGTTAAAAGGAATTAATACAGTAAGATGCAAGACATTTACTGTATTTGTACAGAGAATTGGGCCAGACAAGATACAATTCTTTTGTCTGATTTGGGCCTTGGGCCCAAAAGCCTAATAAGCCATTAGTTTAATTACTTGGGCTTATATATATATATGTGAGGAGGGCGCGCCTAGGGTTAACAACTCTCCCTCTGCGATTTTGCCTCAGCCGTATTCCTCTCCCTCTGTTGATTCCAGCTTGGTCTAGCAGCCTGATCCAATAGCTTGTAAGAGTGTGGATACCTAGGAGGAGCCGGTTATCATCTGCTCTAAGCGATCTCGACATTACCAATCAATCCGCTGCACTTCTAAAGAGGTAATGATCCTGATCTGTTTATGATTCAACTGCAATCACCTAGATCCTAGATGATTATGTGCTAGGATGTAACCTGACAATTACACCATGAACTCACATAATCCTTCAGTGGTATCAGAGCCTAGGTCATTAGGTTTTTGCTTTTTGGATCATACTAGGTTGTTTATTAGTTTGATGAATCGATTTTAATGAGTAAAATTGATTGAAACTTGGAAAACCTAGAAATAAGAAAGCTTGATGATTGAAGTCGCTATCGTGATGTTCGTAATGTTGACTTTGTTTTATCAAAAGAAACGTATAAGTTGAAATCGTTTATGCACGAATCGAATTGGTAATGTCATAATCGATTGTTGACTTTGTCTATATAATCATAAGAATTGTTTTGTCCATAAGTGAATGTCACGCTCGATCTTGACTTAAGGTGAAATAATTGTTCAATTTGGAAAAGTCAATCCGCTGCAATCATTGAATTATGTATCGCACGTTTTGTCTTTAAGTGATTGCTTGAATTGATTATTGAATTGAAAGCGATTGATGTTGTAAGAATAAAGAATTGGCTCGTGATCAATTATTGACTTAAGTATCAATCGAATCACTTGTTGACAAAAGGTTAAGCCATCGATCAATTTTGTTTTTATTGTAAACGATTGATCATGATTTTTGTCATAAGGTTAAAATTCAAAGCTTTAATTAATGTATGGTTTAAGCCGTTAACCCAAATCGCGGTTTGCTGGAAATTATTTAATACAATTGGTATTATTTAATTTCTGGTTAAACCGGATTTAAATTCAAAATTAAATTTTAACCTAAACCGAAGGCTGGTCTAAGTTTGATTTGGTTGGACCAAATAATTTAGAGCTGGTCTGGTTTAGTAAATAACCAGTTGGATTTAGTAGTTAATTTGGTCTTGGACCAGAATTAATGAACCGACTCGGTTATGTCAAATTATTGGGCCAATTGGAATTCTGTGGTCTTGGGCCAAGAATTGGGCCTATAATTTGTGACCCAACCGAAAACTTTAATAAAATATTAAATTAGAAATTTCTATTTTTAGCATGTTTCTAAATTTAGAAAGTTTCTAAAATAAGTAAGTTTCCCAAAATAGTAATCTTCTATTTTTGGAAAGAAAACCTAAAATCCTCAAAACCAATATCAAGCTTGGATGTCTTGCCCAATCTTGTCATCTACTTAACGCTTATTCAATTACAGATATGGCTTACAGTGTGAGGTGTCTGTTTTTGCGTAAGTAAAGTAGTATATAGTCACTGATTTCATTGGGAGTCCCAGACTTTAGTGATTATTTGGCTGTAAGAGATTGGTTTCCTTGACTGGGCCATCGGGAGTCCCGAGCCTTGAGACATCTGGTGAATTGGGCCTTGGGCCTAATCCACAACCGAGAGTTATATGGATATAACTAGCTGTGAGTATGCTTACCAAGTAAAGCTAATTCCGGGTGACGGCCAGTGGCCCACTTTGGTTTTAGTTGAACATGGGTCTCGGAATCATTGCATTCTTATGAGGTTAAACAAAGAAATTTTGAATGCAATTCGAGTTTTCTTATAAGTTATTAAGATTACTCTTTTATGAACTAAATAACTAAAACTCTATTTATCTCTAAATTTCAGTTATGACTAGCACAAACAATCAAAACACTTTCTCGATCCGGTCTGTCCTTGAAATGGACAAACTGAACGGATCAAAATTCTTGACTTGGTCGCGGAACCTGAGGCTAGTCCTCAGGCAGGAGAGAAAGGACTATGTCCTTGAAAGAGCTCTCCCCGAGAGGATCGGGTCCAATGCCTCTCATGCAGTATATGATGCTTGGAATAAGCATTATAATGATGCGGTAGATGTGCGTGATCTGATATTGGCTACCATGGACTCAGATTTGCTGAAGCAATATGAGAACATGGAGTCGCCAATAGAGATGATCAGCAGCCTGAAATTGAAATTTCAGGAGCAGGTAAGAGTGGAGAGATACCAGTTGGTTAAGTCTCTCACTAGCTGCAAGCTACCAAATGATCATCCATTGAGTCCTCATGTCAGTAAAATGATGGGTTACATTGATAACCTGAGGAAACTGGATTATCCAGTTAGCCAAGAATTGGCAACTGAGATCATTCTGCAGTCACTGCCGTCAAGCTATGATAAGTTCAAAAGGAACTATATCAAGAAAGGCTTAACGAAGACGCTGACTGAACTGCATGATATGCTCAAGACAGTTGAGCCAAACGTGAAGAGTACCCTGTATAATCTCATGAAGGAGAAGGGTAGGTTTACTAAACCTAATGCTGACAAGGGTGAAGACAAAGTTGTCCAGATTTTGAATCATGGCAAGCGTGTGTCTTCTGAGCCCGAGTCAGATACCTCTTACGTTGGTAAGTGCTGCTACTGTAAAGAGATTGGGCATTGGAAGAGAGATTGCATTAAATTCATGGAAGATTATGAGGAGTTGAAGTTGAGACTACTTCCTCAGGTATTCATGTTATTACTTCAAGTTCTACCTTATAGGTATTGGATACTGGTTGTGGCACTGATATTTGTTATAATATGCAGAGCCTAAGCAACAGTAGAACGTTGAAGGAAGGACAAGTGGAACTGCATGTCTAGAAGGAGCTATGGATGCTGCCTCAGCAGTAGGGTTTTCACTTGTAGATGCCTTTGAGGCTTGGTTTTGTATTAAGTAATTGCTACAATGTACCTGCTTTAAGCAGAGTTGGTTTTCATTTTCTTGTAAGAATTTGAATGTTTTTCATTTTGATAAAAGACAAGTTTTGTTCTTTTGATCTTAATGAAATATTAATTGTAGCACCCTATTCAAGGAATGGGTTTTATATCTTAAACCAAAGAGTGCCTAAATGTAACATAAATACCGAATTGGTTTAAATCTGATGAATTAAACCTAATTTTTCTTGGCGTAAATGTTTTGGTCACATAGAGTGAGTCGGATTCAGAAATCCCATAGTTATGGACTTTTGGGCTCATTTGATTGGATATCTTATGAGACTTGAATTCTGCTTACTGGACCAAAAGACAAAGGGCCCATCTTAGCCGAGCTAGAGAAAGGCCCAAAGGCTTATTGGACCTTGAACATACTCATGTATGTGGCCCGATGAGCAGTAATGCCAGAGAAAATTTCATGTACTTCATTATCTTTACTGATTACTTCAGTGAGTATGACTGTGTTCATTTGATGAGACACGAGTCGGAATTCTTTGAAATGGTCAAAAGAGTTCCAGAATGAGGTATAGAATCTGAGTGACAGAAGTATTGAGACTCTGGATTAGATCACGAGTGAGAATACTTAAGTCATTGATGGTGTGATCATCTGAATGAGTGTGAAGTCGTTTCACAAGCTCATTTCTCCTGAAAACCTTGAGGTGTTTCTGTGAGAAAGAATCAGATATTATTAGAAATGATTAAAGATGAGTCACACGAATCTTCCATGATATTCTTTAAGAATAACGCTCTAGAAATATCTAAGTTTACGCTGAAATAGTTCCACCAATATCAGTTGAAAGACACCACATAAATGTGGACTGGAAATGATCAAAATTCGTCTTTACTGAGTATTTGTAGTTGTGCTACTTCGCTGGTTGTCCTAGGGAAACCAAGGCTTGTTACTTTTACGTCCATTCCGAAAACGAAGTTAGGTTGTTCGGAATTCTGTTTTCTAAAAGGGAAGTTACTTTCCAAGAAGAACAGTGGGAGTAAAAGTATAACTCGAAGAAATTCGAGAAATACAGGAGGCTGCTCAACCTGTTGAGGGAGAGCAGCGGATGGATTTACAGATTTCTGTAGAATCTACACCTGTAGAGCCTGAAGTTCGCAGATCTGAATGAATCTGTCACTAATCCGAGAGTGATTTCTCGTGATTAGTTGCCATGATCTGATGATCATTGAAAGTGACGAACCTGCGAAATTCACAGAAGCGAAAGTAAGCCCGGACTCCGAAAAATTACACTGTGTGTAAGTTAGCTTCATCGATCCATTCATGGATGGAAGCAAACATATCGGAGTTGGAATCTTCGTTCTGTTGAAGCAGTCAAGGTTTTGACTTGAACAGGAACGAAGTGGAACTGTGCGTTTACTAATAGATAAGTGGGAGCGATGTTGCATTTCTCATAGTGTATGTCGATGATATACTGATTCTCGGAAATAACGTTCCAATGCTGCAGTCGGTAAAGGACTGGCTTGGGAGTTGGTTTTATGATTGACATGGGTAAAGCCACGTATGTTCTTGGATTTTGGACTAAATCATAGTGTCCATAGTCGAAGGTTGTTGAAATTGGAACACCAACAACCACTTGAGACTAGATTGTGTTGAGACTTATGACCAAGTTTCGAGGGGTCATAGATGTGCGGCATCAAAGTCGACACATAGGTATATGTAGGGGAGCATATGACCGGACATGGCCCGCTGATGAGAACTCTACAAGATATTAATATCTGTGTCATAAGAGGTTCTCATATACGACTATAGAGTATAGTCCTTAGACCTGAGTTCGCATGCATGTGGCTGCACATGGAGTGATGCGCTTTGATCATTGTCTAACGCTGTTTCGTAACTGGGAGCTATAAGGACCTTGGTTGGGTGTATTATAAAGTGTGTAGTTCATAGTGATGGAACAAGATGGGATTTGTCCCTGCCGTTTAACGGAGGTAATATCTCTAGGCCAATCGGAGACTTGATAGCTGGTAAGAGAGTGGCCACTCCCAAACGGACTTGCCCAAGTCGTTTGCATTGTCAGTATCAAATCTGGTCTGATGAACATGGTCTGGCTATATAAGGATGACACGCATCTTTCCTTATGCCAGATCGAGATATTGAGACAAAAGGATTAGGGAATGTAGGATTCCAGTACAAGTGGGAGATTGTTGGGAATGTCCTGAAATCTACTGTGCTATCTCTAGAAAGTATGATAAGTGTCGAGATCAGACATAAGTCATAAATACTGGGTGATCATGATGACTTGCTAGAGCCCGCTCATGATCTATAAGTTTAGGACTTATTACCAGTATTGTATGATCCCTAAGGGTCACACACCATAGCTAACGGGAAAGTTAAAAGGAATTAATACAGTAAGATGCAAGACATTTACTGTATTTGTACAGAGAATTGGGCCAGACAAGATACAGTTCTTTTGTCTGATTTGGGCCTTGGGCCCAAAAGCCTAATAAGCCATTAGTTTAATTACTTGGGCTTATATATATGTGAGGAGGGCGCGCCTAGGGTTAACAACTCTCCCTCTGCGATTTTGCCTCAGCCGTATTCCTCTCTCTCTGTTGATTCCAGCTTGGTCTAGCAGCCTGATCCAATAGCTTGTAAGAGTGTGGATACCTAGGAGGAGCCGGTTATCATCTGCTCTAAGCGATCTCGACATTACCAATCAATCTGCTGCACTTCTAAAGAGGTAATGATCCTGATCTGTTTATGATTCAACTGCAATCACCTAGATCCTAGATGATTATGTGCTAGGATGTAACCTGACAATTACACCATGAACTCACATAATCCATCACGGGACACCGTTGGTTGGCGCTTAGCACACCACGAGATTAGATTGGAACCCAAAAATATGCAGAAGCCAGTGGTGGATCGTCGTGTATCCCGACAACCGGCCCAATCACTGTCACTAAAGGCAGAAACACTGAAGGAGGTGTCATGAAACAAGTGTAAACCAAAGTCCGTTGTACCGTGGATGTATCGGAGTATACGTTTAAGCAAAGCAAAATCAGACACAGTGGGAGAGTGCATGCGCTGACAAACAAAGTTAACCGCATACTGAATTTCAGGACGAGTGATTGTCAAGTATTGAAGTTTACCGGCGACACTGCGGAAGTAGGTAGGATCAGAGAACAATTCATCATTGAGATGATTCTCATCTGGTCGGATTGGTAGAGGAGTTGGCATGGGGTTGGCTTTGTCCAGACCAGTTTGTTGCAGTATGTCTTCAGCATACTGTGCTTGACTAAGAAACATTCCAGTAGCATTTTGAAGAACTTGTACACCAAGGAAATAATGCAGAGACCCCAAGTTCTTCATAGAGAATTTGGTTCCAAGATGATCAATCAGAGAGTTAAGAAGATTTGAGCAACTCCCAGTCAGAATCACATCGTCCACATAAAGAATAAGCACCAAGGTTTGACCTCCATGAGTATAAATGAAAAGAGATGGATCTGCATTGCTACACACGAAGCCAAACTCCAGTAGAAAAATAGTGAATTTATCAAACCACGCTCGTGGCGATTGTTTCAAGCCATAAAGAGCTTTATGTAATCGACAGACATGATTAGGAAGAGAAGTATTAGTGAAACCTGGAGGTTGAATCATGTATACCTCTTCATGAATCTCTCCATGTAGGAAGGCATTACTCACATCAAGTTGAATAGTTGGCCACCGCCGTGCTGTTGCCACACTAAGGACTGTACGAATTGTTGATGTTCGAACAACCGGACTGTATGTTTCAGTGAAGTCAACCCCTTCTTCCTGACCAAAACCTTTGGCTACCAATCGGGCCTTCAGTTTGTCCATTGTTCCATCGGCCTTGAGTTTGACAGTGTAGATCCAACGACAACCCAACACATTCATATGAGGTTCAAAAGGAACCAATGACCAAGTCTGATTAAGCTCTTGAGCAGCCATTTCATCTTGCATTGCTAGAAGCCAGCCGTGATCTTGCAAAGCAGATGTAACAGAATGTGGAACAGAGGGTAGAGCAGTGGATACAAGCAATGCATATTTGGGATTAGGTTTAACAATGCCTTCCTGAAGTCGGGTTGTCATAGGGTGTGCACGAGCCAGAGGAGCTATTTTCGCAGGAGGTGGTGACGGTGATGGTCTGGTTCTAGATGGAGAAGGTATTGGTGTTGAGTGAGTATCTGGAGAAGCAGGTACAGGTGGTGGCGTTTGATGAATAGGAGTCTCAGGAATGACAGCAGGCTGATCCAATATGTCAGGAATCATTGGAAGTAGAGGTCGAGGAATTGAAACCGTTGTTGGAGTAGTTTGCCAAGCCTTGAGTAGTGGTGTGGTATAAGCAACCACAAAGTTCTTATAACGGTCAGCAAAAGGAAAGCATTGTTCATCAAATAGAACATGCCGAGACAAATATATACGTCCTGTAGGTGGAAAGAGACACCGATATCCTTTATATTGAGCATTATATCCCAAGAAAACACATTGAAGGGAGCGTGGTTCAAATTTGTGTTGAGTAAAGGGTCGGAGATGTGGATAACAAGCCGTGCCAAACACGCGAAGAAACGAATAATCCGGTTTCTCCTTAAAAAGAATCTCATGAGGGCTCTCATGAGGTTGAGACGTGGATGGTAACATGTTGATCACAACATTGGCAGTATAAAAGGCTTCTACCCAGTACTTGAGTGGTGTCTTACTCTGAAACATCATAGCAAGAGCAAACTCAGTCAGGTGTCTATGTTTGCGTTCTGAAACACCATTTTGCTCAGGTGTTGAAGGACAAGATAAGTAGTGTTGAATCCCATGATTTGCTAAATGAACTCTGAACTGATTACTGATAAATTCGCCACCACCATCACTCTGAAATGTCTTGATCTTTGTACTAAACTGATTTTCAACTTGCTTTTGAAATGCAACAAAGACTTTGTAAAAATCAGATTTGCTCTTTAGAGGAAACAACCAAGAGAACTTTGAATAATCATCAACAAATACTACATAATACTTAAATCCTTGGACAGAGATAAGAGGAGCCGGACCCCATAAGTCACAATGGATCTTAGCTAAAGGTTCCAAAGTAGTAGACATAGAAGCATAAAAAGGGAGCTTGGAGCTCTTTCCCATTTGACAAGATTCACACATGTGAGTAGTATTGCTCTTGGTTGTTGATATGGCCTGAGTGTTCCTGAGAAGCTGAACCACCTTGAAGTTTGCATGACCCAACCTTTGATGCCACACCATCTCACTTGCTACAACTTGACGGTTTGAGTAGAATGCTGCAAACTCTTTATTCTCTAAAACATAAAGATCATTTCTGCGTGGTCCTTTGGTCACCACTCTCTGAGTGTTTAAATCAATGACATAAACCCAATTATCATCAAAGAAAACCCCACAAGGATAGTCTGAACATAACTTGGAGATAGATAAGAGAGATTTTTGCATTTGTGGACAGACAAGAACATCAAGAAGAGGAATATCACCTGTATAGGTGGTGAGAACCGAGGAGCCAACATGAGTTATTGGAAGAGTGGTACCATTACCTACCATTACTGCTTCAGATCCACTATATGGTGTAGAGTTTTGCAGACGAGTAGAAGCTGAAGTAATGTGATTAGTAGCACCAGAATCAGGAAACCAGTCACCACCATCAGGATCTGAAACCTGCAGTGCAGAAAGAGCTTGAGGAACATCAGAGCTCTGGTAAGCATTTCTCCAGTAACAAACCCAAGAAGTTTCTGACTTCGTAACAAAGCCTCAAACTGAGTTTTCCAGGACAAATAGTTACTATCATTGAGCTTGATAGTAACAGAACTTGAAACATGAATAGTAGCCGGATGAGGATAAGGAGGATTTGGAGGGTTTTGATTTGCCGCCATAGATGAACCTGTTAAGGTTTCTTATGGCTCTGATACCATAAAGAGTATTTGAGAAAGATGAAAAAACAACACTTTACGGCTCAAAACTCATTAACCTTGAAGAACATCTCTTACAACAATTTATAGGCGATAAAAGGAACTACACAATGAAACCCTAATGAACCGAGACCGTACACGTGTCTTGGCTTTCAATAGAACCCAGCTCACCAAGTGGTCCAAACCTATTCCTTAGTCCAACGGCTCCCTGCAACTTCAGTCTTGTACGGTTCTTGTCTCCATATATAGAGGAAGGACAAGTCGTTGGTTCCCAAGACAACGACTCTGTTCTTATGTTGATGTTGAGCTCGTTGGGCTCTGTTCTTATCTTGATGCTGGACTCAACTAATGGGCCTTTCCTTGTTTCTTCCTTATCTCGGCCCATGCTCTGTTCTTCATGCCTTTGCCAATTCATATTTCTATCAGTTATCACATGAGCTCGCTATAAGCCTATACCATATAAATCTCAGTGGTGAAGAAGGTATCGATCATCGATCGTAACCGAAACTTTGTTGTATATGGTTTAGTCAGGTAATATGGTATAAACATGCTTTTGTCTCCCAAAAAAATGGTATAAACATAACGTAAAAAATGCGAATATTTTTTTTTGACGGATATAATCACTTATTATCAAGAAAATAAAATAGAATGTAGGTGGTTCTGCGAATTATGTAATTCGCAACATTAAATGAAATGTATATATGTACATAAAAAAACTTATAACCATCCACATTTCATTTAATGTTACGAATACTTACTTATAAATGGGTGTTGGTTTCGACAGCTGTAAGAAGAGATGACGAGGAGACAAAGCGCATTGAAATTGTCGACCAATCACTTGCGTTACGGGGAAACGTGTCGATCTCTCTCTTTTTTTTCCTGATTTCTTACTCAATATTTTTGTTTTTCACACATTCTTTTCTTCCTGTAAAAAAAAATTCTTTAAGATAATAATCTCCGGCTAATTGAGATCACTGTCGAGTGCCGACTCGCCGACCCCTTCACGTCGTAGATCCACCATATAGCACGACTGTGTGCATATAATACTATAAATCCAGATTATTAATTTGTAATGATGTGGCTAAACACTTTATCACTTGAACAAAAACATACAAAGTGGTTTTTTTTTGCCAACTACAAAGTGGTTATTTTATTAAAAAAAATACAAAGTGGTTATTTAAAGATACAAAGTGGTTATTTTAATGATATTATCAACAAATTTTATTTCATCTATTATGTAAACTGTAAAATTTGCTTTGAACGTGTAGCAAAGTTCACAAATATATAGTATATTTCAGTTCATATAATTTTTTTCAAAAAATCAATTCATTATTATAGTATACGTAAGTGTAGATAAAGACTGTTTCTTTTAATTTTATTTTTAATTTAAAGAGCAGACTCAGCAGCAATCAATATCAAACACCATGGTGTACAGACCTCTGAATGCAAGCTTAAACTTGTTGACCAAGCTAAAATGTCATTTGATTAAAAAAAACAACAAACTGAGTAAGAAATCGAGGTTGATGAGGATTTTTTGATATCCCGGTCGGGAAGAAAACCTCGCCGATTTCATGGCAGTCGAGCCGCAATGGAGTTGTCTGGGGGTCGCGAATCTACTGTTATAATGGAGCGAAATTTTGGTGATGGTGACGAGACGGATCGTCGCAAAAGCAATATTAGGGTTGGTGACTCGGAGGATTGCTCGGAAAACAGCTCGGCCGTTCCTGATTGTCGCTCCCAAGCGGTGCCTCCGAAGGAAGTGACGGAGATGAAAGTTGTGACCCCTAAGGCGATCCGCTCGTCTGTTTGTGAGCAGACGGACTTAGATGGTATTTGCGAGCGATATTCTCGTGTTTCCGGTCTTGAACTTCGACTTCCAACCTTGCACGAGCGGCCCTGGGACGCTCCTTCTGGCTGGGTCTTCTTGTACGAGTGTTGGTTTACTGAGTGCTTTTTACTTTTCCCCCTTCCTAGAATTTTAGTTGAGTATTGCGAGGCCAGGGAGATTGCCCTATCCCAGCTCTGTCCGTCCGCTATTCGCAATATATTAGGTATCTTAGTTGTGGCAGCTGATAGCGGGATAGATATGTCTACTCGGTTCTTTGAGGAGCTGACGTCGATCTCGGTCAACCCGGGGACTTCCGGTACGTTCTATGTGAGATTTAGGCCTGGTCGCCATTTGAGGGTGGTGTCCGATCCCCCAGACAGGACATCTGATTGGCAAGATGGTTATTTTTTCGCGTGTGTGAACTGCGCACTGTCCTTTGATACGAGCAAAGTTTTTCGATCAACTTGGAACTATAATCCTGGTAGTCTTTCTTGTTCAGTGTTTGCGTGCTGTTTGTCATTGGTTTTTGATAGGTGCATTTTTGCTTTCGTAGTTCGTTCTTCTTCGAGCTGCTGGAACACGGTGTTTACGAAGGATTTGGATAGACTGAGAGCTCACGGTGGTGTGAACTGGCCTTCATCGAAGGACGAAGGGGCCAAGTGTCGGTTTGATCAGAGGGTCCGTGATTGTCTAAGGAAGGTTGATTTAGGTACGTGTACTCTTCTCTCCCCCCCCCTTTTGTTTAAAAGGGGATCGTTCTGTGACGCCAAAATTTTTGTTTTTGCTGATTTTAGCATTTTTGGGGATGGATTCTTCTGCTGGTAGCGAGCTGCCGTCACCTCGACTATCTAGGAAGAGACAGAGGACTTCTGAAGTAGCGGCGGTGACGACAGGTTTGCCAGTAATTATTCCTGATGATATCCCAGATACTTGTGAAGTTGGGACTGGCCGTTCTCAGGAAGTGTCGAGGCATGCCTCAGATCGGGTCGTTTCATCTGCTGGGAATGACATCGAGCATCCCGAGGAGGTTCAGCTCCTATCATCCTCTGTTCGGGTTGCCGGCCTGATGACTGGATCGGTGGATGCCGTACCTTGTTCAAGCGAGCCGCCTTGGTCGTACATCCATAAGGGGAAAGCGCCTTTGATAAACGATATGTCGTCGTGTACCAGTCTTGTTCAAAGGCTCAGGGCCAGCCCGGTCAAGGATCTCATTCTTGTTTCAGACATGCACAAGCCGCGTCTTCAGGAGGAACTAAGTCATCACCTCGTTATGGTGTGTGCGATTCTGAACCAGCTTCGAGATTCGTATGAGTCTGAGAGGCGCGAGGCAAAGTCGACAGAAAGCGTTCTTAGGGAACAGGTTGATTCGCTACGGCGTTCGGCTCGCGAGTTGAAGCAGGTTCGCAGAGATCTTGAAGAGGCAAAAGGGGCTTCTGCTGCTTTGTCCTTGGTGAAAGAGAGAGCGGCGGTCTTAGAGCGTCAATTGGCTCAGCTCGAGGAAGAGAAAAGCAGTCTTCTATCTGAGGCCGACTCTCTTAGATTGAAGGTTGACTCTCTTGCTGCTAAGTACGACAGGCTTCAAGAATCTTTTGACGCGCGCCTTCGTTCTGAGCGGGATGCTGCGTATAGGGATGCATCTGGTCGGTTGGAAAAGTTGAGGTCGGAGAGAGAACAGGTGGACCGTTATATTCCCAAGCTGCTGGAGTTTAATCAGGCGTCCAGTGGAGTTTAATCAGCGCATACCAGCTGCTCGCGAACAGTGGAGTTCTGGTTCCTCCTGCACTGATTGCTAAGCTTGAAGCGGACAGGCCTCTCCTGGAGCGGGAAGTTAATGAGTTGCGACCTGATCCCTTAGATTTTGATGCTCTCTGTGTGCTGCCGTGCCAAGATGATATTACAGATTCACTCCCGTCGCGTTCGATGTGATTGTCGGATTATGTGTCTGTTGTTTCCCTTTTGTATTATTTGTAGAATCTGTACTAGTACTTGAATTTTCAGTTTGTTTTTTTTGTATGTACGCTTTGCTTGCTTGCTCGCCTCTTTTTTTTTTAAAAGAGCGAGATCCATCTTATGCTTCTGTTTTGCTGGCGCGGGCTGATGATTTCCTGCTCTCTTTTATCCTAAGGGAGGCTTGCTCAAATATCCTTGGTTGACGCGTTGTTTTGATTTTCTGAGGCTTGGTCCACGCGTAATTATTGCTTTCCTCGGGAGTTACTTTGACGTGTTTATGGAAAAAGGTGGACCGTCGTTTTTGTATTGAATGTGTGCGTTGGTAACTGACGTGTTGTATTGAATGCCTTGTCTCCGCGGTTCTTGCCTTTGTTGGCTATAAATACTCCCGTTTTTCTGGTTTTTCGCATCATACTATTCTTCTCCTTTCTTTTTGTTGCCCTTTTTTTTGAATGTGGAACATCCTTTTCATTCTGGTTTGGCCATAAAGTCGTATTTTGTTGTGTCGTGGTAGCGAGGCCGCTCTGCCAATGGGTTCCTTCCCAGTGGTAATCATTGGGCGCCTCCGGCCGCCGGAGTTTCGTTTTCCTTTTGGTCGAGTGGGCTCGTGTTTTCTCCGTGAAATGGGGGCTTGTCGATGTATGGATTTATACCGATGGCCGCCCTTGTTTATCGCTCTTGCGAACTTAAGGGCGACGCACAGTTCCTCCGGTCGGGTGGATCTGATGCGTCACCGATTTTAGTAACGTGCCGAGGGCTGTTCTGTCTTGAACTTGTCTCTTGTCACGTAAGTGCTTTATTTGCTGCAATTTTTTCTTCGATTTGCTCGTTCTTTGCTGAATTTTTTTTCTGTTTTTTATTGTTTGCAGGACAGCGGGCTCGACGTCAAGCTGGCTCATCTTCCTCCGAATAAGGGGAAGATTCCTTTGGGGAGAGCAACCGATGTCAAAGTGGCCAGGAGAACCGTGGGATCGGGTTCTGGGACCCAGCTCCTCCTTTTGATGTGTTGAGGTTGGCGTGCCCGTGCCCTTTTACCCCATGACGATCCTCCTCGGTTTGGTTTCGTCGTTGCTCACTGCTGGGCCTCTTCCGTTTGAGATCGCATCAGGACGGACGACGAAATCGTGTTTCAAGAAAGGGGCTCGGCTCCTTATTGGATGAGATCGGCCTTATTGTGCGGGCTCTGATCCGGAAGAAATCGTGTTTCAAGAAATTAGACTAGCTTTGTAGTTCTTTCTGTTGTTGTTGTATATATTTTTTTGTATATATATTTTTGTATTTGTCGGGCGAATTTTAATAAAAGAAATTATCGTTTCCTTTTCTGATTTGTTTATTTTATATACATATTTTCTTGTTTTTGTGTGCGAGTCGTTTCTCGGCTTTGGGCGAGGTCAAATATAGGTGCGAGTACGTGCTCGGCTTATCCTGTTTTTGATTTTTAAAGCTCGCCCATTTATACACAGAAGTTTATGAGTGCGAGCATTGGCTCGGCTTACCTCGTCATCTGCTTAGTTATCTAGGCGCGAGTACGTGCTCGGTTTATCCTGTGGAGTCCCTGGATAGTTATGCGGAGGAGGTCCGGCTCACAAAACTTTTCCTAAGAACTCGTGCGGGTCTGGCCCCGGCTTATGTCGTTGAAACGACGATGTGACGCTATGCCACTGTTCTTGGGACACGTGTTTATTGGATCGATCATTTGGCCAGAATGTCGATTGTTAACTATTTATACGCTATATTGTACGAAAATGCATGAAGGTTTTGATATTGAAGACTATAATAGTGGCTGCACCTTACATAGGTTGCCTACGTACCCTCCGAAGAGAGATCAAGCCAAGCGTAGTTCTTTCTGGTTACATATTCTGAGCCGCAGCTTGATTACTAGCATATATATCTAGACGCGGGTTGAGTAGACCTAGGATGTTTTATTTGCGGGTGCAGTGCTCGTCATACCTTTGTCGGGGTGCAGGTTTTGCCTTTCTCTGTCTGAGGCGGAGTGGTGACCGCTTGCTCGGATATGAAGCATGATGTTTGTCGCACTCTGCGTTCCACCGTGAAGCAATACCTTGAGATCTTCTGGCTGCCGCGGAGTGTGAAGATTTCTCCTGGCGTTGGAAATTTTATGCATTGATGGTATGTTGAAGGCACCGCTTTCATAGAGTGGATCCAAGGGGTCCCCAGGATTACGTTGTAAATTGCTGGTCGATCTATTACGACGAATTTGACGAACTTTTTTAGGCGCCCGACGTGCACTGGCAGTTTGATGGTCCCGATCGTTGTGGTGGTGTCTCCGGCGAATCCGGTGAGGGGCCTCTCTGAACGCTTCATCCTATAATCACGGAGTTCCATTCTTTGCAGAGTTTCTTCAAATATGAGGTCGACAGAGCTTCCTGTGTCGATTAGAACCTTGGTGACTTCGCAGTCGCCAATCTGGAGTTCAACGACGTGTGGGTCATTGTGTGGCTTGTCGAGGCCCTCTTCGTCTTCAGCACTGAAGGTGATATCCGTCCCTGGTTTCAGCTCCTCGGGGACGTCCCTGTTCCATTGTTGGCTTGTGTCAGCTTTTCGGCTATAGGCCGTTATTGATCTCACTGAATCGTTACAGGTGGGGAGTCCCCCCATGATCATGTTGATTCATTTTCTGGGAGTGGGTGTATCCTCTTCCTCGTCGTCGCGGGCTCGCTTTGATGGTTCTGTGTCTATGTCGCTTTGTTCTGTCTTCTGCTGGCCTACTTGCCTTGCCTTTTCCTCCTGAACTAACTTGAATCGCTCTCCTTCGTTTTTAGGCTGCCGCGATGTTTCTCGACCTCCGGGGATGCCGATGGGGGGCTGCGGTTTGTTATGTTCGTTACCCCTTTTTGATATTCGCCGAACAAGAGGTTTTGGAGGTGTCGACATTCCGCGGTGCTATGCCCGGTGCGCTGGTGGAAGTTACAGAAAGTTTTATCCTGATCGTGGGACCGTACATACTTGTACCATGGTCGACCCTGCTGGTGGCTCGTCTGGCTGCGCCCTGTTTGTTGGAAAGTTTGTTGGCTTGCCTGCTGCTATTGTTCGCCAACGTAGCATGTTGCAGCTTTCTTTCCCTTATCATCAGAGCTATCTGGGGTTGTATCCTTGCTTTTCTTGTTTGAAGCGAAAATCTTGGCGAGTACATCCTTTTCCTCCTCTATCTCAACGAACACGGCCGCTCTGTGGAGGGCATCTTCAAGGGTCTGTGGCTTGTTTATGGCCAGCTCGTCGCGAAAAGGCGATTCATACCAAAGTCCATTTCGTAGCGCTGGGAGTCCTTCGTTATCCGTTACCGTAATCTTTGAGACGATAACTTTGAACATGTCAATGTAGGATCTGAGGGTCTCTTTCGGTCCTTGGCTTACGGCCCATAGGTCGGCGCTAGAGGCTCCTTCCTGGATGAACATGGAGTAATGCTTTAATAAGGTGGTTGTCAGCTGATGGTAGCTGTCGATTGAGTGGGCTTCCAGCCGCGAGAACCAGTTAAGGGCGGCTCCGCTCAGATTTTCGACGAACAGTTGGCAGAAGCCGGCGTCGCGCTCTTCTGGTGAGAATTGGGTTCATCCCATTGCAATAGTGAAGGCCGTCATGTACTGTCGCGGATCCGAGCTTCCGTCGTAAGTAGGCAGCTTGATCTTCCTGGGATGTTTGACTGGTGTCCCTGTTATCTTGCTCGTGAATGGTGTGTTTTGTGTTTCCTTTAGTACCCTGTCTATTTCGGGGGCTGAGCTGGTCACTTTGTGAACCTTTGATGTCATGTTATACAGTTGGATCTTGAGTGATTCAAGCTCACTGTTTCTGCTACCTTCACTCTGGTTTTGGGTGTGCCCGGTCGGTGGTAGCTTGATAGGGTCAGGTTTTAATCCTATTATACTTCAAGTGCACAGTTAGGTGATTGTAGTATATAGGGTATCGAATCCACAGAGACTCTGGTCTCGATAGATTAGAACTGTAGAGATTTAAACTAAGAAGAAAGCAATTTGTAGTAAACTAAATAGCAAAGCGAGAAAGTAAACAAGTAGCAGATTATCGGTGGCGAAAGCAGTCAATTAAAGGCGCTAAATCTAGGGCGTTCTCAGGAAATCAGACAAGCAGACAAATCAATCAGTCAGGATCTAATTAAGCACAGTTCTAGAACTCAAATCACGGATATAAAATTAACCAAATTCCTTTGCGAGAATTCTCTAAGTCTAAGTGCAGCAATCCAAATTCTTTTGCAATTACTAACAGATTAAACCAGCATTAATTTCAAGTTCGATATGTTCACAATTAAACTAAAACAAATTCCTTTGCGAGAAGTTCAATTGCTCAACCTAAATTGTTCAGATTCTAAACCACACTCTCGTGTCGTATTTAGCAACCTAAGATCTAGATTCTAATTGATCAGGTTAGAACTAGCATTAAACTCAATTTAGATCGAAGAACATTCTATTCATGTGAATCCTTAACTGATTTAAACAAGTCTAGCAAGTCATGAAATCCTTAATGAGAAACCCTAAACCTAACTATGAATCTACTCAGACATGATTAATGAAACAGAAATCATAGAATTAATAGATTGCGTATAAGAAATTAAATAGATAAAGGGGTTCGAAATCTTCTCCAAAATAGATGAAGTACAAGATTAGATCAGCCCCAAAAGCTCTAAAAATCTCTTAGCTCTAAGTATGAAAGCGTATGTAAAATAAACACTAAAATCCTAATTATATAGGCTTAATCTCGGCTGGGGCTTCTTTGTAAATACTGAAAAACTTCTGGGCCAAATTGCAAAATCTTAAATCTTCATTAAACCGCCGAATCGGCCCATCTCGCTAGTGTGTCGATCGACACCAAAGGTGTGTCGATCGATGCAATCTTGATTTCTGGACAGTGAGCTCAATCTCTCGGCCAAACACTCTAAAAATCCCCAAAATTCTCCAATATCTCCAACTCTGCTCCAAACCTGATTATACCTGTAATAGACTCTAAAAGAACACAAAAGACTCTAAAACACAATTATATCATGGCATAAAACCGGTAAAAACCATGATGTGTCAACTCCCCCACACTTAGCCTTTGCTTGCCCTCAAGCAAAACAGAGAACTAGAATGTAGTGAAGAGGTTTGAAAACTCTTCAGAAACTCTTTTCATCTTAGAAGCAGCAACACTCAGATTCCCCTTAGTAAACCACATGAAAGAATCAACCTGCAGACATCAAGACCAACATATACTTCCCCCACACTTAGAAACTGTCCTAAGTAAACTCCACAATCACATTCACGCATTCAAATTCACCCTACTGGCTTCTGCAAGTATTTAAGTGCGGTCTCACCTAAGGAGTATCGATCAAAGGCACATGGACTCTTACCTTATCAGCTCTAGACCACCATACTATCTTTCTCTAGTCCATTTCTTCTCTTTTCCCTTCCTTAGCATTCTGATTTTTCTCCATTGGGTATCATTTTATTTTTTTTATCAGTGCTCTTCCCGTTAAAGGGTGTACTTTGGACACATTCCATGGATGCACATGATATGAAAGTTGTAGCTACCATTCCCATCACCACTTCGGAGTTACTAACTCATCCTCAGTTTATTATCTTTTTTTTTTTATGAAAGGGGAGAAGGAAACTAAATAGGACAGGTTTACAGGCTGTGTCAGAACTAACAAGGGAATCCGACACAAAGTATACCAAGTCCTTAGGTGAGAAATCTAAGTCAGTAATACTAAGTTTGAAGTCAGTAAAAGGATCCTCTAATACCTGAAGCGATGTGGGTGTTCTCGATAGGTTGATCCATGTCTGGGTTTTCTAATAGTCAGAGATAATATGCAGCTTCGTCCCAATGGTTACTTAAGTTCCTGCAAGTGCTGCTAATCTTCTCAAGAAATCATTGTTTCTTACTAAAACAGTTTTGACTCAATAAAACAAATTTCGAAAAATTTAACTGACTCTAAGAAAACAGAAAGAAAGAAGTTAGTAGAACCTCCCCCACACTTAAGACACACTGTCCCCAGTAGACCTCTGTCGCTCAGGCATCGATCGTTTCACTAGGTGCATCGACCGTTGTTGTGCGATTTTTCTGTGTAACGATCGTTGCTCAGGACCGCAACGATCGCTGCAATGCGATTTCTTTCGTGTTGTGACGATCGACACAGTGATGTGTCGATCGACGCACTGCGATTCGTCCGAGACCTGCAAACAAAAACTCACCAAAACCAGAAACAAAACGTAAAATCCTACAAAAACACTAAAATTAAAATGCAAAAACGAAAATAGTGGGTTGCCTCCCACTCAGCGCTTGTTTAACGTCAATAGCTTGACGCTTCAGCTGATTTAGGTAGAGGGTGCATCATCCAGAGGCAGAATCTGACCTTCTGGAATCTCGGCCTTAGCCCAATAATGTTTTACCCTCTGTCCATTCACAGTGAATTCATTACCTTCCTTGCCAGTTAGAACGACAGCTCCATATGGACGCACCTCTTTGATTGTGAAAGGACCAGACCACCTTGATTTCAGCTTACCTGGAAACAAATGCAAACGAGAGTTATAGAAAAGTACCTGATCATTAGGCTCAAACTGTCTGGAGAAAATCTTCTTGTCATGATATGCCTTAGTCCTCTCCTTGTACAGCTTTGAGTTCTCATAGGCAAAATGTCTAATCTCTTCCAACTCATTAAGCTGTACTAATCTCCTTTCTGCAGCAGATTTGAGATCAAAATTCATCTGTTTTACAACCCATGCTGCTTTGTGCTCAAGCTCTACTGGCAGATGACATGCTTTTCCATATAGCAGATGGAATGGGATTGTCCCAAGTGGTGTCTTGAATGCTGTCCTGTAAGCCCATAATGCATCATCCAACTTTGCTTCCCAATCTTTCCTTGTGTTTCCAACTGTCTTCTCAAGGATCTCCTTAATCTGCCTGTTAGAAACCTCGACTTGTCCACTAGTCTGAGGGTGATAAGGAGTAGCGACTTGGTGATGAAATCCATGCTTCTTCAGCAGCTTCTCGAAGACCTTATTGATAAAATGAGATCCTCCATCACTAATCACTATACGAGGCACTCCAAATCTAGGGAATATGATGGTCTTAAACAGCTTAGTGACCACCGAAGAATCATTGGTTGGACTAGCTATTGCTTCAACCCACTTAGATACATAGTCCACAGCAATCGAAATCTATGCCCCAGCAATCGAAAACCTCAACTTCCAGAATGAAATTCTGAGGCATCTCATGCTTCTTGCTGATTTTTCCTCTCCTTTGACATGCATCACACTGAGAGATGAAAGAATGAGTGTCTCTAAACATTGTAGGCCACCAGAAACCTGCTTGCAGAACCTTAGACACAGTCTTGAATGTAGCAAAATGTCCGGCATAACCTGATCCATGACAGTGGAAGAGGATGTCTGGAACTTCTGATTCAGCAACGCATCTTCTGTAAAGACCATCTGAACAGTGCTTATAGAGATATGGCTCATCCCAGTAGTATCTTCTAAGCTCCCTAAAGAAATTTTTCTTTGCATAACCCTTTAAATCATATGGTTCAGTCTCAGCAGCGAGGTAGTTAGCTATATCTGCATACCAGGGTCGATCACTGGTTGCTACAGCAGCAATCTCGAAGTCATAGTTCCCAATTCTGATCCTTAAAGTTTCTGGGTTCGTATCAGGTATGCATCGACCGTTGTGTGTGTGTATGCGTCGACCGTTGCTTCCCCGATACTTGCATCGACCGTTGCCAATGTGGCATCGATCGACACTGTGCGATTATCCCGACAGTTCTGCAACTCTCTGCCCAAATCCGTCTGAAAAATTGTACCAACCATATTGACGTTTTCCTCAGGCAAATAATCATTGATGGGCACGTCTTCCTCTACTATCATCCTTGAAAGATGATCAGCAACTCCATTCTCAACTCCCTTCTTGTCCCTCACTTCAATATCAAACTTCTGAAGCAACAGAATCCATCTCAACAATCTTGGCTTAGCATCCTTCTTCTGCATCAGATACTTCAGGGCTGAATGATCAGTATGAACAATCACCTTGGAGCCAACAAGATAGGGGCGGAATTTCTCAAATGCAAAGACAACAGCCAACAGCTCCTTCTCCGTGGTTGCATAGTTTCTCTGTGCATCATCTAGTGTCCTACTAGCATAATAGATAGCATGAAGCTTTCTGTCCTTCTTCTGTCCCAGAACAGCTCCTACAGCAAAGTCACTTGCATCACACATAACCTCAAAAGGTAGATCCCAATCTGGTGGCTGAACAATTGGAGCACTCACTAATGCTTGCTTGATTTGTTCAAATGCAGTCTGACAGTCTGCATTGAACTCAAATTTAGTATCCTTACACAGCAAAGCAGTTAGTGGCCTAGCAATCTTACTGAAGTCTTTGATGAACCGTCTATAGAAGCCAGCATGTCCAAGAAAGCTTCTTATAGACTTAACAGAATCAGGCGCCTGAAGGTTGGTCATTACCTCAATCTTAGCGCGGTCCACTTCGATCCCTGCTTCAGATACTTTATGTCCAAGAACAATATCATATCTGACCATGAAGTGGCATTTTTCCCAGTTAAGGACCAAGTGCTTCTCTTCGCATCTAGTCAGCACCTTGCACAGATTATCTAAGCAATCATTATAAGATGATCCATAGACTGAGAAGTCATCCATGAATACCTCTATAAAGTCCTCAATCATATCAGTGAATATGGACATCATGCATCTCTGGAAGGTGGCAGGAGCATTACAGAGTCCAAAAGGCATCCTACGGTAAGCAAATGTGCCATATGGACAAGTGAAAGTGGTCTTTCCCTGATCTTCTGGGTGGATAGGAATCTGAAAGAAACCTGAGTATCCATCGAGGAAGCAGTAGTAAGGATGATTAGCTAACCTCTCCAGCATTAGATCAATAAAAGGCAAGGGAAAGTGATTCTTCCTGGTTGCAACATTCAGCTTCCTGTAATCTATGCACATCCTGTGTTCCGTTACAGTCCTAGTAGGGATCAATTCATTCTTCTCATTCTTCACAACTGTAACTCCGCCCTTCTTAGGCACTACATGGACTGGACTTACCCAATCACTGTCTGAAATAGGATATATAATCCCAGCATCCAGGAGTTTCATAATCTCCTTCTTAACCACTTCCTGTAGATTAGGATTAAGCCTTCTCTGATGCTCGACAGATGTTTTAGACTCATCCTCAAGATGTATCCGATGCATGCACAGCTCTGGTGAGATACCTGAAATGTTATCAAGAGAATAGCCAAGAGCTTTGCGATGCTTGCGCAGCTTGCTTAGCAAGTGAGCTCTGCGTTGTTCAGACTAGCATTGACAATCACCGGATAAGTTGAATTCGGTCCAAGAAATGCGTACCTTAGCCCGGATGGAAGTTGTTTCAGCTCTATTTTCGGAGCTTTATCCTCGGCCCAGTCTCTGTCGACTTGCAACGACCGATGCTTAGTTGGTGTCGATCGTTGCATCGTCGCGTCAGACACTTCCACCTTCATCGCCACTTCAACCGAATCCATCAGTCTTGCATAGCACATTGCTGGCTCGTCCTGCAGGTACTCCAGCTCCAATATAGAGCTTAGTAAAGCTCTTTCAAGTGGATCTTCAGCATGTGACTTGTGAAAGTACTCTGCAGCCAAATCACCTAGTGTGTCAACATAGAAGGTCTGTCCGTCGATGGTTGGTCTCTTTGCCAGCTTGTCCATATCAAAACTCATCTTCAGATCACCCACATTCAGAACTATTCTACCTCCTTGACAGTCAATCATCGCACCAGCTGTAGCTAATAAAGGCCTGCCTAAAATTAGTGGATCCTTTGGTTCCTCTCCATACTGCAGAACCACAAAGTCAGTAGGAATCACACATTGGCCAATCATTATGGGCACATCCTCCAATAATCCTTCGGGAATCCTGATTGTTCTATCTGCCAAAACCAGTGATATCCAAGTGGGTATAAGTCAGTCATCCCGAGCCTCTTAGCAACTGAGAAAGGCATAAGATTCACACTGGAACCAAGATCACATAGAGACCTTTCGAATCTCTCCCTGTAGATAGCACAATCTAGTACAAAGCTTCCTGGATCTTTTAACTTCTCAGGAATTCTGCCCTGAATCACTGCACTACACACCTCATTGATCATCATTACACTCTCCTCGTCAGACCACTTCCCAGCAATCATATCCTTAAGACATCTTCTCATCACAGGAGAGGTTTCCATGGAGTCAATCAAAGGCACTTCAACTTTCACCTTTTTAATAAACTCCTTGCATTTGGCATACTGCCTATCGTTTTTAGCCTTTCTGGGATTCTTGGGATAAGGTACCTTAGGCTTGTAAACCCTCTCGGTCGACTGTTTCGGTTTCTCTGGTTTTGAGCTCTCTGCAGTCGCCTTGCATCGACCGTCACTGGCGTTGTGTCGATCGTTGCTGGGTGACTTTGTGACGACAGTTTCTTCGTTATCGCTTTGCATCGACCGTTGCTTGGTGGCGTCGATCGATGCATTGCGAATGTCACGGATCACATCTTCTAATTCTTCAATTTCCACGAGTTCTTCAACACTCAACTGCCTTTTCTGGCCGGGTAACAACTCCTTACCACTTCTCAATGTCACTGTATTGCATTGGTACTTGGGATTAGCATCAGTTCGCCCCGGGAGGTATCCATCTTCCCTCTGAGCATATCCAGCAGTTCTTGCAACCTTAGCATCAAGCTCCTTCATATGTGCGCTCAGGTATTCAAATTTCCCATTCAGCTCCTCATAGACGGTACCTATCTTCTTGTCGAAGTCTGCAGCAGCTGTTTCATCATTGCCTCCATCTTACTCTCATGAGCAGTAGCTGCAGGAGGAGTCTGATAAGATGAAGATCCATAGGTTCTCTGAGTACCTTGTCCAAAAGGTTTCTGAAAACCACTAGTATGTCCAAAGCTAGAGGAGTTTTGATTGCCTGTGAAGGCACTCTTTTGTCCTCCATTGAAGAATCTGTTTCCCTGCTGATTACCAAATCTATTACCTTGGAAACCATATCCTCCAATGTAATTCACATCTTCTTTCTGAGTGTCCTCCTCAGTCTGAATTACCTCAACATCTTGAGCAAAGTGGACAACTTTCTTACCAGCTAGAAGATTACAAACTGTGTCCAGCTTGGATCTAATATCAGCAATCTCCAAATTCTCTACACTGCCACCAGATTTCTTTCTCCTCTCATCCATAGTCTTGCAACTGTCGCTGCTCACTAAGTTCTCAATCAACTGCTTAGCTTGTGCAGGAGTCCTGGTGTTGAAGTTTGCATTGCTGGAGTTATCCAGCGCAGACTGATATGGAAGATCTATTCCTTTGAAGAAGATACCTAGCAATGTGACCTCAGTGAATCCATGGTGTGGGCAGTCACGTTGGTACTTCTTGAATCTCATCCAGGCAGTCTTAAGAGGCTCAGTAGGACCTTGGGAAAAGGTGAGTATGTCCTGTCTGGACTGATCGGAGCGTGCATCATCGTAGAAGTGACGCAGGAACTCACTCTTCAGGGCTGCCCAAGTATCAAACTGCCCAGGTGGCAGTTGCTTCAGCCATGCAGCAGCGTCTCCAGCGAGACTGTGCAAAAAGAGTTTGAGAAACAGATAATCCTGGCAAACTCCATCATACTTCATGCCAGTGATTATGTCCTCAAACTGATCAATGTGATCCATAGGCTGCTCCGTGGGATGACCATGGAAGTCATTCTGTCTCATCAGCGAGTAGTAGATGGTTTTGATCTCAAAATCATTCCTCTCAAAACCAGGCATCACCAGAGCTGACCGGTTTGCATGAAACTCATCCGGTCTGTTGTAGTCAGCTAAAGTCCTCTCATGGACTACCATCTGTCTATTTCGGTTCTGTCCTTGACCTTGGTTCTGCTCCTGTTGCGGTTGCTCAGGAGGATCAGGGATTACATTCCCTTCAGCATCAATCCGATGCCCAACAGCATTGTACGGATTGTTATCTCGGTTCCTTAGGGTACCTTGAGCATCAGGCATTATGATTACCTTCCGTACCACCATCCTTGCTCTTCTTTCTCTTCTGTTAGTCCTCTCTCGTCGTCCAAGTTCGTCAAGTTCGAGATTAACGAGGTTCAGGTTCTGATTACTTCTAGTTTCGCGCGTCTGCATAAACTGTCTGTAATCGTCAAGCAACGATCGATGCTATCAGTGCAACGATCGATTCAATCTCAGAATCGCCTAGTGACGATCGACACAAAGGTGCAACGATCGACGCAAAGCGAAATCGGTACCTGCGACAGAGAGAAAACAGAGAAAAATTAGTAACTAAAAACAAAAATAAAAACAAAACGAAACAAAACAAAAACAATAAAAATCCTAGTAAAAACCCTAAGTTCGATCCTATCGAAGACTCTAAGAGTCCCCGGCAACGGCGCCAAAAACTTGATAGGGTCAGGTTTTAATCCTATTCTACTGCAAGTGCACAGTTAAGTGATTGTAGTATATAGGGTATCGAATCCACAGAGACTCTGGTCTCGATAGATTAGAACTGTAGAGATTTAAACTAAGAAGAAAGCAATTTGTAGTAAACTAAATAGCAAAGCGAGAAAGTAAACAAGTAGCAGATTATCGGTGGCGAAAGCAGTCAATTAAAGGCGCTAAATCTAGGGCGTTCTCAGGAAATCAGACAAGTAGACAAATCAATCAGTCAGGATCTAATTAAGCACAGTTTTAGAACTCAATTCACGGATATAGAATTAACCAAATTCCTTTGCGAAAATTCTCTAAGTCTAAGTGCAGCAATCCAAATTCCTTTGCAATTACTAACAGATTAAACCAGCATTAATTTCAAGTTCGATATGTTCACAATTAAACTAAACCAAATTCCTTTGCGAGAAGTTCAATTGCTCAACCTAAATAGTTCAGATTCTAAACCACACTCTCGTGTCGTATTTAGCAACCTAAGATCTAGATTCTAATTGATCAGGTTAGAACTAGCATTAAACTCAATTTAGATCGAAGAACATTCTATTCATGTGAATCCTTAACTGATTTAAACAAGTCTAGCAAGTCATGAAATCCTTAATGAGAAACCCTAAACCTAACTATGAATCTACTCAGACATGATTAATGAAACAGAAATCATAGAATTAATAGATTGCGTATAAGAAATTAAATAGATAAAGGGGTTCGAAATCTTCTCCAAAATAGATGAAGTACAAGATTAGATCAGCCCCAAAAGCTCTAAAAATCTCTTAGCTCTAAGTATGAAAGCGTATGTAAAATAAACACCAAAATCCTAATTATATAGGCTTAATCTCGGCTGGGGCTTCTTTGTAAATACTGGAATCTTGTGGGCCAAAGTGCAAAATCTTAAATCTTCATTAAACCGCCGAAGGTGTCGATCGACACCAAAGGTGTGTCGATCGATGCAATCCTGATTTCTGGACAGTGAGCTCAATCTCTCGGCCAAACACTCTAAAAATCCCCAAAATGCTCCAATATCTCCAACTCTGCTCCAAACCTGATTATACCTGTAATAGACTCTAAAAGAACACAAAAAGACTCTAAAACACAATTATATCATGGCATAAAACCGGTAAAAACCATGATATATCATAGCTCTAGGTGGATAGTTGTCGCCTGCTAGATTCAGTGTTCAGGGGTGGTGTTTCTCCGAACAGGACCCTCGGGAGTCGTGGAGTAGGGTTTTTGGTTGCTTGAGACGCTTGGAAACCAGCGGTTTGTAGGTAGGTGATTCGTTCCCTGCACGAGTCTTGATGCTTGTTAGCACGTCGAGGCGAGCATTGTTGTCTTTGGTCAGCTCGTCGACCTGGGCCATTAGCATTCTTATGAGAGAGGAGACGTCTTGGCTTTGGTCGTTTGGACGCGCTCTGTCCTGACGCGTGTCGGCTGTCCTAGTTTGATTAGTTTCGTCGTTAACTGGCGATGTTGGTGGCTCCGAGCTCGGGGCGAACGGGCTTCGAGTTCGCTCAGGCGATTTTGGGTCGTTCTCCGTTGATGATGGTCATGTCATCTCGACTTCGTCTTAGATCGTAAAGAAAATTATCGTCCCCACAGACGGCGCCAATTGTTGTTACAGAAATCAGACCTAATCAATATTACGGGCTGCGATCTGGAATGTCTGAACTACGAGGTGAAATGTAAATATAATATGAGGACGAAATGATTCTTTATTAATCTTAAGGTCGGAGCCGAGCAATGAACATGATGGTACAAGGTGTGAGTCCGTCGAATGACGTGCTCACTAAACAGTACTTGAGGTCGGAGCTTTATAGAAGTAGCTCGGCCTCTCGTAAGTTACAATCTGTCTAAAATGAAGAGTGAAGGGTCCTATTTATAGCGCTTGGATGCTGACTCTTTCTTGGGCTGTTGACTCCTTAGCGGGCCTGTCTTCTTGGGCCGAGGTGACATAGCTGATTTAATTAGATTTTCAATGGGCTTATGGATGAGTGCTAAACCCATATCCAACAAATATCTACGCTCATCTCAATATTTTAGGTCTATTGTCCAAAAATCGGTTTAAAATTAAATTTGGCTAAAACACCAACTCTGCCATGAATTTTCTAATTCTACATCTTTTTAATTCTCCAAAAAACTATTCACTTTTTCAGTTCTCCAACTCTCTAGTTCTCCAACGAGCTCTCCGACGAGCAACCGAGCTACCGACCTCATTATACAACAAGCTAACCACCTCATTGCCCGTTGAGCTGACAACCTTATTGCACGCCAAGCTGACATTAGAGATCGACGTGTAGAAAAGTAGATTGGTGAACAATGAGTTTGAAGAACAGTAGTTCCGCGAACAGTAAACTATGTGAATAGTAATTCGGCGAACAGTGAGCTATGTGAACAATAGTTCGGCGAACAATGAGCTCTGTGTACAGTAGTTCGGCGAATAATGTTATATTTACAGTAGTTCGGCGTCGTACAACGACTATTACGTGACACAGAGAAGTTAAGGCACAAGGTTCAAAGCACCATATATAGATTCTGCGGAGACCTGACCACACAACCTCTGCAATAAATACCCTTCATGGGTCACTGATGAAAGGGGGAGGCAAAAACCTCATTATTTAGAGACACATTGAATTTATTACATACAACTACCATCACTTGTAATCTTTGTAGTTCTGATATGATCTCTCAAGCTTGGTTTATAAATTGAACTGATCTCCCTTCGGAATGAGTACAAAAATCTAAACTATTCGTCTCATTTTGGTTATATCAATACAAACACAGCTCATGGCATATTCTCCACTCATATTCCGACTTGTTCTTATATTCTCTTGTCTCGTCAAAGTCAAATCTTTCTATTTAAATTGGAAATCTCGTCCTAGTCCATATTAAAACATACTTAATGATTCCTTGGATCAACAATTGGCATTAGAAAGAAGGGGATTCAGATATTTTCTATATGCAAAGAAAGATTTGGCAATGCCAATATCACCAACCACCATAATGTAGCAGCCTTCATGACTACGGAGCAACCAACCCTCTAGCTCTACAACAAGGCACAATCTCCCCAGCTCTCTCCCTGAATTTGAAGGCATGACATTCGCATCGCCTAGCTACGAATTTGCTCGCATCATCTAGTTACAGCCTCACTCGCATCGTCTAGCTATAACTTTGCTCGAATGTCATCACAACCTTGCTTGCGTTTCCTAGCTACGACCTAGCCCACGCCACCTAGCTACGGCTTTGCCCATGTCGTCTAGATACGACCTGGATAGTGTTGTCATGCTACAATCTTTCCCCAGCTCTCCAACGAACATGAGCTCCCCAGATCTCTCCCAAATTCCAAAGGTAAAGCTACTCGTATCGACTAGCTACGACTCCGCTTGCATCGTATAGTTACGACCCCGCTTGCATTATCTAATTTGGCCTCACACGAATCGTATGACTACAACCTTGCTCGAACGTCATCGCGACCTTGATCACATTGCCATCTACGACCTACCACGCGCCGCCTAACTATGGCCTTGCCCGCATCATTTAGCTACAACCTCGGTAGCGTCGTCCCACTACTTTTCAGATCTTCGACAAGCTTGAACTCTCTAGCTTTCCGACTAACGCGAGCTATCCAGTTCTCTGACGAACTCCTGATCTCCGACGAACTCAAACTCTATGTCCTCTCAACGTCGAACTCAAGCTCTCTGAAGAGCTCACCATCCGCTTAATGACAAGCTCTCCATGTCTCCATGACGAGCTCACCTTACAAGCTCTCCTGGAAAACTTTCACTCTTACGCGTGTGGACTACTCACAAAGAGAAACCCCTAACTACTCGCGACCCTTGGACTTCAACCCGTGCTAAAATGTGTCGAGCTAATCATGAAACACCAAATGATTTTGATTGACTCGTTGCTCTTCATCCACCGAACTGGGTAGGGGATTATTGTTAGAGATAGGCTTACCACCCCTAATTAGTTAGGCCAATCTCAACACTTTAGACTCATTTCCTAAAATCGGCCCAAAATCAAGTATAACAAGCACAATCTCTCCAGCTCTCCGACGAGCTCTCCAGATCTCTGACGAGCTCTCCGACGAGTTCTCCTGCACTTCGACGAGCTATGGAGCTACTAACCTCATTGTGCGCCGAGCTGGCCTTAGAGTTCGACACATCACAAAGTAGATTGGTGAAAAATGAGCTTGGTGAACAGTAGTTTGGCGAACAGTGAGCTATGTGAACAATAGTTCGACAAAAAATAAGCTATGTGAACAATAGTTCGACAAAAAATGAGCCATGTGAACAATAGTTCGGCGTCGTACAACGGCTATTATTGGCGCATAGCAGTTAGAGCACAAGACTCGAGACACCATATCTTGATTGTGAAGAGACATGACCATGCAACATTTGCTATAATATCCCTCATAGGTCATTGATTAAAGGGGGAGGAAAAAAAAAACCATTATTTAGAGACACACTGAATTTTTCATTTATAATATTTATAGCTCTGATCTGCTTTTTCGAGCTTGATTTAGAAAACCGAATTGATCTTCCTTTAGAATCAATTCAAAACTTGAAACTCTTCACTTTTTTTTTTGGCTATATGAATACAAACATGGTTCTCGTCATACTCGATTTCCACCCATATTCCGATATGTTTTTATATTCTTGTCTTATCAAAGTTAATTTTTCTATTTAAATTGGAAATCTCAGTTTAATCCAATATTAAAACATATTGAGTGATCTTTTGGATCAACAAACATTGTCTAAATGTGACCTTCATTGCAACATGTTGACTTGAATGTTGATATTTGAAACTATTATATGGAGGAAATGATGCATTCATGACAAATATACAGTCGTTTAAATGATAAAGTTCCTTTCTGGTTATTTGGTTTTGATAGCACTTACTACTAATTTATAGAAATACACAATAGTTTAAAATAATCAATCGCATTCTTATTTTTATATATATGGTCTTGATAGAGTTTAGCAACACTAACTTATATAAACTGCCAAATCTGATATATACCAATAAGTTATTGGCAATAACCAGTAATGACACAAGCTTAGGTTAATGACACAAGCTTAGGTGTAGTGTTTGGATGCGTTTTGATTTTGTAAAGTCAAAAGTAGTACTGTAGTAGTATAATGCTAACCTTATTAAAAGTTGTGGTGACCCCATTTAATGTCATTATTATTGCTTTTATATTTTTGTCTTTATATTTGACCTTTTGGTTCGGCAAATATAAATGTAGATGTTGAATGACATCTTATAGAGTGTCCGTATATATGAACGTACACGCTTTTAATATAACTATTGTTTATTGGCGACGCATTTACATAATGTGATGCGAAATGATAATTTTATGTAGAGTAGCTGTCATTTGAATTAGGAATGAAAATTGAGGTCCATCCTTTCCAACCAAAGAGAATAAAAAAACAGGTAAATTGTTTTGCCATTTTTACACTAAAGAATTAGATTAAACATTCAAATAAGAGACTACACGCATTTTAAAGACTAACCGGCGAATTTCACCAACTTCCGGAGCCAAAAGACAAAAGAAAAAGACACTTCCGCAAAACCAACGCCAACAGAATAAACCGACTTCCCATAAACAAACCGAAACAACAAGATAACTAAAGTACAACAGAAAATCATATCAAAGTCCAAAATAACAAAACTATTGGATATGGATTTAGCATCTATCCATAAGCCTATTGGAAATCTTGCCAAAAAGATAAGTCCGTTAAGGAGTCAAAAGCCCGACAGAAAGTCAGTCTTCACACGCTATAAATATGACCATTCATTCTTCATTTTATATACATTGTAACCTGCGAAGGCTTCGAGATACTCTTATAAAACTCCGAACTCAAGCAACATTTAGGAAGCACGTCATTCGACGGACGCCCACTTTGTACCATCATGTTCATCGCTCGGCTTTGGCCTTAAGATTAATAAAGAACAGTTTTCGACCTCACTTAAGTTTATTTCTCACCTCGTAGTTCGGACTTCTCTGATCGTAACCAGACTCTTTGGACTAGATCGAAATTCCGTAACAACAATTGGCGCCGTTTCTGGGGATTGAAAAACTTTTCTACACTCTAAGACGAAGCCGAGATGACAGGACCCCTTTCAACGAGCAACAACCCAAAACCATCTGAGCGAACTCCGAGCCCGCTCGCTCCGAGCTTGACTTCGCCAAGTCCACCGAACGAGGCACAATCACCACTCTCACCAATCGACGCCCGGACAAACCAAACCAGGGCAGCCAACACCCACCAAGACGGGACGCATTCAGAAACTCAAGACCAGGACGTCTCCTCCCTCATAAAGACTCTTATGACACAAATTAACGAGCTGACTCGGGACAGCAACCCCCGCTTCGTCCTACTCGCGAGCAATTAAGGCATGTGCAAGGAATATATTAACTACCTACAAAATATCGGGCATCACACGTCCCAAAAAACTAACAACCCTACCCCGCGACTCCAAAGGGTCCTATTCGGTGAAACACCACCTCTGAACACCGAATCGAGAAGGCGACCACTTATACCCCCAGGTCCGTCGCCGACCGGGTTCATCCAAATTCAGGCCGACGCTAGTAGAAATAGCGAGCTCGAGTCACTCAAGATTCATTTGGACTACATGACATCAAAAGTTCATAAAGCTACCAGCTCAACCCCTGAAATAGATCGGGTCTTAAAAGAGACGCATAACATACCATTCACGGACAAAATAACAGGAACGCCGATCAGGCACCCTGGAAAAATCAAACTGCCGACTTACGACAGTACCTGATGGCTTTCAGCATTGCAATGGGGTGAGCTCAATTTTCTCCCCAGGAACGCGACACTGGTTTCTGCCAGCTATTCGTCGAAACCCTTAGCGGCGCCGCCCTGAACTGGTTCTCACGCCTAGAGGCGCATCCTATCGATAATTACCACCAGTTGACAACCACTTTTCCGAAGCATTAATCCATGTTCATCCAAAAGGTAGCCTCAAGCGCCGACCTTTGGGCCGTGAGCCAAGGACCAAAAGAACCTCTCAGGTCGTATATCGACAGGTTCAAAGTTATCGTCTCAAAAATCACGGTAACCGATAATGAGGGGCTCCCGGTGCTTCAAAATGAGCTTTGGTACGAATCATCATTCCGCGACGAGCTAGCAATAAACACACCACAAACCCTTGAAGACGCCCTTCACCGAGCAACTGGCTTCATCAAAATTGAGGAGGAGAAGGACCTACTCGCCAAGAAATTCGCCTCAGCTAAGAAGGGAAAGGATCTGACATCCGAGTGCCTCGACGACAAGGGGAAGAAAGCAACAACTTGCTACGTCAGCGAGCAACAAACAAGCCAGCAGGCGGCCCAGCAGTCGGGGCGCAACCATCCAAACAACCATCAAAGTCGACCATGGAATAAATACGTACAAACCGATGATCAGGTTAAGGCTTTCGGCACTTTCCACCAGCGCTCCGGACATAGCACCGCGGAATGCTGACATCTCCAGAGCCTCTTGTTCGGCGAGTACCAGAAAGGGCAACGAACATAACAAACCAAAACGCTCCAGCAGTACCCCCCGGGAATCGGGAGACACCGCGGCAACCCAAAAACGAGGGAGAACGGTTCAAGCTCGTCCAGGAGGAAAAAGCGAGGCAAGCGGGCCAACAGCGAGCAGAGCAGGGAGACATCGACACAGAACCACCAAAGCAGACTCACAATGACGATGAGGAGGACACGCCCACACCCATAAAACGGATCAATATGATCATGGGAGGGCTCCCTACCTGTAACGATTTGGTACGGTCAATAATAGCTTACAATCAGAAAGCTGACACACGACAGCAGTGGAATAGGAACATCCCCGAAGAAATAAAACCCGGCACCAAAATCACCTTCACTCGGAAGAAGAAGAAGAAGAAGGCCTCGATAAGCTGCATAATGACTCGCTCGTCGTCGAACTCCAGATTGGCGACTACGAAGTCACCAAAATCCTAATCGATATGGGAATCTCGGTCGACCTCATATTCAAAGAAACCCCACAAAGGATGGAACTGCCTGACTACAGGATGAAATGTTCGGAAAAACCCCTCACCGGGTTCGCCGGAGATAAGACCACCACAATCGGGACAATCAAGCTACCAGTACACGCCAGGCACATAACCAAGGTTATCAAGTTCGTCGTCATAGACCGACCTATGCAATCTACAACGTGATCTTGTTAACTCCCTGGATCCACACCATAAAAGCAGTACCCTCAACATATCACCAATGCATAAACTTCCCGACCCCAAGAGGAATCGCTCCGAGGCAGCCAAAAAAGTCTCAAGATACTGCTTCACAGTAGAGCGCAAGGTAAGACAGACATCATACCTCATATCCGAGCAGACGACTACCACTTTGGATTCGGAAAAAGCGGGCAAGACTCATCCCTTGTTTTAGAGATCACCCCAACGAGCATCACCTTCACAAAGTAATTTCTAAATTTCTGCCCAAAATATATATATACAAGTAATCGACATGCGGCTCAAAGTTTGTAAAAGAATGAACTACGCTCGGCTTGATCTCTCCTCGGAGAGTACGTAGGAAACCTATACATGATACACTCACCTTCATATTTTAATTCAAAAGTCCTCTCTTTTTCATAACTATGCTCCCTAACACATAACCATCGACATTATGGCCAAATGATCGATCAAATAAACACGTGTCCCATGCACAGTGATATTGCGTCACATCATCAATTTTAGCGACCTCAAGCCGGGGCCAGACCCGCATGAGTCCTTAGAAAAAGGTTTGTAAGCCGAACCTCCCTCGCACAACTATGTTCAAGGACTCAATAGGATAAGCCGAGCACGTACTCGCATCTAGGTAACTAAACAAATGATGAGATAAGCCGAGCCAAAGGTCGCACTCACAAACATCTGTACATAAATGGGCGAGCATTGTTTCAATCCGAGAAAATCAAAAATAGGATAAGCCGGGCACGTACTCGCACCTAAAATTTGAACTCGCCCAAAGCCGTGAAATGACTCTCATCCACTAACAAAAGTTGGGGAGAGAAAGAGAAAGAGACTATTACAAGTCAAGCACAAATCTTTCCTTTCCTTTATTCCATTCTTGTCAAAATTACAAGGAAACGTACAAACAAACAAAAAAACAACAACAAAGGGAAATCAATTTCTTGAAAGACGATTTCGTCCAAATCCGAGCTCGTGTGCTGAGCCCGCTTTCATCCAACGAGGAGTCGAGCTCCTTTCTTGAAAGACGATTTCGACGTTTGTTACCGGCATAGATACCCTTGAAAGGCAGAGGCCCAACAGTGAACAACAACGAAACTGATCCAGGGAGGATCGTCATAGGGTAAGAGAACCCGAAAAAGTCAACCTCAGCACACCAAAAAGGACGACCGATCTCCGAAGTCGGACCCAATGGTTCCCCATGACACTCTAGTGCCGACGGGCCCCTACAAAGGAATACCTCCCCTTACATGGAGGGAGAAGAGCTTGTCCGACACCCCGTCCACCGCCCTGCAAACACAAAAAAACGTCATGGCAAAACACCAACACTATGTAAAAAAAAGGGAGAGGGGAAGGGCACGAGCACCCAACGAACATACAACACGCTTACGTCAAAAGCGATAAGTTCAAGATGGGACAGCCCCCGACATATTACTAAAATCAGTGACTCATCAGACCCACCCAAACGGAGGAAATGTGTGTCGCCCTTAAGTTCGCAAAGGCGACAAACAAGGGCGGCTATCGGTATATTTCCATACATCGACAAGCCCCCATTTTGCAGAAAAATACGAGCCCGCTCGACAATGACAAACACAGAAACTCTGGAGGCCGGCAACAGCCAACAACAAAGAAAAGCAAAAGACCCATCGGCAGAGGGGCCTTACTGCCACGATCTACTCGGACTCAGCCCTCCATAAACCAAAAAAAAAACTCAACCCTACTCAGTAAGACAAGGAAAAAAAAGGATAAAAGTAAAGAACGATGAGTTGTGAAAAATCGGAGAAGAAAGGGTATATTTATAACCAAGAAAGGCAACAGTTGCCAAAGCGACGCATTCAAAGTAATGTGACGGTTACCAACGCAACCTTCAATGCGAAAACGGCTGTCTACTTTCCCATCAACACGCAAAATAACTATTAAAGAAGCAATAATGGCGCGTGGACCAAGCCTCATAAATCGAAAAAGGCACATCCACCAAATACATCAAGACATTTTCATACAATTGCAGACGAAAAAGAAAGGTCGCACTGACGAGTAAGAGCCAGGCACTGAAACACCTCAAAAAAAAAGAGGGCATCCAAAAATATATATATATAACATCCGAGAATAGGACACTATTCATACAGCAGTGAGAAGACAAAAAAACGAACCAATTATTACAACAAGGAAACTATTCTGGGAGGTCGGACATACGAGGAGCGGCCACGCCTTCCACAGCCAAGGACGCCACATTCGCCCTCCTCCTCCCTCCACCGATTCTTCGGGAGCAGCAGCGCCCTGTAGCGGCGACATACAAAGGACGTCAGGATCCAAGACATCGGGTCACAGCTCATTGACCTCCCGCTCCAAGAGGCTTATCCTTCTCGAGCTGAGCAATTAAAGGAGGAGGAACTTGCACGCCATTCTACGCAAGTAGCCAATATGCACCAAGGATACCGACCACCTTGTTTAACTCCAAAAGCTTAGGAGAATAACGATTTCCTTGTTCTCTCTCCAACATCAACTTATCCAAACAATCAGAAGCCTTTTTGTGTAACGCCTCTCACTCAGAACGAAGGCGCTCATCAAAGAAAGCCTGGATCTCGTTGCGTTGAGTAACCAGACAATCACTCTCCGACCTGAGAGAATCAACCTCGCGACCGGCCTTGCAAAGTTGATCACTTTTCTCGCCCTCAAGCTCGATCAACCGCTTCTCAAGATCCACAGCCTTTTGCTTCTCCAAAGACAACGCATCAGAAATTCCCTTCGGCTCGTCGACCTCCTTACGGACCTGTTTCAGCTCGCGAGCAGAGCGTCACAGCACGTCAACTTTCTCTCTAGGGATACTCTCTGTCGACTTGGCCTGTCTCATCTCGGACTCATACGAATCCCTGAGCTGGTTCATAATAGCAACAAACTACACAACAAATAATAATCAGTCCACACACCTGTTCTCCTACCCAAAATATACACAACAAAGTAGAAGGCATACAATGACAAGATAACGACTTAGCTCTTCCTGAATTCTTTGGGGGGGGGGGACCTATCGCAATATTCTGAATAAGATTGGCACATAACAACTTGTCACTCACCAAGGGGGCCGTCCCCTTATGAAGAAACGACCAAGCAGAGTCCCACAAATTTGGATCGACACTATCCGGCCTGCCCGTCGGATCATCAGCACGAGCAGAAGGAGGAGCAAGAGCCAAACCATCAAAATGCTCGACCTCTCCCTCGGAGTCCGATCTATGCCTTTTGACGCCTGTCCGGTGACACATGTCACCAGAAGCCTCAGAAGGCATCTTGGTTCGCGACATCTCGTGATGTATCCCGACATCGGTCAGCCTCCTCACTTCGGTCAGCTTCCTCCCCCTGAACCATAGCTTCTCTGTCCTGCGCGACAAAGGTCTGCGCCTCCCCCTCAACAGCAGATGGGCTATCATCGAGGACGATCATCTGAGAAATTACCGCCGCTAAAGACCCCTCGCCAGCACCACTAGACATCCTACGCCTTTTTCTAAATAACCGATGAGACGATGGTTCACTTTTAAAAGAATGATCCAGCGCCAAAAATTCTGAAAAACAAAGTAACGTATCAATAAGGACATCTTCCCCGTCTCTCTAAAAAAAGGGAGTGGGGGGGGGGGAAGAGGAGGAAGAGGGGAATACACATACCCAAATCAATCTTCCCAAAGCAACCTCAGACATTCTGATCAAATAAAGCCTTGACCTCTTTATCCTTCCACGGAGGCCAATCTATCCCACTGGAGCCCTCAACCTGTCCAAGTCTCTAGAAAATTCTGCGATCCAACGACCTGACGCAGAACGAACTGCAAAACAAGATAAAGGAAAAACATGAGACATACAATATCGACAAACATGCACAAAACAAAACAAAAAACTACCAGGGTTATAGTTCCAAGCCGATCTGAAAACCCTGCTCGATTCAAACGTTAGCGCACTGTTAATATGCGCGAAGAAGTAGCTATCCTGCAAATCATAAGTTTTATCCGGAGGGGCAGACACAACTTTCAAACGTCGGTCGGGTCTGAACCGCTCGTAAAAGGTTCAGACGTCCCTTGACTAATTAAAATTGATGTAAGCTCCTCAAATAAACGACTGGACACCTTAACTCCACTGTTAGCCACTATAATCAGAATGCCCAACACATTAAGAATGGCATCATGAAAAAGTTGAGAAGGGCCATCTCCCTGGCCTCGCAATACTCAATCAGAATTCTGGGAAGGGGAATGAGCAAATAACATTTAGTAAACCAACACTGACAAATCTAACCAGTAGGAGTATCCCAGGGTCGCTCGCACAAGGTCGAAAACTGAAGCTCGAGACCAAAAACACGGGAACACCTTTGGCGGATGTCATCCAGGATAGGCTGCTCACAGACGGACAAGCGAATCACTCTAGGAACAACAATCTTCACTTCCGCTGCACTTTCCTCCTCCACCACTTCTTTCGATCTCCTTTTTCCTCCCTTCAAGGAAGTCGCTCGAGAAAAATTACTAAGAGCAGCCGTAATAACTTTCAAACAACCTCCTGTGTCAGCAATCCTAACACTGTCACCTCGATGATCAGACTCGTCGCCGTCATTATGATTCTGATCCCCTACATCGGCAGGTGGTCGGCAATCAGGAGAATCCATCGTGACGAATCCGCCGCGAGATCGACGAGGTTTTCTCCTAGCCTGAGACTTGAGAAATTCTTCGTCTCCCTCGATCGTCCTAGATTCAACATGACTTTCTCTGGACGACTCAGAAAAACCAAAATCGCCGCTACGAGTAGAGGAATGGCAACTAGAATCTACTTGCATACTAACGAATCCAAAGATAAAGCAACAAGACCACAACAACTAGAAGAAACGGATACGAAGCAAAACCCACAAGAGGAAGCGATTACCTGATAAAAACGATGGGAATTAAAAAGATGAGGTCTCGTAAAAAGAGGGGACGGTTTTTACAAACACGCAAAATCGCACTTTTGAGCGGTTCACGTCTCTTCACTCTCTTAAAACCGCTAAATAATCTGACGGTTCGAAGCATTGACAATCGAAGCAAAGCGGCCTAGCAAAATTTCTGCCTGACTTAAATGCTCAAAGAAATTCACCGATTCCAACCAGACCGTAGATCGACGAACTTGCGGGAAGGGGGGACTAATTGTTTGATATGGGTTTAACATCCATCCATAAGCCGATTGGAAATCTTGCCAAACTCAATAATTCATCTTGGCCCAAAAATACAAGTCCGCTAAGGAGTCAAAGGCCCGACAGGAAGTCAGCCTTCACACTCTATAAATATGACCTTTCACTCTTCATTTTACATACATTGTAACCTGCGAAGGCTCCGAGATACTCTTATAAAGCTCCGAGCTCAAGCAACATTTAGGGAGCACGTCATTCGACGGACGCCCACCTCGTACCATCCTGTTCATCGCTCGGTTTTAGCCTTAAGATTAATAAAAAACAGTTTTCGACCTCAATTAAGTTTATTTCTCACCTCGTAGTTCGGATTTCTCTGATCGTAACCCGACTTTTGGACTATATCGAAATTTTGTAACAACAAAAACACTATAGAAAGTGAAAACAACCGCAATTAAAAGGAGCCAAAAGAGAGATACATCCATCTTGAACCAAACTTTATTGATGTTGCAATAATAAGCAGAACTAGGAGCAGATCTACACTTTTATATAGTATGTGGCACATATTGTAAAAATATTTAACTAAGGGCATCAATATAAAGTTTACACTAGTTTTGTAAGAAAATGAAAAAAAAAAAATAGAGTGAGGCTCATGCCACTCCTCTCCTTTACTTGCGTCCACCTCTAAGCAGAATTCATTAATTGAGGTCTGTATTATTCACATGCGTCGGTCTTGGAAGCTTCACTTCCGTTTCATTCAGAGTCATGTACCCTAAGGTACGATCGAAATCTTTGCCGGAGGTCATGAGTTCCCTCAGCTTTTTTCCTTCTCGATTCTGATTATACGTTTAGGTTTTCGAAAAAAGGAATAATTTGCTTATTTATTTATAGGATTTTTTTAGTCGGCAACTGTTTTCCATTAAAAAGCCCAATGGGCTAAACGGTGAATGCATCAGAATCCAAATCCGAGGCATATTAAATCTTAACAATTTTCTAACTAGAAAAAAAGGAAAAGAGTGGATTTTCTTCTTTTTTTTCCTCCAAAAATATAATCAATACTATTAAAAAATTGGAGTTTGTCCATGGTACATAAATGTTGTTCATGAAATTTGCCCTTAATATTATTAGGATTTGTAACTTTCATTAAGGGTAATTAGGAAATATAACATTATCTCTACAATCCATGTTTCCAAACAAGACAATTATTAAACATGTAACCAAACAACCAAAATCTAATAGGTCCCTTGAAACTGACCACAAAGATCTAGAAATCTTAACCCTCTTCTGGAAAAAACACAACCCAGGAGGCAAACCGAAGATAAAGACGCAAACACCAAGAGCAATACCCCTGAAACCATATTTGTCAAAGTAGATCTAAATATGATTTATAAAAACTCAAGCTAAAAAACTGAATAATACAGAAAATACAAAAGAAAAGGGTTTAACAACTTCGGACAGACTTTGTGGCAATGAGAGCCCACCGACGTTGGCCATGGCCAAAAATCAGAGCTTGAAGGAGGAAGACAAGATATAGAGAAGTGAGAGCTTTTAGTTTAGAAAGAGAAAAAGTCAACAACTAGGGTTGTTTTGCCATTTAAATTATCTACTTTTATCACGTCTCCAAGTTTAAATTTTACTTTCCATATATTTTTACTTTCTGTATAGTTTGATCCAATAAATAGCTTTTTATATCAATTTTGATCACATACCCATTTTTACAACAAAATAAAAACCTAAAACCTATAATAACTCGGTCACCCAGGACGGTGGTTCATATTCATGACGTAGATAGTGTCTGACAATAATTGAATACGGTAACTCCTAATATGTTGTCCCTATTACTACATTCACATCTCTTTCATAGCAACTATATTAACCTTGTCCTAGATACAAGTCACATTCTTTTCATGAGTCATCTATATAGCACCATTGTCCATTTTGAATTAAATTTTTTATATTTGCCTCTCGACTACCATATGATCCTGATTTGTTCCATGAATTTCAGTTATTTGGATTCTTACCATGATAAACATTATGTTCCGACAATGTTTAAAACCACATGCAGGTTCCGATCTAATTATGTACAACTTATCATTCATACTTTTCCAAAGATACTATAGAATCCATATAAGATCCTAATTTGTTTAGAAATCATAAAATAATATATGGTCCCACAAATACCATATATAAAATAATAAATAGCATATACAAAATAAAGCAAATATGAAATATCTAACTAAGATAATCTACTAAAATATAAATCTAATGTTGTTTATTGTTTCTTGAAATCAAAAATCCTTTTGATACTCATTTTAATTACATTTTCTCATTACATCAAAGTTTTGTAAAAAATTCCAGACACGATAATTGCATTCTTAAGCGTAACTGCTCCAAATGTATCATAATTGTTCATCATCAACATTAATAATATATTTTTAATAAAAATCAAGTAAAATTAACTTCAAATGAAGAAAAAAATTTGAAAAAATATAATGGAAATTTCTTATTTCAAATAAAAATAAAATTTAAAGTTACTTTTGTTCAAATTAGTTATATATATATATAACTCTAAATATTAATAAAATATCAAAATCTCTAAAATATTAATTTATAGAGTTTTAAATGTAGTCCATATTTGCAAAGAACAATGAATTTGGAAAAATTCTAGGGTTTGATGTTATTTGTGACAAAACTCATGTTTGTATATTTGGTGGGAATTCAAATAATACATGATTATATTTCTTCCTCTGCACCGCATCGTCCATGTTGCATATCACAGTTAATTCCCCTTGACCGCATTTTTTTCATAACAGGTAAATATTCTGATACGACTTTCCAAATAAAATGTCTTATCTTTGGTGAACATATTGGTTTCTATGAGAAGGCTTGTAGAGCTTTAACATCTAGTTCGAATTGGATAATCTTTCCTTTGCCACAAAATTCAAGCTCGACATGATAACCTGATTTCATGGTATATTATCTAAATTTTATGAAATTTCATGCATTTGTGTCAGGTCTTAAAAACCGACTAATTGTAATACCAAAGTTCCGCATCTTCT
Source organism: Orychophragmus violaceus (assembly GCA_030180135.1). Lineage (NCBI taxonomy): Eukaryota > Viridiplantae > Streptophyta > Magnoliopsida > Brassicales > Brassicaceae > Orychophragmus > Orychophragmus violaceus. Next base: position 67,265,448 of record CM058233.1, on the reverse strand, counting down.
GGTATAAGGATCATATTTATCAACTAAATGTTCCACTTGTGGTTCGATGGATATATCAATTTATTTCTATAGTTAAAGGATCATAGTTGTCGTTTTGAAAAATTGATTGCCCCGAGTGGTAGGTTGGGAGCCATTGATCATCCCATACATAGATGGTCTCCTTCGTTTCTACCTTTTAAATTAGTCACTTGTTTACCATAGGTCTAGCCGCTACAATACTCCTCCAGCCATATGTAATTAAGTAAGATATGATTGGATTGATATGATTTGAATACCTATAATATATCTCCTTAAAAAACATTGCGAAAAAAAGATTTTGATTTATCAATCACACGCCATAATTATTTAACTAATAATGCCATGAAAATCCGTTAATGCATGGAATCCAATTCTTCCATTTCTCTTGTGTAGAAATTTTTATCTTAAGATATCCAATGTATACTTTTGTTTTTTCCCACCGAATACCACCAAAACTGAGCGACAGGCTCGGCCCGACGCGTAAGTAGGATAAGCGGTGGCTTACGTCCAAATTTTTTTTTCCTGAGTTATAGTCCAAAATTTTTAAGGCCCCCTGGTATGAGTCATGTACTACGTTTGCTCTCCTAATTTTTTTTCTTTTCGTTTTGTTGTTTCTTGTGATTTGTGATTTATAATCATAAGAGGGACACACTATTTAATCTCGCTTACGATCTAGGATAAGATTGGAACGGCACTGCTGAGCGACTATGCTCATAATTTTGGATGTCACCAATTTAGGTAATCAAACATATATATATATATGGCATTAGATGGTTGGGTAATGCAGTTGCTAATGATTTAATGATAAGTTCTCTGCCCACCATTGGTAGTAATTTTAATATCCATCCATTCACTTGATTATATAAAATATCTTGGAGAAATCTGATAATCTGTGTTTTAGCACCGCCCAAACTTTCCAATATTGCTAAGTATGACCCCATGCCACCAATATTAGTAATACCATGAATCGATTTCCTCTCTTCTTGTATATGTTCATCGACTTTGTGCATAAATTGTATCGATAATTTGGAAAAGGTAATATATTGTCATGATACTGTTTCATAATTTTAAGGATTTTTATAATAACCATACACTCCTTCGGAGTGGCCTTATAGATAACAAACTATCACTAGCAAATAAGATATGTGAGATTAGAGGTTATCTCTTACAAACTTTAGCTCATACAACTTTTAGAGCCATTAGCAGTGTATCATTTTCTGCTTTTCGAATATTCTCAATCAATATTTCTACGCAAAGAATGAAAAGATATATAGATAAGTGATTTATCTGTGCTAGTCTTTTCCTTAGAGGTAATAAGTCTCCGCAGTTGCCAATTTAAAAGAACTTTAGACTTAAGCAAACTAATGCACTGTACTATTAATCTTATCCACTGTAGTGCAAAACCCATATTTATTAAGGGATTTTTAATAAAGAATTACTCCACTCTATAGTATCCAAATTTTCTTATTTAATGATTATCAAATATTTTTCTGTTTTTTTACTTTTGTCAAAACTTTTGGCTATGATTAGTTTGAAGCAATAATCATGTATTTGTTATGACGGAGAACATTAAAAATATCAAAACAATTAGTACATGTTATACCGGTTAGCTAATTTTCGTTATAATTTTGTTATTTCGCCACATATATTTCTTTATTCCGCTTATGTTTCTTTTTTTGACACGGTTTTTGGATCACAACGGACTGGTCCAATAGCCCTTTTTCCTCACTTAGGAGGAAATCCTTCACATGGAAGAAGGTGGAATCGAACATCATAGGTGAGACAGCAACAAAGGTGGTGCACCCAGTGGCCCACATGCGCTTCTCTATTCCGCTTATGTTATACCATTCGGATTATATATTTTACTATTTCGTTTTATGCGTTTCTTTGATCCTCATGAAAGTCTTGTTAGTAAAATTATCAAATGGGCTTATGTTGAAGTTATAACCCTTGTTGCCTTATCGGGTCACTCCAAAATATAAGGATGCTAAAACGAAACTAGCATAGAGAAAGAAGACGTGGAGGAAATCATGTGGGAGTCATAGGCAGAGGCGGCTTATATAGGGGAGCGGAGAGTGCGATCGTCTTGAGGCCCATGATTAAAGAGGTCTAAAATTTTTTTTTGATTTTTTTAAAAAATATTTATCAAAATGATTTTTTGGTATTTAAGTTTTTAGATATATATTTTTATTTTTATACCCTTTATTTTTATTCAAAAACCTCATACAATTCTTTTTAAATATAATTTCATTTAAAACATAGAATTGTTAAATAATATAAATATCTATTATGTATATTATATTATATTAAAAATATTTTAAACAAACCGACTCATTACGTCGGTTTGTTGCACTATTTGAGTCGGTTTGTTGCACTATAAATACAAGTGCACGTAAGTTGTAACATAATAACGAAAGTCATAATAAAAAGAGCACTTGTCCTCTCTCTTGCTTTCTTGCTCTCGTATCTCTCTCCCTCCATATACACAAACAATAATAATAAGAGTATAGACACATATACACATAACTATAAAAGTGTATCACCACTCTTTTCTCTCTCTCTCACCCTTAGTTCTTTTATTTTACAATACGTTATCAGCACGAGCGTCTCTTGATCCGGTCAGATAAATGAAGGTGGCCGTGCCATAAAGAAACCGACCGATAATGCTTGTTACAGATGTGGCATGAAAGGGCATTGGGGACATATATGCCGCACGCCAAAGCACTTTGTCGATCTGTATCAAGCACCACAAAAGGCCGCGGTTAATAATGTTGAAACCAACTTCATCGATGATGAGGCCGGCCCTTCCTCTAGCGGCATAAATGAGGATACTCATATGGATGTCGCAGATTTCCTCATCGATGAACCATAAATGAGTTTCCAAGGATACTATATATAGTAAATCTTAATGTTTTATATTGTCTAATATGTTTTTGTAGCAAAACCTATTCGCAGTTTTAATAAGCTTGTGTAATATGATTTTGTTATAATATAAAAGATATTTTAATATATCTTTGTTTTATGACACAGAAGATGTCGCATATTAAGAATCATGATGGAGATATATGTCTAGCAGACAGTGCTACGACACACACTATCCTTAAGGATATACGATATTTCTCCTGTCTCAAAATCAAAGACTCCGCCGAAAGCGTGAGCACCATTTCTGGTAATGCAAAGATAATACTAGGCTCTGGAGAAGCCAATTTTTCAATGCCAAGGGGAACTAAATTTGAGATAAATAATGCATTATATTCCCCTAAATCTCACAGAAACTTGATAAGTTTCCGAGATATCCGTAGAAATGGATATCACATAGAAACTATGGATAAGAATGGCATTGAATATTTATGCATTACGTCTGAGACAAGATATGTATTGGAAGAGCTACCGATGTTAGCCTCCGGATTATATTGCACAAAAATAAACATTACTGAATCCTATGCTATAATAAATCAAGAGGTTTCCAATACCTTTCGAGTCTGGCATGAAAGGTTAGGACATCCAGGATCAGTAATGATGAGAAGAATTGTGCAAAATTCTAGTGGTCACCCATTGAAAAACGAAAAGATTTTTCAATCGGGAGAGTTTCCATGTAATGCTTGTTCTCAAGGGAAACTCATCACTCGGCCATCACCAGCAAAAGTTGGGAATGAATCTCCATTATTCTTAGAAAGAATACATGGTGATATATGTGGACCTATCCATCCACCATGCGGGCCGTTCCGATATTATATGGTATTAGTTGACGCATCTAGTAGATGGTCACATGTGTGTCTGTTGACCACAAGAAACACGGCTTTCGCAAGATTCATTGCCCAAATAATCAGGTTGAGAGCACAGTTCCCTGATTATCCCATTAAGAAAATAAGGCTTGATAACGCTGGTGAATTCACTTTACAAGCCTTCGATAATTACTGTATGACCATGGGAATCGATGTTGAGCATCAAGTACCCCATGTGCATACACAAAATGGCATGGCCGAAAGCTTAATAAAAAGATTGCAATGGATTGCAAGACCACTGATATTGAGAACAAAACTCCCAATTTCTGTATGGGGACATGCTATATTGCATGCAGCCGCATTGGTCCGGATTAGACCAAGTGCATATAATAAATATTCTCCATTACAATTGACATCTGGTCAAGAACCTAATATATCCCATCTCCGAGTTTTTGGGTGTGCAGTTTATGTTCCTATATCGCCACCACAAAGAACAAAAATGGGGCCGCAACGAAGATTGGGGATATATGTCGGGTATACATCACCAAGTATAATAAGGTATCTGGAACCACAAACCGGTGATATGTTTACAGCACGGTTTGCTGATTGCCATTTTCATGAAGATGAATTCCCCGCGTTAGGGGGAGGATTGAGAGAATCACCAAAAGATATCACATGGTGTACAAAATCTTTGGCTTATCTTGATCCTCCTCCTAATCAACTCGAGTTGGAAGTTCAGAAAATTATACATTTACAAAGTTTGGCAAATCGATTACCAGATGCATTTACAGATACAAAGAAGGTGACAAAATCATATATACATGCTGCAAATGCTCCATCTAGAATTGAAATTCCAAAAGAACGAGGTGATGGAAGCATTGCTAATGAACCCAAGGTTCAGTTGAAAAGGGGGAGGCCATTGGGCTCTAAAGATAAAAATCCCCTTAAGAAAAAGAAGTTGGGAGAACAAAATGAAAAGGTTCAAGAGGAACCGAATGATAAAAAATGTCCAGAAGACATTTGTGAAAAGGTTCATGAAGAACCTGATGATGAGAAAGACCTCGAAGTCGAGCATGATGAAGAAAAGTGTGAGATTTCCATTAATTACGTCCATGACGAAAAAGTATGGACTAGATATGAAATTGATGATGTAGATGGAACATTCTCATTTTCTATCTCCAAAGACATTGATAATGATAATGATGATCCGGATCCAAGATCCATATCGGAGTGTCAGAAAAGGCCCGATTGGGAGAAATGGCAAGAAGCCATGAGAAATGAATTACTCTCCCTTAATAAAAGAAATATTTTCGGACCAGTTGGTATTACAGCTGCAGATGTAATACCAGTTGGGTGTAAATGGGTCTTTGTGAGGAAAAGAAATGAAAATAATGAAGTCACTAGATATAAAGCTCCACTTGTGGCACAAGGGTTTTCTCAAAGACCAGGAATTGATTATGATGAAACATATTCCCCGGTAATGGATGCAATCACATTCAGGTACTTAATGAGCCTAACGGCATCGAAAAATCTAGAAATGTACCTTATGAATGTTGTGACTGCATATCTATATGGATCACTTGATAGTGACATATATATAAAAATCCCAGATGGATTTAAGATCCCAGAAGGATCAAAGATTCCAAAAGAATCTGAAAAAATTTGTTCGGTCAAATTACAGCGATCACTTTACGGATTAAAACATTCCGGACGCATGTGGTATAATCGCTTAAGCGAATTTTTGTTGACGAAAGGATTTATAAACAATGCGATATGCCCTTGCGTTTTTATAAGGAAATCCACATCTGGATTTGTGATCATTGCTGTTTATGTTGATGACCTGAAAATCATTGGAACTCAAAAGGAAGTTGATGATGCAAGAACTCATATGAAAGGAGAGTTTGAGATGAAAGATCTTGGAAAGATAAAATTTTGTCTTGGGCTCCAAATAGAGCATTCCCAAAATGGTATATTTGTGCATCAATCAAATTACACCACAAGGGTGTTAAAACGTTTTAATATGGATAAAGCAAATCCTTTGAGTACTCCAATGGTCAATAGATCGCTTAATGTTGACAAGGATCCATTTCAACCTTGTGAAGATAATGAGGAAATATTAGGTCCAGAAATACCTTATATGAGCGCTATAGGTGCACTCATGTATCTTGTAAATTGTACCAGACCAGATATAGCATTCACTACTAATCTGCTTGCAAGATACAGTTCATTTCCTACGCAGAGACATTGGACCGGGATAAAACATATCCTTCGATATCTCCGAGGTACGATTGACTTAGGGCTATATTATCCTCGAAATTCTGCGCTTGGTCTAGTTGGTTTTGCAGATGCGGGATATTTATCTGATCCGCATAAAGCTCGATCGCAAACCGGATACGTTTTCACAATGGGAGGAACTGCGATCTCGTGGCGTTCACAAAAGCAAACTCTAGTCGCCACATCTTCAAATTATACGGAGACAATTGCGCTTCATGAAGCATGTCGAGAATGTATATGGTTGAGATCTATGACTCATCATATACAAGAAGCTAGCGGAATGGTTACGAACAAAGAACCAACAATAGTATTTGAAGACAATTCTGCGTGTGTCGCTCAACTCAAGGAAGGCTACATCAAGAGCGACCGAACAAAACATATTCCCCCAAGATTTTTCTCTTACATTCAAGAGCTCGAGAAAAATCAAGAAGTGGACATCCAGTATATCCGCTCAAATGACAATGCTGCAGATCTCTTTACAAAGGCGCTTCCTACTACAACATTCATGAAACATATTCAAAGCATTGGAATGTGCCATTTGCGAGATTTGTGAAGAAAATAACTCTTTAGGGGGAGTTTACGTCACTGCACTCTTTTCCTTGTCATAGTTTTTTATCCCACTGGATTTTTCTATGATAAAGTTTTTAACGAGGCAGTACGTAATATAAAATAGATATTTAAGAGGGAGTGTTAAATAATATAAATATCTATTATGTATATTATATTATATTAAAAATATCTTAAACAAACCGACTCATTACGTCGGTTTGTTGCACTATAAATACAAGTGCATGTAAGTTGTAACATAATAACGAAAGTCATAATAAAAAGAGCACTTGTCCTCTCTCTTGCTCTCGTATCTCTCTCCCTCCATATACACAAACAATAATAATAAGAACTAGATTTTGATCCGCACTTAGAAGTGCGGGTATAATTTTCTTTACAAATTTTACTTTTTATTCATTTTGTTAATAGTAGTTTAGATTTTTAATTATGTAATCTAATTTTGATTATAATTGTTTAACCAACATTATAAACAGTGAGTTATCAATTTAGTTTTTTTAAATGAATTATGTGTTATTTGGAGGAGATATATCGTAAGGATTAAGAGATTAAAATAACGATTTCGCATTATATATTTTAATATGTGTTGTATCGTAAGATCATAGTTTGGAAAAATATATATATGTGAAAACAACTATTGTAAAAGTTATGTGGTATATGTTTAATTGTTATTTTATTTATCTAAAATATTATTTTATAAAATACATGTTGTAGTCGTATATATAATTTGCAAATTTGATGGAACTATCTGTTAAAAACTTCATTCAAACATAAAGCATAATTTGACGCTTCAAATATTTGAATAATATAAGTATGAAATCATTTTAATATTTTAGAAAATTTATAATCGAGATTGGCTAATTAATTTTTCAACCCGTTTAATTAATTAAATATTTTTCAGTTTGATGGAAAAACCTGCTAAAAAGTACAATCATAAAAACCTCAATCGTAATATGTATATATATATATATATATTTGAAACAAAATAAAAAGATATTAAAATATATTATAAATATATTTTGAATTAAATCATAAATGAGAGAATCTTAATTTATATATAATAGTTGATGTATAAATTATTAATTATATTTATCAATTAATTACTTTTGATTTTAATTAATTAGGAAAGTGAGACCCATTAGATTTTGGTTGTTTGGCTACATGTTTAATAATTGTCTTGTTTGGAAACATGGATTGTAGAGATAATAAATCAAATATAAATTGTTTTACAGTTTTACCCTTAATGAAGGTTACAAATCCTAATAATATCAAGGGCAAATTTCGGGAACAACATTTATGTACCATGGCAAACCTTCCTGTTTTAATAGTATTGATATAGACACATATACACATAACTATAAAAGTGTATCACCACTCTTTTCTCTCTCTCTCACCCTTAATCCTTTTATTTTACAACAAGAATTTGTTTTTAAAAATCCAATACTTTTCTTAAAAAATTCAATATTTTTTTGTTATGGGCCCCTTAAACTTTTTTTAGTCCAAGGGCCCCTAAAATATTAGTCATAAATTGGGTTTGGTGGGTCTATTCATTTTGGTTTGGCATAAGAGATCAAACCAACCATGAATAATTTTAACTTAAAATAAAAAATAATAGGAGTATGTTATGGATTTGTATTTATATATGACCATATGTATTTTATAGATTATTTATATTATTGTTTGCATGGGAGAGAGATAAGAAGGTAGAGGAATAAGAGAAGCTTTTGTTATATTAACTTCTCCTCTTAATTTCTTACAAAGAGAAAGTCTATTTATATTAACAAAAAATATTAAACAAAATACTAAGTAAGTCGGTTAGATATTTACATCAATAATATTACATTATTGTTAATGGATTTTTATTGATATTATCTAACACTTCTCCTTAATTATATATTTTGTATTACACACTGCCTTCTTAAAAACTTTATCATGAAAAAAACTCAATCGGGACAAAAAACATAACAAGGAAAAAAAAGTATAGTGATGTAAACTCCTCTTAAAAGATGATGATGGTCTTTTCTTCATAAATCTCGCAAATAACGCATTCCAATACTTTGAATATGTTTTCTAAATGTTGTAGTCGCTTGAGCGGATATATTGGATGTCCACTTCTTGATTTTTCTTGAGCTCTCGAATGTAGGAAAAAATCTTGGGGGGATATGATTTGTTCTGTCGCTCTTAATATAACCTTTTGAGTTGAGCAACACATGCATAATTGTCTTTAAAAATTTTCGTTGGTTCTTTGTTTGTGATTATACCACTGGCTTCTTGTATATGATGAGTCATGGATCTCAATCATATACATTTTCGACATGTTTTGCGAAGCGCGATTGTCTCCGCATGATTTGAAGAAGTGGCGACTATAAGTTTCTTTTGAGACGCCACGAGATCGCAGTTCCTCCCACTGTGAAAATGTATCCGCAAAACTAACTAGACCAAACGCATAATTTTGAGGATAATATAATCATAAGTCAATCATACCTCGGAGATAGCGAATGATATGTTTTATCATGGTCCAATGTCTCTGCGTAGGAAATAAATTGTATCTTGCAAGTAAATTAGTAGCAAATGTTATATATCATCTCATACAGTTTGCAAGATACATGAGTGCACCTATAGCACTCATATAAGACATTTCTAGACCTAATTTTTCCTCATTATCTTCACAATGTTGAAATAGATTCTTGTCAATATTAAGCGATTTATTGACCAATGGAGTACTCAAAGGATTTACTTTATTCCTATTAAAACGTTTTAACACCCTTATAGTGTAATTTGACTGATGCACAAATATATCATCTTGAAAATGCTTTATTTGAAGCCTTAGACAAAATTTTGTCTTTCCATGATCTTTCATTTCAAACTCCTCTTTCATATGAGTTCTTGCATCACCGACTTCCTTTTGAATTCAAAGATTTTCAGGTCATCAACATAAACATCAATGATCACAAATCCTAATGGGATTTCCTTATAAATATGCAAGGGCATATCGCATTATTGATAAATTTTTTCTTCAAAAAAAATTCCCTCAAGCGATTATACCACATGCTCACGAATTGTTTTAAGCCAAAAAATGATCACTGTAACTTGACCGAACAAATTTTCTCAGATTATTCTGGAATCTTCGACCCTTCTGGGATCTTATATCATTCTGGGATTTTCATATATATGTCAGTATCTAGTGTTCCATATAGGAATGCAGTCAGAACATCCATGAGGTACATTTTTAGATTTTTTTTTGATACCGTTAGGCTCATAAGCACTTGAATTTGATTGCATCCATTATCGTGGAATATGTTTTATCATAATCAATTCCCAGTCTTTGAGAAAACCCTTGTGCCACAAGCCAAGCTTTATATATAGTGACTTTATTATTTCATTTTTTTTTCTCACAAAGACCTATTTACATCGGACTGGTATTACATCTGCAGCTGCAATACCAACTGGTCCAAAAATATTTCTCTTATTAAAGGAGAGTAATTCATTTATCATGGCCTCTTTCTATTTCTCTCAATCGAGCCTCTTCTAGGACTCCAATGTGGACCTTGGATATGGATCATCATTATCATTATGAATCTCTTGGGAGATTGAAAAGGATAAAGTTCCATCCACATCATCAACTTCATATATAATCCATACTTTTTCATAATGGACATAATTATTGGAAATCTCACACTTTCTGTATCATACTCGACTTCAAGGCTTTTCTCTTCATCATTTTCTTCAAGAACCTCTTCACAAAGATCCTCTAGACATTTTTCCATATGTGGTTCCTCTTGAACCTTTTCATTTTGTACTCTCAACTTCTTTTTCTTCCGGGGAATATTATCTTTAGAGCCCAATGGCCTCCCCCTTTTCAAATGAACCTTGGTTTTATTAGCAATGCTTCCATCACTTCGTTCTTTGGAATTTCAATTCTAGATGGAGTATTTTCATCAGGTATATAAGATTTGGTCACATTCTTTGTATCCATAAATACGTCTGATAATTGATTTGTCATACTTTGTAAATATATAATTTTCTGAACTCCCAACTCACGTTGATTGGTAAGGGGATCATGATAAGCCAAAAAATGTGTACACCGTGTGATATATTTTGGTGATTCTCTCAATCCTCTCCCCAATGCGAGGAATTCATCTTCATTAAAATGGCAATCAGCAAACCGTGATGTAAACATATCACTGGTTTGTTGTTCCAGATACCTTATTACTTGGTGATGTATGTCCGACATATATCCCATGTCTCCATTGCAGCCCCATTTTTATTCTTTGCGGTGGTGCTATAGGAACATAAACTGCACATCCAAAAACTCGGAGATAGGATATATTAGGTTCTTGACCAGATGTCAAATGTAATGTAGAATATATATTATATGCACTTGGTCTTATTTTGACCAACACGGCCGCATGCAATAAAACATGTCCCCGTACAGAAATTGGGAGTTTTATTCTCTATATTAGTAGTCTTGCAATCAATTGTTATCGTTTTATTAAACTTTAGGCCATGCCATTTTTTGTATGTACATGGGGTACTGGATGCTCAACATCAATTCCCATTGACATACAATAATTATCAAAAGCTTGTGAAGTGAATCACCAGCATTATCAAGCCTTGCTTTCTTAATGGGATAACTAGGGAACTGTGCTCTCAACCTAATTATTTGGGCAATAAATCATGCGAAAACTATATTTCTTGTGGTCAACAGACATACATGTGATCGCCTACTACATGCGTCAACTAATACCATAAAATATCAAAACGGCCCGCATGTTGGATGAATATGTCCACATATATATCCATGTATTCTTTCTAATAATAATGGGGATTCATTCCCAACTTTTTCTTGTGATGGCTGAGTGATGAGTTTCCCTTGATAACAAGCAGTACATGGAAACTTTCCCGATTGAAAAAATCTTTTCGTTTTTCAATGGTGACCACTGTTGGTACTGGATTTCCCCTAGGAAATCCGGCCCATTAACAGACAAGACAAAGGCCCGTAATTACGAGCCCATTCCAGAATCAAAGATAGACGGGAGAGCCAACTCTCTTGTTGGGCCCAAGCAAAGCAAGCGCCTTGGAGAGACCCAGACGATGCCGGAGCCGAAGACAATCGAGCTCGATCTCGGCAGAGGATGACGTGGAGATAGAGCAACTCGGTCTTCGTCAGTTAAACTGATCCGCATAAATCTCGGAGATCGTTACAACGACGAGGCCGAAATATCAGGACGAAGAGATCAGAATCGAGACTATTTAAAGGAAGAAGTGGCGACTCATTAAAGACAATTCCAACCTAGGCTAAGAACACTTCGATTAGATAGCTCGATCCTATACTTTGTACTCTCTTCTCGACTGTGTTTGTTCTATCTCGACGATCAATCTCAATAAAGTCTTTGATTCATAGGAAACTATACTATTTCTATATCCAAAAGTCCAAATCCACGAATACAAATTCTTAGTTCGAATCCCGGATCTCACATTTGGCGCCGACTGTGGGGACATTCTATAGCCTTTCCTATCTTAAGAATCAGATCCTAGATCCGATAGATCGAGATGAATCCCGACCAAACTGGCTCTCCCAGCGCCACACCACCAGTTGACCGCCCTCAAACGGTCGACAACGTTCCTCAGAACACTACCGGGGTAAGAAACATGGGTCAGACCGACGGCGTGTTGACGAGCTCTGCCTCAGTCACCACGACCTCGGCACCGGTCGGCTCCGTCGCTCAAACAATTGCGACAAGCCAGACTCCGACAAATGTTTTGTCAGGAACTAATGATCCAAGCAGAAACTGGGTGTGGATGAGAAATGACTCAATACCCACCCCAAGAGGAGGATCTGGAGTATCCAGACCTAATTCACCACTACCTTCTGCTCAACAGAGACAAGGACCAAGCGATCTTGCCGAGATCCGTTCGATGTTAAGCTTGTTGGTAGATCGAACGAGAAACAACGAGGCAAGCGCAAGGGCCCAAGAGGTCGCAAACCGTTCTCTGGCAGCGCAGCTCGAAGAACAAGAGCGGCGCCTAAACGCCCGTCTTGAAGAGCTCGCCAGTCAAAGCCAAGGGGGCAGACCAACGCGAACTCCCATAAGTCCTCCACCGTGTACTCGCTTGGACTTCTCCCAAGTAGTAACTCCTCCGGGAACGTCGGGAAATTTCGGTAATACGTTAAATAGCGGCTTCCGCCCTACAATGACCCCTATCGCGGTACCGACCCCATTTGGTTCGAGTTTAATGGTCACAGATCCAACCGGATCAAGAAACCGACCATTACCCGGGCCACCACCTTTCCCGAGTAACTCTAACATCCGACCGAGGCAACTAGGAGGTTCTGCCTTCGCCTCGAGCTCGGGACTCCTTAACGGATCAAACTCAGTTCAGTTCCGAACGCCACAGGTCGATCAGACGAGGTCGATCCCAACGATCGATCTCCTCGACCCCATTTTTCCAGAACAAGCGTCAGGTCAGGCACAAGTCCAGTTCGCACCCGCAGAAGGCGATGAACACGATATGCTTAGACAATACATTGAACAGGCTAAAGCCCAGTTTAACAGTCTGAGCTCGAAAGTTCACATGGCGACGAGTGCGGCTCCTGACATCGATCGAGTGATCGAAGAAACACAACAAACGCCGTTCACAGATCGGATTGCGTTTGCAAGAATCCGTGAGATCAAGAAAACTAAGTTTCCAGAATTCTCTGGGAAATCAGACCCGAAAGCCCACATCAGGGCATTCCGACTAGCGATGGCAAGGGTGTACCTTACCGATGAGGAGAGGGAGCCAGCCTTCTGCAGGCTCTTCGCGGAAAACCTATCAGGTTCTGCCCTAGAATGGTTTGCCGGACTGGAAGAAAGGTCCATTGACAACTTCACCCAGTTCATGACGGCTTTCCTCAAACAATACTCCGTTTTCATCGAGGAAAAGACTACCGAGGCAGCCTTATTTGGCGTCTCTCAAAAACCCGACGAAACACTTCGCTCGTACATCGACCAATTTAAGGAAATAAAATCCAAAATCGCGAACCCACGAGATGAGGTATCTATATAAGCGTTAAGACGGGGACTATGGTTCTCAACCAGATTCCGCGAGGAAATAACAGTCCGCGAACCTCAAACGCTTGATGACGCCCTCCATCGCGCATCGGCCTTTGCTCGCCTCGAGGACGAAACCACGGCCCTCAGGGAAAAGCACCGAAAAGAAAAGAACCCGTCGAGCTCGCAGAATTCAAACTCGAAAAAGGATTCCCATAAGTCAGGGAACGTCAACGCGGTCGAGAGCCCAAAGAGCTCGAAGAAATTCGAGTTCGACAAGGAAAAATTCTGTGATTTCCACAATAAGAGAGGGCACTCGACCGAGGACTGCTATACTCGAGCTAAAGCAGAGGCTCAAAAACAAGAGTCCGAAAGCAAAAAAGACTCCGAGGTCGAGGAGGAAACTCTGTCCGACAAAAAGGAAAACAAACTGACCAAGGAGTCGAACTCCAAAAAGCACTCCCAAAACAAACGGGAACGGTCAAAAGAGCCGGAATCTCCCAAAACACTCCCTCAAGGGTCGCGGAAGCGAGTCGAGTTCATCCTCGGCGAGCTTAACCTGAGCGGTACTCCGGGAGGTTCGGCACTATCCCCGCCTCCGGCTCCTGCCAAAAGTTTACGCTCAAGAATCAATCTCCCTCGTTTCTGCGGGGGGGGGGGGGGGGGGGGGGGGGGTGTACGGGCTATACCCCCTAAACGAATCGACTTCATCTTCGTTGGCTCCAAGCTTTGCCGCGACTCGGTAAATTCGATCAAAGCTCTTCAAAGAAGAGTCGAGACTGACAGAGGGGGAAAAACCCCGATGTTGGGTCCAGACCACGAAATCATCTTCCACGAGAGCGAGACAAATAATCTCGACAAACCACACGACGACGCTCTCCTCGTTTGTCTAGTAGTGGGAGACGTCGAACTCTCAAGGATAATGATTGACACAGGAAGTTCGGTAGATGTCCTCTTTTACGACGCGTTCAAAAAGATGGACTTTAACGACTCCGAGATTGTGGAAGAAAAGACACCACTAGTAGGTTTTGCCGGCGAAATGACATACTCGATGGGCTCCGTCTTCGCCCCAGTAATTGCTGGAGGAGTTCGGAGAATGACAGAGTTCGTCATAGTAGATCGGCCAGCTCCCTATAACGCAATCCTAGGTCGACCATGGATATACGACATGAAAGCGGTACCATCAACCTACCACCAATGCGTAAAGTTCCCGACACCCAAAGGGATCAAAACCATTCACGGAAGTCAAAAGATCTCCCGTCATTGTTACATGAACGGATACAAGCAGATCGAGAAATCCCCTGCGTAGCAATTACAGAAAGAGGAGGAGCTCGCCACCATGCAGACCAAAAGGTCGAACGACCCCAGTCAAATAGGACCCCCAAAGGACCTCACGACTCAGGTCTGCATAGACGAGGCTCATCCCGAAAGACTCGTTGGTATCGGAATCGACCTATCAGAGCCAGTTAAGAACGAACTGGTCTCTTTTCTCAAAAAGAATGTCGACTCCTTCGCCTGGTCTTCAGCATACATGAAAGGGATAAACATCGACGTAACCAGCCACGAGCTGAATGTCGACCCAACCTACAAACCGGTAAGACAGAAACGTCGAAAACTAGGCCCTGAGCGGGCCAAAGCCGTCAATGACGAGGTCGATCGGTTATTAAAAATTGGATCGATCAGAGATGTCAAGTACCCCGACTGGCTCGCGAACCCCGTGGTGGTTAAGAAAAAGAACGGAAAGTGGAGGGTCTGTGTAGACTTCACGGATCTCAACAAAGCATGTCCAAAGGATAGCTTCCCACTCCCGCACATCGACCGATTGGTCGAGGCCACCGCTGGACATCAGCTGCTATCCTTTATGGACGCGTTCTCAGGGTACAATCAAATATTAATGAACCCTGAAGACCAAGAAAAGACTTCGTTCATAACGGATCGAGGCACATACTGCTACAAAGTCATGCCCTTCGGACTGAAAAACGCAGGAGCAACTTACCAGCGCCTCGTCAACAAGATGTTTTCGGGACTCCTAGGCAAAACCATGGAGGTCAACATCGATGATATGCTGGTAAAATCTTCGAGGTACGAGGATCACATCCCCCAACTAAAATAATGCTTTATCATTCTTAACAAGTATGGGATGAAACTCAACCCAGCTAAATGTACCTTCGGGGTCCCTTCAGGAGAGTTCCTCGGTTACTTAGTAACCGAAAGAGGGATCGCAGCGAATCCCAAACAGATCACAACGTTCATAGAGATGAAATCTCCCAGAACAACGCGAGAAGTCCAGCGCCTAACCGGCAAAATAGCTGCTCTGAATCGCTTCATCTCAAGGTCGACTGATAAATGTCTACCCTTCTATCACTTGCTCAAAGTAAACAAAAAGTTCCTTTGGGACGAAAAGTGCGAAGAGGCATTCACTCAGCTCAAAACCTACTTAAGTGAACCACCCATACTGGCGAAACCAGTAGAAGGAGAACCCCTTTACCTCTACCTAGCTGTCTCAACGGCAGCAGTAAGTGGAGTCCTGGTTCGCGAGGAACAAAACGAATAACGGCCGATTTATTACATCAGTAAGACCCTGATCGATGCTGAAACCAGGTACCCCGCCATGGAAAAACTCGCCTTAGCGCTAGTAACATCGGCTCGGAAACTCCGACCGTATTTTCAATCGCACTCGATCATAGTGATGACCTCTCAGCCACTGAGAACCATCCTTCACAGTCCAAGCCAATCAGGTCGTTTGGTCAAATTGCTATCGAACTTAGCGAGTACGACATTGAATACAAAGCTCGAACATGCCTAAAAGCGCAGGTACTGGCAGATTTCATAATCGAGCTCCCTCCGACTATAGAACTCGACCCGACTTCGGCCCAAAGATGGAAACTCTACGTGGATGGAGCTTCCTCAAGACAAGGGTCCGGAGTCGGAGTGAAATTAGTCTCCCCAACGGGTGAAGTATTAGAACAATCGTTTAGATTGGGCTTCGCCGCATCGAATAACGAGGCAGAATACGAAGCGCTGATAGCCGGGCTTAGACTTGCGATAGCAATAGGAGCCCCGAGAAGTAAATGCCTTCAGCGATTCCCAACTGGTCACGAGCCAATATCATGGCGACTACGAGGCCAAAGACGAACGAATGGAAGCATACCTACGGGTAGTCCATACATTGGCCGAACAGATCGAATTCTTCGACCTAACACGAATCCCACGAGGTGAAAACACTGCAGCCGATGCGCTAGCCGCATTAGCATCGACATCAGATCCTAACCTCAAAAGGATCATACCAGTCGAAGGGATAGAAAAACCAAGCATCGACATAGCTCTCAAAGCTCTGTCCTTGAAAGAGGACGGGCCCGCTGTGAAGAACGATGTCAAACGCAAAGAGTGTCCCGGAGACACTAATAGCGACATTATCGAGATTGACGATGATCTTGATCCTAGAAACACCGTATACGTCGCGAACGTCCCCGACGGACCAATTCAAACCGCATCCACTAGTCAGGGACCTGAGCCTAACAACGACGAAGATTGGAGAACTCCGATCATTCGATGCATCACAAACGGCGAAGTTCCCGACGGCAAATGGGAGGCGCGGAAACTTAAAATGCAAAGTGCGAGGTACTGCATCACACAAGGAGAGCTCTTTAAAAGGAGCCTCTCCGGACCTTACCTTAAATGCCTTGACAAAAAGCAAGCCCTAGCCGTGATTACACAAACACATGACGGATCCTGCGGAAGCCATTCCGGAGGACGAGCATTGGCCGTGCGAATCAAAAGGCAAGGCTACTATTGGCCTACAATGGCCACCGAATGCGAATCTTTCTCCAAAAAGTGCGATAAATGCCAAAAGCATGCCCCAATTATCCACCAAGCGTCGGAGAAACTTTCCTCTATCTCATCACCATACCCATTCATGCGGTGGGGAATGGACATCGTTGGACCGCTGGTCGCATCTGGCAAAAAGAAAGCCACACATCTATTGGTAATGACAGACTACTTCACCAAGTGGATTGAAGCAGAGTCATACCAGAAAATTAAGGACGTTCATGTTAAGGAGTTCGTCTGGCGAAACATCGTTTGCAGACATGGACTACCCTACGAGATCGTTACCGAAACGGATCTCAGTTCATATCAAACACATTCAAAGAGTTCTGCAGAACTTGGAACATAAAGCTGACTTACTCAACGCCACGCTACCCCCAAGGGAACGGGCTAGCAGAAGCAGCTAACAAAGCGATTATGAACGGCCTCAAGAAAAGGCTCAACGAGTGCAAAACAACATGGAGTGACGAACTCCCAGCCGTACTCTGGGCCTACCGGACTACCCCCCGCAAATCCACTGGCGAGACTCCCTTCTCGCTAGCTTACGGAATCGAGGCGGTAGTACCAGCTGAAATTCTCGTGTCAAGCATTCGCAAAGAAGAATGCCCACGACAAGAGGAACTTAACAACAAGATGATAACTGACGAGCTCGACCTCGTCGACGAAAGAAGGAACCTCGCATTAGCCCGACTCCAGAATTACCAACAAGCCGCAGCTCGCTACTACGATTCCCGAATCAAAACTCGAAGGTTTCAAGTGGGAGAGCTCGTCTTACGGAAAGTGTTCGACCATAAAAAGGAAGAACACGCTGGAAAATTAGGGGCAAAGTGGGAAGGTCCTTACCAGGTCACCGACGTCGTAAAGGACGGGGTCTACCGACTCAAGTCGGTGGAAACCCAAAACCCCGAACTACGACCTTGGAACATCATCAACCTCAAAAAGTATTTCCACTAGGAGTACATCAACATAATCGAACTACGAAATGGCTTGATCCCCTTAAAAGGGTTGTAGGCAGCTCAACTTCGAGCGCAGCCACCCCCCAAACACAAAGCTCTTACCGAGCTCGACAACTTCTGACGAAGTCATACTAGCTTATCTTTGTGAAATCAAAATAAGTCTTCTAATCAAACGTCTCTTCCTGTTAGAGCCGTTACAGTGATATGAAATTATCTCTTCCAATAGCAAAGTGATATGAAATTATCTCTTCTAAATCAAAGCGATATGAAATTATCCTTCCCAAGTGACCTGAAACGGCCTCTTCCAAAATATCAAAGCGATATGAAAATATCCCTTCCGAGCGACCTGAAACGGCCTCTCCTAAAAATCAAGCGATATGAAATTATCCTTCCCGAGCGACCTGAAACGGCCTCTCCCAAAGTAAAAACGATATGAAATTATCGTCTCCAAGTGATATGAAGTTATATGAAATTATCTCTTCTATAACCAAGTGATATGAAATTATCCCTTCAAACGAGCGACCTAGAACGGTCCTCCCGCTTCGAACGAACTGAAATGATCGTCCCAAAAAAAGCGACCTAGAACGGTCCCTCCAAACCGAACGAACTGAAATGATCGTCCCAAAAACAAGCGACCTAGAACGGTCCTCCCAATGCGAGCGAACTGAAATGATCGCCCCAAAGAAAGAGATCCAGAACGATCTCTCCAAAAAACATAATTCTTCTAAACCTTACACGGATTAAAAGAATCGGGGGGCTACTCCACCCCTCAAGCAAAACTGCGAGGAAAAGACAGCTACTCAAGCATGCAACCTCTACGCACGTTCCAAATCGGATCTTTTAGTCGCGCCCCAAACCATTCTTGGCAAAGAAGCTCGAGCTCAAATGCGACTGACTTAAAGGATCGCAACGAACCTTCTAAGGCAACACGGCAAGTTATCTGCTCGGTTCCCCTAGAAAGGCTCGAATCGCCACAATGGCTCAGATTTTATGTCGAGACATAAAAACAATGAAATCTATGCTAAGGCATGAAAGATTTTTCCCATAAAAAAAAGGGGGACATGATGTCCTCGAGTTCGAACAGAAAATTAAAGCCCCCTTGGGCAACCAAAGTCTGAAAAAGAAATTAAAAAGCCCTCTCGGGCGGCAACAGCCTAGAACTGCTTGGAAGGAGAGGAAGCCTCATCTTGATTCTCCGTCTGACCATCGGTCGCCCTGTCCTCCTCGAGTTGACCCTCGACCTCATCGCTAACTCGCGAGCTAACTCCGGTCGGGAGGTTCGACCCGTACTGATCAAGATGAGTAGCCGCCTGATTCGGGGGAAGCGCAAGGATCACGGAATCGTCCGACATCACAGAACCAATGGCTCTGATACCACTGAAGGATCTTTTGGTGTTAATCCTGATTTAATTCATCAGATTAATAGATCCTAAACATGCCAGATCTAGGTTCTCTTGCTAGAAACATAATATAGATCTCACCTTTTACCTGTTTGTGCAGCGGAAGGAGAGAACAGGTCAGAGATCAGCAGAACCACCAAGAGATGGATCCTCCAAAGGCTCACACACGCACACCGGGAATTTGGCTGCTAGACCGAGCAAGAAGGAGGCGCGAAGAGAGGCTGTTGGCGGCGCAAAGGGGAAAGGGTTAGAGGAGAAAAGACTTGGTTTTAGTTTATAAAACCCTTCTTTTACTCTATTGGGCTTTTAGGCCCAATTCCCTGTCTGATTAAATCCCTTGGATTTAATCAGGCCCTTTAGTCTCTCTAAGCACAGTAAATGCCTAGCACTTTTACCGTACTTCTGCTATGCCGTTCTTTCGTATATTCCCGTTAGCTTAGGCGTGTGACCCATATGGGATCATATAATAAAGGCAATAAGTCCAAGACTTATAGATCATGAGCGGACTCTAGCAAGCCATCATGACCCCCAGTATTATATGACTTATGTCTGATCATTGACATACTCTTACTTTCTAGAGACTGTACAGAGATTACTGGACACAATTCCAACAATCTCCCACTTGAACTGGAATCTCTGTATTCATAATCCTTTTGTCTCAATATCTCGATTAGTCATAAGGCAAGATTAGTGTCATCCTTATAAAGCCTAATCTTGTTCATCGGACTCTGATTTGATACTGACAATCCAAACGACTCGGGAAAGTCCGTTTGAGCATGGCCATGCATTTTCCAGTATTCAAATCTCCGATTGGCCTAGAGATACTCACTCCATTTATATTGGAGGGACAAATCCCGTCTTGTTCCATCACTGTAAACTACTCATTTCATGATGTACCCAAACAAGGTCCTTATAACTATCGCAGAACGATAGCGTTAGACAATGATCAAAGTGCATCAGTCCATGTGCAGTCACATGCATGCGAACTCAGGTCTAAGGACTATACTCTATAGTCGTAGTGAGAATCTCTTATGACACAGATATAAATATCCTGAAGAGTTCTCATAAGCGGGTCATGTCCGGTCGTATGTTCCCAACATACACCTATGTACTGACTTTGATGCCGCGCATCTATGACACCATGAAACTTGGTCATAAGTCACATACCAATCTAGTCTCACACGGTTGTTGGTGTTCCAATTTCAACAACCTTTGACTAGGGACTGAATGATATAAGCCATCCATTAAATATAGGGTCTCATGATCAAGCTAAATGACTTTGATGACTCAAGATCAAGTCACTTACTTCGATGACCTATAAAATGGTTCATATCACTTTGGAACGATTATTTCATCACAGTTAAAATAATCTTGAAATAATAATTTCAATAAACATCATAAAATATTTTACAAGAACATATCAATAAATAAATAAAGCCCTTTATTAACTCCCACTGAAATTGAGACTGCATCTTAATTTCACTTATCCTACAGCAACAGTCCGCGACTCGTGCTTAGGCCTAAGGAGTGGCTTCGTTAATAGATTAGCAACGTTCTCATTCATTGAAACTTGATGATCTACTTAACATCTCTGTCATTTATCTCATGGAATAGGTTATACCTACTCTCAAGGTGTTTGGACCTCTGATGTGCAGCTAGTCTCATCTATGCTGGGAATCACATCGAGTTCAGTGATGAACTCTTCTTTCCAAACAACCTCTTTCGCCGCTATCCAAAACGCGAAATGTTCAGCTTAAGTCATGGAGTCAGCAACAGTGCCTTGCACCGCCAGACAGACACAAGATATAACCGGACTGTGACCGGAAATCATCTTTGTCTGTTGGAAACTTGCCTTTCAGACTCTACTGACTTGTAGCACCTCACTTTCTCCGTAAATCAAGAACTTATCCTTAGTATTTCTCAAATACTTTAGGACATTCTTTACGGCAATCCAGTGATTCTTTGCTGGATTTGACTGGTCTTTACTTGTCTTGCTTAACATTAAAGCAATCATCAAACAAGTACGTTTCATGGCATACATGATAGATCCAATTGCCGACGCATATGGAATCTTATCCATGCATTTAAGCTCAGCAGTTATCGTAGGACACTGTGTCTTGCTTAACGTAATGCCATGTGACATTGGCATAAAACCCTTCTTGGAATGCTGAAATCGTGTAGGACTTTGTCGGGATTAGAATCCTGACTTTGTCCTACCAGCTCTTTCGGATCTCTATCTATAGATCCAAAATCCAAGAACATACGTGGCTTTACCCATGTCAATCATTAGAACCAACTCCCAAGCCAGTCCTTTACCGACTGCAGCATTGGGACGCTATATCCGAGAATCAGTATGTCATCGACATACATTATGAGAAATGCAATATTGCTCCCACTTATCTATTAGTAAACGCACAGTTCCATTTCGTTCCTGTTCAAGTCAAAACCTTGACTACTTCAACAGAACGAAGAATCCAACTCCGATATGTTTGCTTCCATCCATGAATGGATCGATGAAGCCAACTTACACATAGTGTAATTTTTCGGAGTCCGGGCTCACTTTCGCTTCTTTGAATTTCGCAGATTCGTCGCTTTCAATGATCATCAGATCATGCGAACTTTCAATGATTATCAGGTTCAACTAATGACGAGAAATCACTCTCGGATTAGTAACTGATTCATTCATATCTGCGAACTTCAGGCTCCACAGGTGTAGATTCTACAGAAATCTGTAAATCCATCCGTTGCTCTCCCTCAACAGGTTGAGCAGCCTCCTGTATTTCTAGAATTTCTTCGAGTTATACTTTTACTCCCACTGTTCTTCTTGGAAAATAACTTCCCTTCTTAGAAAACAGAATGGACGTAAAAGTAACAAGCCTTGGTTTCCCTAGGAAAACCAGCGAAGTAGCACAACTACAAATACTCAGTAAAGACGAATTTGGATCGATTCCAATCCACATTTACGTGGTGTCTTTCAACTGATATTGGTGGAACTATTTCAGCGTAAACTTAGATATTTTAGAGCGTTATTCTTCAATAATATCATGGAAGATTCGTGTGACTCATCTTTAATCATTTCTAATAAGATCTGATTCTTTCTCACAGAAACACCTTCAGGTTTTCAGGAGAAATGAGCTGTGAAACGATTTCACACTCATTCAGATGATCACACAATCAATGACTTAAGTATTCTCACTCGTGATCTGATCCAGAGTCTTAATACTTCTGTCATTCAGATCCTATACTTTATTCTGGAACTCTTTCGACCATGTCAAAGAATTCCGACTTGTGTCACATCAAATGAACACAGTCACACTCACTGAAGTAATCAGTAGAGACAATGAAGTACATGAAATTTTCTCTGGCATTACTGCTCATTGGGCCACATACATGAGTATGTTCCAGGTCCAATAAGCCTTTGGGCCTTTCTCTAGCTCTGCTAAGATAGGCCCTTTACCTTTTGGTCCAGTAAACAGAATTCAAGTCTCATAAGATATCTTATCAAATGAGCCCAACAGTCCATAACTATGGGATTTCTGAATCCGACTTACTCTATGTGACCAAGACTTTTATGCCAAGAAAAATCAGGTTTAATTCATCAGACTTAAACCAATTCGGTATTTACGTTACATTTAGGCACTCTTTGGTTTAAGATATAAAACCCATTCCATGAATAGGGTGCTACGATTAATATTTCATTAAGATCAAAAGAACAAAAATTTGTCTTTTATCAAAATGAAAAACATTCAAATTCTTACAAGAAAATGAAAGACAACTCTGCTTAAAGCAGGTACATTGTAGCAATTACTTAATACAAAACCAAGCCTCAAAGGGATCTATAAGTGAAAACCCTACGGCTGAGGCAGCATCCCAAGCTCCTTCCAGACATGTAGTTTCACTTGCCCTTCCTTCAAAGTTCTACTGTTGCCCAGGCTCTGCATATTATAACAAATATCAGTGCCACAACCAGTATCCAATACCTATAAGGTAGAACTTGAAGTAATAACATGAATACCTGAGGAAGTAGTCTCATACATCAACTTCAACTCCTCATCATCTTCCATGAATTTAATGCAATTTCTCTTCCAATGCCCAGTCTCTTTACAGTAGCAGCACTTACCAACGTAAGAGGTATCTGACTCGGGCTCAGAAGACACACGCTTGCCATGATTCAAAATCTGGACAACTTTGTCTTCACCCTTGTCAGCATTAGGTTTAGTAAACCTACCCTTCTCATTCATGAGATTGTACAGGGTACTCTTCACGTTTGGCTCAACTGTCTTGAGCATATCATGCAGTTCAGTCAGCGTCTTCGTTAAGCCTTTCTTGATATAGTTCCTTTTAAACTTATCATAGCTTGACGGCAGTGACTGCAAAATGATCTCAGTTGCCAATTCTTGGCTAACTGGATAATCCAGTTTCCTCAGGTTATCAATGTAACCCATCATTTTACTGACATGAGGACTCACTGGATGATCATTTGGTAGCTTGCAGCTAGTGAGAGACTTAACCAACCGGTATCTCTCCACTCTTATCTGCTCCTGAAATTTCAATTTCAGGCTGCTGATCATCTCTATTGGCGACTCCATGTTCTCATATTGCTTCCGCAAGTCTGAGTCCATGGTAGCCAATATCAGACCACGCACATCTACCGCATCATTATAATGCTTATTCCAAGCATCATATACTGCATGAGAAGCATTGGACCCGATCCTCACGGGGAGAGCTCTCTCAAGGACATAGTCCTTTCTCTCCTGTCTGAGAACTAGCCTCAGGTTCCGCGACCAAGTCAAGAAATTTGATCCGTTCAGCTTGTCCATCTTAAGGACAGACCGGATCGAGAAAGTGTTTTGATTGTTTGTGCTAGTCATAACTGAAAATTAAGATAAAAGGATTTTAGTTAATATGTTCTATATGATTAATCTCGTATTAAATTTAATATGATTAATCACGCATTATATTCAATAACATAAGTTACCCTCAATAGAATATAATGATTCCAAGATCCACATATAACTAAGATGAAAGTGGGCCACTGGCCGTCACCCAATCTTAGCTTATATCGGTAAGCCCTATCTCGGCTAATTATATCCGTGATATAACTCTTGGTTGTGAATCTGGGCCCGAGGCCCAATCCACTCTGATGTCTCAAGGCCCGGGACTCCCGATGGCCTAGTCAAGAAAACCGGACTATTCAGTCATGTAATCATTAATGTCTGGGACTCCCAATGACATTTATGAATCACAAACCGTCTTACCCACGCAAAAGTAGACACCCTCACACTGTAAGGCCATGAATACAATTGAATGGGCTTCGACAGCTGACATAGCCTGGACAAGACATCCAACGCTTGATATTATTTGAGGTTTGTAGGTTTATTAAAATTTCATCCCAAAATAGAAGATTACTATTTTGGGAAACTTTCCTTTTTAGGAAACTTTCCATTTTGGGAAACCTACTATTTTTGGAAACTTTCTAAAATTAGAAACTTTTAAAAACCGGAAACTTTCTAACTTTAGAAATTTCTTAAAATCCAAAACATGCAAATCTAGAAACTTCTATTTTAAGAAACTTTCTAATTTCAAAATTTCGGAAACTTTAATTTAAAATCGATTTTAATAATTATTTTATAAAAATAAATTTTAAATTAATCTGAAGAAAAGACTCAAATAATTGGCCCAATTGTTTTAACTTCTTGGCTCGAGGCCCAAGAATTGGTCCATGTCCAAGACATAACCCTAGGAAGCATGGAATCGCTCATCTTGATGCGTTTCGCGCTCCCGAAGCGGAACCGGAAACGGAACCGTTCGGAATCGCTCGGAATCGTCATGGAATCACGATTCCAAAACTAAGACATTTAGAAGCGTGATGGAAACGCACGATTCAAGTTGGAAGCGTGAAGGTGGTTGTAGATCGGAAACGTGTTGACGGTGGTTGCATAAGATTCAGACTGCACGATTGTTATTTAGGGAAGATGACAATAAATTAATCTTTTTGGGCTTATAAAATTTGTGTTGTTTGTGGCCCAACAACTTAATACACTTAAATTTATCGAAAGTTGTATGTATGTATTTTGCTTTAGTAATTCCTTGGCTAAATATAATACTAATTTATCTTATTAGTATAGTAGACCCAAAGTTTCTTATTAGTATAGTAGACCGAAAATTTCTTTTGTCTTATTGGTATATTGTATGTTCATGGCATAGCTTTTGTGAACCCATGTGTATACATGATGAACATATATACATGATTTTATTGTTTTTATATTGCAAGTCAAATTATTTATCAAGATGTAACTTATAAATTGCGATTTTATTATATTTACTAAATTAAGAAGTTAGTAATTCTTTTACAGAAGTATAATAACATCTAGGATGTCTTAATATTTGTAATATAATTTAATTTAATTTTAGTATATATATAAATTTATTTATTTATTTATATACGCTTCCAATACGTACCCACTTCCTAAATATTTTGAAAAATTCGCTTCTTAGCTTCCTAACGATTCCGCTTCCGCGTACCCGCTTCCGATTCCATGCAGCTTATGTCAATTGTCCAATTAAATGACATAACCGGTCTGGTTCATTAAAATTGGTCTAACCAAAATTAATTACTACGATGACCACAATTGTCAACCGGTTATTTACTAAACCGGATTTTCTCAATTTATTTGGTCCAACCAAATCAAATTAGAAAATCCTGGTTTAGGCACAAAATCCAATTTTCGACTTTGGATTTCTTATCCCGGTTTAACCAGAACTTAATAAATTTATTAAGTCTGTTTATTAAACCGTGACGATTAATTTTAATTAAAATTTTAAACTGAACCATTAACCGAACCGAACCGAATGGACGTGAACCGTTCACGATCACGTTGCCCTAGCTTCACACGATCGAATGAACGATCGGGACAGCCGCACGTGAATCCGGACGGGACGGGACGATCGATCGTCGAGCTCGGGTCGTGTGATCGGGACGAGACAGCCGGGCCATCTCTCGCGATCGGACGGGAGCGTGATCGTCGAGCTCTCGGGTCAGTCCGGGACGTGCGTCATGCGATCGCCGAGCGATCTGGACGCGGGACGGGAGCTGGACGATCGGGACGATGCAGGCTTCACGCGATCGCCGAGCGATCGGGACAGCCGCATCCACGCGACGGGACGAGCCACTCACGCGGACGGGACGCGATCAATCCGATGATCGGGACGCGACCACGCAACACGATCGTTACCGATCGGTTCGTGCGTCTTCCGCGATCGGGACGATCCGACGCATACCGATTCATATAGATCGGATCATGCGATTTCTTGTTTGTTTAGGATTTTTAATTCTTTGTTTCTTAAGTGTTTTTCCTTATCAGTAGATTGATTCAAAAACACTTCTTAAACAATCCTAAACATGATTCTAAACAAGAAAAACCACAGAACCAATGGCTCTGATACCACTGAAGGATCTTTTGGTGTTAATCCTGATTTAATTCATCAGATTAATAGATCCTAAACATGCCAGATCTAGGTTCTCTTGCTAGAAACATAATATAGATCTCACCTTTTACCTGTTTGTGCAGCGGAAGGAGAGAACAGGTCAGAGATCAGCAGAACCACCAAGAGATGGATCCTCCAAAGGCTCACACACGCACACCGGGAATTTGGCTGCTAGACCGAGCAAGAAGGAGGCGCGAAGAGAGGCTGTTGGCGGCGCAAAGGGGAAAGGGTTAGAGGAGAAAAGACTTGGTTTTAGTTTATAAAACCCTTCTTTTACTCTATTGGGCTTTTAGGCCCAATTCCCTGTCTGATTAAATCCCTTGGATTTAATCAGGCCCTTTAGTCTCTCTAAGCACAGTAAATGCCTAGCACTTTTACCGTACTTCTGCTATGCCGTTCTTTCGTATATTCCCGTTAGCTTAGGCGTGTGACCCATATGGGATCATATAATAAAGGCAATAAGTCCAAGACTTATAGATCATGAGCGGACTCTAGCAAGCCATCATGACCCCCAGTATTATATGACTTATGTCTGATCATTGACATACTCTTACTTTCTAGAGACAGTACAGAGATTACTGGACACAATTCCAACAATATCCCCGACAGCCGGGAGCTGAACACCTGCGGGCTTAAAATGCCTTAGCAGATAAGCAACACCCGTCGGGTCATCCGCAATCGGGCATTCCTTCTGGTGCCTGAAGCGCCAGTTGAAAGACCCCGAGGACCCAGAAGAAGCAGGCCTCGCCTCAACACTCGGGCCCGATCTTCTCGAGCTCACCTCCGCGTCAGTTCTTCGACGCTTCGCCGCCGGAGGAGGGCCGCCTCGGCTCCGACCGTTCGACCCTCTCGAACCATTCGACCGAGAGTTGCGCAAGGCAGGCTCTTCAGGCGAGACCCGAACCGGTTCCTCACCGGTCGAAATAGGGGGTTGATCCTCCACCCCCACATTTGCCTCTCCGGACCCTACGACCTCAGGGAGAGAAACCCGAACAGGGTTTGGAAGAGGGATTGAGGGAGGAGGAGGAGGCCCCTCGTCCATGGCAAAAAGGAGGGCGTTGCTCAAGTCGCCAGCCTTCATTTTCTTTGCCAAATCAACGGGATCTTTCCCGTTCCGACGGCTGCTAGATCTTCGCGACATCTTTTCAAGAGAAGGGGTGCTTGCAGTAGAACTATCGTCCGAAACAGGTCGATCTGCAAACGAAACAGATTCGGGTTAGCCCGGCAAACAAAGGGCGTAACGCGCGATGACCCCCAGAAAGACTAACCAGAACACTTACTTTCTCCAGTCCGCTCGATAATCCGAAGCGGAGCCTGAGCGATTCGAACCGGAGCAGGCTGGCGAAGGAGGTGTGATTCGTCTCGTAAAAGACAAGGTTGGTATAGAGGAGGTTGTCGAGCAGCAGGACCTAAAGCAGCTCGGATTCGTTGATCCGTGAAGTTACACCAACGAATATCTCCTCTCCGTAGGCGAGCTATCAGACTCGATGTAGTCGGGTCCAAAGGTAATGATTCAGGAGCCTCTGCAATGGAACCAAAAAGGTCGTTAGCGAATAGCTCAGTATCAATAAAGGACACCGCGGAAACTAGAGAAACTATTAAACCCTATAAGCTGACCAACGTTAGCGACCCATCTCGTCGGGATAACCGAGTAATCAAAATCCTCGACCGAGTGATGGTTGACCCTGAAGTAGAAGTATTTACTCTTCCACACATCCCTCGTCGGGATCTCATCAAGGATCTTCCCATGGCGAGGAGAGAGGTAGTAAGTTCCGGGAAAACGAGTGTTATGTTTTACCGAACAAACCCTCATCAACTCCTCGACTCCAAAATCGATGCCTTCCTCGACAGCTCTGACCCCGAGCCCGACGACATACCGAACGAAATTCGGAGTCATCTGGTGAAAGGCCAGTTGGATAATGCGAGGGATTGGAAAAAACAATCCGCATTTATCGAAATAGGTATAAGAAGCGCAACAATGGCCTTGACAACAGTTTCCGGGGACATGTCCGGTGATGGGATAAGTATCTCCACCTCCGACGGAATCTGGCACTTCGTCCGCAATTTCCGTATTTGGTCAACAGTCAAATTGGACGGTGGATAAGGACCAACCGGACCAGCCGCCACAGAAGGACTGACCCTGGCTGTACTCTTTCGAACCATGATAGTTCGGAATATCGAAAGTTTCTTTCAAGGAAAGAGGGAAAACGAAATCTCTAGAGAGAGAAAATCTTGAAACAACGAAAAAGAGAATATGAGCAAGAGGCAAGAAGAGGATATAATGGAGGAGAAGAAGTTACCTTGACGATTCGCAGTGTGAGCAGTAATGGGAATCGTGCTAGGTAACTTCCCCTTTTAAACTACCTCGTGCTCGAGATCTGTGGGATTTTTGGTATCCCACAATCCCAACCGCTCGATTCGAAATTCGTAAACAAATCACGAAAAAAGATCAAGGTAGTTGTGATCCTTCGGTCCCGTGCGATCTCAACCGTCGACATAAGATTTATGGATGGGAAGAAAATAATCATTGGATTCGTTGCATCCGAGAATGTCCACCGCCCATTAACCTCGACTTCTCGAATTCAATGGGCTGGGGGGCTATTGTTGGTACTGGATTTCCCCTAGGAAATCCGGCCCATTAACAGACAAGACAAAGGCCCGTAATTACGAGCCCATTCCAGAATCAAAGATAGACGGGAGAGCCAACTCTCTTGTTGGGCCCAAGCAAAGCAAGCGCCTTGGAGAGACCCAGACGATGCCGAAGCCGAAGACAATCGAGCTCGAGCTCGGCAGAGGATGACGTGGAGATAGAGCAACTCGGTCTTCGTCAGTTCAACTGATCGGCATAAATCTCGGAGATCGTTACAACGACGAGGCCGAAATATCAGGACGAAGAGATCAGAATCGAGACTATTTAAAGGAAGAAGTGGCGACTCATTAAAGACAATTCCAACCTAGGCTAAGAACACTTCGATTAGATAGCTCGATCCTATACTTTGTACTCTCTTCTCGA
Source organism: Orychophragmus violaceus (assembly GCA_030180135.1). Lineage (NCBI taxonomy): Eukaryota > Viridiplantae > Streptophyta > Magnoliopsida > Brassicales > Brassicaceae > Orychophragmus > Orychophragmus violaceus. The sequence continues at coordinate 67,235,151 of CM058233.1, read as the reverse complement.
CTGTGTTTGTTCTATCTCGACGATCAATCTCAATAAAGTCTTTGATTCATAGGAAACTATACCATTTCTATATCCAAAAGTCCAAATCCACGAATACAAATTCTTAGTGTGAATCCCGGATCTCACAACCACTACAATTTTGCACAATTCGTCTTATCATTACTGATCCTGAATGTCCTAACCTTTCATGCCAGAATTTAAAATTATTGGAAATCTTTTTCTTTATTATAGCATACGATTCAATAATGTTTATTTTTGGGTAATATAATCCAGAGACTAACATGGGTAACTCTTCCAATACATAATTTTCTAAAATGTAATGCATACATATTAATTCAATGCCATTCTTATCAATAGTTTATATGTGATATTCATTTCTACGGATGTCTCGGAAACTTATCAAGTTTTTGTGAGATTTTGGGAAATATAATGCATTATTTAACTCAAATTTAGTTCCCCTTGGTATTGAAAAACTAGTTTCTCTAGAGCTTAGTATTATATTTGCATTACCAAATATGGTGCTCACGCTTTCGGCAGAGTCTTTGATTTTGAGACAGGAAAAATATCGTCTATCCTTAAGGATAGTATAGATTGTAGCATTGCCTGCTAGACATATACCTCCATCATGATTCTCAATATGTGACATCTTCTGTGTCATAAAATAAGAATGTATTAATAAAGTTATAAAAAAGTTATTTTAAAACAAATCATAGTACACAATATTATTAAAATTTCTATTAAGTTTTGTTAGAAAAAATATTATACGACATAAAAACATGTAGATCTTGTATATATAATATCTTTGGCAACTCATTTAAGGTTTATTGACGAGGAAATCTGTGACATCCAAATAAGTGTCCTCATTTACGCCGCTAAATAAAAGGCCAGCAACTTCATTGTTGAAGCTGGTTTCAACATTATTGACTGTAGCTTTTGTGATTGATAAAAATCGACGAAGTTCTTTGGTGTACGACATATATGTTTCCAATGCCATTCCATGCAGCATTTATAACAAGCATTATTGGTCGGCTTCTTTATTTCATGGCCACCTTTATTTATTTAGAAATTATTATTTCTTAAAGTGTTGAAATCTCTTCCTTGTCCACGTCCATGATATCGCCCAAGACCTCAGCGCGGCCTCTGAGATGTCCATGTCTTCGCCCACAATATTTATCATTATTTCTGGATGCAACGACATTCGCTTCAGGGAATAGAGCTGATCCAGCTGTATGAGTCTGATGGTTTAACTTCACGAGTTCATTATCTTGCTATGTTACAAGGAGGACTTGCATCAACTCCGAGTAGTGGGTGTAACCGCTTGCCCGGTACTGTAGTTGTATGATTACATTTTCAAAATGGAATGTGGAGAGTGTTTTCTCAATCATATCATAATCATTTATCATTTCTCCACATAATATCATCCTGACAGTAATTCCGAACAACGCAGAATTATACTCTTCAACATTTTTGTAATCCATGAATTGGAGGTACAACCAATCATATCTGGATTTTGGTAAGATCACATATTTTTGATGATCAAACCTATCTTTAACTGATTGCTAGAGATCCGATGGATTCTCCTTTGCGATGTATTCATTTTTCAAATTATCACGGAGGTAGTGGCGTAAAAAACCATGGCCTTATCCTTAGCCTCATCAGATGTCTTTTCCGACGGATCAATGGTTTTTAGAAGACCATTTGATCTTAGATGCCATTTTGCATCTGAAGCCCATGTCATATAATTTTTGTCAGCAGCATCAAGGACAATGTTCTCGAGCTTTGCCAAGTTTGACACAATCTCTATATGATTAAACCTTTTATTAAATTTTAATTTTATTTTAAATAAATAAGGTAAATTTAAATGCAGAAATTTAAACGCATAAATATAAATGTAGAATTTAAATGCATAATTAAAAAAAACAAAATTAAAATAATTGAGGAGGCAAACCTCTCACACTATAAAATTTTGATCAAGGAGGAGGCTTACCCTACCAATCCACAAATTTGATCAAGGAGGAGGCTTAGCTACCATTTCATAATACGATCGGTTCGGAGAAGTCAATGCACATCTTTCTGGAAATAAAATAACAGGAATATAAAAGACATGGCTTTTTCATAAAATAAATTGGTCATAACTAAACCTCACCTTTTTGGTATAAGAAGGAATTTAAAAACGTTCATGTTGATAATATGTTATAGATGTATATTTATATGTGACTTTATGTATTTTATAGATTATTATATATTCTTGTTTGTATGAGAGAGAGAGAGAGAGAGAGAGAGAGAGAGAGAGAGAGAGAGAGAGAGAGAGAGAGAGAGAGAGAGAGAGAGAGAGAGAGAGAGAGAGAGAGAGAGTTTTGTTATATTAACTTCTTTTTATTGATTTCCTACAAAGAAAGAGTGCCTATTCATATTAACAAGAAAATATTAAACAAAACACTACCAACATTAGTAAGTCAGTTAGATATATACATCAATAATATTACACTATTGTTACTGGATAATATTGATATTATCTAACAAAGAAGAAATTTTCTCACATATGTATACCCCAGAGTATACTCTTTCTAAGAGTTTTTACAACACACGCGATCAAACCAACCATGAAGAAATAAGTAAGCCCATTGCAAAAGACAAATAAAATGTTCCTTCCACCCGACTTTGATTTCAAAGATGCAATCATCTTTCGTTGCTAGACGATTTATTACTAATAACATTTTTTGGTGCAAGAAAATTTTCACTCCATCTGCACAAATCCAATGTGTATGTCGAAATATATGGCTACTTAAATTGATATCACCAAAGCATATGACAGAATTGAATGAAGCTAACTCGAATCTATACTCCTAAAGATGGGATTCGCGGGAAATATGTTTAGTTAGTGATGTTCTGCGTCTCTTCGGTCTCTTTGATAGAGCCAAAGTTATATCCCTATTCTACTGCAAGTGCACAGTTATGCGAATGTAGTATTCAGGGTATCGTATCCACAAGGACTCAAGTTTCACACGACAGATTATATGTCCTTCAGTTAAGCTAACCCAACCAAGAGAAAGCCGTAAACAAATGCAAGTAAACTAAAGATTGTTTTCAATGGGAGAAAGGCGCCAGACTTAGGAAGTTCTCGGGAATTATACAATGCCAGACACTTAACTAACCGGATTCAGATTAAGCTCAAGTTCAAGAACCAGAAACGCAATGATAAACAATCCAACTCTCGCTGAGATTATTTCTATATCTAGAAACCTAGTGATCCAAATCTCTTTGTGATCCTAGAGTTCTAAACAAGCATTAGGAACGGGTTCTTCGGTTCACAATTCTCCTAAAGCAAATCTCTTTGTATCTAGTCAAATTGCTCACACTAAGTTTATTCAGATTATAACTCACACTCTCATGCTAAGTTAATTATCTCAGATCTAAATCCTAGGTGATCAGTCCAGAATTCAGTATTAAGTGCAACTTAGGTGATGAATGAATAGATTTAGAATCCTAGTCAATCAGTTGTCTAAACATGCATAAAAATCCTATGAGAATTCCTAAATCTAACTAGGTTACTACTCCGACATATTATCAGATAAACAACACATCATTGAATAGAAAACCAAAGACTGAATAGAGAGATAAAAAGGGGTTCGAAATCCTTCTCTCAAAGGTTACAAGTAGCAAGAACAGCCCCTTGGCACCAAATCTCTCAATCTCCAAAGCAAGAACAAAGTAAGAACAAGATAGATGATCTTGAGTCTGAAAAACCTAATTAAACTCCTAAACACGTTTTAGGGCTAGATTAGAATTAGGGAAAACTTATGAGCAACTTTGCAATTCTTCAAAAGATGTCTTCATCTCAAGCGTATAAGTCATGTCGCCCTCAATGTCGACCGACACTAAGGTGATGTCGGTCGACATCCAACCGTGGTCGAGACTCCAACTTCAGCGCATTGCACAGATTGCCAGAAACGTCTTACAATCCCACTTTTTTTCTCCAAACGCAAGCCTACATGTAGAAGACTCAATAGACTCGAAAAACCAGGTTAAAGACTCAATATATACAACTATATTATGGTTGAAAACCTAGAAAAACCATGATATATCAACTCTCCCACACTTAGCTCTTGCTTGCCCTCAAGCAAGTAAAGAACCAAAGCATAAGAAAGAGGTTTGAAAACACATAAACTCATTTCGTCCTAGGAACTTTCGCATTCACATTTACTTAGTAAGCTACTGAAAACTTTCCTACAGAGATCAAGACCACAATATACTTCCCCCACACTTAGCAATTGTCCCAAGTAAACTCCACAATCAGATTAGGACATTCAAGTTCACCACACTAACCTCTGTATACAATTAGGTGTGGTCTCACAGAGGGAATTATGTTGGTTGATTTACATACAGATCCTTCTTTGACCTCTGTATACAGGTCCTAGGAACTTTCGCATTCACATTTACTTAGTAAGCTACTGAAAACTTTCCTACAGAGATCAAGACCACAATATACTTCCCCCACACTTAGCAACTGTCCCAAGTAAACTCCACAATCAGATTAGGACATTCAAGTTCACCACACTAACCTCTGTATACAATTAGGTGCGGTCTCACAGAGGGAATTATGTTGGTTGATTTACATACAGATCCTTCTTTGACCCGATAATCATTCCGTAGATGCCACCCTGGAATAGTTGTCATGTCGTCGATCATGGCCTTGTAGTCCATGTCGGAGATTGCAACGACAAATCGGAAAGAAATATAAGTAACACCCAATTCACCGTTAGTAAATCTTAGAATCTTCCCAATTAGAGAGAAGAGCAAAACATACATTAATTGCTTTAACAAATGATCTCGTAAAGCCATTACGATAGCATGTATATTCAGATGCACCAGACTTTTATGATTGCCGATGAACACCAAAAGACTCACCGGATGGCTGCGAAATCTCTCTCTGATGCAAAGACTAACTGAAAAACTGCTTTTTGGAATGCCTTCAAAATAAAGAGAAACTGTTTAGAATTTGAAGATCACAAGAAAAAGGAGAAAATTTTGAAAGAGAATGGGTATGGCCGACGTCAGAATCGACGCCGGCCGGTGAAAATTGCGTGAAAAGCAGTGCTTAAAAAGTCGCCTCTATGTTCACCGGTCTCTATTCTCTCACCGAGAATTCACGTAAGTTATCTTTCAGATTTTAGCCCAATATTTATACACAAACAAACCCAAAATCAGGCTAATGGTTTCTATTTTTCCCCTTTTTATTACACTAGTGATCTTCAAGCCCCCGCGCACGTGCGGGGGTGCGTTTGCGTTGATGTCTGTGTTCGACACGCTCCGTCAGCGACCTTGTTTTACGGCTGTCTATTTTGTGCCTCTTTTCCGTCCCAGTCCCTTCTCCTACAATATAAACCATTTAGCAGTGTTATATGATCGTAGAAACCTTTAACACGACCTTTTTTAATTTGGCTATCAAATGACGGCTTTTCATGGACCACGTAATGTAAAGGTTAATGGCTATACATGGAGGGAAAAAACAATGAAGAAAACTAACAGGTCTATTAATTTAAGGTTCATATTGGATTCTCACAAAAGTTAAACCAGGGACAAACGTCAAACCGCCCACAAAGGAGCTTTGTGATAGCCCACAAAGTACTTACCTCTTCATAAATATCGAGATCCCTCTTTCTCACATCAACATTGGCAGGTAGCAGTATGAGATGCTCGCTTTGATTAGCTACGTTTCTTCGCTTTCATCATGTAAAATAGGAAGCATAATGAAGACACTTTTCGTAAAAAACGGTAGAAGACTAAAAATGGCGAGAAATAAGCTTCTACCTGAAAACCAAAAACCAAAGCAAACCACTCGAGAATATGTTTGATTTCTGGCTTTCCCTATCCACTTCGTCTGGGTTAGTCGTGGCTGAATTAAATCTTTGCTTAGGAAGATTTTGCAGATTACAGACGGCACAAATGGCCGCCTTAATCTAAATTTTAATGGAAAAACATTTGTAAAAGTTGAGGTTAGTATCAGCTTAAGTAAGTAAGCAAACATTGCACATGCTACCTCAGGGAGTTCCATTATTATGGCTGTTGCTCCTCCAACATCCAGCGGGAAAATGTTGTAGTGTTCATAGTGTTTCTGTTCACTATAATGAAGTTGGGTCAGATCACTCATCGGTTCCTCCTAAACAACAAACAAAATTTTAAGAACTGCGATCTCAAGGTACGTCCGAATGTTGAGTTTCACATGATACAACCATATCTAGATAAACCAAGGGGGAAAAAATCAAAACTTACCGAGTATAAACTGGATCAGAGAAGACAACTAAAAGAATAATCTATTTGTATACTCCAATACACTGAAGAGGAAAAGCATGCCAATCGAGCGATGTATATACCTTTCTAATTTGTGCAATAGATACATTTAAAATTGACGACGCCTTGTCCACTTGATGTTGGATCCATTCTATGTGCCTTCTCAAATGCGTGGAAGCGACCTAGTGAGACAGAGTGAGTAAAGTAAGATGATGAGAAACTCATAGGATTTCGGGTAACTTTAGAATTGATTGAGTTCCCACTGAAGTATTCAAAGCCTATTTATCAAGAGGAATATGCAGTAGTAAACTCCTTCCGATGTATAAGTTTGGAGATTTAAGAGAGAGAGAGAAAAGGTTGAGAAAATCATACAGAGCTAAGCAACCCTTGGGATATCATTCTCAATATCATTAGCTACTCAAATAATCGGAGCAACAGCAAGAAGAGAAGAATTAAAGCCATGTTCCAATTCCTTGCTAAGAATAACATAAGAAGGCATCCTTACTTTTCGCAGTAAGTCCATTTTCCAATTCCTCTTCGTCTTTTGTGTCTTCATCTTCCTCATCGTCATCATCATCATCAGCATCATCCACATCCTATAATACAGAGCAAACGAACTTAAAACGAAAGCATTGCAAAGAATCTGATAGAAGAGGTCAGCAACGATTTTTTTTTGCCAAGAAACATGATCCAAATTAACAACAATCTTTAAATGAAAAACTGGTTGCACATCATATTCATCAGATTCATCAGTATCATCGTTAACATCCAAGGGAACAATATCCTTCTGTTTATGAACTACGGACCCATAACCAATCATCAAAAGAGTTATGATATCCCCCTAAAATCAAACACTTGCTAAAATCTTTGGTGAATAGCAGGAAGAGAAGAAGGCACAAGCTCGCTATCAATGGTGCTCTCGTCTTCGTTAGGATCAATCATCGTCTTCCCAGCTCGCGTTATCTGTTGGGAATGTCCTGAAATCTATTATAATTGCTCTAAGTGAAAGTCGTATAATCGAGATGAGACAATCACATAACACTAGGTAGTCATAACGCTTTGCTAGAAGCCACTTATGATCAATGAGTTGAGAACTCATTGCTAGTGTTATATGATCCTACAAGGTCACACACCTAAGCAAACTGGACGTTAAAGACGAGGTTGATCATTAATGTAATGATCTAGGGAATGCATATTTGATATGCATTCGATATCAATATTCTGGGGCAGTGTCGATCGATGCAACTCGCGGATTACCAGATTAATTCGGTTTAATCGCTGGTTAATTCCGTTATGGTTTAAGTCGACATATATAAGATATATGGTCGACCTAAACTGTTTTTTGAACAAAACAGACAGCCACCAGAACTTGGACAGAAACCTCTGAAGAGATTGGATCTCTATAGGCACTAGCATCCCTCCTGTTCAGTTCGTGTGCGTGTGGATACCAGTAGAGGCGCAGCATTTGAGGCGCTCTAGATCTCGATTATCTGCAAATCTTCCACTGCTAATCAACAGGTAATTCTGAGATCCCTAGATTCAATTACATGAACCCTAGATCCTAGGCTTGGAATTCAGATAAGGATTGCCTAATTGGATTAGGAACTGCTAGAAATTCCTTCAGTGGTATCAGAGCTTTAGGGTTCCATTGAATCTGTAGCATGTTGATTAGATTGGTTGAATCTGGATCTCTGTATAATTGATACAAGCATGCTAAAACTCGTTTTTGATCAAAGTAACCTAGTTTAGGGTTTTGTTAGAAAAACGTTTTAGGGTTTTTCGCATGGTGTCGATCGATGCCAATCCGGCATCGATCGACACAGGGCGAAAACCCGAATAAAACTTATGTTTCGCCTAGTGTCGATCGACGCAAGAGTTGTGTCGGTCGACACAAACCTCGCGAGATTGATGAATCAATTCAATTGGATTGGACCGGTTATCGAGCTTGGTTAAAGATGGTTAAACACTAAGAATGGTTTATTGCGATTGGGTTGGTATCGACCGATGCTAATGTAGCATCGATCGACACTGACCGGTACTCAAAACCGGATCAATTGGATTGATCGGTTATCGCAGATTGGGTTTTGGTTAATCTGCATCGATCGACACTAAAGTAGTGTCGGTCGACACAAGATTCGATGGTTTAGGTTATGGAACCTGAAACCACAGAACCAAACCAAGACAAATCATTTAATTAGAAAAATTAATACATAATAAAACTAAACGTTTTAAATGGTTCCGTTCCTCAACCAAATATCAAGTGATACTTGATGTCTTTCCAATCTTGTCAACTGTCAAGACCCATTTAATTGTGCGATAGACTTGCAGTGCAAGATGTCCACAATTTCATGAGTAAGACAGAGGTAATCGTGTTGATGGATTTGCAGTGCAAGACATCAACAATTACAAGACTGAAGAGATTGGTTTACTTGACTGGGCCATCAAAATCGTTTTGGGCTCAGAGACATCAGGTGGATTGTACATAAGATGTCAATCCACAACCAAGATTTATATTGGATATAACTAGCAAAGTTGTTGCTTACCTAGATAGCTAAAATTTGGGTGATAGCCAGTGGCTCACTCAAGTTTAGTGAAGTATGGGTCTTGGATCATTATATTCATCTGAGGAAACATTGTTTGAATATAATGCGAGTTTTCTTAATTGTTAAGACTTCTCATTTCTTGAACATCATAACTAAACCTCTCTTGTTTTTCCAGCTATGTCTAGCACAAACCATCGTAACAATTTCTCCCTGCGATCCGTCCTTGAGAAGGACAAGTTAAATGGATCCAACTTTCTTGAATGGTATCGGAACTTGAGAATCGTTCTCAAACAGGAGAAGAAGGACTATGTCCTTGAGAAAGTTCTCCCCAAGAAGTACCGAGCCAATGCCTGGCAGTCAGATAAGGATGCTTGGGATAAGCATTCTAATGATGCGGTGGATGTGAGTTGTCTCATGTTGGCTACCATGAACTCGGAATTGCAGAAGCAATATGAGTACGTGGAGTCGCCAATACAGATGATCACTGGCCTGAAAAGTATGTTTCAGGAGCAGACACGAACTCAGAGATACCAGACAGTTAGATCTCTGATTGAGTGCAAGCTACCAAAGGGCGAACCAGTTAGTCCTCATGTCATTAAGATGATGGGTTATATTGATAACCTGGGGAAACTGGATTGTCCCATTAGCCAAGAGTTGGCTACTGACATCATTCTACAGTCACTGCCGTCAAGCTATGATCAATTTGTTATGAACTATAACATGAACAACTTGACGAAGACGTTGACTGAATTACATGGGATGCTTAAGACTGCTGAACCTAACATCAAGAAGGACACCCCAAATGTCCTTATGGTACAAAAGGGTAAAAAGTTTAAGAAACTTGGTAAGAACAAAGGTGATGGCAAGACGAGGTCGATTGTGAATCCAAGCGAATATGGCCATGTTCCTAAGGTTAAAACCAGTCCTTCTGAAGATGTTAAGTGCCGTTATTGTAATGGTTATGGGCATTTGAAAAGAAACTGCAATAAATTCTTGAAAGATTATGAGAAGCTGAAGAAGACGTACGAGACTTCTTCTTCAGGTATTATGTTATAGAAGTAAATGTTACTTCTTATAGTCCTACTTATTGGGTATTGGATACCAGATGTGGTACTCATATTTTGTGAAAATGTGCAGGGCCTAAGCAAAAGTAGGACTTTGGAGAAAGGACAAGTGGACCTATGAGTGGGAATGGAGCAAGAGTTGTTGCATTAACCGTAGGATTATTTCATTTGTTTTTCCTTTCATGGCATGTTTTGAACTTAAGACTGCTACTATGTATCTGCTATGAGCAGAAAGATTATTTCTATTCCTTGTTTGGATATGGAAGGATATCAGTTTTCAAGTTAAGAATAAGTGTTATTCATTTGATTACAGTGATATATTTTATAGTAGCAATCCATTAGAGAATGGACTTTATGTTCTAAACCAGAATGTGCCTAAATATAACATTAATACCAAGAGATTCAAGTCAAATGATAGGAGTCAAACTTCTCTCTGGCATTGTCGTTTTGGGCTACATAAATGAGAAATAGATTCAGAAGCTCCATAGTGATGGGCTTTTGGGCTCATCTGATTGAGAATCATAATGAGTAAAGTGGATCTTGTTTATTAAGTAAAACGACAAAGGCTCCTTTCAACAGAGGTAGTGTCGATCGACACAAACGGTGCGTCGGTCGATACAGGCTGCGAACGATCAAAATGAAAGGGCCAGAAGCTTATTGGGCTTTATACATACGGATGTATATGGACCGATAAGCACTAGTGCTAGAGGAAAATTTCAGTACTTCATTACCTTTACTGATATTTTCAGAAGGTACGGTTATGCCTTATTTATAAGGCATAAGTCAGAATCTTTGAAAAGTTCAAAGAGTTCCAAAATGAAGTACAGAATCAATTTGGCAAAGGTATTAAACCTCTATTATGAGATCATGGAGGTGAATACTTAGGTTAAGAATTTAGTGATCATCGGAGAGATTGTGAAAGTGTTTCACAATTCACTCCTCCTGTATCGGACTTTATTAGATATGGTTCGATCAATGATGAGTCACTTAGATCTTCCATTATCCTTCTAAGAATACGCTCTAGAAATGTCTGAGTTTACTTTAAATAGAGTTCCATCAAAATCAGTTACAGAGATACCACATGAGATGTGGAATGGAAATGTTTCTGATTTATCCATCATGGAGATTTGGAGTTGTGAGACTTATATAAAACGTTTAATCTCTGATAAGCTCACACCCAAATCTGATAAGTGCTACTTCATTGGTTATCCTAACAAAACCAAGGCATGTTACTTTTACAACCAGTTCGAGAACAAATTGTTTGTTGCTTGGAACTATGTTTTCTTGAGAAAGACTTTCTTTCCAAGAAGAACAGTGGGAGTAAAAGTACAACTCGAAGAAATTCGAAAATCACAGGAGACTGCTCAACCTGATGAGGAAGAGCAGCAGTTGGATCTACAAAGAGTTGTAGAACCTGCACATGTGGTGCCTAGAGTTTATAAAGGATCTGGTGAATGTATATTCGATATACATTTAAATGGCGAGTTTCTGAAGAAGTGTCGATCGACACAAAAGTTGCATCGATCGACACAGATCGCGAACCAAACATTGATTTTGGTTTATGATTTAATTAACTACGGTTTAAATCTTGGTTAATTAGGTCGTGATAATAGTATACATATGAGATATGTGTGCGCGACGTTTATAGAAAACTGAAGCTCGCAGATCCGAAAGGATCCGTCACGAACCCGAGAAATATGGATTTCTCGTAACCAATTGCCGTGATCTACTGATCATTGAAAGTGACGGGCCTGCGAATTTTGAAGAAGCAATGATGGGCCTTGACTCCGAAAATGGCTGAAAGCCGCTGAATCCGAAATGGGATCCATGCCACAGAACCAAGTATGACTTGGGTTGATTTACCCGATAGTGTAGAAGCCATTGTGAGTAAATGGATTTTCAAGAAGAAAAGATGACAGGGATGGTTATTTTCAGATGTACAAAGCAAGGTTGGTGGCAAAAGGTTTCAAGTAAATTCATGGTATTGACTGTGAAGAAACCTAATCCCAGACACCGTGCTTATGTCCATTCGGATTTTCCTAGCAACCGCCACTCATAATGGTTATGAGATCTGGCAGATGGATGTGAAAACAGTTTTCCTTAATGGAATTCTGGAAAAAGGATGTGTACATGACACAACCTGAAGTTTTTCATTGATCCTAATGAAACTAGGAAGATATGCAAGCTTCATCAAACCATTTTTGAATTGAAGCAAGCATCTCGGAGTTGAAATCTTCGTTTTGATAAAGCAGTCAAAAGGTTTGACTTCGTCATGAATGAAGAGGAACCGTGTGTTTTACAAGAGGACTAGTGGGAGCGCAATTGCATTTCTAGTATTATATGTTGATAACATACCACTTCTCGGAAATGAAGTTCCATTGTTTCAGTCTGTTAAGACTTGATTCGAAAGTTGTTTTTTGATAAAATTATGGGAGAAACCGTATACATTCTTGGAATAAGAATCTATAGAGATAGATTGGATAAGCTAATTGGATTGTGTCAAGATACTTATAGTGATAAGGCCTTGCACATGTCCAATATGCAGGATTCCAAGAAGGGCTTCATGCAAATGACTCTTGGTATTACTCTTAGCAAGACGCAGTGTCTTTCGACACACGCTGAGCAAGGGCGAATGAGGGCCAGGCTACTGCTAAAAGCATTAGATGTTTTAAGATGTGATCTTAATTTTAGTGGGAGTCATTGTTATTAATTTTAGTTATGATATGATGTTCGTATAAACATAATTTGATTATGTTATTGAAATCTGACATCTGTATTATTTAATAATGGTTATTAAATAATAGTCCCAAAGTAATTTATGACATTTTATAGGTCATCAAGTATGTGACTTGATCATGAAACCCTATAGATAATAAATGACATAAATTATGTTGGTCCCTGGTCGAGGTTGTTAAAGTGGGACATTAACAACCGCGTGAGACTAGTATGTGAGGTGACTGATGACTAAGTTTCATGGAGTCATTAATAGGAGTATTAAAGTCAATCACATAGATATGTGTTGGAGAACACAGGATCGGATATGACCCACTGATGAGAACTCTACGGGATAGTTATATAAGTGTCATGAGAGTTTTCATTACGACTATAGAGTATAGTCCTTAGACCTGAGTTCATCATGTTTTCTTACATGTGAATTGGTCCGCTTTAACCTTGTCAAACGTCAGCCGTAACTGGTGACTATAAAGGCATTGATTGGGCGTATCATGAAGCGTGTGAAGAGACAGGGATGGAACAAGATGGGATTTGTCCCTCCTATATAACAGGAGATAAATATCTCATGGCCCATCGAAGATTTGATACTGAGAAATGTGTGGCCACACTCAAACGAGGTGATTGTCAGTCGTTTGTCTTGTCAGAATAAATCGGAGTTCGATGAACATGATCTTGGCTAAATAAGGGTGACACAGATCTTGCCTTATGCCAGATCGAGATATAGTGACGAAGGGATTAAAGGAATAGATGATTCCAGTACAAGTGGGAGATTGTTGGGAATGTCCTGAAATCTATTATACTTGCTCTAAGTGAAAGTCGTATAGTCGAGATGAGACAATCACATAACACTAGGTAGTCATAACACTTTGCTAGAAGCCACTTATGATCAATGAGTTGAGAACTCATTGCTAGTGTTATATGATCCTACAGGGTCACACACATAAGCAAACTGGACGTTAAAGACGAGGTTGATCATTAATGTAATGATCTAGGGAATGCATATTTGATATGCATTCGATATCAATATTCTGGGGCAGTGTCGATCGATGCAAAGAGTGCATCGATCGATGCAACTCGCGGATTACCAGATTAATTCGGTTTAATCGCTGGTTAATTCCGTTATGGTTTAAGTCGACATATATAAGATATATGGTCGACCTAAACTGTTTTTTGAACAAAACAGACAGCCACCAGAACTTGGACAGAAACCTCTGAAGAGATTGGATCTCTATAGGCACTAGCATCCCTCATGTTCAGTTCGTGTGTGTGTGGATACCAGTAGAGGCGCAGCATTTGAGGCGCTCTAGATCTCGATTATCTGCAAATCTTCTGCTGCTAATCAACAGGTAATTCTGAGATCCCTAGATTCAATTACATGAACCCTAGATCCTAGGCTTGGAATTCAGATAAGGATTGCCTAATTGGATTAGGAACTGCTAGAAATTCCTTCATTATCCTCTTAGATAGAGACCGAACAGGTTGGTGATCTTTAGAGAGAAGAAATATGTAGGCGGAAAGGCTCGTTCGTTCTTCTGCAGATGTGTATTTATGTGGGTAAATATGGACTTATTTGAAACGTTTGGAATGTGGACGAGTAGGAAAAATTGAATGATTTTAACAGAGATGCGTTCACAGTGTTTTCCATGGAAGGGATTCGAAAAAGGTTGGTGAACTATTGGAGCGTTACGGTTTCTCGCCATTTCAATGCGGAAGCAGTTTAGATATAGGGGGAAGAAGAGCGGACAAAGACAAAGTTGGTAGGGTTCTATTTGGGCTGAGTGGAGAATGGGTTTAGCAATGTTTAAACAGAATTCGTAAGGCCCATACGCAAAAAATAAAAAATGGACACGTGGCTTCATGGTTGGGGAGAAGGAGCTCTAATTATATAATAGATTTAAATGTTTTTTAATATTTTATTACATCTTCGTGTGTGCAGACAAGATCTATTGATGTCAATGTCTCTTAGTTTTCAAAGTATCACAATGCCAAATACTAAAACAAAGCAAGATATCTTTTCTTTCAGTTTCAAAATTCTGGACACAGTTTCAATGAGAGAAACTTAAAATGGTTGAAGCTTGTTTTGTTATATATAAAGGGACATGATACACTGTTAGAGAAGAGCTGAATCAGACAAAAGAAACAGAAAAGAAGAACACACTCTGATTTCCCCTTATTTTAACTTGTGGCTTTACCGGTAACTTTCTGAGCAATCCAACCAAGCCCATCATACAATCCTTCTCCAGTAACTGCACAGCTTGCTTGAATATGCCAGTCATGGTTCTTGATACTGTGAAGGTTAAGTGCATCCGTGATCTCAGCTGGTGTCATCGCATCTTTCAGGTCCTGTTTGTTCGCAAACACAAGTATGACCGAGCTTTGAAGATCCTCATGACCAAGTAACCTGGACAGCTCATCTTTCATGAAAGAGATTCTGGCTCTGTCTGTGCTATCGATAACCACAATCACAGCATGCGTTCCACGATAATATGTTGCCCATGATGTTCTTAGCCTATCTTGCCCACCAAGATCCCAAACCTAAAGACAACATTTGAGTCCTCAATTCGCAAAGCTTTAAGTAGAATATATTCCAGCGTCAAACAGTAGATTTTGGACTAGCAAATCCTATTCTCTTCTTCTTATTTTTTTATGCTAGACAAAGCTTCATGCGGCAAAGAAGTGTTGTGACTTGAAACATACATTTTGCAACACAATGCAACAAAACCAATGACAAGATCACAAGCCTTGAATAGAGCCAAGAAACAGGGGTTTGATAGTTCTATTTCTGTATCACGATATCAAACCTCGAACAGGAAACATAAACTGGATAAGCAAGACACATCAAATGAAGATTCAAACTTGATGTCCCACGATCAAGCCTCAAAAAGAACCTAAAAAGCTTAGGAAACTAATAATAATCAGGAAACATCAATAAAGATTCAGTTCAATCATCAAGAAAGCATGTTACCTCGAAGCGGATATTCTTGTAGACGAGCTCTTCAACGTTGCTCCCAACAGTAGGATGAGTAGTGACAACTTCGCCCAGGTGAAGTTTGTAAAGCGTCGTCGTTTTACCAGCATTATCCAAACCAACAACAACAATCTTGTACTCTTTTGCAGGAAACATCATGAACCAGAACCTCGATACGAAAGCTCCCATCTTTATTTATCAAAACAAACCTAACAAAAAGCAATTGCATATTCATTCTTTTCGATCGATTCCAAGGAGATCAAATTGAACCTTTCAAGTTTACAACAAGCCCAAGTAAGTAAACTAGATTCGATTTCATCGGTAACGAGCAGAAACCCAGATCAGATTTGGATATAACGATCCCAGATCGTCTCGAGCTTAGCAAAATTAAGAAGGGAAAAAGGAAATAAAAATCGGCAATCCGTGATCAAACCTTAATTTCAGGTAAAATCTGGCTGTGGCGGAGGCAAGAATCAACTAGAACGTTGATTTCTATCGCATTCTTAGTTCTTCTACTTAGCATATGGGTGGAGAGAAGAAAAGTATGCGGGAACAACAAAAAAATGTCAAAATTAGTATAAAATTTGATGAAAATTAATTAAAACCATACATAAAAGAGATGCAAAACAAAAAAAAACATTCGTATTATAGGCCGTGGTGCGGCCCAAGACCTGAATTTGACCCATGCGGTTATTAGAAATCTTATACTCCCTCCGTTTCACAAAGATGCATGTTTTAGAAAAAAAATTTGTTTCACAAAGATATATTTTTTAGTTTTTCTATGCATACTTTATCAATTAATGATGATGTTTTGAAAACTTTAAGAATATTAATTAAATTTATTGAACTACTATTGGTTTAGAGATATTGGAAATTGTAGAGTAACAAAAATTGATGCATTTATGATTAAGTATTAATTGTTTTCTTAATATATGTGAAAAATCTAAAAATTGTATTTTTGTGAAACAGAGGGAGTATATAACTAGTATTATTCTGGCCCGTGTTAGGTATTCGATATCGGATATTATATATGTTAGAATGGTTTAAATAGATGGTAAAAGAATATAGTTACTATTTTTAGTTTATATTTTTTTCTTTTGATCTAAATATACTGTTACTTAGGAGTCTTATTTTTTAATACGGTGTTGGTTTCGATTTGTTTTAGATCTACAGATTCGAACTTCCTAATCATCCGAAAAATAATTGGAATATAATTTGTTTTAGTATCATTTCTTGATTTAACGTTCACATTTGTAATTTAGATGGTCAATGCCATAGCATATTATTTTCTAATTTTTTAATTTAAATTGTATTAACATTAATATAAAAAATATATTAACACTACTACCATATATCAATCTACATCTATATTAAAAACTAGCTAAGCATGAATATATAAAATTAGCTAAAATAACATTAGAAAGAAAAAATAATAATCTATTAGGTGAAGAAACATTGTTCTGTTGAACGTTCTAAGACATTTTTATTAGAATTGTTTTTGATAAATAAAGAATATTGAATTCAAATATATTTTGTGTTTAAACTAACAATATTATTGATGTCATATAAATAAAATTCACTATGTCACCAGTTTAAAAAAAAAAGAAACAAAGTAATTATAAATTATCAAAACATTGTAAACAACTCCATAAATTCTTTTTATGTAACATAAATTTTATATCAAACATCAATAGGCAGCTTTTTCAATCATTTTTTACTAAGCTTCAATTTCATTATTTAATAATACTTAAAAAAATTACCGCAAAGCCCTCTAGTCCCGGTCATTTTTCAGATGTAGAAAACATATTCTATAATTTTAAATTTGTTTTCTACATAATTTAAATTATATATATATATATATATATATATATAATCAGATTAAGTTTTGTTAATACTTTTTATTTGTGGAGTACTTTATAGTTAAAAAAAATTCACATAAAATAGAAATTTAAAAAAAACACTATGCGTTGTAGTTTTTTTTTCCATTACATTATGAAGATGTGTGAGGCATATGCCATATTTGATTTGATTAATATCATTTTTTCTTTGTTTCGAATAGATTAACACATCATATAAATTTTTTTATATTAAGTTCAAAGAAAAACAACAGCTGTTACTTGATGACATACGTGTTAGAGTTTGTTTAATTATAGGGGTGTACAATATAATTACTATTTTTAGTTAAAGTTTTTGTTGGTTTCAAAACATGGCTTGGATTATGATGAGAAAATGGCTTGTCGAAAGTGACTTGCAGATCAATATGAAAAAATAAATCTATGGAATAAAAGAACCATCAGCACATTCCGATTAGTTTTATTACCATATTTTTATGTCATTTAAGAAACTATATGAAAAATGTCTTACCACTTGTGGATCAATAGGACCGTTAGACACGTTCAAATAATATGTTTCAGATTTATTTAAAAAACATTTCATAGACCACAAAGTGTATTTTTAATATAATTTGTTTTGAAAAAGATATAGTACATAAAAAATAAAAATAAATCTTAATTTTGTTAAGAAAATCTTAACATATATCTTTTCTTTTGGTGATATTTTTTAAGGAGATTTTTGGCTCATATTAACACACGTTACCATCTTCATATTTGCATTAAACTTCCAGCTGATTATTGAAAAATTGACATAAATACTACCATAAAGCCTTGATCTCGAAGTTCTTGAACCGAATTATAAAACAATGAGATAGATTCGTATTCAGTGCTTTTTTCTTGAACCTTCTATGAGAGCAGTGATCAGTGATGTGGAGGAAAAGAGTCACCGTAATGGCCTTATAGTGTATCCCAAAATTGAAGTGAGTCATCCGCTCATTGGCACTGCTGAGATGGATCTTGTTTGGCACCCAAGACAGGTTATCCTTTGTTTCTTTTTAGTAAAAACTAGTCCAATTAGGGGCACTTTGACTGATGTAAATTTTGATGATATTCTTTCGTGACTGCAATGATTCTTACAAAATGCGTTGGATTTTGTGATGTTTTTTTGTTCGATAGCATCATGACTGGAGTCATGTTTGGTCATATTCTATATGATCTCACGACGATGATGCATGCAAGTGTAGGATTGCTTCCATTTGTTGCCCTTGGTAATTCTGTAAGTAGCAGTATGATTATTTTTGATAAATCTCTTTCCTTAATCATGATCTCATTTTTTTATAAGAGAATATTGTATTTCTCATATGCTAACGGGTTACAGGGACCTGGAACCTTTGAACATGTTCATGGATATGCGCCTAAACACTACAGAAAGGATGCCTCGCAATCTTCATAAATATGTATAAAGGATATGATGTTGAATGTGAAACAACTTTGTAAAAAAATTTCGAGACTTGCGGATTGCAGGACATAGTGAATCCCCTTACGGCGGTTCTATCAGCTGCAATGCTTTTCAGATACGGACTGAAAGAAGAAAAGGCTGCAAATAGAATAGAAAAGGCAGTTTCAGATGTCTCCTACCGCGGATTAAGAACTCGCTACATTCACACTCATGGAACTGTAACTTAGCCTTTCTTTCTTCTCCATTTAGCTAAGTAAATTTTACGTGTATGAGATAATAAGGAAAGTGGTTTTTTAGGGACAAATATTGGTATGTTGCAAGAGAATTGACGAAGAGATACTTAGAATACTTGATGCTAGAGTCTCTGCTTTGAATGGAAGTTTGCTTCTGAAATGGCTGAGAGATAACATCTAGAGAGATCCATGTTCTACCAACATCAGCTGCTTTAAAATATATTCTCGGCTGCACTCATGGTACAAATGTTGAAATCTTGATTTTATTATCTGTTGATGTGATGGTCTTTCTCAGAAAGCTCTTAATTATTTCTTTAAATTTGGTGGATTAATTACGAAGTCATTATGATTTGATGCACACAGATTGTGAGAAGAGGACGATTCTGTTCTACCGCCTACACACTCGTTTTTTTTATTCGATTGTGATGACCAGCTCTAAAATACTCCAGTAGTGCATTAAAAATTTGATGGCTGAGGTTAGTTTTTGTGTAATCTACAAACAGATCCTTGATGATCAATGCTGAGCAGGAATAAGAGATATACATACATCATGTTATGAGGTTAAGAAGTAAAATTAAAATGATGTTGATGCTTAAAATCTACAAAATAAAAAGTGAGTTTCGAGCTTGATCTAATTATCTGTCCAAAACAACAAAAATCTAAACACAAGAATTTTAAAGATTATGTACATTGTTTGGTTAAAACCTGAGATATATGCATTTTCTACATGTGATGATGCATAAGGTTTGATGGATGGTGAAGCCTTTGGAGAAATTTGATCTCAAACACCTCTCATACGAAGCTGTGCACGCACCTGAAAGGAATGAAAATCATGTTTGGATATAAAAAGATACCACAACAATTAAAAACAACAGTTAGAGGTCAGTACTCTTGATTTAAATGGAAACTGATAAAGCATAAGTTAACTTAATGGCTTTAGCGTTGAATTAGTTGTCGTATGAGAGTACTTACATATATTTTTTCGCCAACTTTGCATGTCTAAATATATAAACTTTTCACATACTCAAGCCTAAAAATATATATTTAAAAATAATCAATAACTTAGTCAAAACATCAGCGATAAAACCATATAAATAATGAAAAATAGTATGACAAACCTTCAATTTTTTTGGAATATATCTTTGTAAATCACATTGGTTGTTGAATTTGACCTATTTCCAAACTCATCTGTGATAAAGATTTCCAACCCTCTTCTACTTTTGATCCTTGAAACTGCTACGTAAAGTTGGCCATGAGAAAAACCGGTCTTGGTAAGTATATTCCCACATGAGGTAAAAAATTTCCTTGACATTTGTTAATCGTCATCCCAAAGCAAGGCATAATAGGGAGTTGTCGACGCTGGAAGTGAAAGGGTAACTTGGCATCTGACGGTGTAAGAACCATTTTAGGAAGATAAACCATACACCCCATGTCTCCCAAATGTATTATCTGAAACCTGGTTCCATTGCACAATCCATATTTCTGATCAATATTCCTTAGAAGCATAACATGCATGCCCTTTTTCAAATAGACTTTGTGATTGGGCAATCCAGAACACTTTAGAGCATTAAGGAAATCAATCGAAATATATGCGTCTCTTGCCATGCTACTGTCTGAAGCACATATTTTATCCAAGCTGAAATATGCCTTTGCATTACCTGGGAGAAGTCCATGATGTGACTGTTCACTTCATCAACAACATCGTTCGTTGGATATAGTATTGCCGTTCCCTGAAAAATGACCTCTCTTCCATATTTTCAAGCAACGAAGGATATGTGCTATTAGCAATAGACAGGATAGGGTCGGCTGAGTCTTTCAGCAGCATGTCATCCGGTATCTCTATCACTGACTCACCATAATTTTGTTATGATAGCTTCTCATCGCCAAGTTTCAGTATCCACTCTGAAAACTCCTTGATCGATTCCATTTCCGATGGATCAGATTCAACTGTTAAGCTCATATTCTTCGTTAACCTGAGAACCTCGCAAGAATCCCATAAAAGAGAGGATTGTAGAGAAGCTTGTAAAATCTGAGCTCTACTTCTCACTACATGAAATTCGCGAATTAATAGCTACCGAAAAACGCTATGTATCGATATGATAGAGTTGTGTTACCCGCTATGTCATCGACCGCGATAAAAAGTTTGGCACTTTAGATAGCGTTTTCCGTAAATGCTATGGTATATATTTTAAAGATAGCGTTTTCAATAAAGCTATGATATATGTTTTAAAGACATCGTTTTCAATAAATGTTATGATATATATTTTTAAGATAGCGTTTTCAATAAAGCTATGATATATATTTTTAAGATAGCGTTATGCAATTGTCATCTATATTTAAATAAATCAATTTTTATATTATATATTTTGGTAATCAATTTTTTGATTTTGGTTTTTTATACTAATTTCTGAAAATATTAAATGCCATTTCATTTAATGAGCTTTAATTTTATGAATATATATAAAATTTATTTAAAAAATTACATAATTTATTATAACAGCATAAATATAATGAATTAATTAAAAATTGAATATTGGATACTAATTACAATTTGTTAAACAAGACCAAAGCACAAACCAAATCCCAAAATCCTTAATCTGATTTAAACCGGTTCAATCAAACCCAAAAAAAAGAAGGAGAAAATGATATGTCGCATCATCGCCATCCTCGATTCTTCACCATCGGCGAACTTCCAGCCGGTGCTGCTGCGACGGAGTATGAGGCTGCGACGGAGTGAGGCTTAATACACAATCGGCGAACTCCCAGTCGTCTTCATCCTTCGTCTCTCACCGCCGTGTCTCGCCTTTGCCTTCACGCCACCGTATCTCTCGCCTTCGCACCGGTCTGTGATCGAAACAAACCACAAATCTTAATTATATACTATAAAATGGCTAGGAGATGCGGCGAGAATGGATACCTGAGAAAGAATTTCAGCTGGTTGATCTCTGTGGCTGCAACCAGGGTTTAACCACGAGGAGTGGTGACGAAGAACAGAGGAAAGGCGGGATATTTCTGTGCTCAGATCTACAGATGCTTTAGTCTCAATTGTGTTTTGATTTTGTCAAAAGAAATGTAGAAGAAGAACCGTGAGAGTCTACGAGAGAGAAAGAGAGAAGAATGTGTGTTTTTTTAATGAAAGAGAGGAAGGCTTGTGTTGTTGTGAGCAATTGATTAAAATTAATTAATGGTGGTTATTTACAATTTGTGTGAAATGTTTTTAACCAATGAGAAAGAGTTCAGTTTCAGACCTAAGAAGTCATGTAACCCTAGAGGTTTTTTTGGTCTAACACATTAGAGATTTAAACTCCAACTGTAAGATGAGTTTATATAAATATATTAGAAAATGTTAAAATAAAATTTTAAAATATGAAATTTAAAAGTGTAAGAAATAAAATATATTAAGTGATAAATTTCAAAACTAATTTCAAAACTAAAAGGATTTAGGGTTTATTTAGGGTATATGGTTTGAAATCTTATATTTAAGCCTTTAAGATAATGTTTGAAAATATAGATTTGGAAAAATAAGAATTTTTTTTTTAACATATTGAATCTTAGCTATGGATTTAGGACAATGTAATATATTTTTAGGGTTTAAGACATTTAAATATCCTAAACCTTAAACCTTATATTCCAATACACTATATTAAAATTGTTAATGGAATATAAGGCTTAGGGTTAGAAATATAGGGTTTAGACTTTAATCCTTTAAAATTTATACCCCAAGCTCTAAACCATATACCCTAAACTAATAAAAACTCAAACCATATTTTTATAGGGTTTATACTCTTAGGGTTTGTGTTTGTGGTCTAAACCCTATTTATACTCTAAATATGAGATTTGGAGGGTTATATTTAATACTCTAAACCCTATTTATACTCTAAATATGTTTTTGTTTGTTTAATTTGGTATTCAATATTAAACATTTTTTTGTATCCAAATTTGTTGTATTTGTTAATTTAATCAAATTTGTAGTAGCCTTAACAATTTGTATGCAATTTCTGAATATTATCATAAATACAAATTACTCAATTTTACAAATACTAGTTCATAAAATTCACAACAATAACAATGCAATAATACAATATTACGATAATATAAAATACATCACAAACACAATGCAATTGGTCTTAGATATGGTGTAGGTTGTCTTAGATATGTTCTCCATTAATCATGCCTGGACCTGACCTCGTTATTGCTGGAATTGTTCTTGGATTAGCAGAGTTAGCTGCAACTGATTTATTTGGCTTCACGGTCATGTTGTTCTTAGAGACAGTGCCCTTCAAGTCTGCACGTTTTTTGTTTGAAGCTTTAACAATAGTCACCACTGAATAGAATAACCTTTACTCAGTAACAACACGAAAGGTTTTTAACTGTAATGTTCAAAGCAAAAACACAAGACAAGTATAACTTACCACTGATACGACCCATCAGCTTAACTGTACCGTCTCGTTACTCCCACAGCAGTGTTCAAATCAAGAACAGAAGACAAGGACAGGCTGTACGTTTGACTCCTCAATCAGAATTTCTTTCACCTGTAACCATATCAGAAAAATCTTCCGATTATACATTCATGCTTGCCTTTGCAACTCGGTTTTATAAAATTAAATTTTAATTTGAACCATCTCTTACCAAATGTAATGAATGAGAAATTAAACCAAATGCATGCAAGCGGACCAAAAAGCTCTTAACCAATGTAATGAATGAGAATTAAAGGTGATAAGCTATGAGTAGATGGAAGACTCGAAGAATTGCATCTCTTCAGAGGAAACCATCATTACACCTCTCTACAAGTCATTTCAAATCAAATTAATTAGAAATATAATAAAAACACAATAAAAACTGTTTGGTTTCTCACGGTTATTTTGAAACATAAATAGAGGCAGTTAGGTCGCCTTCTTTCTCCACTTTCTCTTCTGCTTTTCTATGCAAATCCACACAAAAGAAAGAAATCACAAGCCATTCAATAACATCATGTCTCACTACAACAAGATTTCGGCCTTGGAGGTTAACGACAAACTCAGAGCTTGGCGCTTCAGAGTGAAGATAATCAGGATCCGTTCATATCAGATTTTTGAAGATTGACCGTTCTGGAGTTACATATTGGCAGACGAGGCTGTAAGTTTAAACTCTAATTCTACGACTGAACACATCATACATGCAACTAACTTTACAGGGAACCAAGATTGAGATGGTAATTTATCCATCAGAAGCAAGCAGATTTAAAAGACTTGAGGAGCAAGAGGGCAAGTGAGTCGAGATTTTCAGGGTTCATGTTGAGAAGGCGTATGCAGGTTTCAAGCCTGTAAACTCTCCATTCAGACTTAGTGTCATGGACGAGACTATCATCAAACGCATCGCTCTCAACAACTATCACTACATGGATTTCAAGTGTATGGGGCATATCCCTCACATCAACATCGACACTCCTATAGGTATGATTGCTTAACACTAACCAACACATAATCCTAAATCATGAATAAATATAAGTAACTAGATTTGAAAACTTACATTATAGACATAAGTAACTAGATTTGAGAACTTATCTTGTAGATATAATGGGCGTGGTCTTCAACGTGGAACCCCTTGCTGTCTGTTGGGCAGACCGTAAAAGGTCACGGCTGTTGTTCCACATAAGAGACAACATGTAAGTCAAGAGAGTTTATAATCACAAGTTTATTATATTCACAAGTCTGTTATGACATAAGGTTTTTTTGCATGACAAAGACCATCTGATTAAATGTGTTGCAAATGGGGACACGGCTTTTGCATTCAGGGATGAGTGGGAAAACACTAAGGGTCTTGGAGTGGTGATTGTGGTGTTGAAGATGTGGAGAATCCATTAAGACTTAAGAGGTTATGGTGAGGCATGGCTGGAAACTCATAGAGGCTTATCTGATTACAGATTCAACCCCCGGATGGTAAAGGTTGATAATTTTAGGAGAGAGCTAGAAAATAGTGACCCATATATGGCCAGATACGGTGATGTTGTGCCTCTCTAAGACCTGAGTTTATCTGCCCTATGTCTCTTCTCTGTCTCTTTAACTTAAACTCGATGTTTTGTTGAACTTATCCTTTTTTTCTTGTTTAAGATCTTTAATTATGTATGAATGTTTGTTTTAAATTTATGTTTTGTCTTTAGTTTTCTTTTTATTATAGAACTGTTAGAAAACTTAGATGTATCTAACCTGGATTAGGTTATGCGGATTGGTTTTCTCAGTCCAACTGTTTTCTGTTCTCTACTTCAGCTACAGAATCAGGCGCTTCTGCAAAAATCCCTAAATGGACAAAAAATAAACAAAGGGTCCTGAGAAGTGAGGAAGATTTCTTGTTAGATGAATCATGTTCCAAAAGCAGAGACTCACAAGATTCGATTTCTCAAGCATGATGAACACAATACACACAATGATGGCAAAGCGAAGACACCCAAAACCCAGCTTCATGAACATACTAAGCCTCTTCAATTCTAGCTTGGCGTCTCTTACTTCATGCATCAACTCCTCATTTACGTTTTTGATACCTTCAATCTCCTCTTTAGTTTTGCAAATGTCAGATTGAAAACATTCTACCATTGGCAGTGCACCAGTCACCTCTTCATATACATCTTCTTCTACCCACTTAAACAAGTAGTCCTGCATAATAACGATGCAAATCGACCCAAATTGGACCCAAATTTATTATTTCTCTGATTCAACACAAAATCGACACAAATTGGACCCAAATTCGACACAAATTCAAATAAAAAGCTTCTTAGAGATTACCTTTCTAAATGTGGGACATCGGAAGAACGGTCTTCCAGGATTTTGTTTCGTTTTCGCCGTCTTCATTACAGAGTTACGACCACATATACATTTCACAGGAAATCCTCGAATCCCCATTGTGTTGACACACGAATCTTCACTTCCAGAACTCATGATGAAACCCCAATTCGATTTTGATTCTAAGTAATTGAGTGAAAAGTGCGAAATCGAGCCAAGATGATGAACATGCAAGAACGAAGAAGAGATAGTGACCAAGACTAATCGAGTGTCAAAGTGAGAAATCGAGAGGGATATAGAGATTTCTAGCTCATGAACAGATTGGACAAAGATAGAAAGAGAGTAATTGGGGTATAGAGGTCGATGTGTGTTTGGTATATTTTGTCGCTTAAGGAATTCATAGCGTTTTAGGGTATAATTCATTAGCGCAAACAATAAAAATTTGGCCCGCATGATTTTTTTCCCGCTCACAGCATTAATAGCGTTTACATATAAGCAAACGCTGTCTTTAATTCAAGGTTCAGTCAAATATAGCATAAACATCAAAAACGCTATCTGGTTATGCTATCGGTAATCAAATTTCTTGTAGTGTCTCTTTGGAATCACCGAAAGATTTTGACGAAAATCACCACTGAAAACTATAGTTTTACCACCAAAAGGCTATCATTGTTAGTGATATCTTTCAAGCTGCTATCAAAAGACTCAAATCAATGCATGTGTGACATTGGCGCCTCGTCCCATATAATCAACTTGGCTTTAAGAAGTAAAGCGGCAAGTTCACTGTCAGGAGTGAAGGAGCATGTAGAGGTTTCATTGACCTGCAATGGTATAGAAAATCAGGAATGCGCTGTCTTCCTCCTTGTAAGAGCAATGCTGCCATACCACTTGGTGCCACATTGATCACAATTTCTCCTTTTGAACGAATATAAGTGGAAAACGTTTTCCACAGAAACTTTTTGCCGGTTCCACCAAATCCGTAGACAAAGAAAACCCCACATGAATCTGAATCTACTGAAACCATTACCCGATCATATATCTTCCTCTGTTCATCAATAAGATTTGGTAGGTTTTCTTGATGTCTTTCAGCACATTCTTTTATGTCGTAACATTATTCCTCACAAATCGGTTGGTAGATGACGAAAAATTGTTGTTCTCTGGAAACAACATGGTTGGAAAATTACACAGCAGGCTTCCACTGGAATGTAGAAGACTCCATATTTCCAGCAAAGCTTGATTTTTGATTTGGTCATCTGACATCTCAAACTCTGAAATTTTGTATAAAGAGTTAGTGGATGAGACATATAGTTAAGAAACGAATATTAGATCTGAAAATATATACATTTTTACCTGGTTCTTGTCAGATTTTCCTTTGCATATGCAGAACATCATCTGATAATAGATATCATGTTTCTAACCAAACATGTTCAGGTGTAGACAAACTTCCTGAATTTAGAAGCGTAACAAATAGTCTGTGAATGTAATTACCAGATCCCCACTGACTTGCTTCAATGATTGTCTCATTGTAATCTTTGTCATCCTCAAGAAGACCTCAAGCAACACACGCTTCTTTGTAAGTAGGATATGTAATACCCTCAAAGTATGTATATCCTTATAACATGTACGTCCTCTTACTTTGGTTAAGAGCATTCTCAAAGTATAATTCGTTCTGAGCTGAAGGAGGAAGATACTGAATTCTTCCAACTGATTTATACCCTTTATGTTTACATTCACTCCATTCTTTTTTTTTTATTTGTTCCACGCAAAATGGAACGGGAAGTCAATATACAAAAGCTCTCTTGCTGCTTCATCAACCTCTTTCATTTTCATCCACTGCATGAACATCGAAGTTTGATTTCCATCTTTAGCTAAAACCTCTTCTACATCGTCATCACTTTCATAAGTGATATTCTGCTCTCCCAGTAGATGAAAACTAAGTCTCTGTACAGGAATGCTACTATAATGAATCTCAAATCCAAATATCTGCCAGGCTGCCTTGCATGGTGAAATATACCTGCAAATAAGCAATTTAAAGATTTTGTTCGAAGTCGTAAAACATAAGGATCCAGATTTTTTAAAATATTTGATTGTTTTACCTGCAATCTTCATATCTTTTTATTTCGTCGATGACACCGTCGTTTCCTACAGCTTCTTTAGATGAGGAGTTCATTGTAATTTTAGCTGTAACATGGTCACTCTCTTTGTTAATGTATTTAAATAAACACTTAATAGCTCTTGTTTGGTTGCACCATTCAACATTGATATGAGCTTTGTACCGGAGGAGCGGGTATGAATTATAAGGAATAACAAATCGGTTATCGAGAAAAGTTCCATTTTCTCGATAGACACCCAATCTTCTCTTCGTTTATAAACCGGGAATCCCTCTTTATTATTGTGTGTTTCAGGCAAAAAAATCATTTGGAAACTTTTTCTTGCATCTTCCTTTTTCCATGCAAGGACTTTCTGATTCACAAAGCCACATGACCCATGTATCATGAACTCTTTGACTGTGTCATAAAGTCTTTCATTAGTTAACGGATTTGGTATCTCAGCAGATATAACCTTGTCGATAGCACCAACTTCTGAAAATTTTGATATTCGTTGCAAAAATAGCAAGATATGGGCATAGGAAGTCCTCTTTTTTGATACTCAACCGTGTATATCACTGCACCAGCATTGTAAATAGAATCACAGTAAGTAAGTAATTGTAGATGAGTAACTAAATAAAAGTAAAAATTTAAAATCGTTTTACCTGCAGTTGATGGTCCGAAAATGTTGTTTGTTCTTAGCTCAGCTATAAGCTTATCCAGTTTGGCTTTGAGATTCTCGCAACTATTTCAGGCATGTCATCTGGGGGGGGTTGAGTCGTAATGCTGTCAAGTATCTTGTAATCTCGGGTCATTTCGGATTGCAAGTAAAAGTAATGAACAAATCCGGATATCCAAAATGTCGACAGACTGCCATAGCATCCATATATTTTTCTTGCATGTATCATTCACCACCCACAAAACTCGAAGGAAGTACAATTCGTCTTCCACACTTTGAAGAACCGTTCCTCTTCTCAGCATGTGCTGACACGTTGTCGTATTTATCAGCACGTAAAGATTTTTGGTTAAGCTTTAGATATAAGATTCTTTAGGATTCGATCATGGTTAAACCATCAACCAGAAATTGCTGAAATAACCTTCTGAATAAAGAAGATGACTTGGTTCATTTGGACGTTCCATGTCCATGTAAGCAAAAAACTCCCTCATACTAACTCTTGTTCGTGGGTTTGATGATGTTGTTGTTGTCCTCTTTAACTGGAGATCGATATGATAACCATCTTCCCCATACGGAAACAAAATCGGAAATTGAGGAGGAAGATATGTCAGATGAAATTCACTTATTCTTGTCAACTCCTTTTTCTTTGTATCCACAACAACGTCCCTGCTCTCGAAACAACTATCAAATCTCCGACTAACAGTGCGGCAACCTCTAATGTCGAAGGTAGATTGTAAGTATTATGATCTGTGGAACGACTTGTAATCAACTTTAACTTCACGTCTGATGGTGTGTCTATCTCTTGTAACCGATCCTTTGCCGTCCTAAGAATCTTACTGTATGGATTACACTCGTTCAACATCCCTTTTATTGCTTCAATGATATAAAGCGGTAAATTCTTTGATTCATGGGATGGATTTTTCTTCTTAGCATTGTAAGAAAACCAAATGATAAAATATAAGCTAAGCAACATAATAATGTAGGAAATAACGAAAGTATAGCTAGAACACAAATAAAAGATAGTTTATATGTACAAAGTAAGAAGGTATAAGAAACCTGAATGTTGCAATTCTGTTTTCATTTTCATTCTCGGTATCGTATATATAGAGTTGCATACACTTTGGAGGGGATCCATCAATAGGGAGTAAACTGCCAATCAAGTGATAATTTGATCCGTGAAGTATGAAAACCGGAGGGCCATGACCGTTGTTCACATAATTGACAATTTGACTTTCCATAGAAGAAAAGGCGAACATGGAGTTGGCATGTCTTATAAACTCAATGAATTTTCTGCCATATGTGTCACCTTTGAACAACAAATCATCTAGTACCTTAGGAATAGGTTGTAGAGGTTCTAGCTGGATCTTCCTTGCATACATCAAACGAAAACTTTGGAGTTACGTAAGTCCTTCTTTTCTCTATTTGCTCATCGTACGACATTAATGCACCACACTTGTCGCAATTGTATATTTCATTTCCCCAATCATCATATTATGTGGAATAGTTGACATATTGATAAAGTTAAGCTAAATAAATATAATGAGTACTATTTAGGAGACTTTTTACCTACAGTACTTGAATGTGGTTCAATAGAAATGGCCGATAATGAACCACCTGCGAAAAGAAACAACTTTAGAGAGAGATAAAATATGTATTTACTGAAGTATGCAGCTTAATAAACTTACTTGTTGTTATTGTTCGTTAAGACGATTTTGTATATACATGATCGATGTTTTCTGGATTGCTAGTCATACCGATGGTCAAATCGTTGATGAATGTAGATCTTTGAGTCGAGCTTCTACCAATGTAAAAATTATTGGTTAATATAGATCTATGAGTTGATCTGCTACCAATTTTCGAATCATTGGTGACTGTGGATCTTTGACCCCAGCTGATACCAATGTTCAGATCATCGGTGAATGTAGATCTTTGACTTGAGCTGCTACTCGGCAAGGTAACTGTGTAGAAAAGCAAAGAATTTTCATTCTAGTTAGTCATATAAGAATACAGATAAGTTTAATACAAATCACAATCCAACGACTGAATTATTTATATGATCCGGCTGCCTTCTTTTTCTTCTTGTCTTTTAATATATGCATTCGATGGAGTCTTGGTGATAAGTGCTCTACAAAGTAATTTTATCATATCGAGTGTTATATTTAAAAAAATGACAAATACTAATACAATGTAACATGTCTCACCGTTTGTAATATCGCCCAATGGTTGTCTTAAAAATCTACTTGCCGATACTGGTGTTGTAGAGTTTACATTGGTGTTGTCAATATTGCTAACACAAAGAGTTGTGTTTTCTGCATTTTCAGTGTTTTCTGCATCATGGAGCTTTATTGTTAGGCATTGAGGATGTCAAACACATGAGGACTATGATATGGAGGTAGACATTTAAAAACTCACCTCTCGATTTGCGCTTTTTACTTGCTATTATTTCTGACCGAATCATTCGGTTCTTCTTTGTTACTGAAATACCATGAAGACTTGGAATATCAAAGACAATGAAAAGTAGAAGGAAAATGCCTACAAAAACTGAGATTATATAGTAATCAGTAAAATATATACACACTCGGATCAAAGTTTCATCAACTATGCATCTAGGTAATGAAAGCCAGAAGGAAGAGAAAATAGGTAATGTACTTGGAAACAAGAGATTTCACCTCACAACTTCAAACTTTGACTTACCAAATGGAGTTCTACGAACATACTTTAGACATGATCAATTTACGAATTCAGGAAAACAGAGTAGAAGACCAGGTGAATGTAAACACCTTCCCGTCAACACATTTAAGCCAAAGTATGTGCTTCTTTTGCTGTGATACTATATGAAGAACTTGCAGTGGTGTGTTATTGCAGTGTTTCAATTCTTTTCAGGGATCACGACACAAAGCTTGAAAGAAACGACTTCAACTGCAGAACTATATCTGAGAAAAAGAAAATATCAAATAGTAAGGTTTCTAGTGCTCGTACAAATTTGTTTGAAAACAGGGCCACAAAGCACCAAGTTAAACAAAATCTCTTGCAATCAGTCAAAGTGACTTAATATATAGATGTTGAGGCTTGAGGCTACTTGTATTGGCTACTTGAGTACAACTGGCTACCTGTAAATGTTACTCGATACTTACCGCTTCTTTGATCACCACTCTCCACTGCTGATCACTGAAAAGCTTCGCAGCTACAGTTCAAGTTGTCAAAAGACAGTGTTCGAGTTAAACTGAGATGTTTACTGAGTAATGTATGTGTTCGCCCAATGAATAGCAACAAACATCAACAGGCTTGGATCAATCTACAAATCTCGAAGGTAACCAAAATCCCATAAGCGGTTATGGCATTTTATTTTAAATTTTAGAATGTTAATTATATTTTTGTAACTACCGTTTTTTTTCTTTATTAAAACGTCCGTACATATAAATTGCAAGGTATAACATGGTGAAAGACTATTTTCCTCTGATTCTCAGATTTTAACAATATGTTCTTGTTTGAATCATAGGATATAGTGTATGGATATGATAGAATGGCGTAATGTGTATTGACACCCAGTGCTATCTGCTTCTGAAGAGTGAGTGTTTTGCCATTTTCTCTGATACAATTTCAATTCCAATGATCTGTTTAAGTCTTGTAAAGTTTTAGTTTTGTGTTTTTGGTAAATGTGGTTGTACAATTAAAGAAAAGAGTCAATTGCAAGAGCTTATCACATAAGGTTCTTGTTAGATTGTTGATGTTTATATTTGTATTGGCTTTTATATTGGTTTTTATGCAGTGTCTTAACATTGTTTGGACTGAACTGGAGTTTAATGAAAGCTAACAATTACGAGACAGACTAAAAGAGAGAATCAATGGTTTTTTCTTTCTGAAATAATCGGTCTAAAGAACATGTACTTGTAGTGATTCGCATTAACAGAGCTCTATCTGTATCTCCATCCATTTTTTATTTAGATTAATTGGATTAGATATTCCATGAGAAACGAATGAAATATAACATCCTAACTATTGTTAAGGATATTAAGAACTTTTGTAAAAAAAAGTTTATCAGTAACTTGTTGGAAAAGCAAATGGGCTGTTATCAGCAGTATTAACCACGAAAACAACCCTTTTCAACAACACTTTAGCTGATTGATGTATTTTTATCCCTCGATTCAGATCTTGTTCATGTGAAGGTGACTCTTTGTTGTCCATTCTTGAGCTATTCATGAGCTGGGATAAAAAAAAAGATTTTTAAGACTCGAAAGCAAAATATATTTGTGAGATGTGTTGTCTAACGGTTTGAATGCAAGTTAGCCTTGTTGGATTATATATAAGAGAAACTATTTTAAATTAGAATTGGTTAGAGAAATTAAATTAGGAAGAACATATGCCTCTGTCTTTGTTGTAAGGTAAGCTAGTAAGCAACCTTGACTGCTCATCAATTTGTGGATTAAAACATCTGCTGAAAAGACTAAACCATGGGGTGTGAATTTCATTATAGATATCCCTTCTTAATCACCCATCAAAACTTTGTGAGTGACAACAAAATCTCATATGCTAATCTTATGGCTTTAGAAATAAAAACAAAGTCTTCACAACGATATTTTCTAACTAACTTGCAACGTTAACTCTCAATTGTTACTCTTCAGAAATCAAAACTCTATCATTTGTGTTTCCATCGGTGCCACTAAGTTTTAAAGCCAAATTTTGAGGTCAAACACTGCAATATCCTATTTTACAATGATTGTGTATCACAAGAGAAAGTTAATAAAACAACAAAGGATAACAAATCTACTCATAATAGTAGTTTAAAACTTAATCCATGAAAACCTAAAGACAACCGTAGATTCTAAAGTTAGAGAAATTTAGATAGTTATAATTTGAAAGACATAAAACAGAAAACAGAAAAAAATCTGCATAATATAAATTCCTAATAGATAGTTGAGATATTCAATTCTTCTTTTCCTTCTTAATAACCACCTTGGATGAACCCCTTGGCTTATTTACTGATTGTGGGGTACTGTGCTTGGTTGATGATTCTTGAGATGTCTCGTCGTCTACCGCCAAAGTCAGTGGCCGTTTTTGAATTGATGTGATAGGATCCTTCAGCACAGGTTCAACACTTGCTTCAGAAGTTGTATTTTCTATCTGGAAGAAAATCAAGAAAAGACAGAAAGTAAAGATAATATTTGTGTTATAGAAGTAAATGAATATATGCAAGAAAAAAAAGAGAGAGAGAGAGAGATAATAGCTTATATAACCCCTATGACTTTTG
This sequence comes from Orychophragmus violaceus, assembly GCA_030180135.1. Lineage (NCBI taxonomy): Eukaryota > Viridiplantae > Streptophyta > Magnoliopsida > Brassicales > Brassicaceae > Orychophragmus > Orychophragmus violaceus. The sequence continues at coordinate 67,201,265 of CM058233.1, read as the reverse complement.
CTGTTGAAGGACCTGAGGAAAGTGGAATGGCTGCGGAGTCAAAGCCATGAATTCGTCCTATATTGTTGGTTAGATTAGCATGTAAAATACTAATAAGAAACAAAAAGATATGTACAATGATCACAAATGATTTTAAACGTAAATATACTATCCACAAGCACAAACCGTCAGCTGCTTTTGTTAGAAATGCTTCCTATTGGTAATCATTAAGAATTAAAAAAAAAGAGAGAGAATGATCACCAATGCTTTTAATGTACTTTTTTTTGTGCAAATTCTCTTAACTTCTGAATTTCCGATCGATCGACACTGAGGTTTGCAACTTGGTAACTGGAGTTACTGAATCCATGGTCTGAACTTTAACTTTCACTTTTAAGACCACCAACATTCCTTCTATATCCAAAAATTCTTGTGGAAAATCACCTAGAAGATCAAACTAGATTAAAAAGGAATTAGACAAAGAAGAGTTAGAAAAAAATCACAGTTTAAAAAAATTCTTCGAAAATGGAGATAACTTGTCTATGACTAAACTATTACATGAATTTGTTGTTTGTCGTAATTCATACGCAGATTTATGAATCAAGGCAACTACTTCTCTGTCGAATAGAAGGAAATATGCGGTTTTTGTTTCATCAGCTGCTATGACTTTTACCATATATCTATCAGTTAAAAACTAATACATTGGAAAATGATTAGAAGAAACGCAAGAAAAATCAATGCCATAAAAGCAATACCTTATAGTTGTGGAAGTAATATCTTTCTTGCAATGTTGACATGAGTGCTTGTCGGGTTCAACTTCCTCATTTATGGGATTGAAATAAGGGGCCGCTTTCTTGAAATAGCTTTTGCATCCAATGTAAAACTATGGATCTTCAGAATAGAAAGACACAATGGTTGCAACAGTAATGCAAATCATTTCCTACAAAAGTGTAACAATGGTGAGAATCAATTTTCTATAGAAGATGTAAAGTTAATCAGTACTAAGAAGAACAAACAAAGGTATTGATGTATCCGGACCAAATTGCTAAAGAAAAGACCTCACTACAAAAAATATGTACATTGTTGGCGCGAAAATAATGCTATCATATGTCTTTCGTAGCGTTTTCATAAATGCTATCTATGCGGCAGCTATCTTAGGTGCCAACCCCTACGATAGCATTTTTTCGGGATGCTATGATAGCATTGATCTATTATAGCGCGGAGTTTTATTAGCTGTAATAATATTAATAATAGCTCATAATTAAACCTATAGTATATGTTATTATAGCATTTTATTTTTGTTGTATTTAATTTTACAACTTTTTGTGTGCTATAATACAATTGTTGATGTCTAGTTTGTATTGCTATGATATAATATTATAACGTTTACTTTGTTGCCATTATAATTGTTATCAACCTGCTATCAATTTTTATATATATATATAACACAATTCTAATTACATAATTTTAAAATCGAAACTGATATATAGAAATTAAGTCATCAATTCCACAAGTCTGAATACAACCCAACATCCAAAACACAAGCTTAGAGATTCATGCCACAAACATAAATCAAGTCTAAAACCAAAATACATAGACAAGTCATAAATTCATTAGCCTAGTCTTAACCAAAGTAAAACTAGCTATCTTGGACCAAATAGTAAACAAAAATCCACCCTTTGTTTCTTGATTACCAATTGCTACAGTAAAGAGATCTCAAATGATGTACCTATACTCATAAAAGCAAGCACTTCTCTCATTCTCTGCGTTTCCCCAATTATGCCAACCAACATTTCTGATACATGCGTCCAAGTAAGTGTATGCAAGGACCACTCTCCCAAATGGTCCCCATGGCCTTCCGAGATACATATACCCACTCTGACCATTGCCCGTGATCACACATCTGCAACAAGTATGTCGAAGCTGAGTTTCCTTGGAAATGTAGAAGGCATAAAAGATAACTAATCCTTTAGGGGAGATATAAGATAAAAAGCAGACCTTAAGAATACGTAACTAGTAGATTCCTGAGACGATTTTTGGCTTTGTGCTGTTATAAAACCCTGAGATTTGTAGTGGATATGGCAGTGTTCCAAGAGTGTCGTGCTGTTTCCAAATATGAAATCCACGCTTCCTTCAACATAGCAGTCTTTCAGATATTGTTTCCCATGATGCAAATACAATGTATCCTACATTTCATGGTTTGCAAGTAGCTTAAATAAGATTGGATAAACCTACTTGCAATATACAACACACCTCAACTTGACAAGCACATATATTCCAGTATATCAATATATTTGCAAGACACCTCAGCCTAACTGGTTACCACCTGACTACTATCATTATCTTGGCTAGATAATTGTAGCTGGATATCTACATCGGGTTTGTCTACTTACCACAATCATCCAGTTTTGGTCAGACTTCTCATGTGCAAGGTGAGTATGAGGTATGTTCACTTTCCACACTTAGTCTCTGCTTTTCGGCCATTTGATTTGAACCTATAAAACATACTGGAAAGAGAAAACAGTTATGTCAAGAAATTGATCATATCAATAGAAATGTAGAATAAACTGAACCGTATATCCATTAGGAGGAGGAATCAAGCAATTGAAACGTCTTTTAGAAGGAGGACAGTTGATGATTTTTTCACCAGTTAAACAAGTTTTAATTGGTTCAATGTAATAGAAAAAAGACAGTGATCAATCTTTGAAGAGAAACGATGAAATCTAAGGAAAAAAGCTTGGAACTTACAGCTAAGACATTATTAACTTAGAAACTCAGAAACAGATCTGGTTTTGAGAAACAAAAGCAGATTCTATTATCGACAAGAGTAAACAAATAGCTATGAAACAGAACTGGGTCGAGCAACATAAGAAAGAAAAACAGCAGCGCATCACACAACCAAAACCAATTCGTATCTTCAGAATATGAGTAAAACAACTTAAACACAAAACCTAAAACCATGTGAGAACATACTCGACCTTGAATCTCTAACAGTGAAGCGAATATGTACATACAATATATAACAAATAAAGAGAGTCATCAGTCAACAACTAAAGATTCGAGGATGATTACCAATACCATAAACAAATATGTGGCTGAGGAATTTCTTATCGACAAGACCGCCGAACATGACCACCAACGATTTTCCGACATAACTGTATGTCCACTGATGAACAAACACTAAGAAAAACCAGCTGGGTTAAATCAAAATTGAATATAGGAAAAAAAGAGAGACGATTAGTTACCTCCGCGGCTGTGGAGGATTTCCGCTGAAATCGGAAGAGGAAGCTCGAACCCAGTGATGCATACGGTGGCGATGATATCCGAAACGCACAGATCACCGCGTTTGAGGATTCACTTCAAGTAGACTTCTTCTCTTCAGTGTTGAGATCCCAAAGCTGGACAGTGGTGTCACCAGAACCACTTGCTAACTGCTTACCTTCAGAACCACAAATTTTAGGAATTTGAGATTTAGGATTTATAGATTCCCAAGATTTAGAGGATAAAAGAGGGAGTGAGTGAGAGGCCGAGATAAGAAACGAAGGGGGAAGAATAGGATGGAGGATCAGAGGAGAAATGGAGTAGGAAGATAGGAAGGAAGAGAGAAAATTAGAGACGATAAAGTTTTGTTCTAAGAAGAAGAGAGAAGAAAAAGGGCTAATAAAGGGGGAAAAGATGAGTTCAGCCAAAAAAAAGATTGGGGATAAATTTTTGTTATATCCAAAATTTTCTAAATATATTTGGCGGATATCGTAAAAATGAGGCTCCAAAGTTTTTTTGGTTTCCCGCTAAGTAAAATTCTATAATAGCATTTATCAAATGCTAATATATAATACATAAATTTCAAACTCATCTACGATAACAGTTTAATAAAACGTGCTATAACAATGTGCTACGAATGTGAATTTTTTTGTAGTGCCTATCAGTTCAAAAATGAAGGATGTGATCTATCCTGACGAAAGAGTTAATCTGAACACACCTATATCAGTTCACAAATAAAAGACATTCCGTTACGCAAACCAAAATTCTGATACTTACATGTAGACCTCAAGTACTATAAGCCATTTGCAAAAGTAGAAGTAGATACAATTTACAAAAGACAAATAACACAACTATCCCTTCCAACGATGATGGAGATGCTAAGTCTCTACCAAATTGTTAATTAATTAAGTAAATCGAATACAGATATGTTATGACTTCTAGCCTAATGCAAAAACATAAGGTAAAAAACAAATGAGAGGTCCAATATTGCTTATACCTCATGTTCTTCTAAAATCTTAGAAATAGTTTTGTAGCTGCTTATTGGAAATGCATCTTCACCCGTTAGGCTTGAATTGGATGATGAAGTCAACTGAGAAACAGAAACAAAGGAATCACTGCTACCCAATCTGCAAGGTGTGGAGTAAACAAACTATAAGGCTACATGGAAGTAAAACTGTTCAGCTAAAGATAGATTATATGTATACTGTCCTATTATTACTCGTTTTTGAACTGTTTAATCTCATCTATGTCTGAGCCAAAAAAGAGTTTGGAAGCAAAATGATTGCTCTGAACAGTGATTTTCCCTGAAGAGACAGTTGTAGTTAAAAGTCCCTGTAAAGAAGATATAACGTAGATTAAACGTCCCAATAATTTATAGTAGAAAGACTATTTAATACCATTAAATAGTCTTGTCTTCATAAGACTTTCAAGTAAGACAAAAGGGCCGTCATTGTTGCTTTTGACATAAGAGTGAGCATCCAAAGCAAATTTTGACCACAAGGTACAACCTGCAGTATGAATACTTAAAAGAGTGAAAATCCTATAATTTAGAATGATATGTATTATCATAACTTTATAGAAATAAACAAGGTGACAACCATCTTCTATAGAATGCTTTTTGTTATATCCTAATGTTATGACTATCATAACATAACGCTGTGTAATATATCAATCACACAATATGTTTTAAACAGAAGACTAGGCCAGTTAAAAGCAATTCCAAGCGTAGTTGATATGAATAGATAAGAAGCATCAAGCATTAACAGAAAAACAGAGCATAATATTCATAAAATAAATTGCTGATCAAATCCACCATATTCCTAAATGAATAAACTAAGATAACTGACCCAAGATCTGAATGCGGAGTATTTTCTTAATCTGTGAGCCAACTCTGACATCCTCGATTTCACTCACGCCAATGATTTCTCCGATGACATCTAGAAGAGATAAATACAGAATCAACAACAAAAATCATTATGATATATGAGATAAACAGAGAAACGTTATCGTAGCAAAGAAAATAGTAGAGTCATGTGAATCAGATCCTATTACAGCAAATGGATGAAAGCAGAAACGGTGGGACAGGTTTGGGATATCCTCAGATTTTTTTTACGTATGTTATAAAAAGGAAGCTTATCTTGTACGTATGGGAAGATCCTCTAAAGCTTCCTTGATTAGGCAGTAGCTTGAAATTCATGATAACTCGACAAGCTCCTTCTTCCAGCTCCTTCTGGTATAATCTAAGTAAACCCTGCTTACTGAAGCTTGAATCCTATATCCATGATGAAATAACATATTTTTTAATAATATACATAAGAGAGCAGTGAGAATGTTATGAAGAAGTGAAAGAACTTATGTATATGATAGAATAATAAGTACACAGACATACTTAAGTGGTTGAAATCAATTAATTGTGCCTACTTGTTGTTGTTTTATTCGTTAGTAAGAAGTGTTGTTGTAAATTTTAATCGGATCAAAATATAAGAATACGTACATGTTCAACATAACAAACGTAATAAGAATCTCAGATTAATCATCATTGTTTTATGTTGACCAAGACATCTACAATCATCATCATCGTTCTCATCATAAAACATTAAACTCTAGATTCAAACATCCAATAAAGCTCTAACATGTGTATGTTTTTTTTTACTTATTTATCAATAGTCAGGTATTGTCACTATAATGTAAAACTAAGTCGTTGTTGATATGATTCAAAGTTACAAAATTACAATTCGATGCTTGCTTGTACATATTTTTAAGTTGATATGATTTAAGGAAATTGTACCTTACCATCCACAAGAATCTTATCAAGACCGGTTAGAACTCCAGGTCTTTCCGGTTTCTCAAATCCCCAAAGCCGAGCAATTCTCACTTTAATCTTATAGGGTTCGTCAGCAAGAAAAAGCTGAGAAGTTTAGAGGCATCTGAAAATAGAGAAACCAAGATCATCAATACAAAAATATCTAAAAGACACAAACATATTATAAGACGATTTACCTTTTTGGAAAATTAAGCTTTAAATGCAGTAACGTTTATTTCAATCGTTATTCTTCTCTGAGATATAAACGGAGAAGAAAGAAGTTAGGATTGATAGAATGTAGGGATTGTTTGTACAAAAGAAAAGAAGAAAAAGATGGAGATCGTGAGTTTAGTGGAGGAAAAAGCAGTTAGATAATTGAGATTATTTTTCTTATATTTTAAATCGTATTATGTATTTTTTTAAAAAAAATCTTTATAATTGACTTACTCACACTGAAAATATAATCTAAAAATAATATATTCTTTTAATATATAAAAAAAAAACTTACTTGATTTCGCTAGACGATCGATCAAATAACGCATTCCAACATTTGGGTATCCAATTAATCCAAATCTAACTTGCATCATCATTTTTGAAACCAAACACTTTTAAATTGAGATATCATGAATGAGCAATCGAGTAGGTTATTAGATGAAACCATGATTGCAACAGTAAGAATAGTTTAGATAGACCGGATGAAAATGAGAGAAAAATGATGAAGCCGGATGAAATCTAGTTTTATAAACCTGATGAAACAACAATAGTCTTATAAACCGGATGAAACCACTGTTTAGATAAATCCTACGAAGCTCAAGATGAAACCATTGTTTAGATAAATCCTAAGAAGCTCAAGATGATGAATCAATCGGATGAAACCACTGCTCAAGATGATTAATATCTATGTTAAACATGTTGTCTTATAAACCGGATGAAATCATTGTTTAGATAAATCCTACGAAGCTCAAGATGATGAATGATGGTCTTGGTCAAGAAAGAACAGTGATTATCAATCTTGCCTATAAGCACCAAAGTTAGAGGTCTCTATTCCAATGAAAATAGTACCAAAAATGAGCTATTGTTTATAAGACTACATATAACATAGAAAACGTAATATGAAGCTCAAAACTTTAACAAAAAATCAATTTCTTTATGTAAACTGATTGAGTTATCATGTACCAAAAAGCCAGAGCAACCATTCCAATAATTAACCAAACTAAACCTATAAAACTAGTGACCTCAATCAATTACACTGCCCAAAAATAGATTGTTGTTAGGAAAAAACGGAGAAATCATACTGTTGACCATATTAGTGTCCTTGGGTTTCGCCGGAATCGCTCTACAACTCCCCAATTCTTGCCGGAGTTTTTTTTTGGAAACCACCTTCATAGCTTCTGCTACCAATCCTGGTCGAACAAAGTCAGAACAACCATGTGATTACTAAACGAAAATTAACATCGAATAACAATTATGTCGATCAGTTACACTACCAACAAATTGGATTGTTGGTAGGAAAACTGGAGAAATCATACCGTTGACCAGAGTAGTTATTTGCGTTTCACCGGAATCGCTCTACACCTCCACATTCTTGCCAGAAAATTGCCAAATTTCCACCTACATAGCTTCTGCTACCAATCCCGTTCGAAAAATTAACAAAGAAGATTAGGCGACTTTGTGTTAAGGAAAGCTAGAGAGAAAATACCGTGCATAAGAGTTTCAAGTGAAAAAGGAAACCTACCTTCTTTAACTGGAGAAATCAATTTCATTGTTTTTCAGATAACCAAAGCTTCTTTTTATACCTGAAAGAAATACAGACGAAAATGAGAGAATTTTCACTCAAATCGACCATAACCCAGCAATGTTAAGAAATTTTGAGGTGTTATTGCAGAAGAAATGAAGATCAAAACTTTTGGGTCGAGCCAAGAGAGAGAGAAAATTAGGTGATGGTGAGAGAGACGAATAAATTTTAATGAAATCAATTTTCGTTACATTTAAACCTCAATTTGTATAGCTTTCTTATGAAATTAATTAGAAATTTTGCCGAGAATTTGTACCTGAATTTACTCTGTCGTTTGGAGATGGAGATGGAGATCATCTACTTTTTTCACCTCAGAGTTGAATCGAGATTCAGTTTATCACCCAACTTTTAGTTTTTTTTTTAAATGTTAAAAATTGTGGTGATGACACCTCAGCTTCAAATGAAGAATGTCTCAACATTTATCTCTCATGAATTCTGATTTATCTAGTAAGGACAACAAAGTTCTTCATTCTATATACAGATTGAACATTTGAAAAAAAATTCCAAACTCTTTTTAACTGTTCATCTTCATTCCAATCATCCTTCCTCTTCATATTCCTTCACTTTACAAACTGATCAGCAACAAAAACTAAGAAGCCAAGAGATCCCACCAGCGAAGAGAAACACACATCATGACTTCAAATCTTTTCTCTGATTCAGAAATAACAAGCTTGATTTTGACGGCAATGGAAGGAGGAGATTCGAATTGTGCAAACACATGTAACTTCTGAATTTTCTCTCTCAATCTCATATTTTGACGAACGAGCCTTAATTATTTATCTCTCTCTCGTTTTTCATCCTTCGTTTTGTTCATTGTATTGGTAATATTGATCGGTTGATTCGGTTCTTCTCTATCTCTATATATCTTCTGCAGCGAAAATGGAGTCCACCGAGTCATATGTGGAAGCTTTCCCTCAAGAGCTGACGAAGAGATCCCATGAACATCATGATTCTTCGGAAGCTGATATTTCTGATCCGATATGTTTTTTTTTGTCCTTTGTGGTGAACAAAGATAATGCATTTTCGTGGACTCTTAACTCGAATGTTTGTGCATATTGTGTCACCTTCATGAATCGGATCCCGTTTAAGTACTTTGTGATATGACATCCAAAATTTTGTTTGTGGATGAAATTGTGGGCTAAGATTGAAGATATATTTCATTTTCCAAGGATGGTTAAATCACACTAATACTTTTGTGTTTCCGTCATTGAAGAGAATATTGTAATTTTGTTTAGAATGCGGATAATTATACGAGGAAAATAACCATTTGTTAGATTCTCGTATGGTGAATGGTAGCTTATATATAATCGAGGTTGTATGTTTTTTCGTAAAGAATTTTTTTTGTCTCTTTCAAATTTCAACTCAAATTCTAACTCAATGCTGATGCGGTTGAACTGATGAGGATGTTCTCTTTGACTTTCTAATGGCTTTCATCTTTTTCAGAATCTGCTGAAAAACCCACATAAATTCGGTTTCTTTCATCCAACATGGCAGCTAGTTCCGTAACTGGTAAAGGAGGCTTGACCATCACTGAATTTTAGGAAAATTCTGGGGCGCATATCCAGCTCTTACGTAACCATTTTTCCATGGGACGATTGATAGAATTAGTATGCTTTCGGGCCCGATTAAAGAAGTTTGCACTGTCCTGGAACTTATCGTTGATAAATTTCACAGTGAGGTTATCTTTTTTTCCGAATTGTGTTTGACTAATTTTTATTTCATGTCACAAATGCGATTAAGAAATGTATATATAATATGTATTTATGAGAGCAATTTTGTATGTCTTATTTTTTGTTTAGCTTCATGCTGAAGAGGGTAGTGATGTTGAGTCTAGAAAAAGAATTAGTCTTGTGGTTCCTAGAAGTTATTTTGGAGGCATATTGGTAAAGGAGGGTCCACCATCAAGTAAGTTTTGTTCTGAATTTGTCTCATTATATTATATGAGCTTGTCAGGACTCAGAGCTTCATGACCTTTTTCCCTTAACACAACTTACTATAACACAATAAACCACTGATAGGTTCTAAGTTTTACCCTATTCTAAACTGCAAGTGAACAGCAGTGTCAAAGTAGTATATAGGGCTATCGAATCCACAGGGACACTTGGTCTCAATAGAAACAGAAACGTAGAGATTAATACTAGAAATAAGCAGATGGTGAAGTAAATAAATTGCGAAGCAAGAAAGTAAACAGTAGCAGAGATTAACGGTTGTGAAGCAATAAACTAAAAGCGTCAAGCCTAGGGTATTCTCAGGAAATCAGACAAGCAGACAGTTCATTCAGCAAGGATCTAATTAAGCACAGTTCTAGAACTCAAAACACAGATATAGAATTAACCAAATTCCTTTGCGATAATTCTCTAAGCCTAAGTGCAGCAAACCAAACTTTCGTTTGCGAGAACTAACAGATTAAACTAGCATTAATCCCAAGTTTGATATGTTCACAATTATCCTAAACCAAACTTCCGTTTGAGCAAAGTTTAATTGCCCAATTTAATTAGTTCAGATTCCTAAACCCCACTTCCGTGACGTATTTAGCAACCTAAGATCTAGATTCTAATTGATCAGGTTAGAACTAGCTTTAAGCACAATTAAATTGAAGAACAGATATAGTTATGAATCCTTAACTGAATTTGAACAAGTCTAGCAAGTCATGAAATCCTATGTGAGAAACCCTAAACTCAACTATGGATCTACTCAGACATGATTAATGAAAACATAATCAAAGAAATAATAGATTGCATATAAGAAATTAAATAGATAAAGGGGTTCGAAATCTTCTCCAAAATAAGTGAATACAGGAAATAGATCAGCCCCAAAAGCTCTAAAAATCTCTTAGCTATAAGTATCAAAGCGTAGGTAAAATAAACACCAAAAACTAGTATATATAGGTATAATCTCGGATGGGGCTTCTGTGTAAATACTGGAACTATCTTGGGCTTCTTTGCAAATCTTCATATCTTCATTAAACCGACGTGTACGGCCCATCTCGCTAGTGTGTCGACCGATGCACAAGGTGTGTCGGTCGATGCATGATCAATAAATCGGACAGTGACTTAAGCTCTCGGCCAAAACGTCCCAAAAGTCCCAAAATGCTCCAAATATCTCCAATTAGCTCCAAACTTGATTAAACCTGTAAAAGACTCTAAACGAATACAAAAGACACTAAAAACACAACTATATCATGGTCTAAACTGGGTAAAAACCATGATATATCAACTCCCCCACACTTAGCCTTTGCTTGCCCTCAAGCAAAACATAGAACTAAAACATGGTGAAGAGGTTTGAAAACTCTTCAGAAACTCATTTCATCCTAGAAGCTACAATACTCAGATTCCCCTTAGTAAACCACTGCAAAAATCAATCACAGGATATCAAGACCACAATGTACTTCCCCCACACTTAGCAATTGTCCTAGGTAAACTCCACAATCACATTCAAGCATTCAAATTCTCCCTACTGACTTCTGCAAGTATTTAAGTGCGGTCTCACCTAAGGAGTATCGATCAAAGGGCACATGGATTCTTACCTTATCAGCTCTAGACCACCATACTATCTTTCTCTAGTCCCTTTCTTCTCTTTCCCTTCTTTAACAACTGATTTTTCCCCACTGGGTATCATTTTATTTTTTTATCAGTGTTCTTCCCGTTATGGGGTGTACTTTGGACACATTCCATGGATCACATGAGAGATAATAGTGTTTGCTACTATTCCCATGACCATTTCGGAGTTACTAACTCATCCTCGGTTTATTATTATTATTTTTTTTTTTACTTTACAGAAGGGGAGAAGGGAACTAAATAGGACAGGTTTACATGCTGTGTCAGAACTAACAAGGGAATCCGACACAAAGTATACCAAGCCCTTAGGTGAGAAATCTAAGTCAGTATTAAGGTTGAAGTCAGTAAAAGGATCCTCTGATACCTGAAGTGATGTGGGTGTTCCCAGTAGGTTGATCTGTGATGGGGTTTTCTAATAGTCAGAGATAGATCCTGCAACTTCATCCCAATGGTTACTTAAGTTCCTGCAAGTCTTGTAAATCTTCTCAGAAAATCATAGTTTCTTACTTAAACAATTTTGACTCAATAAAACAAAAAATTTTGAAAAACGGACTGACTCTTAAGAAAACAGAAAACAAAAGTCAGTAGCACCTCCCCCACACTTAAGACACACTGTCCCCAGTAGTGTCCAGCGAAGGATCGGTAAAAAGAAAATAAAAATTGAAAAGGTGAAATTATGTCTGTCGGGTTACCTCTGTCGCTGAGCATCGATCGTTGCACTGAGTGCATCGACTGTTACTTGGCGATTTTCGTGTATAGTCGATCGTTGCTCAGGACCGCAACGATCGCTGCAATGCGATTCCTTTCGTGTTGTGACGATCGACAAAGAAGTGCGTCGATCGTTGCACTGCGATTTATCCGAGACCTGCAAACATAAACTCACCAGAAACAAACGTAAAATCCTAACAAAAACACCAAAAATTAAGTAGAAAAACACCAATACCTAACGGTGGGTTGCCTCCCACCCAGCGCTTGTTTAAGGTCAATAGCTTGACCGGACGGATGGGAATTTTCAAGTGGAGGGTGCAGCATCCAGAGGCAAAATCTGTCCCCTTGGAATCTCGGCCTTAGCCCAATAGTGTTTTACCCTCTGCCCATTAACAGCAAACTCATTACCTTCCTTACCAATCAAAATGACAGCTCCATATGGACGCACTTCTTTGATCGTGTAGGGTCCAGACCATCTTGACTTCAGCTTGCCTGGAAACAAATGCAAGCGAGAATTGTACAACAGTACCTGATCGTTAGGATTAAATCGTCTGGAGACAATCTTTTTGTCATGATAAGCCTTAGTCCTTTCCTTGTACAACTTTGAGTTCTCATAGGCAAAATGTCTAATCTCATCCAACTCATTGAGCTGTATCAATCTCCTCTCTGCAGCTGGTTTGAGGTCAAAGTTCATCTGTTTTACAGCCCATGCTGCCTTGTGCTCAAGTTCTACTGGCAGATGACATGCTTTCCCATACAGCAAATGGAATGGAGTGGTCCCTAATGGCGTTTTAAATTCAGTCCTGTAGGCCCATAAGGCATCATCAAGCTTAGCTTCCCAATCTTTCCTTGTCTTCCCAACTGTCTTCTCCAGGATCTCCTTGATTTGTCTGTTAGAAACCTCTACCTGTCCACTAGTCTGTGGGTGATAAGGAGTATCAACTCGGTGATGCACTCCATGCTTCCTAAGGAGCTTCTCAAAAACCTTATTAATAAAGTGAGATCCTCCATCACTAATGACTATCCGAGGTACTCCAAATCTAGGGAATATGATGGATTTAAATAGCTTAATGACTACTGAAGAGTCATTGGTTGGACTAGCTATTGCTTCTACCCACTTAGAAACATAATCCACAGCAACTAATATGAATTTATTCCCATAAGATGAGGGAAACGGACCCATAAAGTCTATGCCCCAGCAATCAAAAACCTCAACCTCAAGAATGAAATTCTGAGGCATCTCATGCTTCCTGCTTATTTTCCCTCTCCTCTGGCAGGCATCACAATGAGAAATAAAGGAGTGAGTATCAGCGAACATTGTAGGCCACCAGAAACCTGCTTGCAAAACCTTAGATACAGTCTTAAATGTAGCAAAATGTCCTGCATAATCTGATCCGTGACAATGGAAAAGGATATCTGGAACCTCTGACTCAGCAACACATCTTCTATAAAGGCCATCTGAACAATGCTTATAGAGGTAAGGTTCATCCCAATAGTACCTCCTAAGTTCTCTGAAAAACCTCTTCTTTTCATATCCTTTCAGATTATCTGGTTCAGTCTCTGCAGCTAAATAATTGGCTATGTCTGCATACCATGGTCGATCATTTGCTGCGACAACATTAATCTCGAACTCGTGCCTTCCAATACGTATTGTGAAAGTTTCTGCGTCTGTATCCGCGCTGCAACGATCGTCACAGTCGGATGTATCGATCGTCGCTGTCCCGATAGATGCATCGATCGATGCTGGCGTAGCATCGATCGACGCAACGCGATTAATCCGACAGTTCTGCAGATTTCTGTCCAAATCTGTCTCACAGATCGTCCCAACCATATTGACGTTTTCTTCAGGCAAATAGTCATTAATTGGCACGTCCTCCTCAACTAGCATCCTCGAAAGATGGTCAGCAACTCCATTCTCAACCCCTTTCTTATTTCTCACTTCAATATCAAATTCCTGAAGCAACAGGATCCATCTCAACAATCTTGGCTTAGCATCCTTCTTCTGCATCAGATATTTCAAGGCTGAATGATCAGTGTGGACAATCACCTTGGAGCCAACAAGATAAGAGCGAAATTTCTCAAATGCAAAGACAACTGCAAGCAACTCCTTCTCTGTCGTGGCATAGTTTCTTTGTGCATCATCCAGTGTCCTACTGGCATAATAGATAGCATGAAGCTTTCTATCTTTCTTTTGTCCAAGAACAGCTCCTACAGCATAATCACTTGCATCACACATTACTTCGAAAGGCAAATCCCAATCCGGTGGCTGAACTATGGGAGCACTCACTAATGCCTGCTTGATCTGTTCAAATGCAGTTTGACAATCTGCAGTGAACTCAAATTTGGCGTCTTTGCACAGCAAAGCAGTCAGTGGCCTAGCAATATTACTAAAATCCTTGATGAACCGTCTATAGAAGCCAGCATGTCCAAGAAAGCTTCTAATAGACTTAACAGAATCGGGTGCCTGTAGGTTGGTCATCACCTCGATTTTAGCGCGGTCCACTTCTATTCCTGCTTCGGACACTTTATGTCCAAGCACAATGCCATCTCTGACCATGAAATGACACTTCTCCCAGTTAAGAACTAAGTGCTTTTCTTCACATCTTTTCAGAACCTTACACAGATTATCTAGACATTCATTGTAGGATGATCCATATACTGAGAAATCATCCATGAATACTTCCATAAAATCCTCAATCATATCTGTGAATATGGACATCATGCATCTCTGGAAAGTGGCTGGTGCATTGCAGAGTCCAAAAGGCATCCTACGGTAAGCAAAAGTCCCATATGGACAAGTAAAAGTGGTCTTTCCCTGATCCTCTGGATGGATGGGAATCTGAAAGAATCCTGAGTAGCCATCTAAGAAGCAGTAGTAAGGATGATTTGCTAACCTTTCGAGAATCTGGTCAATAAAAGGTAAAGGAAAATGATCCTTTCTAGTAGCAACATTAAGCTTCATGTAGTCTATGCACATCCTGTGTCCTGTCACAGTCCTAGTTGGTATCAGCTCGTTCTTCTCATTCTTTACGACTGTAACACCGCCCTTCTTTGGTACTACATGGACTGAACTTACCCAATCACTATCAGAGATAGGATATATAATTCCAGCGTCAAGGAGTTTCATAATCTCCTTTTTGACTACTTCCTGCAGATTAGGATTAAGTCTCCTCTGATGTTCGATTGATGTCTTGGACTCATCCTCAAGATGTATCCGGTGCATGCACAGCTCTGGTGAGATACCTGAAATATCATTAAGGGAATAGCCAAGAGCTTTGCGATGCTTGCGCAGCA
The DNA here is from genome assembly GCA_030180135.1 of Orychophragmus violaceus. Taxonomy (NCBI): domain Eukaryota; kingdom Viridiplantae; phylum Streptophyta; class Magnoliopsida; order Brassicales; family Brassicaceae; genus Orychophragmus; species Orychophragmus violaceus. The sequence goes on along the minus strand of CM058233.1, from coordinate 67,185,871 downwards.
TGCTTAGCAGTAAGGTGAGCTCTGCGTTGTTCATGCTAGCATTAACAATCACTGGGTATGTTGAATTAGGTCCAAGAAAAGCGTACCTTAGCCCGGATGGAAGTTGTTTCAGATCTATTTTCGGAGCCTTTTCTTCTGCCCAGTCTCTATCGTCTTGCAACGATCGATGCTTAGATGGTGTCGATCGTTGCAGTCCCGCGTCAGACACTTCTACCTGCATTGCAACCTCGACAGAATCCATCAATCTTGTATAGCACATTGCAGGCTCGTCCTGTAGGTATTCCAACTCCAAAATAGAACTCAGTAAAGCCCTCTCTAGTGGGTCCTCAGCATGTGATTGATGGAAGTACTCTGCAGCTAAATCACCCAATGTGTCCACATAAAAGGTTTGCCCGTCGATGGTTGGTCTCTTTACCAGTTTGTTCATGTCAAAACTCATCTTCAGATCTCCCACATTTAGAACTATTTTGCCTCCTTGACAGTCAATCATCGCACCAGCTGTTGCCAAGAAAGATCTGCCTAGAATCAATGGGTCTTTTGGCTCCTGTCCATATTGTAGAACCACAAAATCAGTTGGGATTACGCACTTGCCAACTGTTATAGGCACATCCTCTATTACTCCTTCGGGAATCCTGACTGATCTGTCTGCCAAAACCAGTGATATCCTAGTTGGTATAAAATCTGTCATCCCTAGTCTTTTAGCAACTGAAAGGGGCATCAGATTTACACTGGAGCCAAGATCACATAGGGACCTTTCGAACCTCTCCTTGTAGATAGCACAATGCAATACGAAACTGCCCGGATCTTTTAATTTCTCTGGAATTCTGCCTTGAACCACTGCACTACATACTTCATTGAGCATCATTATGCTTTCTTCATCAGACCATTTTCCAGAAATTGCATCCTTAAGGCATCTCTTCATCATGGGGGAGGTTTCAATTGAATCTAGCAGAGGTACTTCAACCTTTACCTTCTTTATGAACTCCTTCCACTTTGCATACTGCCTATCATTCTTAGCTTTTCTGGGGTTCTTGGGATAAGGTATCTTAGGCTTGTATACCCTTTCAGCCGACTGTTTTGGGTTTTCAGCACTCGAACTTTCTGCAGTCTCCTTGTGTCGATCGTTGCTCTTATCGCACCGATCGATGCTAGGCGACTTTGTTACGACCTCCGGTTCCTTGATTTCGCTTGGCAACGATCGTTGCTTAGATGCATCGATCGATGCGCGGTGAATATCGCGTATCTCATCTTCCAACTCTTCAATTTCCACGAGTTCCTCAACGCTCAACTGCTTTTTCTGGCCGGATGACAGCTCCTTACCACTCCTCAATGTCACGGCATTGCATTGGTACTTAGGATTGGCATCAGTCCTTCCCGGGAGATATCCCTCCTCCCTTTGAGCATGTCCAGCAGTTCTTGCAACCTTAGCATCAAGCTCTTTCATGTGTGTGTTCAAACTCTCAAACTTCCCATTCAGATCCCTGTAGATTGTATCCATTTTCGCGTCAGCATCTGCTGCGTACTTAGTCTGACTCTCCATCAGCTGTCTTAGCATCATCTCTACTTTACTATCAGACTCGTTGGCTTTCTCAACACCACCTCGCTGAACTCCATTTGAGAATTTGTTTCTCTGTTGATTTTTAGATCTACTACCTTGGAAACCAGAACCTCCCATGTAATTCACTTCTTCTTCCTGAGTGTCCTCCTCAGTCTGAATTACCTCTACATTCTGAGTAGAGTGGACAGCTTTCTTACTCGTTAGGAGGTCGTACACTGTGTCTAGCCTGGATCTAATCTCAGTCATGTTAGAATCCTCTATACTTCCACCGGATTTCTTTCTCTTTTCATCTATAGACTTGCAACTGTAGCTGTTAATAAGGTTCCCAATCAACTTCTTAGCTTGTGTAGGAGTCCTGGTGTTGAAATTAGCATTACTGGAATTATCCAGCGCAGTCTGATAAGGGAGATCTATGCCTCTGAAGAAAATACCAATCAGCTGTACTTCTGTGAATCCATGGTGTGGACAGTCGCGCTGATACTGCTTAAATCTCATCCAGGCAGTCTTCAAGGGCTCCACAGCTCCTTGGGAGAAAGTGAGTATGTCCTGTCTGGACTGATCCGAGCGCGCATCATCATAAAAGTGACGCAGGAACTCACTCTTTAAGGCTGCCCAAGTAGTATACTGACCAGGTGCCAGTTGTCTCAGCCATGCACTAGCGTCTCCAGCAAGACTGTGCGGAAATAGCTTAAGGAACAGATAGTCCGGGCATACTCCTTCATATTTCATGCCAGTGACTATGTCTTCAAACTTGTCAATGTGATCCATAGGCTGCTCTGCTTGAAGACCATGAAAAGCAATCTGTCTCATCAGCTGGTAGTAGATGGTTTTTACCTCAAAATCATTCCTCTCAAAAGCAGGAAGCACTAGAGCTGCTCGGTTTGCATGAAACTCATCAGGTCTGTTGTAATCAGCTAGTGTCCTTTCATGAACCACCATCTCTCTACCTTGGGCCTGTCCTTGACCCTGGTTTCGGTTCAGCTCCTGTTGCTGTTGCTCAGGAGGATCAGGGATGACATTCCCTTCAGCATCAACCCGATGCCCAGCAGCATTGTACGGGTTGTTATCTTGGTCCCTCAGGGTACCTTCAACATCTGGTATCAATATCAGACGTTCTCGAACCATTCTCTCTCTCTTTTCTCTTCTGATAGTCCTCTCTAGACGTCCAAGTTCCTCTAGTCCGAGATTAAGCAAGCTCGAGTTCGGATTACTTCGAGTTTTCTGCGTTGGCATAAACTGTCTGTAATCGTCCAGCAACGATCGATGCTATCAGTTGCAACGATCGATTCAATCTCAGAATCGCCTAGTGACGATCGACGCAAAGTATGCAACGATCGACGCAAGGCGAAATTCGTACCTGCGACAGAGAGAAATCAGAGAAAAAGTTAGCAAAATCAAAAAAATAAAAACGAAAAAGAACAAAAACAAAAAGCAAAAATTCTAGTAAAAACCCTAAGTTCGGTCCTATCGAAGACTCTAAGAGTCCCCGGCAACGGCGCCAAAAACTTGATAGGTTCTAAGTTTTACCCTATTCTAAACTGCAAGTGAACAACAATGTCAAAGTAGTATATAGGGCTATCGAATCCACAGGGACACTTGGTCTCAACAGAAACAGAAACGTAGAGATTAATACTAGAAATAAGCAGATGGTGAAGTAAATAAATTGCGAAGCAAGAAAGTAAACAGTAGCAGAGATTAACGGTTGTGAAGCAATAAACTAAAAGCGTCAAGCCTAGGGTATTCTCAGGAAATCAGACAAGCAGACAGTTCATTCAGCAAAGATCTAATTAAGCACAGTTCTAGAACTCAAAACACAGATATAGAATTAACCAAATTCCTTTGCGATAATTCTCTAAGCCTAAGTGCAGCAAACCAAACTTTCGTTTGCGAGAACTAACAGATTAAACTAGCATTAATCCCAAGTTTGATATGTTCACAATTATCCTAAACCAAACTTCCGTTTGAGCAAAGTTTAATTGCCCAATTTAATTAGTTCAGATTCCTAAACCCCACTTCTGTGACGTATTTAGCAACCTAAGATCTAGATTCTAATTGATCAGGTTAGAACTAGCTTTAAGCACAATTAAATTGAAGAACAGATATAGTTATGAATCCTTAACTGAATTTGAACAAGTCTAGCAAGTCATTAAATCCTATGTGAGAAACCCTAAACTCAACTATGGATCTTCTCAGACATGATTAATGAAAACATAATCAAAGAAATAATAGATTGCATATAAGAAATTAAATAGATAAAGGGGTTCGAAATCTTCTCCAAAATAAGTGAATACAGGAAATAGATCAGCCCCAAAAGCTCTAAAAATCTCTTAGCTATAAGTATCAAAGCGTAGGTAAAATAAACACCAAAAACTAGTATATATAGGTATAATCTCGGATGGGGCTTCTGTGTAAATACTGGAACTATCTTGGGCTTCTTTGCAAATCTTCATATCTTCATTAAACCGACGTGTACGGCCCATCTCGCTAGTGTGTCGACCGATGCACAAGGTGTGTCGGTCGATGCATGATCAATAAATCGGACAGTGACTTAAGCTCTCGGCCAAAACGTCCCAAAAGTCCCAAAATGCTCCAAATATCTCCAATTAGCTCCAAACTTGATTAAACCTGTAAAAGACTCTAAACGAATATAAAAGACACTAAAAACACAACTATATCATGGTCTAAACTGGGTAAAAACCATGATATATCAACCACCAGCTAACATCTTGATGTATCTGCTAATGTTTGGACATTGTTTACATGATCAAAGTTTGTCTGATTCATTTTATGGGAGTAATTATTTTCTCTGAATGCATGTGTAAACAAGCCAAGACAACAAGCGAAGAAGGTTTATGGATATAGAGATGATTCACTTTGAAGTGTTAGATTTTTTTTTGAGATATTTAATTATTATTAAGTACTAGATTATGGCGTTGAATTTTTAAGTTTTGGTTTAAGGAATAGTGACTTTAGTAATACTGCTTTCAACAATCGTTAAAACATTTCTTTCTTTTGACACATGTCATTCATTGAGGAATCTAAAGTTGGTATTAAGATATGTCCTCTGGATAATACCTGTTATGGGTTGAGATTGTATGGTGTGGTAATATCTAAAGTTGGTATCATTAAAGGTGAGTACTCATGTTTCTTGAATCCTTAGATTTGTGCTCTGGACCATTTTAGAAATTGAGAAAACAACATGAACTCAAGCATGTATATAATGTAATTAAAGGTTATTGTACATAAGATTACAAATCTTTTAAATAGGTCGCAAACTAAAACTACTGAAGAATAGTATAAATTATTCTTCAATTTTAGAATATTCTTTAGGGGACAAGATCACACGAGAACACTTCCACCCACATCTCAAAAAAACATAGGTGACGTATTAAAGCGTGTATGACACAAAAACCTCTAACTCTAATAAGTATTTTTTTCGACAAAGAAGATTATATATTAACTTGGAAGAAGTGAGTTTACAATATATGCGTCTACAATATTAGAAAGCCAAATTGGAAGCCATGGATTATGAAAAACACTTGAATAGTTTTGTCTTGAGCAGCAAGCAATTGTATGTGCAGCAGCATTTCCTTCTCTTGGTATGAAGTCGAAGATAACTTCGGTAAAAGCAGCAGCAGACATTTTAATGTCATACTTAAGATTATAAATGCTCCAATCTTCAATATCTGATGTAAGACATTGAATAAGTAGTTGACAGTCTCCCTCCAAGATGATCCTGTGAAGACCTTTAGCAATACTGTCTCGAATGCAAAAGAGCAGAGCTTTTCCTTTGGCTTCTAGTGGAGGCGATGTTATACCTAAATCATGAGAGCCCGAAGTGATGATATGCCCTTGATCATCACGGGCAAGCCAACCTGCAAAGCTGACACCGGTTTGTGGATCTCGAGACGCATCGAAGTTCACTTTTAACCATGGGGAAGTAGGTCTCGACCAAGAGTGAGAACATGGAGTACAAGAAACCACAGATTCAATGGAGTTGGCAGAGACTCGAAGCTACTCATTGACTTCGTCAAGACATAAACCGATCACAGAAGAAGGGTGAATCGGTTTATTACTGAAAATGAAGGAATTGTGCGACGTCCATATACGCCATAAGATCCAAGTCGGAAGTAGTTTCTGAGGTGCTAGGAGGACTGATGATTGAAAGCGATCCAGAAAAAGTAGAGATATTAGCATCGGCCGCTTCATCCTGATTTCTGATCCACTGAAGGTCAGACAAATTTGTCGTTGACCAGAATAATTGAGAGGTGGGACAATCGAAGAAGAGATGGCTAATTGTTTCTGGCTCTTGACCACAGCGATGGCAGAGAGATGAAATGTTAAGACCTCTTGTGTTCAGACGAGTAGCAGTTGGTAAAGCTCTAGTAAGTAATCTCAAGAGGAAATGATTTAGCTTTGGCAAAATTGGCAAAGTCCACACTTTACGCTTGAGAACAGGGTCACCATGGGGGAGGGGGGGCTATATGAGATATACCCGGGTCTAGAAGTTTTGCCAAGTGGTAACCAGAGCGAACTGTGTAGTTACCATCAGATTCTAAAGCCCAAACCGGAGTGTCTGAACGAATCGAAATACTGAGGAAGATAGATTGAGCTGTAACTTGATCTTCCGGTGATAGATGAGAGGATAAAGAAGACAAATCCCAGACCTTTTCATTGTTCTGAAACGTGATTAGAGAACTGACTGTTAGAGAAGAGGAGGGCTCACCAGCTGCTGGACGAGGTGTAGAACCCGAAAGCCAATTATCCGCAATGACCCTGACTGAAGTTCCATCTCCAATATTATATTTGATACCCTTTTCAGTAGTTGTACCCCAACCAAAATCGACGACCAACCATATGATTGCTTGAGTTGAGATTTAGCTTCCAAGACTGAAACAGATGGATAGTATTTTGCTTTGAAAAAACGAGCAAATAAGGAATTTGGGTGTTTCAGAAGGCGCCATGCTTGTTTGGCTAAAAGGGAGTCGTTGAACTTGAATAATTCTTTAAAGCCAAGTCCTCCTACATCCTTTGGTAGTTGTAAACGATCCCAAGCTACCCATGGAACACCACGTTTATCAGATTTCTTCTCCCACCAGAACCTCCTTAACTCTGATGTAATTTTGTCTACAATTATTTTAGGGATCTTGAAACAGGACATCGAGTAAACCAGCATAGCAATTGCGACCGTATTCAAAATAATCTCTTTTCCAGCTTGTGTCAGATAAGAACCAGTCCACGAATGAGTCCGTTTCTTGACTTTGTCAATTATATTATGAAACAGATCCTTTTTCTTGCGTCCAAACTGTTCTGGCAGCCCCAAGTATTTCCCTCCCCCACCTTGATTGTGAATGTTCAGGATTTGTTGGATCTGATTCTGAACGTGGCTGTAAACTTTTGAACCAAATATAATCACAGACTTAGAAGAATTGATCTTCTGGACGGAGCATGTTTCATAGAGATCAAAGACTGATTTGAGTGCACGACTGTTGCGTTGATTTGCTTGAACGAAGATTAAAGAATCATCCGCGAAGAGTAGATGGCTAATAGCAGGAACACCAATACCAATCTTGATACCTTTTATCCTGCATGCTCTTGTTCCTTTGGTGATTAAATGACTAAGAACATCAGCGCACAAGATGAATAAATACGGCGATAGAGGATCTCCTTGACGAATACCACGTTCTGGAACAATCGTGCCATGCGGATTTCCATTGATAAGAACTGAGTAAGATACTGACCTAACAATAGCCATGACCCAAGAAATCCATCTCGAGCAAAAACCAAAAGCTTTCATAGTTTCTTTAAGAAAATCCCACTCTATCTGGTTGTAAGCTTTGGAAATGTCCATCTTCACAGCCATATATGATTTTGCAACTCTTTTAAGACATTTTAGGGAATGCATCAGTTCGTTAGCAATAAGTATATTGTCAGAAACTAGCCGACCTAGTATGAAATCTGCTTGTTCTTCTGAAACTCTAATAAGTATTATAAAGCCAACATTATATGAAAAAACAAGTGATTATATTTACGGCCGGATAAGTAAAATAGAACTCAACTTTCACAATCAAACCTCCGTGCGTGCGCGGGAGTTGTGAACATCACTAGTGTATATAATAAAGAATCAAACGTATTTCTCTCTTTTATGTCCTACAAATCTAACTATGAGAAGATGTTGGTGTCTTTGTCTATATATCTTCCTCCAAATTGTTTATAAAACTTAGGTTTTGGCATTTTTACTTGGTCCGAAGATCTAACGTGGAACCAATCCAAAAAAATTTGTACCAGATCGGGTCGGGATCCAGGTAAATGATTTTGGTATATATGATTTGGGTTCGAGTCTTACGTGCAGTTTTTCGGGTATTCATGAGAACCTTTAAGTAATATACTGAGTACTTACTAAAACCTGTTAGGAACCTTTTAGTAACTGATCTGATAGAAATCTTATATGACATGTATGATCTGATAGAACCTGATAAAACATGTAGTTTTTAGATATTTTACAAGATTTCTCGGGTATTTTATAAATTTTAGGGGTTTGCAAGTTTGTTTGGGTATTTTCGGATACTTGAAAATACTTGAACCAAATAATACATGTAAAGATCCGGGTCTTTACATATATGCTACTAGTAGACTCAAACCGATCCGGGCCCGAAAGGACCCAATCCGGACCCAACCCGGAAATAGATGGGTTCTTAAATGGGTCTTATATTCATATACCAGACCCGAAACAAGTGAGGATTCGGCCCGAAGACCCGAGTACCCATGCCTAGTAAAACCTCATAGTGACAAAAATATTTTTCTTATGGGAAATTTAATTGCCACATCCATGGTATTTTAGTCAAGATTATAATTGGACGTTTGTAATGAACCCGAAACCCGATCCAAAAAATTCGAACTCGATCTATTTATTTAAAAATACCTGAATGAGGCTTAAGTCTAGATATTTTAATACCCGAACCAAACTAAAATATGAACAAATACCCGAAATAACCCAAAGTCTTACTTAGTTTTAGATAATTCCGATATTTTCTTGTATTTTTAGGTAGCTTGAGCAGTTTTCATTAAATTTTTCGAGTAGTAGAAATATTTTCGAGTTTTTAGATACTTTTAAGTTTGTGTTTGTTTGTTTCAAGCAACATCTAAGTAACACCAAACTTTTCTTTTGAGTCTTTAACTCAATCATTGAAACATATCTTGTGACCAAATTTTGACTCTGAAACCATTATGTAACACCTTCTTTGATCTTCGACATAGTATGAGTAGCTTTGTAGATCATTCCCTCAAAAACAAAGTTGTTGTGATCCTTCCAAAGTAAAAATCTGATAGTATTTTTCATTGAAATATTTTCATTACGTTACCAAGGCCAAATACATTGTTCGGATACAACTATAGTAACTATAATTGGCTATCAAAAAAGCTACCGTATTCTAAAAAAGAAGGCACCCAAAATACCAATGACTACTTTGAATTGAGAAACATGAATCATTAGATATTAAAAGAAATAAATTTGCATCCATATAGCTATTCATAGAGTTTTTTTTTAATTAACATGGGGTATCATATGCTTATAGAGAGAGTCATATTAATCCCTAAGGAAAGATGTAACTCATAGATATATTCTATGTTCGGATATTTAAATGAGCCGAAAACAAGTTCTCGTATCCATGTGGGTGTTCAAGAAAATGTGTTTGATTTTCGCATAGTAGGTAGACCGAACTTGAAACGTGTTGACGTACGAAGTTCCTCTTCTTACCACTTGACCACAAGCCCTTGAACTTAATAATTTAACAGCTATGTGATAGCTATTCAAATAGTTTCCAAAACCAAATTGAAAGAACTTTTTAACCTCGAGAATAAGATGAAAGACAAGGAAAAACCACGCATGAACCCAACCGAAAACCACTTCAACTAACCCAAAATCCGGAATCAACAAGAAACTGAACCAGAAACTGAACCATGAACATCATAGAAGCTGATAGTATATATTCAAGTTTTAGTAAAAAACTATATTCAAGTTTAAGACTGTCTATCGCTCAGGTAGGTACACAAGTTTAAAAATGTCGATCACTCAGGTGGGTACACTTGTTTTCTTATTCAACCACAAAAAAACAAAAAAGAAAGCATAGGAGAAACAATAGTATTCCGATTTTGACCCTATCATATCAAATCAAAAGCCAACTCAACACTCTCACTTCGGTATATCCGCCTTCTTCTTCTTCAACAATCTCTCATAGTCCACTGTAACCGATTTCTCCGATCCCCGGAGCTCTAATTCTCCGGCCGGAGAACTATGTCTCAGTCAATCCAATTCTCCACTCCTTCACGCACTCCTCACCTCCTCCATCTCCCTCAATCACGATTCCACCGTCCTCTCACTTCCTTTTCCTTTCGCCAATTCCCTCTTACCTCCACCATCAAGTACACATCAATCAGAGCCTCCTCGTCTCCGTCTCCTTCACCGGATCTAGATTCCTCTTCCTCCTCATCTTCGCAGGTGCTTCACTCTCCCAATGGCACTGGTGCTGTCAGAGCAGAGGAGAGATCCGTCGTAGCTACCGCGGTTTCAACGGATACGGCTGGGATTGATGTCGATACGGTGACGGAAGCGGAGCTCAAAGAGAATGGATTCAGGAGCACGAGGAGAACGAAGCTGATCTGCACGATCGGACCGGCTACGTGCGGGTTCGAGCAATTGGAAGCGCTCGCCGAGGGAGGCATGAATGTGGCGAGACTCAACATGTGCCACGGAACGCGTGATTGGCACCGCAATGTTATCCGTAGCGTTAGGAGGCTTAACGAGGAGAAAGGATTTGCAGTTGCTATCATGATGGACACTGAAGGCAGTGAGATTCATATGGGAGATCTTGGCGGCGAAGCTTCTGCTAAATCAGAGGTTTATCTTCTCTTCTCTATCTCAATTCGCATATATTTCTCTGTATAATCACATGTTTACAAAACTTGTGCAGGATGGTGAGATTTGGACGTTCACTGTTAGAGCTTTTGATTCTTCTCGACCAGAACGCACCATCAGTGTGAGCTATGATGGTTTCGCCGAAGGTAAGTGCAATGATGTTTTATATAGCATGAAGTGGAAAGTGAAGAACATGCAGATGAATTTGAGTATGTAATGGAAAACATTTGTGATGCAGATGTAAGAGTTGGTGATGAGCTTTTGGTTGATGGTGGAATGGTGAGATTTGAAGTGATTGAGAAGATTGGTCCTGATGTCAAGTGTCTATGTACCGACCCTGGATTGTTGCTTCCTCGAGCTAACTTGACTTTTTGGAGAGATGGAAGTCTTGTAAGAGAGCGTAATGCTATGCTACCAACAATTTCTTCCAAGGTCTCACATTTTTCTATCTTCCCTTTTGGATTCACCTTCTTTAGTAAACTAGTGATGGATGGATGGATGGATAGATGGATAAAAACAATGTGAAAGATGTACACTTTATGAGAGAAACACATTAACAAGCTCTAACAAACTAATATGATATGTCATTGTGTACAAATAAGTTTATTGTAGCTCTTAAGTAATGATGTTGCTACACATAAATATCTCCACTGTGGGAAAATAGACGCATTTTCACTTACGATTATTCAATTCTTTATTTTCAGGACTGGTTGGATATTGATTTTGGAATTGCTGAAGAAGTGGATTTCATTGCTGTATCGTTTGTCAAGTCGGCTGAAGTCATTAATCATCTTAAAAGTTATCTTGCTGCTCATTCCCGTGGAGGGTAAGTAAATATGCTCATTACCAACACATCCTACTACTGTATTTTGATGTTGTATTCATTTACGATACAGTGACATAGGAGTGATTGCAAAGATCGAGAGTATTGATTCACTCACAAACTTGGAAGAGATTATTCTAGCATCAGATGGAGCCATGGTTGCAAGAGGTGATCTGGGAGCTCAGATACCTCTTGAGCAAGTTCCAGCAGCTCAACAGAGAATCGTCAAAGTCTGCAGAGCGCTTAACAAACCCGTCATTGTCGCTTCGCAGCTACTCGAGTCCATGATCGAGTACCCAACTCCAACCAGAGCAGAAGTAGCCGATGTTTCTGAAGCAGTAAGGCAAAGATCAGACGCATTGATGCTCTCCGGAGAATCAGCTATGGGTCAATTCCCGGATAAGGCTCTCACGGTTCTTAGGAGTGTCAGTCTAAGAATAGAAAGATGGTGGAGGGAAGAGAAACGCTACGAGTCTACACCACTTCAAGCCATAGGCTCTGCTTTTTCAGACAAAATCTCTGAAGAAATCTGCAACTCTGCTGCTAAAATGGGTAAAATTAATGTTCTTTGTTCATCAGGAAAAAAAAAATCTATCCTTTTTGTTTCTTATTTTTATAATCCAAAACATTTGTAGCAAACAACCTTGGAGTCGACGCTGTTTTCGTCTACACAAAGAACGGACACATGGCGTCTCTAGTCTCCCGGTCTCGACCGGACTGCCCGATCTTTGCTTTCACGACCACAACCTCGGTGAGAAGACGGTTAAACCTACAATGGGGACTGATCCCATTCCGTCTAAGCTTCTCAGAGGACATGGAAAGCAACTTGAACAAAACATTCTCGTTACTGAAATCAAGAGGTATGATAAAATCTGGTGACCTCGTGATCGCAGTCTCGGACATGTTGCAATCGATCCAGGTAATGAACGTTCCGTAGATTCACTCTCTTTTGCAAACACTGTTTTTTTGTTGCTGTTTAGACTTACTTCTACATTAGATTCCGAGGTATCGTTTGGTTTGGTTTGGTTTATGAGTGTAAGTTTTGTGTTTTCTGTGTACTCTGTTTATCTAAATTCCTGGCTTTCAATAATATCAGTAATTCTAATATTTCGACTTATTATTCAAGTCTTATAAAGATGTTAAAAACATCGGATTTAATTAACAAACGCCCCAATTCATAAGTAGAAAAGGATAATGATTAAACTTTAACAAATACATATTTCCTTTTTTTTGGTCATAATTTCCTTATTTTTAAAAGAATTAGTCCTACAAATCCCGAATTTATCCTAATTTTATGGAATTTTCAAAGAAAAAAGGAAATTCTATTTGGCCATATATATAGCGCAAATAGGATTAGGATTTTAGAGACCCGAGCCCTACTCGTATAAATACAGCAGCATTCCTTCATCATAAATTAGAAACGGTTTAAGCAGAGTAGAGACAACAAAAGAAGAGATTAACAACAACAATCATGAGCAATTGCGAGAGACCAGGTACAACGAATCAGGGAATATACTTATATTATCAAACTCCGACGGATTGTTCGGAGGAAGAGACTCAACGAAGTGTTACAGGGAATTGGCGGGGAATTCAAACGAGTCCACGTCAGCTGCTTGTACCGAATTGTTCCAAATAAGATTTAGTCGATCTCAATTGGATTTTCTGTTGTGTTCTGTTGCGATACGCAACTACTTTCGATTTGGTTGTTTTGGTGTTAAAGTCTGATTTCCATCTCGGCAATCAGACTAACGAATAATCATTGTGCTTTCTCTTTTCCTATTGAACTCTCTGTGTAATTCTTGCTCATTGAAGTTTAAGAACCTTTTTCTTCATCTTGGTTCTTTACTCTTGAGGTCAGAGCTTGTGTTTTATGAACATCGGTTCTTGTTGATTCATTATCTCTTACTCACGTTTATTCTTTACCAAAGGTATCAGAGCGCCAATCTTTCCTCGGAAAATCAATGACAGAGACAAGGGCTCAAATCGCAATTAAGGAGAAGGAAGCGTTGTTTAAGGAGATTGAAGAGACCATGGGGTCGCGGATTCAAGCTACTATCGCGTCTCAGATGGCGACACATATGGCGGCTCAGAGTGAGCATTTGGAGAAAGGTATTGCTGCGCAGATGGAGAAAGGTCTTGCTGATATGTTTGAGACTCTCAAGCTGATGCATAACACAGACGAGACGAAAAGTAGTTCTCGACCTAACTTTTCGCAAGACAGCAACAAAGGGAGGTCAGGTCAGGGAGCATCATATTCAGGAGTGACTCGACTGGCAAAAATTGATTTTCCTCGGTTTAATGGAGACAAGGTTAAGGATTGGATCTTTAAGGTTGAACAGTTCTTCTCAATTGATCGTACTCTGGGAGAAACGAAAGTGGGGTTAGCATCTATTCATTTTGACGATATGGCCTCGGCGTGGCATATGTCTCTTGTTCAATCAGAGATGGGTAATCATGCTACGGCTGATTGGGTGACGTATAAAGCGTTACTATTGGAACGATTTGAGGAGGTGTTGGATGATCCAATTGCTGAACTAAAAGAGCTGCAGGAGACTGATGGGATAGCAGAATATCATGGCAGGTTTGAGTTAATACGGACTCGTGTTAAGTTATCGGAGGAGTATCTAGTTAGCGCGTATTTGGCGGGGCTGAGGTTAGATACTCAGATGCACATCCGGATGTTTCAGCCAAGGACGGTCAGACAGTGTTTGATTCTTGGTAGACTCTACGAGAGAGCTCACCCAGTTAAGCAGCAGGGAACGAGTTTGTCAGCATCGAAACCCACCGTGTCAAGTAACAAAGGCTTACTGCCTTATAAGAGAGAGTTTGGAACACGGAATACGGATCAGGTAACCGGGGATAAGAACAAGGCAAATTCGAAACAGCCTGTACCATTCTTGTCGAAGGAAGAAATGAGCAGAAGAAGAGTTCAGGGACTTTGTTATTTCTGCGATGAGAAATACACACCGGACCATTATCTTAAACACAAAAAATCACAATTGTTCCTTCTGGAAAACGATGATGAAGAGGATGAGGAAGTGGGCAATGATAAAGATGAAGTTGATGAACAAGGGAACTTGGCGCAGATTTCAGTTAATGCTATGGCTGGTATATCGGAGAGTTACCGAACCATGCGGGTTAGAGGAGTGCATGGAAGAAGAGTGATGTTCATACTGATAGATTCAGGGTCAACCCACAATTTCATTGACAAAGACATTGCCATTAAGTTGGGTTGTAGTTTGAAGTCGGCTGAAATGAGGAAAGTAAAAGTAGCAGATGGTAATGTGTTGACTGTGGAAGCTAAGGTTGAGCAGTTCAGATGGGAATTTCAGGGAACAGAGTTCATGTCTGATGTGTTAGTAATTCCTTTGGGTGGTTGTGATATGGTTCTAGGGGTGCAATGGTTGTCGCAGTTGGGACCCATCACTTGGGATTTCCAGAGATTAGAAATGCAGTTTAAGTGGAATAACAGGAAGATACACTTGCATGGGATTAAACCAGGGTCTGTGAGGGAAGTCAAGGCCGCAAAACTGAACAAATTTCAGGAAGGAGAAGCGCAACTGTCAATGCTGTGCATTCAGGAAGTGGACGATGCTGAACCGGTTAATCTTTGTTCGATCGAGGCAGTGGCTGATACGAGACAAACAACACCGGCAGCCATCACTGCTTTGATAGAGGAGTTTGAGGACGTGTTTGCGGAACCACGCACACTACCACCATTCAGACCTCAGCACAATCACAGAATACCGTTGTTAGAAGGCTCCAACCCGGTAAATCAGAGACCCTATCGCTACTCAATCCATCAGAAAAATGAGATTGATAAGTTGGTTCAAGATTTGCTACAAGCAGGGACCATACAGGCGAGTTCCAGCTCATACGCGTCACCTGTGGTGTTGGTGAAAAAGAAGGACAGTACATGGCGCTTATGCGTGGATTACAGAAGTTTAAACACCATGACCATCAAAGATAGGTTCCCAATTCCACTGATCGAGGACTTAATGGACGAGTTGGGAGGGTCTGTTGTTTACTCGAAGATAGATTTGCGAGTTGGGTACCATCAGGTGAGAATGGATCCTTCAGATATTCACAAGACAGCTTTTAAGACGCATAGCGGGCATTACGAATATCTAGTCATGCCTTTCGGGTTGACAAACGCACCAGCAACATTTCAGGGACTGATGAATGCCGTGTTTCGAGCTTTGTTGAGAAAGTGCGTTTTGATTTTTTTCGACGACATATTGATCTATAGCTCATCGATGGAGGAACACATGATGCATTTGCGTAAAGTATTTAAACTAATGAGGAGTAACAATCTGTTCGCAAAGCAGAGTAAGTGTTCTTTTGCAGCTGAGAAGGTGGAGTACCTTGGACATTATATCGAAGGCAGAGGCATTTCAACTGATCCGACAAAAATCAAGGCAGTTTCCGCATGGCCTGTTCCAAAGAATCTGAAACAATTGAGGGGGTTTTTGGGATTGGCAGGCTACTACCGTCGATTTGTGAGAGGTTTTGGTTCAATTGCTGCACCTCTGACTGCATTAACTAAGAAGGATGCTTTTATTTGGTCCGACGAGGCAGAGACAGCTTTCGAAACACTGAAGCAGGCGATGTGTTCTACACCAGTGTTGGCCCTCCCCGTGTTCGATAAACCTTTTATTGTGGAGACTGATGCGTGTGGGAACGGTATAGGAGCTGTACTAATGCAGGAGGGGCATCCACTGTCATACATCAGCAGGCAGCTTAAAGGAAAACAGTTACATCTGTCGATTTATGAAAAAGAGCTGCTGGCTGTCGTGTTTGCAGTACAAAAATGGAGGCACTACTTGCTTACATGCCATTTTATAATTAAGACAGATCAGAGGAGCTTAAAGTACCTACTGGAGCAGAGATTAAACACACCGGTGCAGCAACAATGGCTTCCAAAACTGCTAGAATTTGATTACGAAATTCAGTATCGTCAGGGGAAAGATAATACAGTAGCGGATGCCTTGTCGAGGGTCGACGGGTCTGAAGTGTTGCATATGGCGTTGTCGGTTTTGGAGTGTGACTTACTGGAACAAATTCAAAACAGTTATGCACACGATGGGGAAGTAACAGCCATAATTGAGGCGTTGAAGAAGGACAAAACCGCAAAGAAGCACTTCACTTGGTCGCAAGATGTGCTCAGACGTAAGGGAAAGCTTGTCGTCCCTGTTGATATCACGATCCGGACCAAGATTCTAGAATGGTTACATGGGTCTGGAGTGGGAGGACATTCAGGTCGTGATACGACACATCAAAGGGTGAAGAGCTTATTCTATTGGCGGGGCATGGCAAAAGACATCTAGTCGTACATACGATCATGTGCAGTGTGTCAGCAATGCAAGTATGACACAGTAGCTTATCCGGGCTTGCTGCAACCCCTTCCTATACCTGAGACGATTTGGTCAGCCATTTCTATGGATTTTATCGACGGGTTGCCTACTTTGTATGGGAAATCCGTAATACTTGTGGTGGTGGACAGGTTGAGTAAGGCTGCCCATTTCATGGCGTTATCACATCCGTATACAGCTGCTACTGTCGCCCAAGCTTTTTTGGATAATGTTTTCAAGCTACATGGGTTACCTCAGTCGATTGTGAGTGATCGGGACAGTGTCTTCCTAAGCGACTTTTGGCAAGAATTGTTCACATTGCAAGGAGTTTCTCTGAATTTATCGAGTGCATATCACCCGCAAAGCGATGGTCAGACGGAGGTGGTTAATAGATGCCTTGAGACTTACTTGAGATGTATGTGTAGTGATCGGCCCTATATGTGGAGTAAGTGGCTACCTTTGGCGGAATATTGGTACAATACCAATTTCCATTCAGCTACACAAATGACTCCATACGAAGCCGTTTATGGACAGCCTCCGCCTCAACATTTACCATATCTGCCTGGAGAGTCGCGTGTGGCTATGGTAGCGAGGAGCTTGCAAGAGAGGGAGAGTATGCTTTTGTTGTTGAAGTTTCACTTGATGAGGGCTCAACACCGGATGGTTCTGTTCGCAAACCAGCATCGCACGGAAAGGGAATTGGCTATTGGCGACTGGGTCTATGTGAAGTTACAGCCTTATAGGCAAAACTCAGTGGTGATGCGGCATGGTCCTAAGCTGGCTCCGAAATTCTATGGTCCTTATAAGATTGTTGATCGCTGTGGGAAAGTCGCGTACAAGCTTGAGCTGCCAACAGATTCACGGATTCACCCGGTCTTCCATGTTTCTCAGCTCAAGCTAATGGTTGGAACCGCGGTAACTTCGCATGAGTTACCTGAAGGTACGTCGGATGTGTTGAGTAAAGAACCAGAACGTTTGTTGGAAAGGAAAATGGTCAATCGACAAGGTCAGGCAATCACTAAGGTGTTGGTTAAGTGGACGAATGAGCCGATCGAAGAAGCTACATAGGAGTTCTTGTTTGATTTGCAGAGAAGGTTTCCATCTTTTAAACCTTGAGGTCAAGGTTCTTTGGAGGAGGAAGATTTGTTACAGGGAATTGGCGGGGAATTCAAACGAGTCCACGTCAGCTGCTTGTACCGAGTTGTTCCAAATAAGATTTAGTCGATCTCAATTGAATTTTCTGTTGTGTTCTGTTGCGATACGCAACTACTTTCGATTTGGTTGTTTTGGTGTTAAAGTCTGATTTCCATCTCGGCAATCAGACTAACGAATAATCATTGTGCTTTCTCTTTTCCCTATTGAACTCTCTGTGTAATTCTTGCTCATTGAAGTTTAAGAACCTTTTTCTTCATCTTGGTTCTTTACTCTTGAGGTCAGAGCTTGTGTTTTATGAACATCGGTTCTTGTTGATTCATTATCTCTTACTCACGTTTATTCTTTACCACGAAGCTTCGAGTTCGTAAAGAAATTGCAACAAGCTGATGATAAAACACTCTTCCGTGACTACGACTATACGATGAAGTCTTATAGATTTGGTGCTTTGACCTACATCGATCTCAAATACATAATCGTTTCAATCCCCAGTAAGCACCAATGTTTGCTCCAAGAGTTTCTTCTTATCTTGTCGGATTTTGCTTCTGTAAGAAATTACTCGAAGAAAGAAGAGAACAAGAAATCAGACGTGGAAAGCACTGCTGGGTTCTTGAAAAAAATCGAAGCTTTAGGCGAGTGTGTGTACAAAGCGTTTATCGATGCGGTAGCGTTTCCTGGTGATATCGAGATTTTGATTGAACAACTCGACGAGATTTTACGCGACCACATGTCTCTGAAAGAGGAGTTTGAAACGTTTCTAGTCGATTCCGGTTTACTCAAACGCAAACGTGATTCGGTCAAAACCAGACCCATTACAGAGGGTGCAGAGTGCGTGAACGTGATGCAATCGTATCGGATTAGACCTTCCTCTGATGTGGTTTTTGACGATAAAAACTATTCGGCTCATAAGATCGAGAGGCTGCATCACATAAAAAGACTCAACCTGGCGCGATGTAAGAATAGATAACCTCAAGTAGTTAAGAGATTTTTTTAAATTTTTCGTGTTTTATATTTGTTTTCAACTTTTAACTTCGCTAATTTGTTGACAAAATTTTTTCCGTTAATTACAAAATGTTATATTTAAATCAACTCTTTCGATTACAAAATTGTAGCTAGATTGTATGAATCTCGTTTATGTTTGACTCAAGTCTCCCAGAATTCACATATGATTATTTCAAAATTATGGTTGATTATGAAAACCCTTTGACAAAAAAAATTATGGTTAATTTTAGACCAAATATTTACGGATATTTGAAATCGAATTTCTAGTAATTAAAAATTAAGCTTTTGAATAAAAAATAGAAAATTATAAATACAGAATCACATATTGTGATTAAAGAAACACCAAAATTGAGATTGTACACAGAACTACACATTTTTAAAGATTGTCAAAATTAAGATTTCCACGGTTTAAATTTTCTTGTAATTTTAGTTAGATTTCAAACCATTATAATTCTAAAATTGTTGGTTAGTATCGGTTGAATTAAAATAAATTTAAAAAATAATGCAAAATAATTATTAAAAAAACTGAATAATTTTCAAAGAAGCAACGAATACTACTACAAAAAGAACAAAAAAAATCAATTAATTGCAACTATTTTGTAAATAAGGATACTTAGGAAGGCTTAGGGAGCCTTATTATTAAAAGTTTTTTTGGGTACAGATTTATTTAAAAACTCGTTTAGGTTGTTTGTGAAAGCTTTATAAAAGAAAATGCACTCTAATACTATTTTAAGTTAAAGAAGTCACATGCAATTGATACCATAAAATAATAAATTCACTACCTTTTTCATACTAACGACAATTTTTACAGTTATAAGTTGATCAATATGCTGTATTCCAGCTGCTTGTAATATAATTAAGAACTTAGAATAGACTCTTATGATTATTCTAAATTATAATAATCATCAGTGTAGCCATTGCTCAGTTTAATATAACTAAATACAGAACAGGAGCTGAGATATTTGGGATTTTATTCAAAAATTAAAAAATAAAATTTTATTTTTACACAATTAAAAACTGTGTGTAAAAAATTATACAAAACAAAGAAACCAATCTAAACAAAATAAAAACAGTAAACCAATAACAAAGAAAAAAATCTTAAAATATAATTTTATACACTATCAATTTACATATTTTTATTTTTAATATTTTTTAAAAATATTTTTATGTTTTATGTGATAAATATATAAAATATATATTTACATAAATTTTTTATAAATTTTAGGGACACTTATTTAATGAGGGATCTATTTAAAAGTTTTAAAAGAAGGTGCTCAAATCCGGGTCTTGAGCACCTTCTTAACTAGAGGAAATGCATAAAACTTATATATTAACTTGAAAACATTTAAATTTTAAAATGAAATAATAAATAAGTTAAAAAGCCCTTACATTATTTTTTGTTAGTACATTTATATGGCAGTCCCGGTTGAAAACATTTTGGGCTTTGTTACAAATTCAAAGTTTTTATAAAAATTTCAAAATAATAAACATTTTCTATCATCTTAAACCCTTAATAAAATCTGAGAAAAAGATATTGGGCCCAATGCATTTGCACCATTGACACCATAGTATAGAACAAAAGATCTAGCTTTTACTTCTATCCAAAGCCGCCCTGATATGACATTGCGAATATTAATTATAAGTCTTTGAGTGATTATTGAATTACTGGAAATATTAGACACCATAGTATAGAACAAAAGATCTAGCTGTTACTTCTATCCAATTATCATTAGAGATATTAGAGAACGTATTTTTAATGGTTTACATTAAATTAATTTAAATCAAATAATAATTGGAGGATTTGGTCATATCTTGCCTTTCTATCTGTTTGCATCACTTAATCGATGGTCCCATCTCTATAAAATTTGAGTAAGTGGACCCCTTAGAAATTTTGTTAAAGTAAAGACAACAATTTTTGTATTAATCATGAACTAGTTCAATAATTCAACTATTATATAGTCAGGGAACTTGATTAATTAGCTAATTCTTTTTTTTTTTTTTGATTAATTTGGGGTGCCTCGAGCCTATAGAGGGGTTCAAACTAATCCCCAACTCCCAAGAGGAGGTGCAGCCCATGGATATACCTTCTCTCTGGGTATTCAAATAGGCCCCTAAATCAAGGCTTATATCCATATAGATATCCTAAACAAATGTGACTTAGTTTCGCATGACAAGAAGACCGAACCCGAAACGTGGTAGCGTCCAAGACCCGTCCGCCCCCAACCACTTGACCACCACAAGAATCAGGTGGTAGCTAATTCTTTACAGGCCCATATTATAAATAAATATATATATATATATATATATATATATATATATATATATATATATATATATATATATATATATAACAACACATAAACAATGTTGCAATAATAGAGACAACAATAGCTCTTTACAAAAAACACCACCAATGGCAACAATAAATTAAGAAATTATATCCGGCTGTATTCAACCACTAAAGTATAAACATCGTACATATTACATACTGTAGGTACATTATTATATAATCAGTTATACCCACTTTTATGATAATAAGTTTTGATATCAACCGGAACCTCTAGTTCTGGTGGTAAAGGACCCTCAGCTGAGGTATCCGCTATCATGAGCTCGAGCTTCGGTCACCCCAAAGAATTGCGGATGAAACGGGGCGCGCACGTAAACTGTAGTCTTGAAGCCTAGACAACCGATGGGATACCACGTATCTAAAAAAAAAAGGTTTTGATATCGCTGGAGATCCTTAAAAAAAAAAAATGATATCGCTGGAGATATATTGTTACATTGGTACGATATGAGAAAAGTGCCTCTGGTTCAACTATTTGTAGGTGATCCGGGCGGAGGCACGTTGTGTAAGGGAGGGCACTTGCCCTGGATTCTTATAAATATTATAAATGTAACTATTTTTTTCAAGAAAACACCCTGGTCAAAATGGCCGTTGCCTACTCTACTATAAAGTGTTTGCCCCCCTATGAACTTTTGTTCGAGGCTATTTTGTTCTTTTGTTTTGCATATTTATTTTTTTATTTGTTTATTTTCCAGCATAGCAAATCGCTTTCCATTTTTTTCTCTCCGATAACTCTGCATGATCTAATTGCCATATATCGATTGATTTTGATGTGTTGTTTTCCTTGCAATATCTTGTTTACTTTTACTATTTTTTCTTTGCTAATTTCCTTATTTCTTTAGTTAATATTTTTTATAGAATGAAATTTATTCCACAATTAATTTTGTATTCATAACTATTTAAATATTTTATATAATAGACAAAATAATTAATAATGTTCTATATTTTATAATTTATCTCCTCAATCAACAAAAGTTCTAGATCTGCCATGATCCACTCTAATACACATAATTAAAACTAAAACCGGCTCAACATTCATATAGTTCTTAGGGCAAAAATGTTTTGGACTCCTAAAATTCATTTTAAAAGATTTTATTAAAAACTTTATGAGAGAATATATTTTTAAATTTGTCATGAAAATAAAAAAATATATAAAAAATTTGGACTCTCTTCAATATAATTTTTTTAAAATATTTTATATTTTTATTAATATATATTGATAAATCAGAACTCTTTATTATTAAAATATAGGAAGACACGAGATTGGATTTAGGCCGTGTTACCTATTGTCCCTCCTCATGAGTCGATTCTGATTAAAACCATGAACAATAATATTTATAAGGCATTTTTCAAATACTAATTTTGAAAACTGTTTTAAACTACCAATCATATAATATTTTATGTAAATAATGTTGTTTTAAGAAATTTATTTACATTTTATATAGCAAATGAAAAATCTTATTTGTCCAATAAATACATTTCTCATGCATATACTTTACTGTACTCTAAAAATAATTTTCTGCATATCTAAAAATCAAAACTAAATAAATTATCAGGCAATATATATATGTGCTTAGTTTTGTCTGCATAAACATGAATTACCAGAAGAATATGCTCAACAAAACTCAAAAAAAATAAGTTGTGAATGTCCACCGCGGGACGGGACAGTTTTCCCAAAACCACACCTAAAACTGTATAATATCACCAATCAAGCTATTGATATTAGGGTCCGAATGGTAACACATATTTAGTTGTGCGAGAAAAACGGTTTTAAAGTGCGGTACGGTTCAACTGTGGTATATGCAGATTACAAGACAAATGCGGTTTATACAAAATAAGCGGTGTGGAATAAAGTATGATTGGTGAAAAATAATTTACTGTATAAAATAAAAAATTTGAGATAAATTTTTAAAAATTTATTTTTGTTTTTAAAATATTACTTTAAATTTTAAATTTACTTTAATTAATATAATTAATATATTTGTAAATTAGTTTTTTTGTTTAATGTTACCGAAATAACCGTGTTGAGGTATTTTATAGCTTTTGGTTATTTTTATAGAATTTTAATATTACAGATTATTTAAATATTTTTAGGTATTTTATATCCGAAAATATCTAAACTTAATGAAACCCAAAAAAATCAAGTTTTTTAATAGGTATAACATTGGTAGATTCGAACCAACCTGGATCCAAGTAAAACCGATCAAAACCTGACTCAAAAATAATATGATCTTTAAATGGATCTTTAATTTGCATATTCGCTCAATCCAGTACTTGTACATATCCGACCTTGATGCCTAGGCCTAATTTCAAATTTGTTATTAAGTATAATTTTTGTATTAAAAAGCTATATTAGATGCATTTGCTTTGTCTGTTTATGTCTATGTCACATTTTCCATCTTATAATTTATATTATTAAAAATGGTTCACTTTACCCAAAAAAAAACAATGGTTCATATCGGCAAAAATGATTCAAATTTTATTTTATTAAAAAGTTCATATTCAATAAATGACATGCAAATTGCTTTGTTCTTCATCAGTTTAACCAGATGAATAAGATCATTACTCATAAGAAATTAATTTATTCAAATATATGTTTTAATTCATATAAAAAAAATTTAGTGCGTAACTCTACAACAAAAACTGCTGATTATTACGGATGTGAATAATAAAGTGCATTTTTCAAGTAAAAATGAACAAACAAAAAATATATATTTTTTAAAAGTGTTATTTTATAAAAAACGCCTATTAACTAAATTTTGTATTGATTAGTGATTTTTTTTCAAATACATACCGCGTTGCTTCAAAACCGCTTTTAAACCGGTCACCATTCACTATCTCAGTAAAGCGTATTTCATAAGAAACTATGGTGTGGTTCATGTGTATTTTTATATGTATTAAGATGGAATAATATAAAAACAATTAATTCTAAAAATTATAAAAATTATTATTATTATTTTTTGTGTTATATATAAGATCAACATTTATATTTTCAAAATATGATAACTGATATTATTTTACTGTGTTTAAATTATTTTTTGTAATAAAATATTATTTTTAGTAAAAAATATTAATTTAGCAATAAATATATTTTATAGATATGTATAAATTAAATGTATGAATTAATGTTAAATCTTGTTTATTGTTTTACTACTAAATAAGCTAAACTATTTTAATGAATTACATTCTATTTGCGAAAATATTTAAAATTAAGAAATGATCTAACAATCTAATCATTTGGGCAAATAAAATGTGTTTAGCATATTTTTCTAATATTTAATATTAATAGTATTATTTTAATAAATGTAGAATGTCGTCTAATCGTCGAGTAAGTACAAATTCTTCCGGACAAAAAAGTCGAAATGCTTCCAATAAAACTAGGACAAAGGTACTTTTTAAATAAAATTAAATATTATAATAATTTTAGCTAAATAACGAATTACATTCTATTTGCGAAAATATTAAAAATTAAGAAATGATCTAACAATCTAATCATTTTGGCAAATAAAATGTGTTTAGCATATTTTTCTAATATTTAATATGAATAATATTATTTTAATAGTTCGGACTCTTGTGGTCAAGTGGTAGAGGACGGACCTTGGACGCTACCACATTCCGGGTTCGATCTGCCTGCTCTACGAAGCTATCTCACAATTGTTTTGGACACCCACATGGATATGAGCCTTGCTTTAGGGACCCATTTGAATACCCGGAGAAAGGGTCTATCCATGGGCTGCACCTCCCCTTGGAGATTAGTCTAAACCCCTCCATATGCTCGAGATACCCTCAGGTTAATAAAAAAATAATATTATTTTAATAAATGTAGAATGTCGTCTAATCGTCGAGCAAGTACAAATTCTTTCGGATAAAGAGGTCAAAATGCTTCCAATAAAACTAGGACAAGGATACTTTTTTAATAAAACTAAATATTTTAATAATTGTAGCTAAATAATAATAATTATTCTATAAATTTTCAAAATTTTAGAACATAGAGAGATTCAATGGACATACGAACAAGAAAAACATTGATTGAGTTGTTTGATCAGAAAATTTCCATGACTAACTATATTATTAAGGATCCTACATCTCTTGGTAAAGAGCACATGGTTGAAAAATTCAACTTTGCATTTAACATGAATATGACTTATGGGTTTTTCAATAACAAACTTGATGAGTTCAAAAAAATCATACTAGATGCGGAAGTTTCTGATGAAATCTCGGTTGATTCTGACACTTCTATGATTTATGCGTATCCAGAGTAGTGGGATGCTCAAGAGTCGGTAATAACTCATAATCCTTATATTAATAATTATTAATACACACATATTTCAGAAATAAGATAAATATATTTTGTGTATGTGTTAATAGGGATGTAAAATAACAAAATCGTTCAAATGAGAACCACCAAAATTTTGGGATGTGATGGAACGATGTTTCGCATTACACGATGTTTATTCGCAACCTCAACATTCTTCACGTCAAATATGGCAAGAGATAATGAACGAGGGACGAGCTGATGATACCATGCACGGATACTTAGACATCGTCCGTTGTGATAACCTTGAATTTCTTGTTCCTGAGACCCAAGAAAATGAAGAAGTACATCGTGTTAACTTTGATGATGAGACACGTCCGTCAAATGAGTTCACCCATGATACATTCGAAATTACTGTTGGAAGAGGTGAAAGACATGGGAGACGTGGCTGTAGTTATCATTCTAGTGGAAGACGTGTGAGTAATTCACATATATCTGGTGCAAGTGTAGGATACAATGTTGGTAGTGGCTCAAGAGGAAGTCCTCGAAGACAGTCATTTGAGACAACCATTCAAGACACTGCCACTGGTTTCAAAGAGTCCCAACGACAAATTTTGCAACAACTTCTTCCTGGTGCTTTTGATCAAGATGATTACGATATATGGAAAAAGGCGGAAGAATTATTCTTTGATATAAAAGTTACAAAACTATATTTTATTGGACATGACTTAATACAATCGAAGAGCTAAAATTTTGGCGTAAGTATTTTTTTTGATATGACTGATGTTTCGTGGAACAATAAATATATTTCAAAACAATTGGGTTTAGACCAATCATATCAGAGTCAAATTTTTGGAGGACGATCATATGGGAGTTCATCTTTAGTGGGCAACATTTAGAGTTCTCAACATTGGGACACACCACCAAATGCTCAACAATGGAGAACTTACAAAATCCGAAACAGTGGGTCACACGCCAAATTCTCAACAATGGGGTACACCACGAGATGCTCAATAATGGGGCACATCGCCAAATTCTCAGTTATGGGGTACACTGCCAAATTCTCAGCAATGGGGCACGCCGTCAAATGCTCAGCAAAGGAGAACACTGCCAAATTCTCAACAATGGAGCACACCGTCAAATGCTCAACAAGGGGGGGGGGCACCGTCAAATGCTCAACATAGACACCATAGACCTAATGTTAGATATGGCACATCATCAGGAACGACTCTAACAAATGTTCAATATGAGTTTTCCCTAGGAGATCGACATGAAGTTTCAAATGGAGCAACAATAAGAACTTCACCTAATGCCCAACAAGAAGCTGACAAAATTTACAACAACCTAGACCATGAGATTTATTTAACACATAGGAAAACACCCAAGAAAATCATAGTGGTGCAGAAGACGAAGACTAGTTTGTTATGATATTGTTTTATCATTTTATTTGTGTTATAAAATAATATTTTTATCTATTTTTGTAATTTATGAATATGAATTACCGTAAGATAAAATTTTGTTGATTTTATTCTCTTTTTCTGGTTATATAATTTCCAGGCTTTTCGTATTTTCCAGATGGGATCACAAGGCATGCACAATCTAAGCCATGAAGAGAGAATTGAATTGTGGAATTTAGAAATGAGCAATTTGAAGAGTTAGTAATTCAACTAAGTTTAAGTTATTACAATCCGAATTTCCAAAGAGTACAGTTTCAAACTGATAAGGGTTTGGGATGAAGAAATATTTGGTGTCGACTACAACAAGATTATGCTACTTGTCTTCAGTTACTACGATTGTCATTTCTCTATTTCACATCATTGTGTAACGTTCTAGAAACAAATTATGGATTAGAAACAACGTAAAATATAAGCATTGAAGAAAGTGTGGCAATGTTTCTACGAATATGTGGACACAATGAAGTTCAAAGAGATGTTGGTTTAAGGTTTGGACGAAACCAAGAGACTGTGAAGAGAAAATTTAGTGAAGTTCTAATGGCGACTGAACTATTTGCATGTGATTATATTAGAACTCCGTCAAGACAAGAACTACATCGAATTTTTGAAAGACTTCTTGTATACCGAGTAAACTATCCATATTTTAACGATGTGTTAGAGCAATGGATGGGACTTATGTTTGTGTCAAAGTGAAACCTGAGTTACAAGGAATGCATTGGAACCAGCATGATAATGCATCCTTGAACATCATGGCAATATGTGATTTCAATATGTTATTCACATATATTTGGAGTGGTGCTCCAGGATCATGTCACGACACAGTCGTTCTTGCCATGGCGAAAGAAAGTGATTATGAGTTTCCTATGCCTCCTTTTAACAAGTATTATCTCGTCGATTCTGGCTATCCAAACAAACAAAGGTTTTTGTCTCTCTATAGATCATCAAGTAATAGAGTTGTGAGATATCATATGTCCCAATAAGTTCTGGTCCTCCTCCGAGAAAAAAGAAGAACTCTTCAATCGACGTCATGCTTCTTTACATTCTGTTAATGAGAGAAATTTTGGAGTTTGGAAAAAGAAATAGAAGATTCTTTCTGATTTTCAAAAATACTATATTAACATACAAAAGAGAGTGATACTGACTACAATGGGATTACATAGTTTTATCAAAATTTCAAATTTCTCAGATGCTGATTTCAAACAAGTAATGATGGAGACAATGATAAACAACACAAATTCGGAACATGATTTAGGTGACACAGAAGCACCATATGCAACATATATAGTAGATGGAGAATATATGTCACGAATAAGAGACAATATTGCAAATATGCTATGGGAAATATGTAAATAGCTGATAAAATTAATTGTATGTGTTGTACTACATTTATTTATTGTTTTGAAATTTTGAGATTCTTTACATAAATATGTTTTTGTTGTATTTATAAATTAAATTTAAAACTCATAATAATTGTATTATTTTGTGATTCATAAAAAATATAAAAATATATTCTAACTATTAAATAAATTAAAATTATAATTTTGAAGTGTAATAAAACATTATTATTTATTTCAGTTTGAAAAAATATTTATTAATAATTGTATTCCGCACTTCTTATAACTTTTTCACCCTTCAAATATTTTTTCCGCACCGCATGTTATTTTTGTTACCATTCAAACTTTGTTACACACCGCTTTTTTTCTTAACCGCTTTTGTTCCGCAATATGCCACTACAAGAAATGTGGGTATTAATAGCATTGGACTATAGCATTTTTTATTGTTCTGCTATTGTATAATGACACGGGTTTTTTTCATAGCGTTTGTTTTTGAAAAACGCTATATATTCCATCGCGGGAAATTATAATATTTAGCCGCGTAAATTTGCTAAGTACCCGCACCTTACTATTGCAGATCCAAAATTTAACACCATCTTACATCTAAAATATCAAACTTTTAATCAAAAAAGCTAGATTTTTATACAATTTTCTCTAAGGCAAAAAAATCTTTTTCACTCTCTCTTTCGTACAATATTTTGGGAGATCTAAAACAATGAGAAACCATCTGAATCTTCTACATCTTCGTTTTTGATTCTTCTCTCTGTCTTAAGATCTAGACCGAAAGAGGTAAAATCCGATCTCATCTCGAAGATCTTAACTCAGATTTTCAATTTCATTTAAGAATTTGATGAATTTTGGATGGACTCATGTTAATGGATTCGGTGAGATAAGACAAAAGCATGAATTTTTCGTGTTACTCTAGTGATGAATTCGCTTAAAAACCATTTAGGAGAATCGAATTAGATAAATTTCGTACTGGGTGTTGAAATTTGTTTGATCGTTGATAATTTTGAGTTGAATTTAAGCTTTGGTAGTTTCCTTGATTGGGTAACGAAGAAATTGTAAGATTACATGGTTGAATTAGGATTAAAGTGTTAGGAATTATTGATTTTTAATCTGAAGATTCATCACTAAATACTACTGTCGTCTTCACTCTTCACTCTTTACTAAACTTTTTGAGGTTTTGTTTGTAGCATCTGAGTTGATATATACATATACCTGCTAAAGTTTTGATTGTTGATCTAGTAGGTGTTAAGGATGTGTGGTTCTTAAACGTTGATTTGAGAGTGAAGAGATCATTATCAACGGTGACTTCAGCGTTACCTGAAACGGCGGTTTCTATAGCGATTGCAGCCACGGTTGTTGGTACCGCATCCACTATTCTTGTTCGGAGAAGTACCAAAGCCTCTGAAGAAGCTGAAGTTAGTTCTTTTAGTATATGAGCCATGAACACAATCTTCACTAGTTTTTCTTGGTTTAAACGCATTGTTGTGCACCGAATTTCAAGCTTCTTTGACAGAATGTGAAGCTTGATGTGGTTCAGGAATCTGTCCTGAATGTAAAGGTGAAGGTTTTGTGTTAAAGAAACTATCAGATGCTAATGCTGAGAAAGCAAGACTCACAGCAAAAATATGGCTACACGATATACAGCCGGGTAAATATACACTCCTTCATTGTTTGTTCCCTTCAATCTCATTGATTCAATTCACTGCTTGACATGGAGCTTCCCAAGAAGTATATTAAACTTGTTTGATAGCAAATAGTATTCCTCTTGTTGTAGTGACATGCATGTGTTATTGTTATCGATTTTCTTCTACTATGCAAAGACTCTTGGCATTTTGAGACTGTAAATGATTATATGTGCCTGAACTATAATTCCACATAATTGTGTTATTGGTTTGCAGATCTAGCTTGTTGCAACAATGGGACTGAGAAAACCAATCCGCATAACCTTATCCAAGTTAAATACATCTTAGTTTTTTAACAGTTCTATATGAAACAGAAAACTAAAGACAAAACATAAATTAAAAACAAACAACCATACATAATTAAAGACCCAAAACAAGAAAATAAAAGAGATAAGTTCAACAACACATCATGTTTAAGTTAAAGAGACAGAGAAGAGACATAAGGCAGATAAAAATTAGGTCTTAGAGAGGCACAATAGCACCGTGTCTGGCAACATAGGGGGTCACTATTTCCTAGCTCTCTCCTAAAATCATCAACCTCTACCATCCGGGGGTTGAATCTGAAATCAGATAAGCCTCTATGGGTTTCCAGCCATGCCTCATCATCACCGATTAAGTGCTTATGGATCCTCCACATCTTTAACACCACAATCACCACTCCAAGACCCCTAGTGTTTTACCACTCATCCCTGAATGCAAAATCAGTGTCCCCATTTGCAACACATTTAATTTGATGGTCTCTGAACCTTCTGTCATAACAGACTTGTGAATATAGTAAACTTGTGATTATAAATTCTCTTGACTTACATGTTGTCTCTTATGTGGAACACAAGCCGTGACCTTTTACGGTCTGCCCAACAGACTCCAAGGTGTTCCACGTTGAAGACCACACCCATTATATCCACAAGATAAGTTTCTCAAATCTGGTTACTTATATTTATTCATGATTTAGGATTATGTGTTGGTTAGTGTTAAGCAATCATACCTATAGGAGTGTCGATGTTGATGTGAGGGATATGCCCATCGATTTGAAATCCATGTAATGATAGTTGTTGAGAGGGTCGATGCGTTTGATGCGAGTCCCGTCAATGACACTAAGTCTGAAGGGAGGGTTTACAGGCTTGAAATCTGCAAACGCTTTCTCAACATGAACCCTGAAAATCTCGACCCACTTGCCCTCTTGTTCCTCAAGTCCTTTAAATCTGCTTGCTCCTGATGGATAAATTACCATCTCAGTCTTAGTTCCCTGCAAATTTAGAAATGGTATGATGTGTTAATTGCATGTATGATGTGTTCAGTCTAAGATTTAAAGTTTAAACTTACAACCTCGTCTGCCAATATGTAACTCCAAAACGGTCCATCTTGGAAAATTTGATATGAGTGGATCCTGATTATCTTCACTCTAAAACGCCAAGATCTGAGTTTGTCGTTAACTTCCAAGTCCGAAAGCTTGTTGCACCACGACATGATGTTATTGGATGACTTGTGATTTCTTTTTCTTTTTGTGGTTTTGCAGAGAAAAATAGATGAGAAAGAAGAAACCTAACTGCCTCTATTTATGGGAAAATAACCGTGAGAAACCAAACAGTCTCTATTTTTTTTTTTTTTTTTACTAAGTAAATTGATTTGAAATGACTTGCAGCGAAAATACAAAGAGAAGGTGTAATTATGGTTTGTCTGAAGAGATGCAACTCTTCGAGACTTCCATCTAATCATAGCTTCTGAGCTTTAAATCTCATTCATTGTGTTTGGTTAAGAGCTTTGTCGACTGCTTCATTGCATTTGGTTTAAACTTCTCATCTTTAATCTTTTCAGACCTTAAATGTTTGTTAGTTGGTATCATTCACATCCTGGATTTGGTTGCTAGCTTTCTAGTGTTGGCATTATAAGAGTCAATGATTACACTGCACCAATCTTTTTGTTATGTTTTTTTTTTGAGTCTCTGACATGGGTTTTTCATTGTGAAACAGGGTGATACTCTTGGAGTTGCATAAAGTCTTGACAAAAGAGCAACTTGGAAACCTCTCGATCATTTACTTACCCAATCAAGTTAATGGTGTTTATATGATAACGTTTTATAGATTAATGAGTGTTTAGTTATATAGAAATTCCAAAATTTTGAATTATAATTTATAATCATTTTCTAAATCTTAAATATTATCAGATCTTTCATATGGATTTGCATGTCTTTTTATTTACAATGGGAAGATAACCTTTAAAAGATTAATATAAAATTGTCATTTCTTGTTGTATAGAATGTGTTACAAAAGATATAATATTGAATACTAAATTAAACAAACAAATTTATAAAATTTCCTTTATAAAACGAATTCTTCAGTTTTAGTTTAGGGTATATATAGAGTTTAGGGTATGAAATATAATTAATTTATTTGTAATTTTCCAACTAAATTTTTAGGGTTTAGTGTTTGTAGTATTGGAGGATTAGAGTTAGGGTATTGGAGAGTAAGGGTTTGATTAGTTTAGTTCTAACCCTAAACACAAACTCTAAACCCTAAACTTCTAACCCTTAATCATAAACATCATATTATATATAATATGTAAAAAAATCCGACACTTATAACAAATTTCATATATTATTATTTTCTTCATCCAAAACTCTAAAATCTGAATCTTATACCCTAAACACAAACTCTAAACCCTAAACTTCTAACCCTTAATCATAAACATCATATTATATATAATATGTAAAAAAACCCAACACTTATAACAAATTTCAAATATTATTATTTTCTTCATCATAAACTCTAAAACCTTAATCTTATACCTAAACACAAACCATAAACCCTAAACTTCTAATCCTTAATCATAAACACTAAATTTTTAAACATCAAATATTATTGCAAAAAATTAATACTTATATTAAATGTAAAGTAACAAAAATGTTAACTTAAAAAATGTAAATAAAAAACTTGTTTTTCCAAAAATAACAAATAAAAAAGAGATTTTTCATTGGTTAGATTTTAGAGGTAAGGATCACACCTTTTTCATTATCTACCGTTAGATCAAACTAGAATCAACGGGCATCCTTTCCTTGTCTCACTTTCCTTCTCGAAGAGTGGTTTCATTATTTCATCGCATACTTTGGTTTTCTTTTCACTCTATCAAATCTAGAATCATCCATTATCATCCCTTGATTCTCCTTCTCCGACCGATATTACAGAAGATCCTACGGAATCAGCGTTACTTACTACTCCTCCGCAAGTCCTTTCTTCACCACGCCGCAGATTATAATCGGATTCCAGTTTCTCCAATCACCTCCACCGAAGCCTTCATTGTGCGAATTGTCAAAACCCTAAATGGCTCCATCTATGCACGCGGCTTTTCCGACAGACCACAAGCCATGGTCTCTGGTTTCGCCAAGACCTAATTTACCATGCGTGCTCTCTTCCTCAGCCGACTTCATCTATAGCCCAGGTTTTGTAAACTCGACATCAATTTATTGGAAAAACATTTTTTTTATTATAAACCACTGGTTTTGAGTGTCTTATATTGGATGTGTCTCAGGTTTCAGATGGATTTGTCTCAGGAATTGGAGCGATAACCTCCTGAGGTTATTGACATAAGAGTTCCTATGTCGGATTACATGGTGGGAATACAGAGAGCAATCATTGAAGTCATGGACACTTGCTTCTTCTTGTTTTGTTTTATGTATATATAGTGATTGGCGGAAATGGAACCCATGACTGCTCAGGATGTTGATGCAAGGCAGCGCAAAGTTGACAGTGCAATACATGTAAGAAGATGTTACGTTTTGTGAATGTGAACTTTGTTTTTGGAGTAATTATTATACTATTTTGGTGATTTGTCAGAGAGGATTTACATACCACCATGCCAAGTGATTACGTGATACTTACATCTTGGATCTCAATATCACCTAGCACTATTCCGGCTAATGCTTCTGGTCGTATTGGAGATGCACCTACGAAAGATGAAGAAGAGAAAAGAAGAGCCAAGAATGAATTGCTAGTATTCATGCTCAACATACACAATGGACTTCGTGGATGATGAAGAAGAATTAGGCGGATGTTGTGGTGGAGGTGCAAGAGACTAGCCCAGATGATCATTGGATTAGGATTTTTTTTCTTTGGTTTGGGTCATTGGTTTAATACTTTGTAATCAAAACCAGATGTTTGGTTTTAATTTATTAATAAATGCATTTTAATTATTTTAATATCAATTTCATTTTAGTTAATTGTAAAATAAAATTTAATATCAATTTCATTGGATTAGGATTTTTTCCCATGATTTTATAATAAATTTTTGGGTAATTATAAAATAAATTAATAACATAAATAATTTGCTATCTTTGTAAAATAAAATGCTATTATTAATGATTTTAATAACAATTATAACACTCTATTATAAAGATAAACAATTGCGAAGAGATGAACGCTATCGTCGTTTAATTAACTATAGCATACGTCAAGTCCGCTATCTAAAGTACCCGACCTACGATGACGGGCGCTGTCAGAACGTTTTAAGAAACGCTATGGAAGGTGATACATAGCGTTTATCGGCCGCTATTAATACCCACATTTCTTGTAGTGTGCATTTTTTTCTATAAAACCGCAATTAAACTAATCTGCACTCCTTAATCCGCTTCGCTCAATCAGTTGTTACCACTCAGAACCTAAAACCGGGTCACCATTCAGACCCAAAAGAAGCAAAAAACATGTAGGGTAATGATGATGTAATATGTCAATATATAACCACCATATCAATATTATCATACTTTTCATATGCTACACAATCACATATGTATATATTTTATATATATATCATATATGTAAGTACGGATAAAACCTTAAAAGCGGATTTTCGGGCCCGAAACAAGTCCAGTCCTTAGCTGTAGCAGCCTAGAACGTATGCAGTCTAGGGAAGAACTCTCAAAATATTCTGTTTTTGAGTGAAACAAAGAACAATGATGAGTATGTAACTGGAAAGTTAATAGAACTGAATTTCGATAAGTTTTGCTTGGTATTCACCACAAGAAAACGCAGGAGATGGTCTAGCTCTAGCCTGGACCCACGATGTAGAAGAAGAAGTGATGGAGCAGAATATCAAATTTATCGATACAAAGATTAAATTCAAAAGAGACACATTTTATGCAACATTCGTGTATGGAGGTCAAAAGCAAGAGAAGAGGAAAACGGTATGGCAAAGGCTGAGAAACATAACAGCTGGAAGAGAGGGATATTGCTTCCTAACATATAAATTCAACGAAATAATCAACGAGAACGAAAAACAAGGTGGAAGACCAAGACCAGAGGGCTCCTTCTCATACTTTAGAACATTTATGTCGGAATGTGACCTCTTTGATATGAAGTACTTAGGGAACATGCTCCCGTGGAGAGGTAGGAGAGTATATCACATGGTTTTCTGTAGGCTGGACCGATCAATGGCAAATAGTTCTTGGGCTGATGATTACCCAAATGCGAGAAGTGAGTAGCTAAAGTTCATTGGATCTGACCATAGACTAATTTTGACCTTCTTTGCACCATTGATAAAAAGAAAGAAGCGCTTATTCAGATACGACAGAACATTACGAAACAATGCTGAAGTTTTCAAGCTGATAAAGAAAGCATGGAATGGAAATGGAGAAAGTACAATAGTGGAAAGAACAGAGAGATGCAGAAAGGCTATTGACAATTGGAATAAGAGGAAGCATAAAAACTGCAGAAAGGAGATTAATAAGCTAAAGACAATGCTGGATAATGCAATGTCAGATGGCGCTACGCCTGAAAGAGAGATCAAAGAAATCAACACAGCCCTTAGTGAAGCTTACAAGGAAGAAGAAGCCTACTGGAGGCAGAGGAGCAGACACAACT
This sequence comes from Orychophragmus violaceus, assembly GCA_030180135.1. NCBI lineage: Eukaryota > Viridiplantae > Streptophyta > Magnoliopsida > Brassicales > Brassicaceae > Orychophragmus > Orychophragmus violaceus. Next base: position 67,150,144 of record CM058233.1, on the reverse strand, counting down.
GGCTAGCCCTTGGAGATAAGAACACAAGTTATTTCTTCGCATTTACTAGAGGAGGAAGAGCTTTAAACATACTGACCTTAAGAGAAGATGATGAGAGAGTATCTTACTTTGAATATGACCAGATTATTGAGGTTATACACAAGTACTTTGATAACTTGTTCAAGTCAGAGAATAATGACATGAGAGAAGTGGTTAACAGAGCTATAAAAAGGTTATCTCAGAGGAGACAAAGAAAAACTGATCTCCATCCATTCACATGCAGATATCAAACAAGCCATATTCTCCATTCAGAAAGAGCTCCGGACCCTGATGGATTTGCCGTCTTCTTTCACCAATCAAATTGGAACCACCTTAAAGAGGATATGGTGAGAGAAATCCTGATTTTTTTTTTCAGAATAGGGAAGCTACTCGATTCAATCAAATACACACACATAAGACTTATTCCAAAGGTCAGCAGCCTGAAGACTATAAAAGAGTACATACCTCTTACCCTTTGTAACGTATATTACTAAGCACGATTATCAATCGGAGACTCCAACCAATTCTAGTAGAGATAATCTCAGAGAATCAATCGGCCTTCGTCCCAAGGAGAATGATAACAAACAACGTGCTCATTACGCATGAAGTGCTGCACTACCTAAAGAACTCAAAAGCGACGAAAAATGCACAATGGCTGTTAAAACCGACATGAGTAAGGTTTATAATAGGCTTGAGTGGAACTTCATTGAAATAGTGCTGACAAATATGGGAATTCACTCAAAGCTAGTTGGTTGGATTATGCAATGCATTACCACAGTGACTTACTCGTTTCTTATTAATGGTGAAACATGATGAAGGGTTAAACCAAGTAGAGGAATACGTCAGGGAGACCCTCTCTCGACGTTCCTCTTCATAATTTGTAGTGAAGTTCTCAGTGGGTTATGCAAGAGAACAGAGACTGACGGCCAGCTAGTAGGAATCAAAGTCGCCAACAAATGCCTTAGAGTTAACCACCTTCTTTTCGCGGATGACACAAAGTTTTTTTTCCAAAACCGAAGAGAAGAGCTGTGTAAACCTTGTCTTGTATTATGTCAACGGGCAGTTTATAAGTCAATAAAAACTCACCAAAGGGCATTTCTGCAGTTTTTGGAAGTTCATGGGTATTTTGGTTATTTCAACAAAATGGAATCAGGAAGCTTTGACGGGCCAAGTAATCTTATTTAAAAATATTAATTAGAAGATGGAAGACGCTGAAACCAGAATTTTAAAAGGTTTTACGGACTGTCGGAAATGCAAACCGACAAAACCAAGAAAAAGATGAAAGAACATCTTTTTGACGTTTTAGGAGCTAAGAAAGGTCAAATTGGACGAACATTACAAGAAATCATGCCATAACCGACAGTTTCCCAACCGAAATGATCCGTCGGTTTTATTTTGTCGGAAATCAATATTCGTCGGTTTTCCGTCGGTAATTACCGAAATATTATCGACGACAGAAATACCGACGAATTATCGATGGTTTATCGACGAGAAGATAACCGACGACTTAACCGACATAGAGTTTGTCGGTAATCCCTCGGGAAAACCGTCGGTATACCGTCAAAAATGTCAGAAAATTATCGACGGTTTACCGAAAGACTTTAACCGACGAATAACTGACGGTTTACCGATGGAAACTTACAGACGGTTTGCCGGTGGATTATCGGGGGACGTTACAGTTTACCGATGGATATAAACCGATGAATTACCGATGAAAAAGTACCGATGGTTTTCCGAAGGAAATAAACCGACGGTAATAATTGTATAGAAACCAACGGATTATCGATGGTTTCTTAAAAATATATTTTTTAAATAATAAATTTTTTTATTTATATAATAATAATATTATTATTATAATTAAAAAATAAAAAAATTAATAAATTAATAAAATTGAAAACATAATATAATATTAAATTTATAAAAATAATCAAAAACAAAAAAAGTTTTTAAATTACATTAAACCGGGATCCGCTGCGAATTCCGATTCTGTCCCCATTCCCTATATATATCCCGATCCCATCCCCACTCCTGAAGCTCATGCTCCCACTTTCGGTTCCGTTCCCGGATCTACTTCTTCCACTTCTGCCGGAAGAGTACTGTACTTGATGAAGTTCATAAACTGAGCTTGCATCGCCTGCATCTTCCGGTTGGTTTATGCCTTTTCCTCTCGAATCAGAGCTTCCATCCGCGCCTGATTCATTCTCAATGCTTTGATTTCCTCGTTTTTCTCCTCAGGGCTTCGGTGAACGAGTCGGTCTCTGGATGGAAACGGGAAAGCGGTGTCGAGACTCACTCCGCCAAGTTTCTAAGCCGAATACACGGCCCTTTGTCTTCTGCGTTTGCTGCAAAGTTTTTTAAAAATACTAGTTATAAATGAAATAATCTAAAAATTATATCAAATTATATTTAACATAAAAATTTACCTCTAGAAAGATCTCGTTGACCTTTTCAGGCAATAGCGAAGACTCCGTAGTCGAGCCGACTTCCTTGGATTGCTGGGATAGCACTTCCTCCACTCGCCTCTTTGACGCCTCAACAATTCTCCGAGTGATCGTATCTTGGATATCGCCGGTATGCTTGTTTCTATGGCCGCCCTCGACGAGCTCAACATCGGATCTCATCCTTCTCGCCGTTTCTGCAAAAAAAAAATCATTGATTAGAAATGAGTTTATTAAAATATGAAAAATATTAACATAGAACCTTAAAAAGTTAATTTTCCGCTGTACAGTGCTCTTTGCCCTGTGTTATGGGTCGCAATCCCGACACCGCCTCTCAGAATCTTACTGTTCTACGAGTTCATTGAAGAGGTCGATATTGGAGAAGGCTGCGCCCAATGACAGATCAACCCGTTCCACACATCGCCGTTCACTCCCTTATGTACATCTTCTACCGCCCACTTCTGCTTACACTCGTTGAGGACGTGAGAATAATGGGATTTTGCCTAACTCCTTCTCCACAAGTACATTATACTTCTTATCCCAAGTATACTTTTTCTACAAAAAAGTTTGTTATTAACAATTAATAATAATACAAAATAAAAAAGAATGAATGAAGATACGTACCGCGAACTGGCGGAACTAGTTATGCCTACCGGACAAGGTACAAGTTATCTTTCGTCTTCCCTTGCACATTAATAACAGTGTTCATGATGTTATCAAAGAAGTTTTATCAATGTGCATGACATCAAGAGCCCAGTACGTCTTGGTAGCACGTAATAGACTATTTGATTTCATTGTTTGTTATTTTGGGTTTTTAAGTGGGGTTTGGTAGCCTATTTAGTTGGAAGCTAATTCACTAGGTAATCTTAGATTGGTCATTAAACTCTTCGTTTTCAGATTTCAGCTTAGCTCGGCGGACGCATAGGCCACTCAGAGTAGATTCGGGTTGCCTTGACTATGGTTTGTTTTCATAAACATCGATTTTCTTCAATTTAAGATTTTCAGGGTACCCGTAAAATGCTTTTAGAAAACCTGTGGAATTAGTAAGAATATGTTTAAAGAACTTAAAAGATTTAAAATACTTAAAACATAATTATTCTCTGATATACGGTTAGTCCAAATCGAACACAACTCGTGGAAGCGGTACAAGTTGAAAATCCTTGTATCGTGGAAACGAGGTAAACGGAGTCAAGGATGGTTTGGTTTGAGCATGAACAGGTTCGATCGGTCATGTTCTTGTCTGATTGTTGACCGATCAGCTCGTTGGTCAGCGGATAAACATGAAGGGGACGTTACAAGCTGTGCACACCTAGTAAAGATCCTTGATGATTTTGAGAAAGTGTCCGGGCAGAAAATCAACAAATTAAGAGAAATCGACAATAACCTTCTCGTCCAAAAAAAGACAGGAGATAAAAGAGAGTGTCAAAAACCAGATTGGGATATCAAATAAAGGGGAGAAAGGAAAATATTTAGGCTTGCCGGAACTCTTTGAGCGAAAAAAGAAGGATCTCTTCTCAGCTTTAGTTGACATGATTAAGCAGAAGGCATCTAGCTGGTCCTCCTCACGGCTTTCAAGTGCAGGCAAGCTGGTCATGCGCAAGTCTGTACTATTTGAAATTCCCACATACACTATGATGAGCTTAAAGCTCCCAATAAGCTTATGCAAGCTTATCCAGTCTTTCTAACGCAGTTCTGGTGGGATGACAATCCGATATAGAAATAACTTTGATGGGTTTCATGGAGAGACTTAACGAGAGCAAAGAAAAAATAGGACTGGGACTAAGAGATAATATTTTTAAATGAGGCACTTTTAGAAAAAACATCCTGGAGATTGTTAAAGAATCAGCACTACCTACTTACTAGAGTGTTGATGAGTAAATATTGCTCAAAAGATAGTCTCATGAATGTGAGTGTAGCAAGTAACACTTCTCATGGTTGGGGAAGTGTACTTGCAGGAAGAGATATCATCAAAAGGAAGGTGGGAAGAGTCATAGAAAATGACCGGAACACGAGTTTATGGAGAGATAATTGGATGGCCTGCAAAAGAGAAAACATGATAATGGAACCGCCAATAAGAGAAACATCGGAGTGGAAAGTTGCATAGCTGTTAAAGGATAACCCTAAAAGATGGGATGAAGAAAATCTAAAGGAACTATTCCCGCAGATTTGAAAATTAATAAGGTGCATGGAACCGAGCAATCTGGGAGCAGATGACCAGTATGTTTGGTTGTGAACGATAGATAGAAACTACTCTACAAGATCAGGATATCATGCTGCGGTTGAAGAATCGGAAAATCAAGACATAGTTGGACATCAACAAAGTGACTTCACTCGGTAGGTGAAGTGTGGAAGGTAAAACTCCACGAAAAATCAAGCTATTCCTATGGTAAATGGCAAAAAATGTACTTCCTGTTGGTATGAATCTGGTAAAGCGACAAGTATTAACATCTGGAAAGTGTGTAAGATGCAACAAAGATGAGACTCTGAACCACATGCTCTTCCATTGCGAATTTGCGGAAAAAAGTATGGGATCTTGCACCTCTAATCAAAAAAATTGCAGATCAATGGAGAAGAAGACTACAAAGGGATTTTGCAAAGAGAAAAAAGCTAACTAACCTTCCCCCAACAGAAGTAGAAGAGGTACCTTTATTCCCACAGATTTGCAGGGAATTGTGGAAAGAAATAAATAAATAAATCTTTGAAAAAGACGACAATCAGTGCAAGAAACAGTAACAAAAGTAGTGGCGGTAACACTATAATGGAAACAAGCCCAACCTGAAACAGAGAAAACATAGGAACGCAAACGAACTTCTCGGAGTTGGAAGATGGAGACCTGCTCTACTTGTGTGACGCAACTTGGACAAATGAGTATAAAAGGGCAGGCCTTGAATGGATTTTCATGGACAAAGAGAAGCAATTGATTAGGTAACAAATGAGGCAGCGGGAACACACAACAACACCTCTTATGGCGGAAACAACAGCCCTATTGGAAGCGGTCTCTGATGCGGACAAAATGAAGATAAAGAGAATAACATTTGCATCAGAATCATCAACACTAATATACATCATACACTCAAACAAAACATACCCGGAGTGCTTCGGGATAATAAGCGACATTTTTAAAATGTCAACCTCTTTTATTAGGTACAACATCTATGTGCCAAAAACTGAGAATAGAAAAATAGATGAGTTAACAAAACTTATTTTTAGGCGTTTCGACATTTCATCTCTATGTATTAGAATTTCTTAAGCTTTTCTAATTTTAATTTTAATGGAAGTTTCATTTGACCAAAAAAAAAAAAAGACAAGCATTGTCAAAAGCCTTTTTTTTTTAAATCTTTTTCGTTCTTTTCTGATTTGCTAAATTTAATATTCAGATCTAACTAAAATTTTATCTTATCTCAAATTATATAAATATTTTTATTTTATTATTTTTCAACGGTCCACAACTACCTTTTATGTTAATTCGGCCCTGCATTTTATCCGGATTACAGAATTAAGATATGGTGCTCGAACTTTGATAAAAAAAAAAGATATGGTGATCGAACTGACAAGATGGTAACTAAAGATAAGGTTAGATATATACTTATGGAATATTGAAATGAGCGTGGTAGGCCAACTAATGGGGTCATATTTTAAGATGATGATGACGTTTCCCTTTTTTTTTTTCAAGTGTGAAACATATTATTTATATTTATATACATGCTCCGACATTTTCGCATTTATTTACTGGCACCAAAAATGAAATACGTAAAAAGTGTTTTTTTTTTCTTTTCTGACGGCTATAATATTAGAAAAAGGTCCAATGGACAAGTTATCAGAGTACAAAGTACTAAGAAGAATAAATAAAATTGGGTACAAGCTAATTGGGCCAAATATAGGTCCATAATCAGAAAACTAAGAGTCGAATTTGGGAATAACACGCGATGACGTGTAACCCTAGCAGCCACGCATCCGGATCCGAGGAGATCGATATGCAGACCGCCGATCTTCAACTCCGGTCACTAATTTGATGCCATCGTCGCTTCTTCTTCAACACTCTGCCAGCCGAAACCACCAAATCCACCATAACATCACCGCATCTAAATAAAAAGCGTGTCAATCATCACAGTTTGCACCGATTTAATCGCTTCATTTTGCAGGTTCCAACAAAGAACACCGCAAGCAAGGAGGAGCACCGTCGGACCCAATCAACTCGAATGGGCAGAGAACACACCGACTAAAAGCGTCCGGTGAGAAAAACAGGAAGAGAGACAAGAGCACCGGTGGCTTGACGGGGAGAAGGCGCTGCGGATCCCGAGCTGTGTGATTCCAAAAGGAATTGGAAAGTCCAGCAAACGCCGAAAGCAGGAGTCCGAGTTCAAGCTCAAAGGCGGCATATTTTCTTATTATAAAACATCAAAAGTAGAAAAGCGCCGCAGAACCATAAAACAAACGATACAAACTAACTAGACCGCCGGAGTATCAATCTCCGGCGGCCGGAACTGACTTCGGATGAAGGTGTGTCTAGAGCGAAGTTTTACTCCGGCGGTCGGAACTGACTTCGGATGAAGTTGTGTCTAGAGCGAAGTTGGAGCGAGTAGAGAGAGAAACTTTTATATTTACGTAAAAGTGTTTAATATCGCCACGTCATAACTTTAGATTTTATTATAGGTAAAAATAATTTTTCTATGAAATGCGGGGGAAACAAAAACGACAATTACATCTATAGTCACCTATTGACACTTTAATTACAGATTTAGTCACTTGCATGTGAGAAGTCACTTGCACTTAAGGCTAATACCAATATGCCCCTAAATTCATTAACCGTTGTCTTTAGCTTCTGGTTACATCTTTTCATTTAGTTTACTTTTTACTCTTTAACTTTTACATTTTACACAAAAATATAAAAAAGTTACAACCCAAAAAAAAAAACTGTCCTCTTTCTCTCTCTGTCTCGTCGTCTTCCTCTCACCATCGTTTCCTCTTCACCGGCGAGGACTCTCCATCGGCGGTCTCTCTCCATTCACCTTCCTCTTCGCTGTCTCTCTTCTTCTTCGCTGTCTCTCTCCATTGACTAAAGGTGTTTCTTGCGCCGTCGCAAATCCAAGCCACTCATGACAGGTATATGTGATTTCTCTTCATCTCTCACTTAGATTCAGTTTAAACATCGATTCTCCGATTTTCTCATTTCCTTGTTCTTTCAGTTTGCTTTTTGATATTTCTGTGTACTGCGGTCCATGTGGACATTTAATAAGGGTTTTTTTTCCTTATATGCGTAGATCTACAGTCTCGATCCATCTGTCTGTGTGTATATGGAGTTCGTGTTATATGCGTAGATCTACTCCATTCTTAGATCCGTTTCTCTGCAACTTCGGTTTTATATTCGTTTCTCTGTATTTTGCGTCCTATGTGGACGACTTGAATGCCTTTCTAAGTTTCGGATTTCGTAGATCTAGTGTTTTTGTTCCTTGATCTACTTTCTTTGTTCACGCTCACATCATCACAATCTTTCCACATCTCGTGTACATGCATGAATGGACATATTGTTTTACTATTTATGCCATTGCGTCCTAAGCTCTGTATGTCATTACTTTGGTGAACTAGATCTCAATGTGGATATAGGTTCATGGACAACAACAAACTAACCAACGTCTATCTGTGTCGTCTGTGGATATATGTTTTATGTATTTCGGTCCATATGGACATCTAGAAATGGTCTGTCTGTGTCGTCTGTGGATAACTATCATCTGACAAAAAATAACCATGTCTGTGGACGTGCTTTCGTGGATAACTATCATCTAAAAAAGATAACTATGTCTGTAGTAAATGACTATCGTCTGTCTGTGTCGTGTGTGGATAACTATCTCTGTGGACCTGCTATAGTGGACATTACAGTCTTCCTACCTTTACTAATATCGTCTGTCTGTCTGTGTCGTCTGTGGATAACCATCATCTGAAAAATGACTATGTCTGTGTACGTGCTTTCGTGGATAACAATCATCTAAAACAATTACTATGTCTGTAGTCAATGTCTGTGTCGTCTGAGTTTAACTATCCCTGTGGACATGGTTTAGTGGACATTACTGTCTTCCTACCTTCACTAATATTTTCAGTCTCTTCTAATATGCTGATACTAATAATTCTTTTTCAACTTCACAGACATAAAGCTTCCTCAGAGGCTATTTGCCACAAACAAATACCCCATCAAGCGCCTCAACATCTACTCCAAAATTGATCACCTGACATTTTTAAAGGAGGCACTTGGCTCCAACTCAGCCGAGTTCAAAATCATTCGGAAATCGCAATTTGGGAAAATCTTCGACCTGCCTGCTGCTAGGTGCTCTACATCCGGAAAAATTATCCATGCGCTAATGTCCAGGGAGCTGGTGACACAGAATAAGTATTCAATACGGATCACGTTTGGTGGACACCCAATACGGTTCTCACTTAAGGAGTTTGGTACCATCACTGGTCTCTCGTGCGGCCTCTTCCCAGGGAAATTTGAACCGGACTTTGTCACGCCAAATCCGACTGAACTTAGCCCTTACTGGAAAGAGCTTATTGGTTCAGATGCCAAGACCACCATTGCAGACCTTGCCAAAAAAATCAAAGACGATCCAAACTTGAAAGACTGGAAGAGACTACGCTATGCGTTACTCATCATTGTCGATGGTATCCTCATTTCATCCCACCAGTCTCACAAACCAACAGCAGCTTATGTGGACATGCTCCAGGACCTAGATACGTTCCTCCTCTTTCCATGGGGAAGAGAGTCCTTCTTGCGAACCATCTACGGAATGAAACCGGCTCACAAACCACGCCACAAAGACGAAGATGTGGACGACACTTTCATACAGCTACTGAAACAAACTACATATAGCGTGAAAGGATTCCCTTTGGTACTGCAGCTGATGGCTTTCCAATGTATACCACTTTTGGTTGAGAAGCTACCCGACCCATCTGACCAACGCACCCTCATGGACATTACGGATGAAGGACTTCCACAACACTCGGGGATAATCATGGCCGACATTTTGGATGTCGAAAACGACCCCAAAGTAAGTCGAATTACCTATTCATATAAATATTCCTACATATATATACATGGACATTGGTTCAGTACTTCAAACAATTAGTACAGCCTTGCAGTTAGGAATAACAATAACTTCTTTATTGTCCACAGCTTTTCTGTCCATCCGTATTATGAGTTGGACAATCCACCTCATGACGACTGGGGTGAGTGGATGGATGAATACCGGGATAAATCGGTCGACTATATGGACGCTTTGATACAAAAAGGGCATGCTTTCAAGAGTGATGATTGGCTCGGAGGTGATGAATCCCAACCTCTTTATGTCCACAAACCTAAAGCCAATCAGGGTGGAGCGCACTTCAAACATGTTGTACAGAGGCGAACTCTCAAACGGAAAGCGAACGATTCAGGTGTGGAGGAGCCATCTCCGGTCACAAAGAAAAAGAAGAAACATGTGTCCACAACCTCTGCATCGGCAACAGAAATCAAGCAGCTTAAATCAAGGGTGGACGACCTCATTGCTCAAAACAAGCACCTTCTAGCCCGCATCAATGTACTAGAACAGCTAACGCCACGGGTAGACTCTCTGGAACGAACTCGTAGGCAGAAGAAACTAGTTAAGGCTTCCAAGTTTCCTACCAAGGCCCTGAAAAAAACAACCAAAAAAACACTATCAGCGACATATTACTTCTGTCCTCCGTCATAGGTCAAGCACACCACCCCCATCACAGAAACACATTACCCGCTTAACTGATAAAACTCCATCTCCTGAAAAAACGGAAGGATCATCTCATTCGGCTTCTCCCAAAAAGGTACTGTCAAACTCATGTCTTCATTCTTATATATCCACAGAAATAAGGGAAGATGTAAAATTATATCGCAAATTAGAAAGTCCATCCATATATATCCACAGATATGTCCTTTAACTAACACCTACAATAATGTGTTAATTCAATAACTAATCCTTTCAGGATGTCGATAACCAGCTTTTCAAGGAAAACGAGGACGCCTCATCTCACTCCGGCTCACCAAATCAGGTTCTCTCTTACAATCATATGTCCACCATTACATATCCACACACTTATGGATTAATATTATATAGTATCTGTAAATCGAAGGCATCTCAACACAAAAATCAGGAGGACAAAGAGGATCTTGTGAGTGCTAAGTACTCACACAAAAAGGTTGGTTCAGTTACTACTAATGTCCATCGTACCTTATCCATATAGAGATTATTCACTATCCCCCAAATTAAAATAATCATTTACATAATAAATATTACAGGATGGGACTAACCAGCTAGGCAACGACAACGAGGAAGGTCAGGACCCCGGTTCACACTACCAAAATGAGGATATATCTGCTGACAACATGTCTCAAAAAGAGCCGGTAAATTCTGGGGACGGCATATTTTATAATACACCAACCCTAAAATAGTGCGCAATTACTTTTCCTACTATAAACGGCCAATTAAAATACATTATCCTACAAACCATTGTCAACACAGAGGATGCTGCCCTAGTAAAAGATTCTGGGACTGCACCGGACAAAGAGGTACCACTCAATGCCCAACCTATTCATTTATCAATTCCTAAACAAATCATACTTAACACTAAATCTATTCCTACAGCCCACTCTATCCTCATGTCTCCCTGCTGAGTTAGCATCAACCTCCCCAATTCAAGCTAGACCAGTCGTGCATCAACTATTGCCAACAACAGATCAGGAGATACAGGTCTGCCAATACATCCTAATTTATTATACCGAGATTGAAGCTCTAAAAAAGAAAATATATTTAGTGGATTGGTATGAATGGACAGGATGCGATGGACAATAGACATGATGCACATACAATAGCCAAGGTACCATATCTCAATATCAATGGAATCTATTTTCTAACTATAAGATAAAATACATAACTAATTAGTTGGACTAAATGGACAGGACTCTGGGGACATCAACAATGAAGCTACCAAGGTATCATATCTCTTTTTATAATACCGTCAAATTTTTATCTATATGATAAAATACTTAACTAGTTCATTCGACCACATGGACAGGATTTTGTGGACATCAACAAGGATTCAGATGAAATTGCCGAACAGACAGTGCATGATGACGCCATGGTAACATAAATTAACCATATCTCGCACAAATATGATTCACACTATTTTTCGTCTAATAAAGCTACCGCTTAACGGCGTTACATATCGGTACACAAGGAGAGCCTCTACCAGCAGACATGTTCACACAAGATGGCCACTCCAACAAGGAATCCCCCGACCAACTAATCCACGACCAATCTGTGGACATCAACAACGAAGCTACCAAGGTTCCATATCTCATTTTTAATACCGTCATATTTTAATCTCTAAGCTAAAATACAAGACTAGTACATTCGAATACATGGACAGGAACCTGTGGACAACAACAAGAATTCAGGAGGAGTCCACAAACAGACAACACAAGGCGGAACTCTCGCAGGAGACATGTTCACACAGGAAGGACAGTCAAACATGGAACCCACAGACCAATCTCAAATTGTGGAGGTACCAAACTCAACGGACGAGGCTACTATGGGATAGGATAGGCATAGATTTAGTTCTTCATTCTCGGAATAGACTAGTTCCATCAAAACACTGCCTAACGTTATTTTCCAGCGACATTGCACTTTCATTTCTTTAAAATTAAACAACATTTTGCGTCTCACTTCTGGTTTTCCAAAAAATATGCATTACTTATGGACACGTTTGAGTGGACATTAGATTTAGATATTTCCTTCAACTGTGGTGCAATTACATATTAAAATCTATATTTACATCGAAATGTCTCCACCTACCCACAATATTTCTCCGGATCTAACATTTAAAACTTTCAATACAGCATTCTCAAAAGACCACATCTCCCGGGCTACTAGGCAACATCGACCATACAGTGTCAAGTGCAACAGTTCAGGACGATGCATTGGTATATAAGCATATTAGTCATTTATCACAATCATAGTGTGGAAAATTATAATAATTTTACTAACATCTACTTTACAGGCAAATGTACTATCAAACATTTACAAGGAATGCAACTTGACCTCCGTCCAAGAAAAAACTACTACAGAGCTTCCCAACAATATCCAGATTCCAGGGCTACCTTCCCCGAAAGAGACGGAGATGGTAAGTTTTGTCTTTAACCAACATAAATAAAACCATCAATCAATTATACAATGCTATTCATATTCGTAACAGGGAGACACACATGGCGAGCCCCACAATGCAGAAAAACACTCAAACACATTAGTAGTTTTTCTAGAACCTCCTTATTCTGACACCGTAAATCACACCTCCTGTGTTTCTCCTACAAAGTTTACATGCTTATACTGACAACGTGTACACAATATGGTGGACATTAATAGGAAACCGATGGGGAAGATGAAGCAGACCATGAACCACATCCTACTATCACCGTCAGCGACTCATCACCAGCAAAAGAAACGCCCAGGCACCGACCGACTGTCATGGAAAAGGATTTACATGCAATCCTGCTAGAACAACCCAAAACTAGTTCTGTGATCCCAAATGTAGTAGATGAAAACTGGAAGGCTTTCAAACTAACGCTCACCCGTCATAGAAAAGTGTAAGTTATAGCATAAAAATAAAGGGCTAAATTAATAGCTAATCCCTTTACCTAATAAACTAATTTTTTCCCCTATATGTACCTACAGCTACCACATAACCAACGACATCTTGGACTTTGACAACCAGTTCTTATTGAATCTAGGCCGCAAACAAAACTGGGTCACCACTTCGGTAAGTTACCAAACTTGCCTTCGTTTTTAATGCATAGGACAAAGCTTCATAGATTTCGGGCTGAGGGTTACTTATCCATACATACATGTTCATGTATCATACCATTTGTGGATATGTAAAAGTTATTTCAAATTATAGGATGTCTTAATTTACCTGGATACATTAACAATCAATCTACTCTTGGTTTTATTCAAACATCACATGGAGCTGTTGATGTCCTACTTATCACGCCGACACAAGCAAGCTCTACAAGATCTAGGCATAGTTTTCGCGTCACCATTTTTCACCAGCACGATACAATCCCGATACCGCTCCTTCAAAAACGCAATCAACAAGGACGTCTTAAGGTGGGATGACAGGATTGTGGATTTCATAAAGGCACCAGGACAGACTTGGCTTAAAGAGGTGGAGACGATCTACGCACCTATTTGTTTGGAGGACAAGCATTGGGTTGGCCTCCACATCTCCCTCGATATGTGGTTAGTGGAAGTCCTAGAACCGAGGCTTGGTACTTTTGATGATGATGAGTTGGTAAAGCTGCTTGAACCGATCACAGAAACCCTACCTTTCCTTCTCTGGAAATTTGTTAAGAACGTAACCTTAACACAGAAGCAACGCACCGAACCTTTTCAGATACAGATTAGAAAAGACCTATACAACAACAAACGGTCGGGTGACTGTGGACCTGTTGCCATCAAATTCATGGAGATTCACGCAATTGAACGGTCAGAAAAAGGATTTATGGTGCCTATGGACGACAAATTTGTCAACGAGTTAAGGAAGGAGTATGCCATGGACATATATAAGGATCTCGTCATCCCTCTCTATCTCAACTAAATATGCGTTGTATTTGTTTCGCTTAGCTTTTTGGATACTATGTCACCATCCATGGACTTTTATGGATAGGCCCGTCCATGGAAAAAATGTATTTTGCTGTTCAAAACTACAATGTCTTCTGTAATCACATCCATGAGGATGGGCTTTTAGACTACTTATTAACTTATATCGTAAGCCTTAACGACTATCAATACGTATGCCTTTACTTAAACTTAGTCGATTTATACGTATGTCCTACACGTTTATCTCTAACAGTGGACAACATTATAAATTAGGACAACTACTTAATATGTCAAAGTGGATGATATCAAACTGATGCAAAAAACACTTATGGACATGTTCAACCCCCAAAAGATACATGTTTCCAAGAAATGGCCCACATTGTGGACATGTTTACAAAATAACTTACATATCAACACTAATCTTGTGGACATGTTTACAAAAAAAAGTTCTTACTTAATAATATAGATTGCTAATACCATCTCCAAATGGTCCGAACACTATCCAAAATACAAAAAGGGTCACCACCCGTTCTTGGATAAAGCACACACCACCCTTATAGAGGGACAGTACAGTTAGTCCTATTGTGACCAAAACCTCTGCATCTTCCACAACGATTGGCCACTGCCTTCTTAGGCTTAGCATCCTGCAAATGGACGACAATCCATTCAAATGACACCACAAATATAAAAAAAACAAACGAATGTTATCCACAAATAACAAACTTACAGAAAACTCTCCAATGGACGCGATGCGCCGTGCCTTTCGGCGTCCAGGTGGACGATGAGTTATCGGAGGCATCAAAACCTGGGCCTTTACGTCTACCGGTATATCAACTTCTTTAGGATCTCCCGTTGGATAAATCAGTCCTGCATATGTCTTTACCCAGGTCGATGTTTTGTAACAGTCTGCAGCTAATTGTCCAGGCTTAAAACCAAGCTGTTCACCAGCTAAAATTGCATGTCCACAAGGAATCTGCTCTTTATCGTACAACTTACAAGAGCACTTTTTTTCTTTCAGTTCCACCAGATGTTTATAACCAAACTGTCCAACCACCTGAGCTGTCCATGCAGATAAGCTATTTATTTTGTTAGCTTTGGTATACTTCATATTTTTGGTCATAACCTTGTCCACCTCAGGGGTAACAATTCCACGATGTTTCCCAGACCGTATCCTCCTCGCATTAAACCACCTACTCATCATTGATTGGATGAATATCAGCAACAACAAAATGGGTGCTCCTCGTCCACCATGTAAAGCCTTATTCAACTGCTCACAGATATTGCTAGTCATCAAGTTGTATCTCTCGCCAGCAAAATATGCCCTACTCCAATGAGCCACCCCTATTTTTTCCAAATAGGTACAACAACCAATATTCGTTGCTTTGATTTTGTTCATGATCTCTCTAAATTGACCAATGCGGCAAGCAAATCCAGCAGATGTGACCAGCTTAGCCAACCCTTTGCTTCTAAACTTAGCTGACACATTGCGCGCCAAATGGACAATGCAAGCAGCATGATGCGACTGTGGGAAAATACGCTTCTTAGCAGTGTATATGGAAGCGGCCCGATCAGATATTATAGTGAGATGTGGACTGTCATCTATTATGCGCTCCAACTTCATAAAAAACCATGTCCACGAATCAACATCCTCACAGTCTACAACCGCATAAGCCAGTGGAAAAACCTGAAAATTACCATCTTGTCCACAAGCAGTCAACAAAACACCCTTATACTTCCCATGCAAATGCGTACCATCCACAACCAATACCCTCCTTAATTTGCTGAATCCCTGTTTAGATGCACCAAACGAAATGAAGCAATACACAAAACTCTCAAAACCTTCCTCATCCACCTCAGTTTCCAAATCAGCAACAGTGCCCAGATTCGCAAGTTTCAGCATGTGCAAATACTCTGGAAGTTTCAAATAAGACTCATCATCTGTACCCATTACCTCGATGTGTGCCTTCTCAGCTGCTCGATAACACTTCATATATGAACAAGACACACTCAAATCCTCCAACACCAAGTCCGCCAAATCAAGTGGTTTAGGACGTCTACTAGGATCACCAAACTTTCCTTTATAGAGGGAGGCTATCACATCAGATGTAGCCAACTTTCTAAACCCATCCTTGGAATCTATGTCACATGTGTGATCCAGGTTAGACTTCCCAATCTTGTAGCATCCACTAACTCGATCCTCATGAGCTAAGATCCTCCAATGACAACGTTTGTCCACACAACACAACACAAAGTAATGCCTCCTAGTTACACTCGGCCTGAAATGGAACTGGTTCCTAATTGCATAAATGGCTAAGGCAGTACGGCAATCTTTCTTAGATCCGAATGTCTTACCTTCATGTATCCTATCATCGACAGCCAAATAGTCAAGATCTGGTTCTTCAGCAATCTCGGAGTCGTATTCCAGGTCATTGTACAAAGGAGGGATATCAAACTCCTCATCCGCAATACTATCAAGTGTGCGCCTAAACTCTTCTTCCACATGTAGAGGATGTCCACTACTAGATATCCATGGGTTTGAATCGCTACTAAACACACGTTGTCCACTATTACCCGTCCTCGCAGAACATCCACTATTAAATCCAGAATCGTGTGCTCCAAAGCTTGAACTACCAACATCGAAAGAAACTTTAGATGGTTTCTTATCACTTTTCGCACTTCCACCCACCAAAACATCATGATCAAATGCTGAACCAGTGTTGCACCTATAAATAATCCCTTCTCCTGCACCCATCTGCTCGGATTCATTACCCAGATCGTCTGCAGGTGTGCTTTCAACAAAAAGCTCCTCCAACACAGGTTCCCAAAACTCTTCATCATATCCACGTGGACGAAGATCAAGCTCATTGACATCGTCATAAACAGCAGCCACATCACCTTCTACCTCTGCATCCCAATCGTCGTCACCTTCTTCATCTTTAGACTTTCCACTGGGAGATGTGAACAACTCGGCAGCTAGGCCTTTTTGGCACCCAAATCAAAAGTGAATGGTACTGCTCTAAAACCAGCTGTGGACAACCACCCTTCGTCCCTACTCACTCCATCCTCAGTGCACTGCTTCTTTAAAGGAGGGACCGGCGTGGTGAAACACAATACTTTCTCAGCTTCACAACTACCTACGGTCCTACTATCATCCTCGAACTTCACAAACATGTTCAGGGAGGGGTTCACGAGCATATGCATAAAGAAGAAACGGATTCCACCATCATTTGTGATTACAACAGGTGGAGTTGCAATCCCAGTTGCTCGCTCTTTGCTGTCTGGAGGCCAATAGCTCAAACTAACAGATTTTCCTTCAACAGATGTTCCATAGAACTCAGCCACAACCCTCTCCTTAAGTTCTTTTAGGTTTATTCCTTCTTTCATAGCAACCACCCTTGACATCTGTAACTTATCAACCATGAATTCCCAGATACCATTCTCACCACATATCCACTCACCGCATGTCACCAGACAGTGCTTGTCCATAGCAAACTGTAAAGATAGGAACACATTATTGGTTATCCACAAAGCTTTATCCACACAACATTAACCACATAAGATTAAAAGACATCTCTACGTTCAAACGCCTGTTGGATCTTACAAAAAAAAAGAAAAAATGTTCATAATTTATGAATTTACAGCGACACTATTTTACCTCAAGAACGGAATTCACCTCCTCCTCTCTGCCACAGTGCTCTGCCTCTTTTAACATTTTACAGACAGGAAAGTCATTCTCGAACAGACAGGTACAATTTATGCCAACATAAAATAAACAATGTTTCTCTCTGTACCCGTGTCATCATCTGCACAGATTAAGTTTTGCAGATCAAAGGTCCAGATTACCAGCGTCAGCTTTAGCGGGATAAAGGGCCCGATTTAAAGATTCCCCTCCCCCCAATTACATCAGCACAAAGTAAAAAAGGAGTGGATATGATTAATTCTGTGGATGAGTGGTCCAGATTAATAACGACTGCCAACCAACTCTTTTTGCTTTCTAGTTACTCTGGTTACATAAGGAAATCACAAACAAGGGCACTTTTGGGATGAAATTGCCAATACAGTGAAAAAGCAGGTTTCCAGACGCTGGGTGACTGTTTCTGTAAGACTAACATTTGTAAGTGACTATATATGTTAATCACTCAACAAAAACTAGTTTTTTTTTTGTCAATTAGTTTAATAGTGGAAAGTGTGCATTGAACATGTTGATTATTTAATGAGTAGATGGGATTTTAATGTTTTGATATTACCAACTTTAATAGCTTTTTTTCAAAAATAAAACTATATGAAAGTTTCGTTAATAGACATATGCCAAGATGCTCATGTTTCATGTTTCAATTTTATAAATATCTTAACTAATTACTTTACTACTCAATATAATAAGTACATCTATGGTGCTTTTAACAGATAATCACTATAACTTTTCTTTTTCTCGATTTTTTCACGAAGACTCAGTCCTACTAAACATGTGAGATACCTACAATATTCTAAGTCTCCAACAAACAAGTATTACATCATTTTAAAACATCTACATTAAGGTTTTCTCAACAAATATTACTTCAATTACTAACAACATCTACATTAGAAGTTTTTAATGAGAAATCTCAATTACAACAAAATAATATTATATTAAATATTAATATTATATTAAAAAAGTTTCTAAAAATTCTTGGAAAACATGAGTAAAAGAATAAAAAACGTTTTTCAGAGAGAACCAAATAAATATATGCTTCTTTTTTTTTTGTTATATCTCACTCTTCTGATTACAAGAAATTATATAGACATATAAGGACACGAATTCTGCCTTAATCTATGTTTTTCCTTCAATCTTATGACAATCATCTTAATATCAAGAATTTTTAGAAACTCTCTTAAAATATTATATTATTTAATATAATATTAATTTTAAAAACTATCTCATAAGAAACTTCTAATGTAGATGCTCTAATATATAGATTTATTTGACAAAATAATATGGAGTTTAATTTGGAGAATGAGCAAACATGAGAAACGAATGTGCTTTTGCGTTGCAGTATTTGTTAGGTTTGAACAAAGCCACTAGAACCCAAACGAAAAAGAGTCATACCTGTGTTAGATTTAAGAAAGATTTAAGCTTGAGAGATTTGAGAGATGAGAGAATTTGAACAAGAGAAAATTGGGGAGAATTATTTCCCAACGTCTCTTTTTTCATTGGTGGCTGCAAGGCCTTTTAAAGGATACAAAAGAACCAAGTTTAGACCTAATTAGATACAAGACAAAATAGACAGCCTGTCAAGACTCCATGTCGCCGACACTGTCAACAACACATGTAGTTCAGAATTCTTTTCTGTATATCCATGTCGCCGACACTGTCAACAACACATGTAGTTCATAATTCTTTTATGTATATCCATGTCGCCGACACTGTCAACAACACACAAACTCAGGATTTTCTTCCATGATCAATACTCCCCCTCAAGTTCAGACTTTGGAATCACCCTAAAGACTGAACTTGGAATGATCATGGCAACACCTCATTAAAAACCTTGATATGGAAAACCACTTGGGACAAAACCATACCAAGGGAAAAAGAGTATGCTGCACATGAATCAGGGAAGTTCTAATCATGAGTAGGGAGGTCTACAAGTCCTAGTTTGCTAAAGATATGATCGCAAACTTTGAGACTTGCAGCCTTGGTGAAGATGTCTGCTAGCTGATCTTCGCTCTTTGTGTAGCAAGGTAGAACCGTCCCATCTTCAATCTTCTCCCTTACCTTGTGACAATCTATCTCAATGTGTTTAGTCCTTTCATGAAACATAGAGTTGGTAGCAATGTGTATTGCAGCCTGATTGTCACAATGAAAGGTAATGGGACTTGATTGCTCAATGCCAAAGTCCTTGAGTAGAGCCTTCAACCAAGTTAACTCTGTTGTCAGCTTCCTCATAGCCCTATACTCAGCTTCATCACTTGAACACGAGACCACTTTCTGCTTCTTCGTCTTCCAAGTCACTAAGTTACCTCCAATGAAGGTGCAATAACCGGTTGTGGATCTCCTGTCACTCTTATCACCAGCCCAATCTGCATCACAGTAGCCGACAATCTCAGTGCTATCATTCTTACCCATCCAAATTCCTTGTCCTGTTGAGCCTTTGAGATATCTAAGGATCCTCTCAATCAAACTCCAATGATAAATTGTGGGTGATTGCATATGCTGGCTGACTTGATTCACAGCAAAACATAGGTCTGGTCTAGTGAGAGTTAAATAGATAAGCTTCCCAACCAGTCTTCTATACAAGGAGACATCCTTGAACTTCTCCTCATCTGATTTCTCCCCCTTTCTATTGACTTGGTAGCCATCTTCAAGAGGAGTCTTTGCTATCTTGCAATCATTCATTCTTGTTTCTGTCAGCAAGTCTTTAACATACTTCCTTTGAGACAAAAACAACCCATCATTGAATCTGCATACTTCAATACCCAAGAAATACTTCAACTCTCCAAGGTCTTTGATGTCAAACGAACTTTTGAGAAAAGCCTTTGTGGACTGAATTCCCTCATTATCACTTCCAGTAATGATTAAATCATCCACATAGATAAGAACCACCACCACTCCTAAAGAGCTTTGAAGAGTAAACAATGTGTGATCAGATTGAGACTTCTTGAATCCATAGTCCATGAGTGTATGGCTTAGCTTATGGTACCACGCCCTTGGTGATTGCTTCAAACCATAGATTGCTCTCCTTAGTCTCAATGCTTCACCAGATTTACACAAATGCTCTAGTCCCGGTGGTGGAGTCATGTACACTTCCTCTTCAAGCTCTCCTTGTAAAAAGGCATTCTTAACATCCATTTGCCATAGGTTCCATGAAAGGTTTGTGGCCAAGGACAGTGTAACTCTTACTGTATGGAGTTTAGCTACTGGTGCAAAGGTATCAGTGTAGTCTTCTCCATATGTTTGCGTGAACCCTCTTGCAACCAACCTTGCCTTGTACCTTTCAATGTCTCCATTGCTCTTATACTTGATTGTGAAGACCCATTTTGAGCTGACAGTCTTCTTTCCCTTTGGCAGCTTCTCCACATTCCAAGTGTGATTCTTTTCCATAGCTCCCTTCTCATCAATCACAGCATCCATCCACTCCTTGGTGTCTTTAGCCTCTTCATAGGTTTTAGGAACATGATTCATCTCTATCTTCCCAAGAAAAGCGCAATGACTTGATGGCAACAAGTCAATAGAACACACGGACTGGTTGGGATGAGCAACAGCCTGATTGTTGAAGTAGAACTTCTTGTTGATGTAGCTTGATAGATCCGTCTTTTCTCTAGTACTTCTTCTGAGTTGTTAGACCGGTTGAGTAGCTTCCTCTACACCCATCTCTTCTTCTTCATGATGAATAATCTCCTCATCATTCATATTCAAGTTGTCTTGATCTTGATTCTGAGGTATAACATCCTCTTGAGTTTGAGTGGGTTCTTGATTAGCTGTCAACTGTTCTTCTTCTTGCAACTCTTCTTGATGACTTCTCGTTTCTGTTTCCCCTTGTCTTGGTACTTTAGTAGGATCATTTCCCAAATGATTCAAGAGAAACCTCAGACTTGTAGCAAGGTCAGACGGTGATCTTGAAAGATCCTTCAATCCTTCCCAATCCCTTTTCTCATAGTACCCTTGCCCCTCAATGAACTTGACATCTCTTGACACATATGTGCGGTTGTTGCTTGGATCAAAACACTTATAACCCTTCTGAGTTGTAGAGTATCCCAGGAACATACACTTTGTGCTCTTAGCCTCTAGCTTATTTCTTTGATCACCTGAAATATGTACAAAACACACACACCCAAACACACGTAAGTGTTCAATAAAGGGTTGAGTTTTGTTCAGAACCTCAAATGGTGAGATGTCTTGGAGAACTTTCGTTGGAATCCTATTGATGAGATAACAAGCTGCTAAGACTGCATCTCCCCAAAATCTTTTAGGCACATTGGTATAGAACATCATGGACCTAGCCACTTCCATGAGATGTATGTTCTTTCTCTCAGCCACTCCATTTTGTTGAGGTGTATGTGGACAGCTTGTTTGATGTAGGATTCCATGTTTGTTCAGATTAGCCTTGAATCTTTGACTTGTGTACTCTCCCCCATTGTCTGATCTAAACACTTTGATCCTTGCATTAAACTGATTAGTAATGTAGTTTTGAAAATGAATGAAAGCTTCATAAACTCTATCTTTCGATGGGAGCAAGGTGACCCAAGTATATTTTGACTTTTCATCTATAAATGTCACAAAATACTTGTTCCCATATCTAGACTGGCAAGGTGAAGTCCAAACATCAGAATGCACTAGATCAAAGCAGCTTTCATAGATAGTGGTAGATTTAGGGAAGACTGTTCTGCAGTGTTTGCCAAGAATACAAGCTTCACAAGTCGAATGATCAAAAGTAGCGTTAGGCAACATCAAGTTCAGAGCTCTAGCATGAGGATGTCCAAGTCTAGCATGCCACAAACTGTTTTGATTAACTGGAAAACAGGAATTGAAAGCTAAGGAACCCAAATTGCTTGGAGAGGTGTTTTCAATGAGATAAAGTTCATCTTGTGTTCCACCTCTGCCAAGTACCCTTCCATTCTTAATATCCTGAAAGCACACCTCATTAGGTCCAAAGATAACATTGCAGTCCAAGTCTTTAGTAATCCTTTTAACTGATAGCAGATTGGATTTAAACTTAGGCACAAAGAAGGCATCACTATCCTTGTTAAACAGTCTTAACTTTCCTGTCCCTTCAATGGGAATACCTTGACCATCAGCAATAGTTACTCTTCCTAGGGCAGGTTTGATGTCTTTTAACAACTTAGCATTACTAATCATGTGGTGAGATGCTCCTGAATCTACTACCAAGTTCTGATCAGTTTTAGCAAGTAGTTTATGAGACAATAAGGTGATACCAGAGAGTTTGGAGGCATAAGCCTTGATGAGGTCCTCCAAATCACTCCTTCTCACATAATCAGTGTTGGTGAAGAGTGCAAGCTTCCCTCCTTGAGAGGATGAAGTCGTCTGCTCATTCACATTCTCTTGAGAGATGTTGGCACTTGAGTCTTTGAACTTGGATGGCTTGAGATAAGGGTGAAGGGTCCAACACTTGTCCTTCGCATGTCCTTTCTTCTTGCAATGGTCACAGAAGACACCCTTCCTTTCCTCTTGATTGAACACGCTCTTGTTGGCAGTGACAAGGTCCCCTTTTCCTCTAAACAATCCAATGTTTCCCTGCTCCTTTTGGATTCTTGAACACACCTCTTCAAAGTCAGGGAGTGTAGTCTCCCTTAAGATAGACTTGATAACATCATTGTAGACCGGATTCAGATTGAGGAGGAGACCAAAGATCTTGTCTTGCTCCTTCCTTTCATTGAGAACCTTTGGGTCCATGGTGCTTGGCCTTAACATGTCAAGCTCAGACCAAGCAGATGAGAACTTTCCAAGATACTTGGTGAACTCACAATCCTCTTGGTGAAGGTCACTGATTTTCATCTTCACTTCATACACACGGCTGAGGTTAGAGGCATCACCATACACCTTCTTCAGAGTGTCCCAAAGTGATTTAGCAGTTTCACAATATGAGTAAGCTTCAAGGATGGAAGGATCTAGTGAGTTTTGAAGAAAACCCAGAACTGATTGGTCTTCTTGAAACCACCTTGCCTCCTCCTTCTTTGTTGCCTCATCTTTCTTCTCCTTTGGATCTTCATCAGGCGGTGTCTTGTCCTCAAGAATATGCTCCCAAAGTCCTCTGCCACAAATTGCGGTCTTGGTTGTTCTCTGCCATGTCTTGTAGTTTAAACCCTTGAGAACCACCGGAATGACAGTAGGCTTGAGGCTTGAGTTTACTTGGACAGTATCTTCCATTGATGAAGCTTGAAGGTTTCAGAAAAGAGAAACAATTTGAAGAGCAGAGATGAAGAGAAAAACACAGATTTAGAACTAAGAATGAGTAGAATCAGTAAGAGAATAGAGATAATCAAAGAACAATAACTCTATTGCTCTGATACCATGTTAGATTTAAGAAAGATTTAAGCTTGAGAGATTTGAGAGATGAGAGAATTTGAACAAGAAAAAATTGGGGAGAATTATTTCCCAACGTCTCTTTTTTCATTGGTGGCTGCAAGGCCTTTTAAAGGATACAAAAGAACCAAGTTTAGACCTAATTAGATACAAGACAAAATAGACAGCCTGTCAAGACTCCATGTCGCCGACACTGTCAACAACACATGTAGTTCAGAATTCTTTTCTGTATATCCATGTCGCCGACACTGTCAACAACACATGTAGTTCAGAATTCTTTTCTGTATATCCATGTCGCCGACACTGTCAACAACACACAAACTCAGGATTTTCTTCCATGATCAATAACCTGAACTTCTGCCTAAACCACCAAATTGAGAAAGATTTCGCCAAATCTTATAAAAACAATCTTACTTGAGCGTTATTTCGGCTTAAGAAAACAAAATTTTAGATGTACGTAGAAGTATCGTTAGTCCACAAAAAGGAAAGGGATGGGATGGATCTAACCGGATGAAGAAGTATCGTTAGTCCACAAAAGCAAAATTTTCTCTGGTGGCGGCGGTTAATCTAACCAGATGGGATGGATCTAAGTTTTTAGGTTAAACTAGCATGTTGTTTAGAGCTTTGCATTTTTTCAGTCGTTTAGGTTTATGAGTCGTTTAGCTTGGTCTTTACGGTGTTGTGGCCGCCGGATTGGGTCAGAGCTCCGCTGCTGGTATCCGGAGCCAGTGTGGTGGTGGTCCGTCGCCGATCTGTTCCTCGCCATAGATCCAGACTCATCGTTGGTGTAATGTTTCTTCTAAGCATCCTTTGTCGGTGGAACCACCCTTTTGGCTCCGATTAATCGAAAATTGTAATCCCCAACGCCCTTTATGCATGGGTTGTTTAATATTTAATATATATAATTTTTTTTTAAATCGTTAGTCCACTAGTGGTATAGGTGATATATTTGTTTGAAAATTCGTTATGCACTATTTGTATAGATGATCAGGATCTAGTATCTAATAAAAATAAAAGATTAAAAATATTATTATTGATAAATATTTTATAGACATCTCATTAATTCAATATTAGTAATTTATTATAAATATAATGTGAAAATTAATATAAAATTTTATATATGTTGGTGAAATACACATATAGTATTTCAATGAATGTCTTATTAATATAATATAAATATTATAATAAATAAATTATATATTATTTATCAAAATATTAATCATATATATTAGCGTGATTCACCCGCACCATGTGAAGGCATAATATTTTGAATATCAATATATTTATAATTTTTATTTATATAAAAAATAAATCATGTTATATAATTTCAAATTTAATATTAACAAAATAATACAGTTCATTATATTAAAATATATTATCTATAACAAATACATCTATTAATATCTGAAAACAAATAGAATATGCATTATAATAAAAATTATCTCATTTTTAAAATTTGTATTACCAGATATTATATAAATTTTCAAAAAGGAATAAAAATAATTACTTAATAAATCTAATAAATAATAAAAAAATTTCAGTATAAACTAAGATTAACACTGTAAAAATTTAACTTCATTAGAGATAGATAACTAATCAATCATTCTAAAAATCACTGGAACCAAAATCACTTATCAATTAATATATATATATATATATATATATTAATCTCTATTTTTACTATATTATATTATTTTATTAATATAATATTTAATATTAACTTTAATTTATATTAAAAGAATATTTATATAATTTAAACTTATACAAAATAGAACTTAATATAGATAATCTTATGTTTATAAAATAACAATAAAATAATCATTTAGAAATTATATACTTAATTTTAAATTAAGAAATATTTGATTTATATAAAAATTATAAACTATGTATAACTGAGAAGTGTCAATATGATTCCCAATGGAAATGCTCTAAACAGCATTTAAGTGAAAATAAATTTATAATATTTTATATGTGTAAATTTATAAATTAGATAAATGTTTTTAAATAGAAAGTAATCTAGTGTTTAGGGTCTCCCACATTGTCTTAGAGAATGTGAATTTGAAGCCAAGATATTTAAGTCATCTTTCTCTGCCTTAAACCGAAGCTCATTTTTATCTTTGTCTTATCAACTAGACAACAACCGTATATTGAAGAGGGACGTGCCCGATATTTAAGATTTAGTCAAAGCGGATTACTCCGAGATCAGCTCAATAGTCCGGAAATTACGGAGATCGTTCTAATAAGAGCACTACAAGATGCACAAGATAAATAGCTTGTCAAAAAGGCTATAAAAGGATTTCAATGACTTGAGTAAAAGGACCTTCATTTTCATTCGCTTTTTACACATAAAAATAGTTATGCGAGTTCACTATAAACTCTATCTTAAAATCCTTTGTAATATTCTTTCATCAATATAAGATAATTACGAAACTCATTGTTTGTTTTAGATAGTTCTTTGAAGCATTGTATGATCTTTGAGGTTCTAGCCCTTCGACAATCCCTGTTTTAAATTACAAATCTCTAGTGTAGATTTCTGGATCCACATTTTGGCACCATTTGTGGCGACGATCATAGTATCCTCTATCAGAAAGATCCGATAAATGATCTCGAAAAACGAAATGGGTGCTGAATAAACAGAACTCACGAACTATGGCTTGAAACAACCAGTCTCAACAGATCTCGAGCAGTTAACCTCTGGAAACGCGACTCAGCCCTCAGGTGTAATCACATATCCAAGTCTACCACGATATAGCATCACGGCTGGAGATAACCTCCCCAATGGGAGTACCTCTGCCGCATATCGCACAAACCCTCAGGTCTGGATAAGATCCGGCGAAAACCTGACTAGTCAGACACAAACTGTGACTAGAACCAACCTCAGGCCTGTCTCTCCACGAGTCACTGTGTTTACGAGGTTTGGTCTTAACGATCTAGCCGATATCTATAGCATGCTCTCAACGTTGTTCGACAAGGCTCAAAGCCATGAATCAACAACTTGAACTCTAATAGCTCGACTAGACCGCCAATAACGAGATCTCACAAACAGATTCGCCGAGAGCTCTTAAACACAGATCTCTAACGGGCCGAGACTCCTCACTAACGGAGGAAGTCAACGTCTGCGAACGCGTCTGAACTTCTCTGAGATCTATGTCAACCATGACGCCTCAAGACAGTTCCCTAACCCAGTGCAAACTGGAGGGTATCCGACACTTCCAAATTCTGTAAGCTCGCCATCGTTAACTACGAACTTGACGAACTCAAATGGTGTGGGAATAGCATACCATCCAGTTACGCGCCTTACCTCTCCACCTCTTGTGCCTCCGGGATTTGAACCACCCAGAACTATATGGTCTAGGGTGTACGACATCGCTTCCACATCAAGGTAACCTCAAATACTCCCCAATAGGAACGACTCTGGAACCCAGTTCGACTTTAGACCTCCCCAGCTTGGAAACGCTCAGATAAATGGCCAGCCAAACATGGAGATTTATCACCTTGTTAACCAACAAGGCGTGATCGACCGCAAATCTTTTCAAAGATATGTTGATCACACGAACGCTGAGATACAATATATGAACATTCGAGTTCCCTCGGCTATAAGCTAAGAAGCATGGAATCGTCGGTGATGGGACGTTTCTTGCTCCGGAAACGTGTAAGAAGCGTACGATTCAATGTTGGAAGCGACACTATTATAGATCGGAAGCGTCTGTGGTCAATATCGGAAACATCGACAATGGCCATAACAGGTTTTGTAGGAGATGAAATAAGTGAACACCATTTTTGGGCTTACGATTTAGTATGTGGCCCAATGTAGCCTAATTTATTTTGGTTCAAAACCCACTATTATGAATGTAAAAATTTAAACCTAATTAATTTTAATATAAAATATTAAAAAGATAAGAAGTTGAGAACGAATACTTTTGCTATTGCTGTAAACTTTTGATTTCTTTTTTCAAACAATGGACTCGAAGAATCAAACTTATTTTAATATAATTTTAATTTTAATTTTATGATATATATATATATATATATATATATATATATATATATATTAACATCATACTATATGTGTATTTACTTCCAATACATACTCGCTTCCTAAATATTAATTAAAATTCGCTTCTAAGCTTTCTAACGCTTCTGCGTACCCGCTTCTGATTACATGCATTTTAGGCTATAAGTTCAGCTCTTGACATTGACAGGGTAATTGAGAAAACTCGACGAACTCCTTTTACGGACAGGATCGCTAATGCTCGCATCCCAAATGCATCTAAAATCCGATTTCCAGAATATTTACGAAAAGGCGATCCTCGAGCTCACATCAGAGCGTTTAAACTAGCAATATTTTACGTAGATCTGAACGATTATGACTTATGAGAAAGAGGCAGGTTATTGCCGTTTCTTTGTCTAAAATCTTGCCAGACTTGCCTTAGAATGGTTTGCAGCTTTGGAAGGAAATTTCATAGATAAATTCAACCAGCTCACTTGCGCTTTTCTGAAGCATTACTTTGTTTACATACAAGAGCAAGCCTCAAAGAAAGATCTTTGGGAAATCTCTCAAGGTTGAGATGAGTCTCTTAGAAGCTTTATATATAAGTTCAAGGAGATCAAATCCAAGATCACGAACTCAAACAAGGTTGTAGCCCTCAGAGCGCTCAAGCATGGACTCTAATACACTTCCAGATTCCACAAAGAGCTCGCATTCATATCACTAGTCTCTTTTGATGACGCGCTCCATCGAGCGTTAGCTTTTGCGCTTCATGAGGAAGATATTAAAACCATCGCGGATAACCACATAAAATATGTGGCATCTACGAACAACTCGAACAGGAATTCTAGAAACGATTCAAAAGATACATGTCAAGTATCTTTGCCATCGAAGATTCAACCAAGTCCAAAAACAAACCCTTTGAAAAAAGCAAATTCTGCAAGTATCCTGAATGGACATTCCTTTAAGGAATATTGAAGCTAAGAACAAAACTTCAGGAGGGCAAAATCCTGAAGAAGACGAGCTCCCACCTAAGCCCGATACAAGCAAGGCTACCTCCAGTAAGAGGAGTCGGAATACCGAGGAGGAGGAGACCCCTGACTCTCCACCACCAGGTCCAGAAAAAAGGAAAAACCTTATCGAGTTTATACCTCATAACCTAACTCTTTGTGGGGCAACACTAAATCTGTGGTGTCCCCCCTTCTCGCACCTTTAACACGCACGAGAACGAGCTCCAGCTCAGCTCACACTTCAAGGAGGGGGTTGGGGATGG
The DNA here is from genome assembly GCA_030180135.1 of Orychophragmus violaceus. NCBI lineage: Eukaryota > Viridiplantae > Streptophyta > Magnoliopsida > Brassicales > Brassicaceae > Orychophragmus > Orychophragmus violaceus. Next base: position 67,120,758 of record CM058233.1, on the reverse strand, counting down.
GGTGGTGGTGGGATATGTCCACCTACGAAAAGCGCTGCTCAAAAGAGCACCATACCTAAACGAACACCTCATTTGCCGAAAGGTGGATTTATCCTGTTCACAGGCCGAAAAATAGGTCTCCCGCGCACCCAATATCTTAGTGAGCACAAGCTCTAGCTCTAGCTCTCTTTGCAGTTCCCATGGGAGAATAGCGAATTACCCTTCACACTTGGCTAGTGCGGAGTTGAACTCCAACTTTACCTACAACTCACCTCACACTTCTGGGGAGGGGTGGAAGGGCTATGCCCATCTCCAAAAAGTGTCAACTTCATTTGTGAAGGTTTCAAGTTTTTCCGTGAATCAGTAAACTCAATCGAAACATTCCAACGAAAAGTCTTAAAAGACTCAAGAAATGAAAGAAAACTAGGACCTAATCACATAATCTCGTTATGGGAAAGCGAAATGCTTAGCCTTGACAGACCACATGACGATGCCCTCGTAATCGAGTTCAACATATATGGATTCCAGGTATCCAAAGTCATGATCAATACATGCAGTTTGGTAGGCGTAATGTTTTATACCGTCTTTATAAAAATGGATTTCACAGAATCCGATATAAAAGGCGAAAATCAGCTCCCATAAGCTTCACTGGTGAAAGGACATATTTATTAGGCATAATCTGACTATCGTTCGCCGCCGCCGAAATACTAAAACAAATAGAATTCACGATATCGAACATGACAGTTACCTATAATGAAACTATGGGCATGCCATCAATATACACCACGAAAGCAGTTCCATATACATACCATCAATGCATCAAATTTCCTAGCCCTATGGGAATCAAAACAATCTCTGGAAGCCAAAAGGCCGCCTGAGTGTGCTACTTACATGGCTATCGACTGAGAAAACTGTCTGAATTGTATCTATTACAGAAAAGCAATGAGCTCGGAGAATGAGAGTTCAAACACAACAAAGACCCAACGGTTTGCGGACCTCGAAAAGATTTCGTTGTACAAGTATGCATCAATGATACCAACCACAATAGGTGTGTTAACATTGGACCGAACCTAACAAATCCAATCAAGGATGAGCTTATAACTTTCCTCAAAGCCAACATAGGCACCTTTGCGTGGTCCAAAAAAATATGAAAGGGATCAGCTTGGAAGTGACCTCTCAAGACCTAAACAGTTATCCTACTTACAATCCCATCAAACAAAATAGCGTACGCTCGGCCTCGATCGAGATAAAGCAGTTAACGTTGAGGTTGACGACTACTCAGAGTAGGTCAGATCAGGGAAGTCAAATATCCTGACTGGCTAGCTAACCCGGTAGTCGTCAAAAAGAAAACAGGAAGTGGAGAGTATGTATTGATTTCAATGACCTCAGCAAAGCTTGTTAGAAGCTACAATTGGCTGTCAACTCCTATACTTCATGGACACTTTCTATGGGTATAATAAAATTCTGATGACCCCAAAATACCAAGAATAAAACAGCTTTTGTTACAGACCGAGGCATCTATTATTACAAGATAATGCCCTTCGGACTAAAGAAGTGACCTACCAATGTTTACAGACCAGCTTGGTAAAACCATGTAATTCTATATCGACGACATGCTGGTCAAATCCTATCGAGAATGCGACCACGTAGCTTAGTTAAAAGAATACTTCTCGATCTTAAATCAATATGTTATGAAACTGAACCCAGCTAAATGCTCATTTGGAGTTTTTTCCGGCGAGTTGCTCAGTTACATTGTGACTGAAAGAGGAATCAAAGCCAACCCTAAACAGATCAAAACCTTCACATATATGCTGTCTCCTAAGACCACTTGTGAAGTGCATTAACTGAAAGGGAGAATATCAGCTCTCAATCGCTTATCTCTCGATATACTGACAAATGTCTCCCGTTCTATCAGCTCCTCAAAAGAAAAGAAAAATTTCCTATGGGACGAAAAGTGCGAAGAGACATTCACGCAACTCAAAGCTTATATGAGTGAACCACTTATCCTAGCCAAACCAGTGGAAGGAGAGGCGCTCTACCTCTACATCGTAGTGTTGTCTGCTGCTATAAGTGGAGTACTAGTTCGCGAAGAGCATAACGAGCAGCAGTGAATCTTCTATGTAAGAAAAATGCTAATAGACGCAGAGAACTGATATCCAATAATAGAAAAACTGGCTCTAGCTCTGGTCATGTCAGCTCGCAAGCTCCGACCTTAATTCAATCACATTCCACCATAGTGATGACCTCACAACCAATTCAAACTACATACCTGATATGCTCAAAGTTTACTATCCCTAGAGCTACACTGCAAGTGCACAGAAAGTGACTATAGTATATAGGGGTCAAATCCACAAAGACTCAAGAATCTATGATAGATTATAGAACGTCAAATTAAGCTAAGCGAAACAGAGAATAAGCAGTAAACAAACAGGAAAGTAAATCAAACGGTTTGTAAATCAATCAGGCGAAGCGTCAGATAAAGGGAGTTCTCAGGAAACCATGAATACATGCAAATCAATCAATCGAGATCAAATTAAGTACGGTTCTAGAACTAAAATCACAAATGTATAACATGCCAACTTTTTTTGCGAATCTTAACTATGTCTAGAAACCTAGCAAACCAACTTTCGTTGCGAGTTCTAGAGTTCCTAAACATGCATTAATCTCAGATTCCTTTGTTCATAATTTTCCTAAGCCAAATTTCTTTGCGAATAGACAAATTTCTCATATAGGTTCTTTCTAGATAATTAACCAACTGTCGTTGCGAAAATCAATCTAATATCAATAATCTTAAATGGTCAGTTCATATTAAGCATTAAGAACAACCCTAGATGAAGAACTAGAAGTTTTGAATCCCAATTAATCAATTAACCTAATATTCCATGAAATCCCTAATGAGAATCCCTAAACCCAACTGGAGAACTACTCAGACATGGCAGATGATACACAAGACATGATGAATAGAAAACCAAATAACATAAAAGGATAGAAAAACAGGGGTTCAAAATCTCTTCTCTCTCGAGTACAAGACCAGCCCCAAAATCTCTCAATCTCTGTTAAGTAAAGCGTAGCCTAAACAATAGCTTAAAACCCCTAATATAATAGTCTTAACACGTTTGAGCTTCTTTGTAATTATGTGAAACTTCTAGGCCAAACTGTAAATATCCAAAGTCTTCATTAAATCGGCGAGATATGCCTGATCCGCGTCTATGTCGATGGATACCATAGCTGTGTCGATCGACACTGAGCTCTGATATCACCCATGATTTCTTCTTTCTCGCAAGAACTCTCCAAATAGCTCCAAAATGCGCCATAATGCCCAAATATGCTCCAAACGCACCTAAACCTGTAAAACACTCTAAAAGACTCCAAAACACAATAAAAGACTTAATAACAAAGACTTATATCATGGTCAAAACCCTAAAAACTATGAAATATCAACTCCCCCACACTTAGCCTTTGTTTTCCCTCAAGCAAACAAAAAACCAAGGTCAGGAGAAGAAGTTTGAAAACTTCAGAAACTCATTTCATCGTCAAAGTGCCACACTCAGATTCCCTTAGTAATCCACATGAAAAATGAACTTGCAGACATCAAGACCGACATATACTTCCCCCCACACTTAGAAACTGTCCTAAGTAAACTCCACAATCAGATTCAAAGCATTCAAATTCACCATGCTGACTTATATAATCTAATAAGTGCGGTCTCACCTAGGGAGTATCGATCAAAGAAAACATGGACTCTTAATCTGTTAGCATCTTACCACCATACTAGCATCTGATTTTTCCCATTGGGTATAATTTTTTTTTATCAGTACTCTTCCCGCATTGGGGTGTACTTTGGGCACATTCCATGAATGCACATGAGGTGATAGGGGTCTCTACCACTCATGTGATCACTTCGAAGCTACTAGATTATCCATACTTAGACATGTTTACAAGCTGTGTCAGAACTAACAGAGGAATCCGACTCAAAGTATACCAAGACCCTAGGTGAGAAAAATTAAATCAAGTTAAAGGTGAAGTCAGTAATGGATTCTCTGAATACCTGAAGTGATATGGGTATCCTCAGTAGGCTGATCTGCGTTGGGTTTTCCAATAGTCAGAGATCATCTGCAAGTGTAGTGATCTCCTCAAAAAGTCCTTGTTTTTTACTCAAATTTGACTCAATAAAACAGACTCAAATGACTCTGAGAAAACAGAAAACGGTGCGTCAGTAGCTACCTCCTCCACACTTGAAACACACTGTCCTCAATGGAATCGAAGCTTGGGCTCGTTAAACAAATAATCAGATTGAACATATTGAAAAATTCAGAACACTTACCTGTCGTGGATGTGTTTCGATCGATGCTCAGGACCGCATCGATCAACGCATATCGTGTATGCTTCCTTGCGGCTTGGAATGAACCGCTGCCTGAACCGCAATTCATACGATAAAAATCTTTAATAACCTGCGAGTCAAAATGTATGTGACCTCGGCGTCGACCGACACTCAGGACTGTGTCGATCGACGCGATTCATCTTGACCTATTCTCACGCCTTAACACACCAAAACAAGAAAAATCAAAGTACACAAAAACTAAAACGAAAAATAAAAGAAAACAGACTCACCAGTGGGTTGTCTCCCACTCAGCGCTTGTTTTAAGTCATTAGCTTGACTATGGGAAGGAGATCATACTCATGGTGGATTAAACAGAGACAATGAGTGTCTCTCTGAATGTCTCCTCATCCAAGGTGGTGTATAAGCAGTAGGATCATGAGATTTCCCAAGGAGTGAAGAAATGGAACCAGGGTGGCAGCGAAGCGTGGGTGGGATAGTGTGTTTTCCTGCATTCACAGCTAATAGATAGGACGTTTAAGTTTAGAGGAATCATACCTTTGCTTGGGTGGAGGAGAGATGTTTGGAGCTTTCTGCTTAGCAACAGTTGCAGTCTCTGAAGATGTTAGAGCATACGCATGATGAACCGCAATCTTCTCTTCTCTAATCTGAGTTTATGGCTTCACCTCAACACTGAAGCTCTGTCCATCAATGGTGGATCTCTTCATCTTATCCATCTTGAACTGCAAAGGCTTATCTCCCAGGTGGAGATCAATCAGACCATATCTCACATCAATCACTGCTCCAGCAGTAGATAAAAAGGATCTACCAAGCAACAGAGGATCATCCGGCTCAATCTCATACTTCAGTACCACAAAGTCTGTTGCAATCAAGTAGTTTACAATTCTGATGGGAATGTCCTCTAAACTCCTTCTGGAATCCTCTTCGATCGATCAGCTGGGATAAGAGAGATCCTAGTAGGCTGGAAATCCATTAGTCTCAATCTCACAGCCACAGAGTGTGGCATGAGATTCACACCAGATCCTAAATCACATAGAGAACGCTTAAAGCTGTCCTTAAAGATGGAACAGTCTAGCACAAAGACTCCTGGGTCTGGAAGCTTCTTTGGAATCTGGTTCTGTAGCACTGCATTGACCTACTTAGATAGCATCAACACCTCTTCTTTGAAATCTCCATCTATAGAGATCATCTTTTTCGCATATCTCTGCAGAGAAGGGTGTTTCTTCAAGGCATCAATTAGAGGGATCTGAATCAACTTCTTATCCATCTCTGCCATACAATTAGCTTTATATAGCTCCTGTTTAGACCTTTTAGGAGCCTTAGGATAGGGAAAGGGAGGCTTATAGACTCGCTCAGGGACTGTTGCAGGATTCTGGATCCGTCTGCGATTAGCGTCGACCGATGCAAGATGAGTGTCCGTCGATGCTTGCTTCTCAAAAAATGTATTTTTTCATTCGGGACAGGTGTTTGTCGATCGACACTGGGAGCCTTTCAATCGATGCACGTCGCAGACAGAGACAATTCGTCGAGAAAGGCAGCTATGATGTCTTCTTCTTCATGTACTAGATCAACTTCACTCTCCACAATGATAACATTGACGTATTACTCTTGCCCAGTTCTTCCAGCTCCATTTTTCCTTTGCGCTGTTCCAGTAGTCTGTTGAACCTGAATATTTAGCTTCTTCACATGAGTGCTCAGAGACTCAATATTCCCATTCAAATCCAGGTACAGAGCATCTATCTTCCCATTGAAATCCAATGTACTCTTCTGCTGACCTTCCAAAAGCTGTTCCAACAGACCCATCATCTTATCAGATTGCTCATTTTGTGGAGGAGTCTGATATGAGGAGGAACCATAGTCTTTGGAGAATGAGTTGTTCTGCTGAAAGGGTCTCTGAAATGCAGACTTTGGTGTGTAACCAGAAGTCTGTCCCTGCTGATTTTCATATCACTGACCTTGATAACCAGTTCCAGCTATGTAATTGACGTTCCCAGACTCATCAACCTGTCCAAAAGTCTCCACATCTGCAACAAATGAACTTGCTTCTTCCCAAGCAAAAGACTATGAACAAAATCAATCTTGTTCTTCATCTCTGCTATCTGCGAACTATCAACCTTTCCACCAGATTTCTTTCTTTCCAGATCAACATTCTTAGTGCTATTGCTACACACCAAGTTCTCAATCAGCTCCTTAGCTTGCTCTGGAGATTTAGTGTTGAAGTTCCCATTGCTAGCAACATCCAAAGCCATCTGATACCACAAATCAACTCCTCTGAAGAAAATGCCCAGCAGCTGAACTTCAGAGAAACCATGATGAGGGCAATCTCTCTGGTAAATCTTAAACCTTACCCACGCCACTTCCAATGGCTCTGTAGGTCCCTGTTTGAACTGTAGAAGATCCTTTCTCAGCTGATCAGATCTAGCATCATCATAAAAGTGTCTAAGGAATTTCCTCTCAACTGCATCCCAAGTAGTCAGAGTCCCAGGTGGAATCTGATTCAGCCAATTTGCAGTTCTCTTCCAAGAGAGTGTTCGAAAAGCTTACAGTGCAGGAAGTCATAGCTCACTCCATTATGCTTTATTCCAGTAACCAAAGACTCAAACTTCTCTATATGATCCATAGGGTGCTCATGTGGGTGTCCATGAAAGAGGTGTTGTCCCACATGTGTATAATAAGAAGTCTTCAGCTCAAAGTCATTTTGTGCAATAGGAGGAGGTACAATCGCAGACCTGTTAGCATAGAACTCATCAGGCATGTTGTAATCAGCAAGAGTCCTCCCGTTAGGCGGATTAGGTGCATTATGTGGTACTTCAACCCGTGGATTTCCTTGTCCACCTGGGCCTCCACCAGCACCTTCATCTTGTGACTGCTGAATGATCTCCTGAACAATTACATTCCCATCAGCATCAAGTCTCTGACCGTGCTCATTGCAAACATGGTTCTATGCATCTCTCAGAATACCTTGTTCATCCCGAATCCAAAATCACAGCATTTGCATTCGCCATCTTAACTGGTTTCTGAGCCTTCCTGTTTGTCCTTTGTAACCTTGCACGCTCCTCAAGTCTGAGATTCACGAGCTCCTTGTCCGGATTACTCCTTAGTGAGCGATCAGACATGAACTGTCTGGTTCACGCGAAGTGTGTCAACCGACACTAGCAGAGCGTCGATCGATGCTGAGTCGTGGCTGTGTCGAACGATTCAGAAGAGTGTCGACCGATGCATGTGTTCTTTGTCAAACCTGAAACGCAAGAATAGAGACAAAACAGGAAAATAATTAGTAAAAAAAAACCGAAAAGCCTAGTCTAAACTCTAAACTCAAATCTATCGAAGACTCAAAAGAGTCCCCGACAACGGCGCCAAAAACTTGATATGCTCAAAGTTTACTTTCCCTAGAGCTACACTGCAAGTGCACAAAAATTGAATGTAGTATATAAGGGTCGAATCCATAGAGACTCAAGAATCTTACGATATATTATAGAATGTCGAATTAAGCTAAGCGAAACAGAGAATAAGCAGTAATACATGCAAATTAATCAATCGAGATCAAATTAAGTACGGTTATAGAACTAAAATCACAGATGTATAACAGACCAACTTTTGTTGCGAATCTTAACTATGTTTAGCACCCTAGCAAACCAACTTTCGTTGCGAGTTCTAGAGTTCCTAAACATGCACTAATCTCATGTTCCTTTGTTCACAATTTCCCTAAGCAAAATTTCTTTGTGAATAGGCAAATTGCTCATCTAGGTTTTTTCTAGCTAATTAACCAACAGTCATTGCGAAAATCAACCTAATATCGATAATCTTAAATGGCCAGTTCATATTAAGAATTAAGAACAACCCTAGATGAATAACTAGAAGTTATGAATCCCAATTAATCAATTAACCTAATATTCAATGAAGTCCCTAATAAGAATCCCTAAATCCAACTGGAGAACTACTAAGACATGGCAGATGAAACACAAGACATGATGGATAGAAAACCAAATAACATAAAAGGATAGAAAACAGGGGTTCGAAATCTCTTCTCTCTCGAGTACAAGACCAGCCCCAAAATATCTTAATCTCTGATAAGTAAACCTAGCCTAAACAATAAAAACCTTAATATAATAGTCTAAACACGTTTTTGGCTTCTTTGTAATTATGTTAAACTTCTAGGCCAAACTTTAAATATCCAAAGTTTTCATTAAATCAGCGAGAAATGCCTGATCCGCGTCTGTGTCGATTGATGCCATAGTTGTGTTGATCGACACTGAGCTCTGATATCGCCTATGATTTCTTCTTTCTCGCACGAACTCTCCAAATAGCTCCAGAATGCGCCATAATGTCCAAATATACTCCAAACGTACCTAAACCTGTAAAACACTCTAAAAGACTCCAAAACACAATAAAAGACTCAATAACAAAGACTTATATCATGGTCAAAAACCCTAAAAACCATGCAATATCAACACCACAGTCCGAGCCAATCAGGTCGACTAGCCAAATGGACCATTGATCTAAGCGAGTACAACATCGAATTCTGCACTCGGACTTGCGTAAAATCTCAATTTTGATTTGTATCCAAAATTACTAGCATGACGCAACTCGCTACTACTTCAAAGTCAGACCGAGGAGATTCAAAATAGGAGACTACGTCTTGTGAAATGTCTATCAGTACACTAAAGAACCAGATGCTAGGAAATAAGAAACCAATTAGGAAGGTCCCTACATAGTCCCCGAAGTAGTCCGCAATGGAGCCTACATGCTCAAGATCGTCCAAAGTGACAAACCAGAGAAACGACCATGGAATGCCATGAATCTCAAGAGGTACTACCATTAAGTGCTTCTCTCATAATCGAACTACGTCTATGCTTGATCTCTTGACAAGGTACGTAGGCAGCTCGCCCCTCGGGTGCAGCCCCACCTCCTTTTTACTTCTTTATTTTTTCTAATCAGTCTCAACGACGGGTACAGTCCCTCTTGTACAAAATCTGATCTAATAAAATAAATCCTTTTTGCAATAAATAAATCTTATTTTCACTTTTCTCAATCTAAACATCCGATCTCGGTCTCAAAACGACTAAGCAAACAATCTGATACAAGGCATACTAAATGCAAATAATTAAATCTACGAGATTTATCAGACGTAAATCTTGACAAAGGAATCTCGAAAACACCCAAATAGATGTCCTCACATCACAGCTCGGCTACCCGATACACAAGAGCTCGTAATTGGGTTGACGTTGCCTATCTTGAGAAGTTCCTTCGAACATTTGAACGCCCTTGCATCGATGAAATAACACCCAAAAGTAGTTAAGATTCGACAATACAATTTGATTCCCTAATTCGAGCTGGCCAATCCACCAGCTCGTCGATCTTCGATCGAAGCTCAGAACCCCTCCAAGATCACCTTTGCAATCGTGAACTTGATTTCAGCTCAAATTTACGAACAAGTAAATGGGTCAAACACATAGTAGCATAGGCTCGCACAAGTACTACCCCTAGAAAAGAAAAGAGTTTCTCTAAGGAATTTAAGCATGAAATATAGGAAACCAAAATATTTATGCAGAAGCCCCCTTAGACACAACAAGTTCAAGAGAAACGAAAAAAGGAATAAAACCCTTCCGTGTACCAAGTACAAAAGAAAAATTAGAAACAAAGCAAAGGGAAAGAGATAAAAAGGGGCATATATCAGTACACATCCTCTCTCCTCTCTCCCGCAATCTAGGACAGCTCGACACCATCATTCAAACAATGCTGATACACTCTTGTTGGGACCGTGTCGCCGGATCAACTCGAACTGGCTGCTCAATATCTTCTGAAAACTCGGGTAAAGGAAGCTCGCTAACGAGAAATCCGAAACTACCGCGCCAGCAAGATTGAAGGCAGCCTCTTTCTTCTCCTCAAACAATTTTGCCTTCTCGGATGCGATATTAGCTCCAACCTCGAGTTCCTCAATCAATTCAAGATTTGCTTGGATCTCTTGAATCCCAAACAGGGCATCTGTTTACAGGTCCTTGCGAGCCTATTTAGTCATTACGGACTTCAAGACATTGCAGTACTAGGCATGAAGCTTGGTCCGGGCCACCTTCACACTCTCTTTCACCTATTTTCCATGAGTCACGACCAGCTTGCGCTTCTCCTTGGAGAGCTTGCGGTTCTAGGCGAGCAGTCTATCGTGCTTACCCTCGACATCCTCATACTTCTCTGGGTATCTCCCATAGCTTTCTTCCTCGCTTGGATATGGATCTCGAGGTCTCAGAGAGCCTCGACCTGAGCCTTCGAGTCGGCAAGTCTGTTGGACAACGCACTGGCAGTATACCCGAAATTCCTCAATCCGCTTCTTCATTTCGTCGAGCTCATCTGAGCAAGGCATGCCCCTAAGCCTTTGCTCGAGCAAAGCAACGTGATGACGATTCGCTTCAGACGCCTGAAAACAAGCAAAGGGTCGTGAAACTCATCCTTTCAAGAGAGGCCCGAGACTCCACATAAGCCTCTCACCCTGTCATGTTTCAGATGACCAGGAGATGATATCCAACACACCTAAAATGCCTGAGAAGGTGGGCCATGTCCTTTGTATCTTCAACAATCGGGAAGTATTTTGAGTGCTCGAACTTCCAGTGGAAAAGGCGACTTCCATTCGATCCACCAGATGAGTTCGACCTTGCGTCAACCTCATTTGAGGTTCCACGACGTCATATACTCGTCGTCGTCTGATGCTTGGGCTGGGGAACTTCGAGATCTTGGGGCACAAAGGAAAAGATCGCAGCGAAAGTCCCCGCCACTAGAGTAGTAGTCTCCGTGGCAGCCACCGCTGGAACTGTCTCCACAGCTCGCTTAACATCACCTCCCACCAGGGGAGCAGCCATCTGAGTATCAACTCCGCCAACAACCGGCAGAGGAGCTGAAATCACCTCTCTGTTTGAGATGACGAGCGGGGAAGTCAGCGCCACATTGCTTTTGGACGCTACGTCTCTGGACCAAACTGTCCCAGAGCCCGTAGAAGTCTCCCTCGTGTTCCTTCTCGAACGGAACATTGGTCTGCCTACACGGGAGATATGACGCAGAATGATGGTTGAAAAACTGGAATCAGATTGTTTGGAAACATGAGCTTCATCCAGACGTTACAAAAAATCCGTCAGTTACTCATAAATCACGTCCAAACTAAAACGAATTGCAAAAGCATACCTTTTTCTGGGCGCAAGTAATCAGGACGATTTGCAATCCCGAACGCTTCCTTGACACGGTCTAAGTGAACAAGGACTAATAGATGTTGCCTCTCCGAAGTATGTCAACAAGTCGGAGTCTATTGGTAAGCGGAGACTCTATAACACGGCTGAAAGACAAAAACGGAGAGCATTTAATACAATTAAAAACAATCTGTTAGGCACTCCCAAAAATCAAACCTTAAGACTATGACTGGACTGATGCGGAAAATGAAGTACTTTTCTTGCCAATTGCAGCCATCTCGCGCTTAGTTCGCTAACAAAATCTTCCGATTAGGACGATGGGATCCATTGAAAGTTCCCTAGCATCTCGTGTTCCTCTCTACCAACACCAAATGGTGGAATTTGGAGAGACAAAAAGGACAGTACATCTCAAGCGCTCTCACCCAAAGCCTGATAATATGTCTTAATAGACTAGGGCACATTTTAGGAAAGACCAGTTCCAAACTAGCCATCACCTCTAATATAAAGTACAAAATAGGGAAGGTGAGCCCGCATGATTCAAAGAAAATCGTGTAAGCACATCACCAATCAGTACATACTGACTCTGGACTCTCAACTCGGGAAGGGATGTCGATATCTATCCCCCTCTTGAAGTTGTGAATCCTCCTCATATTTTCGAGGTCTGCCTCATTCGCCCTCGACGGTCTGTACGGCCCGAATAACAACGCTGTCGTTACACCGGAAGTGGTCGCGCTGTCTCCTCTTCCTTGGTTTAAATCCATAACAGAATGAGAATAGAAGAATTAAGTCGGAGTCAAAAATGGAAAAAAGGAAAGAAATTGAGAAAGGAACGATTTTTGCAAAAAATTAGAACTTTATCCTAAGATTTCTCAGAAATAGAAACAATTTATAAACACGATAAAAAGAGCAGGAAGAAGTTAAAGATTTTACCTTTGGTTAGTGTGCATTTTCCATTAACGAGAGACGTGGGCATCACTTTTAAAGCCGAATGGCTGCGGCGGTTCTCTAGATCCCACGGATCTCTCGCAAAAATTAATTTTAACCGTCGGATTACTTTTTCAAAAAGGATATATCCACTCATGATTGCGTTTCAATAACAACTTTCGAGGTCGCGAGGATCTCTCACCTCCCGCGGATCTCAACTGGTTGATTCGGATCTCTCTGATTCCAAATCATGCCAGCTCCCTAGATTGCATAGATCCTCCGTTTCGGAAAATCTCGACTGTTGGATAACAAATCAGATAATGATTTTTAATCTCGGCATTCATGAGCTGACGTCAGCGGATTGGACATCCGCAGTCGGAAGGACTGTTCATATTTCCCGCCAATTAATAATAATAATTAAACAACTGGTGGGCTGGGGCAATTGTTGGTACCAAAATCTGCACCCGGATTTCGGTCGATAAGGCCCAATGACCTTATCTCTCGAACAAGTCAATATCAAAGACATTACTCCAGCCCAAACTGAATCCAATATTATCTCTACCTTATCAATTGAAAAACGAGCATTGAAGAAGTACATGTCTGATATTTAAGTCAACTGTCGAGTTGATTTAGTAAAGCGGATCACTTTGAGATCAGCTCAACAGTCTGTAGATTGCATATATCGTTCCAAAAAAGCACTACGAGATGCATGGGATGAAGAGATCGTCAAAAAGGCTATAAAAGGAGTTCAATGACTTGAGTAAAAGGACCTTTATTCGCATTCACTTTTTTTACAAATAAAAACACCTATACGAGCACACTGTAAAGTCTCTCTTAGGATCCTTTGCAATATTCTTTCATCAATATAAGATAATTACGAAACCAATTGTTTGTTTTATTTAGTTCTTTGAAGCATCATGTGATCTTTGAGGTTTTAGCCCTTCGACAATCCCCGTTCTTAATTATAAATCTCTAGTGTGGATTTTCAGATCCATAAAAAGAGAAACTTATGGGCCCTTTTGCAATTCTTCAAAAGATATTTTTAACTTGTGTACAAGTCTTGGTCGAGGTTGGTGTCGACCGAGACCTAGTCGGGTGACACCAGTGTCTTCTTACGGCTCCGACTTTAACTGCTTGCAACTTGTTCTAGAAAAGCTCCAAAACTCCAATCACGTGCTAACCTGTAAAAGACTTGATAGACTCAAAAACAAGGTAAAAGACTATATATATATATATACATATCATTGTTAAAAACCTGGAAAACCATGATATATCACCCCCCCCCCCCCTCCCACTTAGCTTTTGCTTGCACTCAAACAAATAGAAAACCAAAATCAGGGAAAGAAGTTTAAAAAACACAGAAAGTCAGTTCGTCATAAGAACATCACATTCACATACACCTTAATAAGCCACATGAAAATAAACCTATAGAAACCGATACCACAATGTATTCCCCCCATATTTTTAACTGTCCCAAGTAAACACCACAATCTTGATGAGAAATCCAAATTCACCATACTGACATCTATAATAATCAAGTACGCAGTCTCACCGAGGGAGTTTTGATCAGATGACACATGGACTATTACTCAATCAGAACCTGATCATACACACTGTCATACTTCTGGTTCATTTCCTCTCTCTTTCTCGCTTGAGCAGCTGATTTTTTCCCACTGGTATCATTTTTCTTATCAGTTGTTCTTCAAGCTTAAGTCAACACTTGTTTGTATGGGGTGTTTATCGATACTAACTTGGTGTCGGGCGACACCAAGATCGTGTTGTCAAAAACCAGATAGCAAACGTGCAATGTGTCAAGTTAGTGGTGTTGCACTCAAAACCATACATGTTAGCTGCGTTAGACCAATCAAATGCAATGTCAGAAGCAACAATACATAACATAGACTCATAAATCAAAATTCTGAATCAAAGGTACTAACAGACATAATCAATAAAAGACATAAAAATGACTCAAAGACACAAAAACAGAAAAAGAGAAGCAGAACCTGTAACGGTGGAAGAATTAGAACTCATGAGAGTTCCGTCATCCACAGAAGAAGAGTCCGCAACATCATTGAGATCCTCAGGACTCTCTGGCGCATGTGGTGTGGGTTCGCGACAACGAAGTCGGTGGGAAACCTGTGGTGCGCAACGACAGGAGCAGCTAGTAACAACCTTCCAAGCTGTTGAAGTGTCTCAGTCATAGCTGCTTGAAAGGATGGTAGAGGCATGTCACGTGATGGCATAGGAGGCTCCATGAAGGCAAGAGAATGACCTCCAGCAAGGTCATAGGAGATGTCGTGCTCAATAGCAGCAACTCCATAAGATGATCCTCTGAGGATGGTAGAGGTCGAAGCAAAACAAAGAGGATGCTTAGCGGGCTGAAAATGCAGCAGAAGTGGCTCATCTGTGATGGCTGTGAGCTTCTTGCTGGGAGCTGAAACAAATGTCTTACTCTTAAAGAATCGACGAAACTCCACAAAAAGTTCGGCTTAATCAAGGTGGCCCAATTCAAGTGCTCTAAGTCCATTGTAGACCTCTTGGTTGTAATGTTGTAGGCGCTCCTGTCAATCCCAAATTGATCAAAACTCGGAGTAAAGAGACTCCCAACCGACTCGGTTTTAGTCTCCTTCCCACTGAATGGCTTGGTCTTAGGAGAGACCAAGTGGTGCGCAAAGACTGCTCCCATGTTGAATTCACACTCCAAGTGTGCGTCCTGATACTCATGGACATCTATGATATGGTCAATGCCAAAGTACAACAAAAGAAGCTTTGAACGGTGTTACCCAATAGACGTGCATGATATCGAAAGATTGAGTGTCTCACTGTTGTATGTCTCGACTTCTTTAAATTATAAATTCCATTCCCAAAGTGGGACTAGAACATCTGCAAGTCTGGCCACTAGTCTGGAAGTGCCACCCTCTTACGGGTCCTGTCGAAATTATAGATGTCACAAAGCTATGGGATGGAGATCTTGTATCTAACACCCTTAGCCATGAATGTAAGAGTCCCTTCATGCGTAACACGGACCATCTCATTGACATAATAAACAATGACAGTAGCCAATAACTGTCTGACTAGGTCCTCGTGCATGTCGTATTGTTTGGTACAGATGGTACCCAATCCAATCCTCCTCAGAAAGAGCATAATATCCTCACGGATCCCCATTACCTTCATGGTCTGATAGTCAGCAAATCGGGTAGGCAAGATCTTGACGCCTATCCAAGCGTTATAAAAAAACGATTTGTAGTTGTCCCAATCATATGAGATGTCTTTATAGACGCATTAGTCCCTCTTGTACTCCTCTTCAGGATCCCGTTCCCATACCCGTTTTTAGGGAATTATGTCTTTTCACGCCTTGGCCAAGGGGCGCGAACCTGCGGGTTCAGGACTGGAGAAGTGTCTCCGGTAGGTGAATGTGCTTGTGTTGTTGCAAAACCTGAAATTAAATTTTGTCGGCGGACCTCTTTACTGGCCTGTTTTCTTGCTTCTATACCATCTGCAAGATCAAAGACAACAAGTATTCGGAAAGTTAGTCGGAAATAGAAAAACTCACAACGACCGAATTTCACCAAATTAATCATGCCAATTCAACCACAACATCTTTATCGACCACATCCAAGTTAATTTCGTTCTAAAGCATATAAAATTCACAAAGCACAAAAAGTTTCTTCATCAAACCAAAAATTTTCGGAAACTTTCAAATTAACCATGAAAATCATATGGAAACCCCGTATAACCTCTAGCACAACATAAATAGGCATGATTCAAACACTAAAATGAGCTGTTAGAGGCTAAATCGAAGCTTTTTACCATAAGACTGAAACTGAAAAAGGGTGATTTTGAGACCATAATTTTGTAGATCGAAGAAACATAGAGTGGCAAAGGAAAAAGGACAGATAATCGTGTGGAATATGATTTGGAATCACTCAAAACGGGGAAGAATTGAGCAAGTTGCGATTTTGGGGACTGATATTGAGAAAAGTATTATGAGGAAGATGAAGAACAGTCGCTGAAAATTAAATGGGACTTACCTCGTTTTCAACGGTGTCGGGCGAAACTCAATCTGCAATCCCGAAATCAACCTTGGTCAATTTTTTGTATGTGCTCGAAATTCTCTAAGGGAGTGTCGACAAACACTAGTCATGGATAGTCCATGGTTCTGCAAAACTCGACACAAAACAAAGCAAAACCAAAAATCCTAAAGAAAATGAAAAAGTCATAATATTTACAACTTAACAGTGGGTGACCTCCCACCAAGTGCTCGTTTTACGTCACTAGCTTGACCGAACTACGACTAGGCAATGGGTGCATCATCGAGAGGCACTATGTCGCCTCCGGAATCATGGCTTTCGCCCAATAGTGTTTCACTCTTTGTACACTGACAGTGAACTCTTCGTCTTTGGAATTCATCCGGAAAACAACACCGCATGGTGTAGATCTCTTTGATGGTAATGGGAACTGACTAGCGAGAATGCAGATTTCCAGGAAACAATTGTAAACGAGAGTTTTATAGAAGTATTTGGTCATTGGATTCGAAGTGGCGACATAGGGTATTCTTATCATGATAAGCTTTTGTTCTCTCTCTTTTGACAGCTTAGAGTGCTCATAAGTGTGTTCTCTGATCTCATCTAACTCCTGCAATTGTATCAAACGCTTCTTTGCAGCAGGTTTGAGGTCAAATTTCATCTGATTGACAGTCTGTAATGCCTTGTGTTCGAGCTCAATTGGAATGTGACAAGCTTTACTGTAGAGGAAATGAAATTGTGGTCCCAAGTGGCGTTTTAAACGCAGTCATGTAAGCATATAACACATCATACAGATTTGTTAAACAATCCTTCCTAGTATTTCCCAATGTCTTCTCCAGTATCTCCTTGATCTTTCTGTTGGAGACCTCAACATGTCCACTTGTCTGAGGGTGATATGGAGTAGACACACAGTGATTAACACAATGCTTCTTCAGCAGCTTCTCAAAGAACTTGTTGATAAAGTGATAGCCACCATCACTTATCACAATCTGAAGCACTCCAAAACTGGGGAAGATGATAGTCTTTAACAACTTAAGAACTACCGATGAATCATTGGTTGGAACAGTAATCACTTCAGCCTAATTAGAAACATAGTCCACAACAACCAATATGTACTTATTCCCGTATGATAAAGGGAATGGACCCATGAAGTCGATTACTGTTCCAAGCAATATGTACTTATTCCAAGATGAAGTTCTATGGCATCGTATGTCATTTCCTTATCTTCCCTCTCCTCTGACAGAAATCACATTGTGATATGAACAACGGAACATCCTTGAAACTTTTAGGCCACCAGAAGCCTGCTTGAAGAACCTTAGACACCGTCTTGAAAGTGGTGAAGTTTCCAGCATACTCAGACCGATGACATTGGTACAACACATTTTGAACATCAGATTCTGCGATGCAGCATCTGTAGATACCATATGAACAATCCTTGTACAGATGGAGCTCGTCCTAGTAAAACCTTCTGATTTTCCGAAGAAACTTCTTCTTCGCTTAGCCCTTAAATTGGTATGTATCATCCTCTGCATCAAGGTAGTTGGCGATATCAGCATACCACGGTCTATCAAAACCAAAACCAGTGGTAATAGCATCCACGAAAGCAGCAAGTCAATCATCTGAAATCTCTGTGATCGTCTGCAACAGGTGTCGACCGACACCAAATATAGTGTCGGGCGACACTATATCATGTCGACCCTTCAGCGTCGACCTTGATCGATTATTTCCATGTTTTCAAGCTTAATGTCGACCGGAAAAGAGGTGTCGACCGATACCATGCATGTAACCCATAAAGATTGCAGGTTTTCAGCATATTCCGTTTGTAAACTTGTCTGAATCAGATAAATGTTTTCCTCACTTAATAAATCATTTATAGGGACATCCTCACCAACTACGATGCGTAAGAGATGATCAGCTACACTATTTTCTACTCCCTTACCTTGATGTCAAACTCCTGAAGACGCAAAATCCATCGCAGAAATTTTGGCTTGGTATCCTTCATCTGCATTAAGTATTTGAGAGCAGAATGATCAGTATTTACAATCACCTTGGATCCAATAATAGGAGCGAAACTTCTCAAAGGAAAAAACCACATGTAGTAAATCCTTTTCGGTTGTTGCATAATTTCTCTGTGCATCATCAAGTGTTCTACTTACATAAGAGAAAGCATGAAGTTTCTTGTCCCTTCTCTGACCCAATAAAGCTTCTACTGCGAATTCTGATGTAAGATCGAATGCGGGTGGTCAAGTGGTCGAGATGGATCGATCGACGCGATGGGGATTCGATCGACACCGGGTGGACGATGGGACAAAGGAGCTGGTCGAAGACGCTCTCTCCTTGGTCAATGGGTGATGATGGATGATTCGAACAACAAATAGACAGGAACACTTTTAGTAACTCACACACACAAGCAAGAAGACAATAGGATCAATTGTTCAAGGGGAATCCACACAAGAACCAAGAGATCGGCCACTAGACGATACTAGGGTTTTCTTATCATCAACTTACTTGATCTTATTAGAAACAAAAAGAATGGCTTAAATAGCCAATAATATAGGTTACAATTGGGCCAAAAAGAGTCTGGTCGAAATCATAAAAGAAAATACAAGAAGGAAGGTTGGACGGGCCAAATTCTCCTTCTCTTGAAGCGGGCCTTGGTTTACCTCATTAAAAACCTTAGTGGGAAAACCCAATTGGGACAAAACCACACTTAAGGGAAAAAGAGTATAAACCTCAGCCCAAGGAGATGTTGCATGTGCTCCTGGTCGCCAAACATAGTTCTGGAGTTCACTAAATCCGTGAGCTTCCAAATAAGGTAGGTCCAGCAACCTTCGGGTTTGATCTTGCATATCTTCTTTTTCCGAGCTGGTATTGGTGTGATTCCAACTCTTATGAATTCCCTGATGAATCAAAAATCCATAACAAGTTCCTTTACTCCTTGATTCATCCTGGTTCGTTCTGAGCACTCCAAAATGTGCAAGTCGGTCTTTATCGAGTTCCCTGCAAATCACCTGTCTTAAAATGGACATAACTTCTTCATAGAAACTGGTATTAATGTGATTCCAGTTTGTGCAGATTCCTTGGTGAGTCAAGTTTCCAGAACATATCGATTTGTAACTTAACTCCTCATGGTTAGGTATATACGCTCCAAAATGTGCACCTATATCCCTGGTATGATAAAGCTGCTTCTCTCCGAAAGCATGTACCGGCTTGGTGAGCCATCCTCTAGTCTGCCGGGTCAATGATGGGTTGATGTCCTCATCATACTCTCCCTCTTGAAAAGATTTCGACCTCGAAATTGTATAACCTGCACCAAGAGAAAGCAAGTTAGCTTTCATGCGGTTTTGTGAGTCCATGGCCTTACCTTGATGAATCCGGGGCTCGTTGACGTAGGGGCTCTCAGGCAGTTCTCCTTTGAGAAGGTGGTTCAATATCACGCTTGTGTTCTGGATTGGGCGCCACAGACGAGCTACTGCACAATCATCTCTTTTGGTCTCGGTCTTGTAACGTCCAAGGTCGGGTGGTACTTCTTTCCGGTTCGCCTCTTTAGTTCCTGCAATAATAAGGACACTTTTGGCAAGAGACAAGTGCGTTAGATGTTCTTTAGGACAGTTCAAATGTGCTGAACATGTACTCCTACCAAGATCTAGTTGTGGTCTCAAATCATGTTCTGATTTCTCATTTTCTTTTAAGTTCAGTAGATCCTTTAGTACACTTGTGGAATCAGCAGAAATAAATTGTTTTAAAGAAAGACTTACCTGGCTAACACTCTCAGTGTGGTTTGGTTCGGGCGGATTTTCTTTGATCTCAACCTTTGTACCTATTTTATCCCTATTACTCTTGACAAGAACCAAGTGTATTATCGCAGTCATGGAATCATAAACATCTAAACAACTCTCAGCTTGGATCAGTTCATGGATTAGTGAGGCATCTAACTTGGTTTCAGTGTTTTTAAATTCAGAGATCACCTTAGGGTTGGCCAAGGCGTGAAGGTCTTCTTCGCTCTCTTGGATCATATTGTAATCTAGCGTGTCATCCACTTTTTCTCCTCCATCTTTACGATGTGTTTCCTTCAAGAGAGATGTTCCTACACCAAGACATAAAAATTCAGGTTCAGAAAGTTTAAGAGAGTTTAGATACTTACCTTGCTCATTAGATTGGCTCTTGTTGGGTTGTTGACCCAAAACAATCTCCTTATTTGGTGTTGGCATCCAAACTCGTGAAGATGTTCTCATCATAAGCATCCAAACAATCTACTACTGTCTCAAATCAGATAGATGATCCCAGCCTGCAACAACTCCATGATCTCCTTCTTAACAACCTCCTTCAGGTTCAGATTCAAACACCTATGATGCTCAATCGGTGACATGCTCTCATCCTCAAGATGGATCCTCTGCATGCACGAGTCCATAGAGATACCTGAAATATCATCAAGAGAATTGACCAGAGCTTTGCACTGCTTCTGTAGCTTGCTTAGCAATAAAGTGAGTTCTGCGTTATTCAATAAGCATGTACAATAACATGGTAAGTAGAATTCTGATCGAGATATGCGTATATGAGGCATGTTGGAAGTAGTTTAAGCTTGATTTTTGGAGCCTTTTCCTCGCTTCAATATCCAAGTGTTTCAGCTTTCTGTGAAGTGCAAACCATATCCTGCTAAGCTACCAACTGCATCACATACTCACTAGCATCCATCATCCTGACATACCCAACAGTCATGTCATCCTGACCCACCAATTCATGCGCAGAACCCATCAATGCTCTCTCCAAAGGATCTGCAGGATGAATCTCATAAAATATCTCTGCAGTCAAGTTGTCTGATGTGTCCACATATAAGGCATGTCTTTCGATCGTGGGATGTATCATCCGCTTGTCCATGTCGAAACTCATCACCAGATCACGCACATTCATACCGATTTTCCCTTGCTTCACATCAATGATATCACTAGCTGTATCCAAGAATGGGCTATCCAATATAAGAGGATCCTTAGGCTCGTCATTGTATTGTAGATCTGTGGGGATCATACATTTACCAATCTTCACTGGCACATTTTCCAATAATCCCTTAGGAATCCTGATAGAACGATCAGCTAGAATCAAGGAGATTCTAGTAGTTGCAAAATCGTTCATTTCCATCTTTAATGCAAATAAATATGGTATCAGATTGACGCTCAATCCCAGGTCACACAACGATCTCTCAAACCTATATTTGAAGATAGAGCAGTCCAAGACAAAGCTTCATATGTCCTTCAGTTTCTCTGGAATTTCGTTCTGAATGACAACACTACAGACTTCACTAATCATCTTCACACTTTCCTCATCTCCCATATCAGTAGTCAGCATCTGTTTGAAGCATACCATCCATCAAAAACACTTAAAGAGTAAGCTTGCTAAAAAAACCTTGTACTTAGCCTCATACAACTCAAATTTAAACTTCATGAGGTTTCTCGAAAAAGGTACCTTGGGTTTGTAAGCCTTCACATGAGCATTTTTATTTCAGAGAAACAAACTCTATACATCCATGGTGTCGATCGACACCAAAGTGGTGTCAGTCAACACTGACATGTGGAGATGAATCCATGAAAGATTTTCCCTTAGTGTCAGGCTTGGGATCGACCTCGGAAATTTCTAACCGTCATGAGAACTTGCAAATGGGTGTCGGTGACACTAACAGGGTGTCGGTCAACACCAGTTTTGCTAGACACCTCCTTTTCTCATGTGTCAACCTCGGTCAATTTTCGTTCATGCTCAAAACTCAAAATTCCTCCAACATGAAAGGTGTCGACCGACACCCAATGGAATTTTCGACCGACACCCAATGAAATTGTAGACCGACATCCAATGGAAGTGTCGACCAACACTTGTATTTCGACTGAAAAGTCATCTTCTTCCAATTCTTTCAACTCCACGAGTTCTGCAGTACTTAACCTTTTTTTGGGTACAATTTTCAACTCTATTATACTCCTCAACATAATGGAATTGCAATGATGTTTGGGATTAGCATATGTCCTTCCAAAAATGAATCCATCTTGCCTTTTGACAGCTCCAGCAATTTGAGAAACTTGAGTATCCAATTACTTAACATGTATGCTCAAGGACTTAAATTTCCCATTCAAATTCGTATATAGGGAATCGATCTTCTTGTTGAAATCCACAATGGTCTTCTGATGTCCCTAAAAAACCTGCTCCATCATACCTTCCAGTCTGCTCTCATGAGTTGGTGTGGGAGTGATAAATACATAATTTAGCTCGTTTTAGCTTTCATATTTACATAGTTTATGTGTCCTTTGCATTCATTTCTAGTTATTTCTTTAGGAAATCATGAATTTAGAGTTAAGTGAGTCTAGAATAGGATCTTGCATATTTTGCGAGTTTTGGAGTCTTTTTAGGTGACTTTAGAGTTTTGGAAGAGTTCTTGATGATTGGTGAGAGTCTTTCGATATGAGGAGCGCTTGGGATCATGAAGAGATGGTTTTAAGGAAGAAGAGCCCTTACCGAGCCATGTCGATCAGATTATGCCGACCGTTCTGACCCGCTACGCCCGTACAAATCAAGAAGTGTCGACCATCTTCATCCGATACCAGGACTTCATCCGCGAGCAACAATCCACAAAAGAAATCTCAACTGCTCAATGCCGACAGGAGCCGTCTGGTACGACCTTGCCTCTTTATGAGGATTTTGTTACCCTACCTCTTTATGAAGATCTTGGCTCCTGTATAGAGTTCGTTTCTCCTTTGTGCTCACCATTTGTCTTAAATGGTTGTGTTGCAAGGGGTGTTATCAAAGGCTCATGTGTCAGGTGTTTAATCGCATCTGTAGCCATTCTGGAGATAGGAAATTGTGCACTTGTTGCTGTTTCAATCTTGGGTGTTCGATCCAGTACCCCAAGACTTCACCTTACTTAACAACTCCATTATCGATGAGATCCGATGACTTCTCCACGACTTTAAATTGTTTAAGTGCTTTGTAGTCACTATCCCTTTAACCTTTTTTTACCGTATTGTATTTTCTGCTCTTTATGCATGTATGGCGATGTTTTGTATGAACACTTACTTCTTTTATGGAGATCAGCTTTTTAATATAAAAAGTTCTTTGACAAAAAAAAAGCAATTCAATTATCGCTGCAATTATTATCTATGTATAGCAACCTAAGGATCCAAATATCTTTGCAATCCTACAGTTCTAGACGTGTATTTAGTTCAAGTTCGTTCTTTCACAATTTTCCTAAACTAAATCTCTTTTTATTAGTTAATTGTTTACTCTAAGCTCTTTCCAGATTATCAATCACACTCTCGTACCGATCAATTAACCTAATATATAAGTTCTAGGTGATCAATTTAGAATTAACATTAAGAAAAACTTAGGTGATGAACATATTTGACAATGAATCTTAATTAACCAAAAATCCTAATAGAGCATAAATCCCTAACGAGAATTTCTAAATCTAACAAGATTTACTTCTCAAACATAATGAAGATTAAACAACACATGATGAATAGAAAACTAATAAAATTGAATAGATAAATAAAAAAGATTCAAAATTTTCTCTCAATAAATACATAGTAGCACATCAGCCTCAAACTCTAAAAGTCTTCAATCTCTCAAAAGCAAAAACAAAGGATAAGAATAAAACTTTTACAAAACCTAATTAATAATCTGAACATGTTCAAAGAATTAATTACAAAATAAAAACTGTTATACCCTTTTGCAATTTTTTTTAAATATATATTTAACTCGCGTACAAATCTTGGTCGAGGTCGGTGTCGACCGACACCTAGACACCAATGTTTTCTTATGGCTCCTTCCTCCTTATAGGATTTGACATTCTCTTTACATCCCAACTTACGATTTTAATAAAATTCATATATCATTGATTGAAATATCTTATAGTAGTGTATATTTATATATTTTTATGTATATTATATTTTTTGATTGCGAACACAAGTTACGTACGTTACATCTATGTGTTGCATTCAAACTAGATTCTGAAACAAAAAGAAAGGCTTAAACATTCGAAACCCAATTCGATTAATCACAAATCGTAATGTAAGCTTGGTGATCATACCCCCTTGATCCAAACCACTTCTGAAGTAGTAGTTGTATCCGAGAGTTTTCTCCATAATTCAATGATATTATCCTGTTTTTCATTGTACGATTTACTTGCCTTACTAGCACAGATACCGGAGTAGGAGTGCGTTGGTGAATGCGACTATTTCTTTCACGCCATATCTTGTAGATTGTCATTTGCAGTGCTAGCCAGAGCAAAATGAAAGTCAGCCTTTCAAAACGACGAGTGAGAAGGATGTTGATTGATTCCGTCCAACCTGGATTTGCTGGACCGTCCAATAAGTTGCCACAAACCTCTATCCACAGAGTAAATTAATATGGACAAGCGAAAAAGCGATGATCCCTTGTTTCATTCTTCTCTCCAGACAACATACATTCTTGCTCTACACCCCATATCTTCATCCTATCACCCGTGGATAGGCGATTCTTAAAGGCTTACCACTCAATGAAAGCATATCTTGGCACCCCTTGTGAGAACCATACTAACTTTTCCCAAGGTACCTTCTCCCAGTTAGTCCGTAATTGGTTCCATGTGTTCTTTGTAGAGAAGATCGGCCTGAACTTGTCAATGTCATGTCTTCATAACAAGACGTCGTGCCCAGCTTGGATCATTGGCGGTGTAGTCTGAAAATCACCTCCCTGATTTTGGTCGCCATCAGGGACTTTGATAGCCTTAAGCTCCACTCACCATCTCGCACAATGTCGCATAGTTTTGCCCATCTCCTGACACCCAACTTCCTTGTACCAGCCTCGCCTATCAGGTCGCAGAGTTTGCCAATAGGAAGCCATGGGTTAGACCAGAAGAAAATTGATTCCCCATGATGCACCTCCCACCTCATAAAGTCCTACGGCAATGATCTTAACCTTAGGAGCTTATGCCAAATCCAAGATCCTCTTGAGAAAGATGTTACGTCCCAAAACGATCCCTCTCTGATTAGATGAGTGTGTAACCATTCTGAAGAGGTATTTGATGTGTCAGTCACGGCGTAGTACAAGTGGTAGTACAAGACGTGACTCAGGACGTGAATATGTTTGATTGATGAGATATGAACGAATATTTATGATGTGATTCGGTTTATTGGTTGTGTGTTGAGCTGGATGAAGATCTTGGAGTGAAGATTGCAGCTTGGAGTTGTTTACTTATTCTTTGAATAAGTTTCAAGAAAAAAGGAAAAGTTACAAAAAGGTGGAATAGGAAATATCGAAACAAAAAGGATATTTTCTATGTCTTTATTTAGGTAAACTTGAGGAGCAAGTTTAGCCTATATAAAGAGGAGAGGCGTGGCCTTATGGAGATGCAAGAGCTGAGAGAATAAAAACTCAAGAGGGCTTTTGTATCTTTGGGGAAAAGTCTAGGTTCTAGGGGGAGCTTAGCTCAGGTGTTTGATCCTGAAGAATTCTTGTATTGGGTAGAGCGATAGATCAATAGGGTTTGTTCTATTCGTCTGTAATTGGTGGGATTACTTTCTATTCAAGTGAATTCGAAAGCTGGACGAGGTCCCGGGGAGTAGGAAAAACCGAACCCCGTTAACAAACTTTGTGTGTTTTACTTTCTGCTTTATATACTGCCTCACCTGCACTTTCAATTGGTATCAGAGCGGGTGCTTGATAGAGATTTAGTCTTGTTTCGGGCAGATCTAAGGTGAGGATCAGAAGGTAGCTCAGGAAGTAGAACAGAGTTCGGTTCGATGGAGTCTCACAAAGAATGAACATCTATGACCAGACCACCACGGCTTGATTCTTCAAATTATGGATATTGGAAGGTTCGTATGCAAGCTTTCATTAGTGGTCTTGATGAGGATTGTTGGAATTCGATTGAGAATGGTTGGAACCCCCCTATGATGGTTAATGATAAAGGAGTTGAAGTTCTTAAGCCTAGAGATCAATGGAATGCTGAAGAGAAGAAGGCATCAAGTTGCAATTCTAAGACGAAGACTGCAATTTATAATGCAATTGATGCAAGTTACTTCAAGTTGATTTCTCAATGTGTGTCAGCTCAAAAGGCATGGAAAACATTGGAGAACATGTTTGAAGGTACCATAAGTGTCAAGAGGACTAAGTTAGATATGTTAGCATCTAAATTTGAGAATCTAAGGATGGATGAAGGAGAAACCGTGGCTCAATTTAGTGCTAAGTTGTGTGACATATCTAATGAGTCATTCGCTCTTGGAAAGCATTACAAGGACAAGAAGCTTGTGAAGAAGCTGAAGAGAACTCTTCCATCAAAGTTTGAGTCAAAGATCTCTGCTGTTGAAGAAGCTCATAATCTGGATGAGATGGCGTTTGATGAGTTTGTTGGGATACTTCAAGCTTTTGAGTTGAATAAAGCATATGAAGAACAAGCTCACAAGAAGGATGTTGATGTTGGAGTTGCTCTACAAGTTTCATCTTCTGAAGATTCTATGGCAATGCTGTCAAGACAATTTTCTAAGTATCTGAAGATGAAGGAAGAGAAGAAAAATCAAAGAAAGAAGTTTGACAGCTCATCATCGAAGATACAATGCTATGAATTCCATGGATTTGGTCACCTTAGCCGTGATTGTGCAAATTTACAGCATAATAAGAAGAAGAGGAACGTCAAGGATGATTCTGGAAGTGATTCAGATGATGGTGAAGAAATAAAGAACTTTGTGGCATTCACAACCTTTGAGTCTAGTTATGCTACGAAGTCTGCAACAAGATCTGCATCAGCGTCTGCAACAGAGTGTGCAATTGATAGTGACAATGATGAAAGTGATGAAGATCCTGTAAGTGATGATGATGATTTTGCTGAGAATTACAAAGCCTTGTATGAGCATTGGTGTAAGATGGTTGAGGAGAATGCATCATTGACCAAGGAGAAAGTTAAGCTAGAAGCTGAAGTTGTTGAAGTACGAAAGTATGCAACAGAGAAAGAAGAAGAAGTACAGCAAGCCAGAGCTCAACTTGAAGAGACTCAAAAAGGTGTGAGGATGCTGAATAATGGCACAAAGAAGTTGGATCATCTTCTCACCATTGGCAAAAGTGATCGATGTGGCCTTGGATTCAATGGAGAATCTTCAAAAGTTAATAGTGTTTTTGTGTCTGGTGGAAAGACGAATGTTGCATCAACAGCTGCTACAAAGACTGTCACTGTTATGAAGTCTGCAACTGGTACGTCGACTGGTACGACAGCTAGTACGAGAGCTGGTACAGGAACTGCTACAGCGACTGCAACAAGGAAAATCCCGGAAGTGAAGAGTGCACCTAAACGAATTTGGCGTCCTGTTTGTCACCATTGTGGAGTTGTTGGACATATTAGGCCAAGATGCTTCAAGTTATTGAAGGAGAAGAAACGAATGGAGCAAGCTTATGAAGTGAGATTTCATGGTCCTATATGTTGTCATTGTGAAGGTAGAGGACATGTTCAAAGGGCTAATTATGGAGGGACAAGGCCCATGAAGATTTGGAGAAAGAAAGTTAATCACTTTGGAGATAGTGCAGTAGGATTTCATCCTCAATATGTAGGAGGACGGTTCATGTGTTAGTTTTTGACCATGATGTGACTCAAGTAAGGGGAGATTGGTGTTGCTAGTTTTGATGATGTTGGATGTTGCTAGTGACGAAGCCTTTGATGCTAGGGTTGTTGAGATCACATACATAGTCAAAAAGGGGGAGATTGAAGAGGTATTTGATGTGTCAGTCACGGCGTAGTACAAGTGGTAGTACAAGACGTGACTCAGGACGTGAATATGTTTGATTGATGAGATATGAACGAATATTTATGATGTGATTCGGTTTATTGGTTGTGTGTTGAGCTGGATGAAGATCTTGGAGTGAAGATTGCAGCTTGGAGTTGTTTACTTATTCTTTGAATAAGTTTCAAGAAAAAAGGAAAAGTTACAAAAAGGTGGAATAGGAAATATCGAAACAAAAAGGATATTTTCTATGTCTTTATTTAGGTAAACTTGAGGAGCAAGTTTATCCTATATAAAGAGGAGAGGCGTGGCCTTATGGAGATGCAAGAGCTGAGAGAATAAAAACTCAAGAGGGCTTTTGTATCTTTGGGGAAAAGTCTAGGTTCTAGGGGGAGCTTAGCTCAGGTGTTTGATCCTGAAGAATTCTTGTATTGGGTAGAGCGATAGATCAATAGGGTTTGTTCTATTCGTCTGTAATTGGTGGGATTACTTTCTATTCAAGTGAATTCGAAAGCTGGACGAGGTCCCGGGGAGTAGGAAAAACCGAACCCCGTTAACAAACTTTGTGTGTTTTACTTTCTGCTTTATATACTGCCTCACCTGCACTTTCACATTCCACCCAAAGAGATTTTGATTTCGATAAGAGACGCCAGATGAGGCTGACACTATAACACAGAGAGACATCGTGCAGCCTGCGTATTCCTAACCCTCCTTCACTTTTCGGAACACAAAGATCTTCCCATGCTACTTTTTCTCCTCCTCTAGTATTAGGGTTTCCTTTCCATAAGAACGCACAACACAGGCCTTCGATCTCAACCACGCACTTCTTTGGTAGACGGAAGACAACACACCAAAAAGAAGAAATGCCCGAGATAACCGAAATGACCAATTGTAAGCGACCAGCAAATGATAAGCAACTCGCCGCCCAGCTCAACATTTTTTATCTTACACGATCAATTAATGGTTCATACTCAGATTTCGTCATACTTTTAGTCGTTAGTGGTAGCTCGAGGTACCTTATAGGTAAAGCCTCATTACGAAGTCCCAAGCCTGCTGCTATCGATTCGACATTATCTTTGTCCATACCCGCTGCGAATACTGATGTCTTTGACTGATTTATGGCTAGACCTGAGATGCTTGAAAGTCTAAGAAAACCTTCAAGACCCCTACAAATGATGAAGCTGTACCATCCGTAATTATAATGATATCATCAGCAAAGCTTAGGTGTGTCAAGTTTAGAGCTGTGCACATCAGGTGGTGGCCAAACTTCCCCTCCCTAGCTGCGTTATTCAACATTTGTGATAAAACGTTATTTACGATCACATATAGAAAAGGAGAAAGTGCACACCCTTTTCTAATTCCCTTCGCACTTGGGAAAAACCCTTCAAGTTCACCATTTACCGCTACCGAGAATCCCACTGTGGAGATGCACTCCAATTGACAAAAATCATTGGATAGCCCATTGCTTCCAGTGTTCATTTTATAAACGACCATTGTACCGAAAGCTTTTGCTATATCCACCTTAAGAGCACACCTGGTCGGGCCAATTTGTTTGTGATAATCTTTCACCACTTTCATTGTTAATAAAACATTCTCGATCAAGAGACGGCCTTTAACAAAAGTGCACTGATTTAGAGCTATCGACGATGGCAATGTCGTTTTGAGCCTATTTGCAAGCAACTTTGAGATAATCTTGTATAGCAGGTTCCAACAAACTATAGGTCTGTAGTCATTGATCGTTTCCGCATTATAATGTTTTGGAATTAGTGTGAGTACAGTCGCATTGACTGATCGCGGCAAGATTCCATATAAAAAGAACGATTGGACTGTCGTAACGAGATCTTCACCTACGATCGACCATGCCTCCTTATAGAATTCCACTGGGAACCCATCTGGATTTGGTGCCTTATTACCTGGTATATGGAATACCACACTTCGTATCTCCTCCCGCGTGATGGGCTTTATCAGCTCTATGCACATCTCATCCGATCGTAATTCCTCAGCCGAGATGTCGATATCCAGATTAAGGTTGGCCTGCAAAAACGTTTTGAAATGTCTGGCCGCTTCTTTGTTATCTGCCATGCTTGTTAATACCAAGCCATTAAACGTATGTAGCTTTCTTATTTTTTTTTTCCTTCCTTTCCTTGCTTCTGCCACTCGACATAAATAATTATTGCTTCGATCACCCAGTTAAAGGAATCTTACTTGTCTTTTGTCTGTAAAACTGCTCCTCCAAAGATGATAGATGATTCCATATAGCCGACGCAGCAGATACCTCCAATATATTTTTAGATGATGGATCTTGAAAAGCATTATCCTGAGCCTTACGCAAACTCTCCCATGCATTTGCTACTTTTGCCGGCAAGTTACCAAATCTTGTTTTTTTTTCATCTCCCGTAGGATTATTTTTAGCTTCTTTACCTACTTGTGAAAGATGATTAGCGCTGTACGGGAGTGGTATAGCCTTGGCGTTTTCCTTCACTCCTCACCAATTCGATCCAAAAAGATGGGTGAGTAGCAATATGAGTGAAGTAATTGAAAGGATTAAAACTTCGATGTTCCAACTCTGAAAAACGAATTACCATTCGTACGTGATCCGAAATTCCTCCAGCATCAAATGAAGCAAAGGAGGTAGGAAAGAGATCCTTCCACTTCTCGTTAACAAGCACACGGTCCAATTTCTTTCCAATAGGGTTTGCCTCCTGATTGTTCATCCAAGTGAACCTCTTCCGTACATACTGTAAGTCGTCTAAACCGCAGTTAACCTTTGTTGTTTAGAATTCCAGCATTCCACTTTGATCAACCAAATAATTCAAGTATCTTGAATGATCCGATGCTGCCTGAGCTTCATTAAAGTCCCCTGCCAATGCCCAGCTATACGATGACTTAACATAATCTGAGAAAAATGTACATATCTCCCGCCATAATTCTCTACGAGTAGCAGCCTCATTATATCCATATACAAATGATACGATAAACTGAGCACCCGTCTTCCTATGCGTGACACTACAACACACCAACTGAGCCGATGAATATAAAATTTTCATTTCAATATCCGTCAACCAGATTACCCAAATACGGCCCAATGGATGGTGTTGGTAGTTTGCGAAATAATTCCATCCATTACAAACCAAATCCAGAATTTCTTTAGCCTTACATTCTCGCACCCTTGTTTCCAGGAAACAACCCAAAGTAACCTCTGCAGTCCGTAACCAGTCACGTACCACATTATGCTTGCGCGGTAAATTAAATCCGCGCATGTTCCAAGCGAAGACTGGCGACATTATTGCTTCCAAAAGGAAGCTTCATTTTTGTTTTTCCCGCCTCCACCTTCATCCCTCACCAAAGTTTTGACCGAGTCCTTGCAGATTGAAGGCTTTGATCCACGTCTAAATGTTACACCTTTCATCACTTCCTTGGTTGCAGCCTGTCTTGAAGGGTCAGTGTATTCTGAATCTAGTTCATACCCGTCGCATTCCCCATCTTCTTTGAGGTTCATTAGCCCTTGAAAACTTGATGGTGAGGTTGGAAACATGGCTTCTCTATCCCTCTCTTTTACCAGCGATCGATTCTCACTTACCACACTTTCTAATTTTCATGAAATCTTCCCTCTTCGAGCACTTATTTGGCCGCGTCCTTCAGAACATTCGTTTCATCAATAATACCAGTCGCCTTATTTTTCTTTTCCTCTACTGTAACAGTATTCGAAGACTCGCCCTCAACCAACACCATACAATTCTTATCGGTCTTACTCCTTTCCTCATCCACACTTGCAGGCTGACGTGTCCCCACACCATCAGCAAGTAAAACAGAGTCAGATTCTACTTCCATGGCCGGCGCTTTAGGTGCATACTTTAAGTTTTCAAGATTTGCGACCAATGTAGGTATTATATCCACTGCCGAGGCATTATGCTCCGCCGTCTTTGTAACTTCTTCTGAAACTATAATGGATGTTTAAGGATTTGAGCCAGGTTCTTCTTCATTTTCTTTAGCTTCATTAGACGCATCAGATGGCTTGAATTTAACACAATTTGTAAGCAGATGTCCCCATTTAAGAAAATTAATGCTTTTAGGAGGTAGCCATGGGAAGGACACCTCTATCTTTACCAGACTCCCCTGGTACTGAAAACTCAATACTGAAGGTAACGGTTTGCGTAGATTAACCTCAAAAAGCATTCGAGCCACATCCAAACGAAGACATCTCTCTGTTGTGTGATGAAATTTGAAAAACTTTTCCACATAACTTCCGATCAGCTTCAGACCCTTATGCGAGAACATGTATGCTGTTAGGCCGGCGAGATCCACCCAACTGGAATTGACGTGAAGTCTGGTTCCGTTGAGTTTGCTTCGGGTTTCCACTCATGCATCATGAGCGGTACATATCCCACATGCCAGATTTTTCTTCTTAGTACCCTCTCTAGCATCTTTGTTTTCAATCCGAAACAATGCCGCTGATTTGTTAAGGAATTGCACATCGATTTTTGATCCCTTATGAGGTGAAAACCATAGTCTGTTTACAGTCGCATGTATTGAACCAATATGGGGAGCATCCCCAATAAAGTAACCAAGAAGGTATGGCTCCCATAAAGGTTTATCATCGAACACAAAACACTCCGGCAGTACCACCTCTGCAACTCCATTAACAACCTTTGCTGTTTCCATAAGCATCGAGCTATCATCTGGTTCACCAATAACCACCTTCCACACTCTCCTCGGCTTGTTACCATCATCTACACCCACGGGAGAACTCACCTTTGGTCCCGGAGACGGCACCATCCCGGATGGATCCCGGAGAAAGCAAGACAATGATCAACGAGCACCAAGCTTTAGCCACCTTTCGGTGAAAAATTGGAAAACGTAGATCGCACTTAGAGACCTTTAATCGCACTCTCTCTCTCTATCACTCTCTCTCTCTCTCTCTCTGTCAAGATTTTTATCTACGGCTTCTTGTAAAGAGTACTAGTCTACTCAATTGATAGTTAAGAAGTCTAAGGTTAAATATGTCTATAACCGTGTTGAATTGTCTAACCTTCGTTTTCTTTCATTATTCTCTTTGCCCGATGAATTAAATAATAGTGTTATATATTTGTAGCAGAGATTTTTATCTTTTCAAAATTTTCTACACAATAATTATCTAATAACTTTAAGATGAGTACAAACCATATTAAATTTATTTTTCTTTGAAGAGGAGACCCCTTTGAATGGGAATCAAACCCAGTTTAGCGGAAAGCTATTAGCTTATTTTTAGCAGCTGAACCAACTCTCGTTGGGTATCTAATTACTTTTAAAAAATAGTAGTGCATACTTTTAAAAACTTGTATTCTAAAAAGAAAAAATAAAACGTTCAACATTACTCATTTAACAATCATTCAATTTTTATACTAATGTTTGAATATTTAATAAAATAATAATTTTATGTATATTTTCTAACAAAATTATAATTTTATTTAATTTAAATTAATAGATTTATGAATGTCCGCTCTGTTCCAAGACACGACAAGCAGTCATACAACATTGTCTACATGAGCTTCTTCCACCACCGGGCCTCTGGCGGTCTCACCTTCTTAGTGAAGACCTCTCTCTCTGAAGGAATTTCTAGCAGTTCCTAATCCAATTAGGCAGCCCTAGTCTGAATTCCAAGCCTAGGATCTAGGGTTCATATAATCGAATCAATGGGATCTCGAGATTATCTGTTGATTAGCAGCGGAAGGTTTGCAAGTAATCGAGATCTCGAAGCACCTCAAACGATGTGCCTCTACTGGTATCCACACGCACACAAACTGAACAGGAGGGATGCTAGTGCCTTTAGAGATCAGATCTCTCAAGAGGTTTCTGTTTCTTTTCTGGTGGCTATGAATTAGGTTATGTGTGTGTAAAGGTCGACCATATATCTTATATATGTCGACTTATACCACGACTGAATTAACCAACGATTAAACCGAATTTAATATGGTCATTCTCGATCTGTGTCGACCGACACACTTACTGTGTCGATCGACACTGCCCCAGAAACTCGGTATTGAATGCATATCAAATATGCATTCACCAGATCATTACATTAATGATCAACCTCATCTTCTATGTCCAGTTTGCTTAGGTGTGTGACCCTGTAGGATCATATAACACTGGCAATGAGTTCCAAACTCATTGATCACAAGTGGCTTCTAGCAAAGAATTATGACTGCCTAGTGTCATATGATTGTCTCATCTCGACAATACGACTTTCACTTAGAGCAAGTACAATAAATTTCAGGACATTCCCAACAATCTCTCACTTGTACTGGAATCATCTATTCCTATAATCCCTTAGTCTCTATATCTCGATCTAGCATAAGGCAAGATCCGTGTCATCCTTATTAAGCCAAAATCATGTTCATCGAACTCCGATTTATACTGACAAGACAAACGACTGACAATCACCTCGTTTGAGTGTGACCACACATTTCTCAGTATCAAATCTTCGATAGGCCCTGAGATATTTATCTCCTGTTATATAGGAGGGACAAATCCCATCTTGTTCCATCCCTGTTCTTTAACACACTTCATGATACACCCAATCAATGCATTTATAGTCACCAGTTACGGCTGACGTTTGACAGGGTTAAAGCGGACCAATTCATATATAAGAAAACATGATGAACTCAGGTCTAAGGACTATACTCTATAGTCGTAATGAAAACTCTCATGACACTTATATAACTATCACGTAGAGTTCTCATCAGTGGGTCATGTCCGATCATGTGTTCTCTAACACATATCTATGTGATTGACTTTAATACTCTTATTAATGACTCCATGAAACTTAGTCATCAGTCACCTCACATACTAGTCTCACGCGGTTGTTAATGTCCCACTTTAACAACCTCGACCAGGGACCAACGTAATTTATGTCATTTGTTATCTATAGGGTTTCATGATCAAGTCACATACTTGATGACCTATAACATGTCATAAATTACTTTGGAACTATTATTTAATAACATAATTAAATAATACTGATGTCAGATTTCATTAACATAATCAAATTATGTTCACATGAACATCATATTATAACTAAAATCAATAACAACAACTCCCACTAAAATTAAGATCACATCTTAAGACATCTAATGCCTGTAGTAGTTGTCTGAACCTCATTCGCTCTTGCTCAGCGTGTGTCGAAGGACACTGCGTCTTGCTAAGAGTAATGCCAAGTGTCATTGGCATGAAGTCCTTCTTGGAATCATGCATACTGGACATGTGCAAGACCTTATCTATATAAGCATCTTGACACAATCCAATTAGCTTGTCCAATCTATCTCTATAAATTCTTATTCCAAGAATGTTTACGGTTTCTCCCATATTTTGCATCGAAAAACAACTTTCGAGTCAAGTCTTAACAGACTGTAACAATGGAGTTTCATTTCCGAGAAGCAGTATGTTATCATACAATACTAGAAATGCAACTGCGCTCCCACTAGTCTTCTTGTAAACACACGGTTCCTCTTCGTTCCTGATGAAGTTAAACCTTTTGACCGCTTCATCAAAACGAAGACTCCAACTCCGAGATGCTTGCTTCAATCCATAAATGTATCGATGAAGCTTGCATATCTTCCTAGCAGTATTAGAATTAATGAAACCTTCAGGTTATGTCATGTACACATCCTTTTCAGAATTCCATTTTCGGAGTCAGGGCTCATCATTGCTTCTTCAAAATTTGCAGGCCCGTCACTTTCAATGACCAACAGATCATGGCAATTGGTTACGAGAAATCTACATTTCTCGGGTTCGTGACGGATCCTTTCGGATCTGTGAGCTTCAGGTTTGTTTAAAACTCGCTCATATATCTCATATATAGACTTTTCCCACGACCCAATTAACCAAGATTTAAACGGTAGTTAATTAAGTCATAAACCAAAATCAATATTTTGATTCGCGATCTGTGTCGATCGATACACCTTTGTGTCGATCGACACTTCCTCAGAAACTCGCCATTTGAACGTATATCGAATATACATTCACTAGATCCTTTGCAAACTTCAGGCACCACAGGTGCAGGTTCTACAACTCTTTGTAGATCCAACTGCTGTTCTTCCTCATCAGGTTGAGCAGCCTCCTGTGATTTTCGAATTTCTTCGAGTTGTACTTTTACTCCCACTGTTCTTCCTGAAAGAAAGTCTTTCTCAAGAAAACATATTTCCGAGCAACAAACATTTTGTTCTCGGACCGGTTGTAAAAGTAACATGCCTTGGTCTCCTTAGGATAACCAATGAAGTAGCACTTCTCGGATTTGGGTGAGAGCTTATTAGAGATTTAACGTTTTACATAAGCCTCACAACCCCCAAATCTTCATGAAAGACAATTTAGGAACATTTCCAGTCCACATCTCATGTGGTGTCTTTGCATTTAATTTTATGGAACCCTATTTAGTGTAAACGCAGACGTTACTAGAGCGTATTCTTAGAAGGATAATGGAAGATCTAAGTGACTCATCATTGATCGAACCATATCTAATAAAGTCCGATTCAGGAAGGGTGAATTGAGAAGCAATTTCACAATCTCTCAGATGATCACTAAATTCTTGACTTAAGTATTCACCTCCATGATCTCATCGTAGAGTTTTAATACTTTTGTCAAATTGATTCTGTACTTCATTCTGGAACTCTTTGAACTTTTCAAAAGATTTCGATTTATGTCTCATTAAATAGTCATAACCGTACCTACTGAAATCATCAGTAAAGGTAATGAAGTACTGAAAGTTTCCTCTAGCACTAGTGCTCATCGGGCCATGCACATCCGTATGTATAAAGACCAATAAGCCTCTGGCCCTTTCATTTTGTTCGTTCGCAACCTGTGTCGATCGATTCACATCTTGTGTCGATCGACACTACCTTTGTTGAAAGGGGCCTTTGTCGTTTTACCCAATAAACAAGATTCGCATTTCTCACATGATTCATAATCAAATGAGTCCAAAAGTCCATCACTATGGAGCTTCTGAATCCGTTCTCATTTATGTGACTCAAACGACAATGCCAGAGAAAAGCTTGATTCGTATCATTTGATTTGAATCTCTTGGTACTAATGTTATAGTTAGGCACCTTTTGGTTTAGAACATAAGGCCCATTCTTTAATGGACTGCTACTATAAAACATATCATTGTAATCAAATGAATAACACTTATTCTTAATTTGAAAACTGATATCTTTCCATATCCATAACAAGGAATAGAAACAATATTTCTGCTTATAGCAATTTTAAGTTCTAAAACCATGCCAGAAGATAAAGATAAATAAATGTTCCTACAGCCAATACAGCAACTCTTGCTCCATTTCCACGCGCAGGTCCACTTGTCCTTTCTCCATAGTCCTACTGTTGCTCAGGCCCTGCATATTTTCACAAAATATGAGCACCACAGCCGGTATCCAATACCCAATAGTAGAACCATAAGAAGTAACATTTACTTCTATAACATAAATACCTGAAGAAGAAGTCTCGTACGTCTTCTTCATCTTCTCATAATCTTCCAGGAATTTCTTGCAATTTCTTTTCAAATGCCCATGACCATTACAATAATGGCACTTATCATCTTTAGAAGGACCAGACTTAACCTTAGGATCATGGTTAGACTCGCTTGGATTCACAATCGAGCTCGTCTTGCCATCACCTTTGGTCTTACCAAGTTTCTTAAACTTATTACCCTTTTGTACCATGAGGACATTTGGGGTGTCCTTCTTGATGTTAGGTTCAGCAGTTTTGAGCATCCCATGCAACTCAGTCAAAGTCTTTGTCAAGTTGTTCATGTTATAGTTCATAACAAACTGATCATAGCTTGACGGCAGTGACTGCAGAATGATGTCAGTAGCCAACTCTTGGCTAATGGGATAATCCAGTTTCCCCAGGTTATCAATATAACCCATCATCTTAATGACATGAGGACTAACTGGTTCGTCCTTTGGTAGCTTGCACTCAATTAGAGACTTAACCATCTGGTATCTCTGCGTTCGTGCATGCTCATGAAACATGCTTTTCAGGCCAGTGATCATCTCTATTGGCGACTCCACGTACTCATATTGCTTCTGCAAGTCCGAGTTCATGATAGCCAACATGAGACAACACACATCAACCACATCATTAGAATGCTTATCCCAAGCATCCTTTTCTGACTGCCAGGCATTTACTCGGTACTTCTTAGGGAGAACTTTCTCAAGGACATAGTCCTTTTTCTCCTGTTTGAGAACAATTCTCAAGTTCCGATACCATTCAAGAAAGTTTGATCCATTTAACTTGTCCTTCTCAAGAACGGATCGCAGGAAGAAATTGTTATGATGGTTTGTGCTAGACATAGCTGAAAACAAGAGAGGTTTAGTTATGATGTTCAAGAAATGAGAAATCTTAACTATTAAGAAAACTCGCATTATATTCAACCAATGTTTCCTCAAATGAATATAATGATCCAAGACCCATACTTCACTAAACTTGAGTGAGCCACTGGCTATCACCCAAATTTTAGCTATCTAGGTAATCAACAACTTTGCTAGTTATATGCAATATAACTCTTGGTTGTGGATTGACATCTCATGTCGAATCCACCTGATGTCTCTAGGCCCAAAACGATTTTGATAGCCCATTCAAGTAAACCAATCTTTTGAGTCATGTAATTGTTGATGTCTTACACTGCAAGTCCATTAACACGATTACTTCCTGTCTTACTCATGTAATTGTGGACATCTTGCACTGCAAGTCTATCGCACAATGAAACAAGTCTTGACAGTTGACAAGATTGGAAGGACATCTAAATATACTTGATATTTAGTTGAGGAACGGAACCTTTAAAACATTCAGTTTTATTATGTTTTAATTCTTCTAATTAAAATTGATTTATATTGGTTTGGTTCTGTGATTTCAGGTTCAATAACCTAAACCATCGGATCTTGTGTCGACCGACACTACTTTAGTGTCGATCGATGCAGATTAACCAAAACCAATTTGCGATGACCAATCAATCCAATTGATCCGGTTTTATGATAACCGGTCTGTGTCGATCGATACTACATTAGTGTCGGTCGATGCTAACCTTATCAACTCAATCGCAATAAGCCGTTTTAGCGTTTAACCATTATCAACCAAGCTCGATAACCGGTCCAATCCAATTGAACAGATTTATCAATTTCGCGAGGTTTGTGTCGACCGACACAACTCTTGTGTCGATCGTCACTAGGCGAAGCCTAAGTTTTATTCGGGTTTTCACCCTGTGTCGATCGACGCCGGATTGGCATCGATCGACACCATGCGAAAAACCCTAAAACGTTTTCGAACAAAAACCCTAGCCGAGATTATTTGATCAAAACTCAATTTTAGCATGCATATCAAATATACAGTGATCCATATTCAACTAATCTAATCAACATGCTACAGATTCAATAGAACCCTAAGGCTCTGATACTACTGAAGGAATTTCTAGCAGTTCCTAATCCAATTAGGCAGCCCTAGTCTGAATTCCAAGCCTAGGATCTAGGGTTCATATAATCGAATCAATGGGATCACGAGATTACCTGTTGATTAGCAGCGGAAGGTTTGCAAGTAATTCGTTTGCGAGAACTAACAGATTAAACCAGCCTTAATTCCAAGTTTGATATGTTCACAATTAACCTAAACCAAACTTCCATTTGCGAACAGTTTAATTGCTTATCTAGGTTCTTTCTAATTAAATTAACCAACTTCCGCTGCATTAATCAACCTAACATCATAATTCTGATTAGCTACTTCAGATTAAGCATTAAGAACAACTTAGATAAAGAACTAGCAGATATGAATCTCTACAGATTAATTTAACTATAATTCTCCGAAACCCTTAATGAGAATCCTTCAACCTAACAGGTAAACTACTCAGACATATTCATCGAGACAGAAATATCATGAGTAGAAAACCAAATATCATATAATCAAATTAGAACTGGGGTTCAAAATCAACTCTCTTTCGAGAACAAAAGCAGCCCCTAAAATCTCCTAAGAGAATAAAACTTAGTTATGAAGCATGTAAAAAAGCCTGGCCTAAACAATGGCTTAAAAACTCTATTTATAACCTAAAACACGAATTGGGGCTTCTTTGTAAATATCAGGAACTTCTGGGCAAAACTGCAATTTCATTATTCTTCATTAAACCGTCGTTTGGCCCATCTCGCTGGTGCAACGATCGATGCCATGAGTGTGACGATCGTTGCGGCTCAGGAATATTGACAGTGAAGTCTATCTCTCGGCCAAATACTCTAATTAGCTCCAGAAAGTGCCATAATCACCAAATATGCTCCAAATGTGCTTGTACCTAATAAACACCTGAAAAGACTCTAAAACATAGTAAAAGACTCGATAAATGACACATATACCATGGTTAAAAACCCTAAAATCCATGGTATATCAACTCCCCAACACTTAGCCTTTGCTTGCCCTCAAGCAAAACAGAGAACTAAATGTAGTCAAGAGGTTTGAAAACTTTCAGAAACTCTTTTCGTCATAGAAGCAACAACACTCAGATTCCCCTTAGTAAACCACTGAAAGAATCAATCACAGGATATCAAGACCAACATATACTTCCCCCACACTTAGAAACTGTCCTAAGTAAACTCCACAATCACATTCAAGCATTCAAATTCTCCCTACTGACTTCTGCAAGTATTTAAGTGCGGTCTCACCTAAGGAGTATCGATCAAAGGGCACATGGATTCTTACCTTATCAGCTCTAGACCACCATACTATCTTTCTCTAGTCCCTTTCTTCTCTTTCCCTTCCTTAACAACTGATTTTTCCCACATTGGGTATCATTTTATTTTATTTTTTATTAGTGTTCTTCCCGTTATGGGGTGTACTTTGGACACATTCCATGGATGGCACAGGAGATAATAGGGGTCTCTACCACTCCTGTG
Source organism: Orychophragmus violaceus (assembly GCA_030180135.1). NCBI lineage: Eukaryota > Viridiplantae > Streptophyta > Magnoliopsida > Brassicales > Brassicaceae > Orychophragmus > Orychophragmus violaceus. The sequence goes on along the minus strand of CM058233.1, from coordinate 67,079,697 downwards.
ACCACTTCGGAGTTACTAACTCATCCTCAGTTTATTATCTTTTTTTTTTTTTACTTTATAGAAGGGGAGAAGGGAACTAAATAGGATAGGTTGACAGGCTGTGTCAGAACTAACAAGGGAATCCGACACAAAGTATACCATGCCCTTAGGTGAGAAATCTAAGTCAGTATTTAATTGAAGTCAGTAAAAGGATCCTCTGATACCTGAAGTGATATGGGTGTTCCCAGTAGGTTGATCTGTGTCTGGGTTTTCTAATAGTCAGAGATAGATCCTGCAACTTCATCTCAATGGTTACTTAAGTTCCTGCAAGTGCTATTAAACTTCTCAAAAATTCATTGTTTCTTACTTAAACAATTTTGACTCAAGAAAACAAAATTTTTTAAAAAAATGGACTGACTCTTAAGAAAACAGAAAGAGAGATGTCAGTAGCACCTCCCCACACTTAAGACACACTGTCCCCAGTAGTGTCAAGCGAAGGATCGGTGAAAATAACTAAAAATTGTTAATGGATGTTTGAGTTATGTCGTATTTTACCTCTGTCGCTCAGGCACCGAACCTTGCACTAAGTGCATCGATCGTTGCTATGCGATTTTTGTTGGGAGTCGATCGTTGCTCATGTCTGCAACGATCGTTGCAATGCGTATATCGGATCAGTCAGCAAGTTAGCAGGTTAGTCCGTTGGAATCAATCAAATTTCGAATCCTGCAAGCTGGAAACACTGAAAACAGAGTAAAATCGAAGCAAATAGTGTAGCATATCAAACATATCATCCAAAAACAACAGCATCCTAAAAATCAAAGGGAAAAGGTGCAAAGAAAAATAAGAAAGGATAAAAAGTACGGAACCGAAAGTCTGAAAACGGAGATCAATCTCACTCGCTCTCATCATCTATCCCACCATACATCTCATCGTCATCGGCTGCCTCAGCTATGCGATCAGTACCACTCGAGGAACTAGGAGTCGGGGGTCGTCGTCTGCGTCGATCAGGTCCTGGAACGGGCTGGTGAACCTGTGGCTCTCTCCTGCAAGTGCAGCTGCGCAAGAAACCCCAAATGGTCTGAAACATACCCTCCTGACGCTCTCTCCAATCACCCTCAGACATCTCACGCACTGGCATAGACGGGGCTGGATATGGACCGATGTCCTGTGTAGCAGGGGCAGCAGCAGGTGCAGAGGAAGATGACGCTCTCGTAGAAGGCTCTCCCAGCGGATGAGCCATAGTAGGCACTGCGCGTCGAGCTCTGGCAGGAGGGCGGAAACTCAAAGCATCAATGGTATCAATCTGAGTCAACCTAGCAGCAGGAAGATCGATGCCATATTGTGTCTCCTCAGGGTCGAAGTAAACCCACACTCGCCCCTCCTTCAGCCACCTAGCACTCTGCAAGTGACTGAGATCCAGGAACTCTCTCTCAGCGATGCACTCTGTATCCTCCATAGGGATCCTACAGTGTCTGAAAATAGGAGTAAGAAGACTCCCTATTGTCTCCTTGCGCACGCCGTCATATGGCTTCTTCTGCAGCTCGCAAAGATGATGAGCAAATAGAGCTCCCAGGTTGACTTTCCTAGCTGGGTCTCTCACATCGGTACCCCAGAACTGCTCCCTCAGTCCTCTGAATAGAATCTCCAACTCATTCTTGCGCATCTTGTTTGCCTCATGCTTGCACAATAGAGTGTGTCCCAAGATACGCAAGACATACCTGAGAACCGGATGCCTAACCTGAATCACAGGTGTAGTCCGTGAGTGATACCGTCCACCACCAATGTACTCCCAGAACTGCCGAGCCTCTGCTGATTCCCATGGAAGGGACATATCGGTGCGTGGCTGCTCAGTGCTAAACCCATAGATCCTACAGATATCGAGAAGGGGTACTCGATACCTGGCGCCAAGGCACATGAATGTAAAAGTACCTCCTTGAGCACTCCTGCTGTCCGGGTTTGGGTAGACAACCCTGCATGTGGCAAGCAACTGTCTCACCAGCTCCGGGTATAGATCGTAAGGCTGCATCGGCATTGTCCCCAGACCAATGCTTCTGCACAGAGCCATAACCTGCTGATCTATGCCGAGACTCAGACAGGTCAAGTAATCCGCAAACTTGGTTGGCGCTATCTCCATGCCGCACCAACCGTTATACAGCAGTGTATCGTACTCGTCCCAGTACTCGTGTAGCGGCCTCTCTGTGAAATCAGTCATAGTGAGCAGCTTCTTAATAGCCTTGCCCCAGTCGCGATCAGTCCGAATCCGAGCCTTATCTGCTCTTGGCCATGGTGGCCCAATGGTCGCATGAACCAACTGATATGGCTCTGGAGTATCAGAATCTCTGTGCAGCCATTCCGGTGGTGGAATGTACTGTCGTGAGGCGCTTGCGGCTGTTGCTCTGCGCTTGCGGGGTTGATTCTGAGTTGCCATCTGCAAAACAGAAATTTAAGCAAATTAGTCACGGCAGACTCTCTGTGAAATCGTCGAGCAACGACCGTTGCACTAAGGCAGCGATCGTTGCAAAGCGATTTCGTATAATCGAACATTTCCCCAGAATCGCAGAGCAACGACCGTTGCAGAAGTGCAACGATCGGTGCAAGGCGATTCTGGCCGCAATCAACAGTCAACAAAATCGTTCTAAAATCGTGTAATCAACCGCAAAATCGACAACAATCCATCACTAAACAACCTAAAGCATAATCATTTTAACATGCATTCATCAATTTTGATCCAAAATTTCCAATTTCTAAAACCCTAAAAGTGAAATCCGAAAATCATCAAATAGAAGTACATTACCTTGATTCCGTGAGAAATGGGTAGGAGAAATAGATTGGGGGTGCAAAAATAAGTGAAATAGTGCTTTGAATCAAAGAAATCGATGAAGAAATGATGATTTTAGGTGGAGGCTCTCGGTGTTATCGGCGGTGAGAAAATGGAGAAGAAAGAGGAGAAAAAGGGTTTAAGGTAACTTACCTTGGTCGTGGGTGCAACGATCGTTGCATAGCAGCAACGATCGATGCTGGTTGAACCAGATCGATTCCGGTTTAGCGCGACATACCTTAATTTTCGATTTAAACCAATTGCAACGACCGTTGCACATGTGAGCAATGATCGTCACACATCTCCAGACTTTGTGTTTGTATCTAAAAACTAGCAAAAACAAATAAAAACGTGAAATCCTAAGAAAAACACCAAAAATGAAAAGGAAAAATAATTAAACCTAACAGTGGGTTGCCTCCCACTCAGCGCTTGTTTTAAGTCATTAGCTTGACTTTTGGAAAGAGGTCAGACTCATGGAGGTTTCAACAGAGACTTTGAGTGTCTCTGTGAATGCCTTATCATCCATGGTGGTGTGTAAGCAGTAGCAGCATGATGTCGTCCAAGGAACGTAGGAAGGAATGTAGGGTGGGATCGACACTTGGGTGTTTTAAAGCCTTTTCCCGCATTCAAAACAGTGGAGTCAGGAGGTTTAAACTTAGAGGATTTATGCTTTACTTTTCGCAGAGATTTTATGTTCGGAGCCTTCTGCTTATGAGTAGCTTTAGGCTTTGAAGATGTTAGAGTAAACTCCTGTGGAACCACCATCTTCTTGTCAACCACTACTGTGCACTGAACAACATCTTTAGACCTTACAGGAGCCTTTGGGAATGGTATTGGAGGTTTGTAGATTCTTTCCTTAGCAACTCCACGAGGTATATGTGAAACTGGTCCTTTACGGGGTGCAACGATCGGTGCATGTGGTGCAACGATTGACGCGGTTGTCTCAGCTCGAGTTTCAACTACGGTCTCGGGTCCATCAGCTCCCTGGTCTAATTCAGCAATCTCAAACTCAAATTTCTCCTCTTGACTTGGTCCAGTATCAGTCTGAACTATCCAAGCCAAAAGATCCATGTCAATCTCTGTTGAGTCAGGTCCGTCGAAGCTTTCAAACTCAGGGAATTCAATGTCAGACTCCTCTCTGTTTTCCACAAATTCCATAGCCTTAACTGCTAGATATGGTCCGTGATCCATCATGTGGTCAACCTGAATAGGAATATTAACGACATGGGCTTTCTGAGTATCCTTCCTTGTGGCAGAACTTGAAATCTGATCCATCTGTGTATCCAGAAACTTCATATGAGTATTCAAGGACTCAAATTTCTCATTCAGATTAGTGTACAAGCTCTCAAGCTTCGAGCTGAAAGACGTTGTGGTTTGTTGTTATTCCGAAATGGATTGCTCCATCATGATCTCTAATCTGCACCTCTGTGCAGGTACAGGAGATGCTAGGCAGGATGTATAACCATAATCTCTTGATCCTTGAGCATGCCTAGAACCTTGTCTCTGCTGATGTCCAAATGTATGTCCATAAAAATCAGCTCCAGCCATATAATTTATTTCTGCAAATCCTTCAGTTTCTGCATCAGCTCGGAACTGTCTCTCCCTCAGTAGGACGTTGTGGATATCATCTATCTTATTTCTCATCTCAGCTACTTGCCCAACCAATGCATGGTAATCTGGCAAGATGGGGTTTCCTTCCCCATCTAGTTTCTGACCTTTTGCGTTGCATATGTGACCCTCTTGGTCTCGTAAAACGTCGTTTTCACCGCGAATCAGAATCACAGGTTCCATAGAGTGGAACCTATTGAACGTCTCAGATCTTGGCATCGCTGTTCTCGCCTTGTGTCGATCGATGCAAGGTGGCAACGATCGATGCAGTGCGAATTCCTGCAATCCCAAAAATCAAAAGCGTGAGTAAACAAGAAAATTAAAAAGAATGCTTAGTCTAAATCCTAGTACTAAATCTATCGGTGAACTCAAAGAGTCCCCGGCAACGGCGCCAAAAACTTGATAGGTGTAGTTTTATCCCTATTCTACTGCAAGTGCACAGTTAATGCAATCGTAGTATATAAGGTATCGAATCCCACAAGGACTCTCAGTCACACAATAGATTATTAGTAGTTCATATTTAATTAAGCGAAGCAGGTGTGAAAACAGTAAACGAAATAGCAAGCGAATCAAGTGAGTTTGTAAGCAAGAGGGCGAAGCGTTAGGTTTCAGGAGTTCTCAGGAAATCAGGAACGCAAGCAATCAATCTATCTAGATCTAATCAATAACTATTCTAGAACTCAAACACGGATATAGAATTAACCAAATTCCTTTGCGATAATTCTCTAAGTCTAAGCGCAGCAAACCAAACTTTCGTTTGCGAGAACTAACAGATTAAACCAGCCTTAATTCCAAGTTTGATATGTTCACAATTAACCTAAACCAAACTTCCGTTTGTGAACAGTTTAATTGCTTATCTAGGTTCTTTCTAGTTAAATTAACCAACTTCCGCTGCATTAATCAACCTAACATCATAATTCTGATTAGCTACTTCAGATTAAACATTAAGAACAACTTAGATAAAGAACTAGCAGATAAGAATCTCTACAGATTAATTTAACTATAATTCTCTGAAATCCTTAATTAGAATCCTTCAACCTAACAGGTAAACTACTCAGACATATTCATCGAGACAGAAAATATCATGAGTAGAAAACCAAATATCATATAATCAAATTAGAACTGGGGTTCAAAATCAAGTCTCTTTCGAGAACAAAACCAGCCCCTAAAATCTCCTAAGAGAATAAAACTTAGTTATGAAGCATGTAAAAAGCCTGGCCTAAACAATGGCTTAAAAACTCTATTTATAACCTAAAACACGAATTGGGGCTTCTTTGTAAATATCAGGAACTTCTGGGCAAAACTGCAATTTCATTATTCTTCATTAAACCGTCGTTTGGCCCATCTCGCTGGTGCAACGATCGATGCCATGAGTGTGACGATCGTTGCGGCTCAGGAATATTGACAGTGAAGTCTATCTCTCGGCCAAATACTCTAATTAGCTCCAGAAAGTGCCATAATCACCAAATATGCTCCAAATGTGCTTGTACCTAATAAACACCTGAAAAGACTCTAAAACATAGTAAAAGACTCGATAAATGACACATATACCATGGTTAAAAACCCTAAAATCCATGGTATATCACTCGTCGGTCAGCGGATAACGGGAAAGGGGTGTTACAGAGCAAGTGTAGCTTCTGGAAAAGGAGCATCAGATTTTTGAGGCACATTGTGTTGGATCAAGGAGTCTCGGTAGATCCAGAAAATATTGAGGCAATAAAGGCGTGTCTAAGGCCAAGGAATGTCACCAAGATAAGGATATTTCTCGGACTAGCTGGTTATTATCGGAGATTGTGAACGGGTTTGAGAGCAAAACTCAGGCTATGACTCGACTAACCGTGTAGGACACTATGTTCGTATGGAAGAAGGAGTGTGAGGAGAGTTTCTCCAAATTAAAGGAAATGCTGATGAGTGCACCAGTTTTAGCTTTATCGAAAGCGGATGCACCCTACATGGTCAACACTGATGCATCCAGAACCAGACTTGGGTGCGTTCTCATGCAAGGTGGGAAAGTAATTTCATATGCTTCCAGACAATTGCGGAAGCATGAAGGGAATTATCCGACCCATGATTTATAGATGGCTGCATTGGCGTTTGCATTAATGATCTAGCGATCTTGCCTTTATGGGGAAAAGGTGCAAATATTCACCGATCCCAAGAGTTTGAAGTATACCTTCACTCAGCTTGAATTAAACCTGAGGCAAAGGAGTGGATGGAGTTTGTGGCCGACTATAACCTAGACATTGCCTATCATCCGGGTAAAGCAAATCTGGTCGTAGACGCCTTAAGCCGAAGGCGGGCTGATGTTGCAGCTGAACATGATGCGAAGACTTTTATTAACCTTATCGGGACATTGCATCTCAATGCATTGTCTATTGAAGAGAAGCCGTTGGGTTTAAGGGCGGCAGACCAAGCGGATTTACTCACTAGGATTCGGATTGCTCAGGAAAAGGATGAGAATCTGAAAAAGGTGACAAGGAATGATAAGACCGAATATCATATATCAAACAACGACACGATTGTTGTCAATGGCCGGGTTAGTGTCCAATACGATAAGGAGTTGAAGGATGATCTAAAGGAAGCTCACCAATCCAAGTTCTCCATTCACTCCAGGCAGAACAAGATGTATCGGGATCTCTAAAGATACTATCAATGGGTCGGGATGAAAAGGAATGTAGCACAATGGGTAGCTAAATGCCTTACTTGTCAGTTGGTTAAGGATGAACATCAGGTTCCGAGCGGGTTATTGCAAAGCTCGCCAATTCCGGAGTGGAAATGGACAGACTGACAAAGTCTGCACACTTTGTGGAGATAAGGAAAACAGATGGAGTTGGGAAGATTTCGGAAAAATACATTGATGAGATAGTCAAACTCCATGGAGTTTTGGATAGCATTGTTTCGGATATGGATTCACGGTTCACGTCCTACTTTTGGAAGGCTTTTCAAAAATCCTTAGGAACTAGGGAGAACATGAGCACGGCTTACCATCCGCAGACTGATGGCCAATCGAAAAAGACTATACAGACCTTGGAAGATATGTTGCGTGCGTGTATCTTGGACTGGGTGAATCATGGGAAACGTATTTACCCTGGGCCGATTTCTCCAACAACAACAACTTCCAAGCAAGTATCGGGATATCACCCTATGAAGCGTTGTATGGGCGACCTTGCCGGACGCCCTTATGTTGGACTCAAGTGGGGGAGTTTAGCATGATTGACCGGACATAGTGAAAGAAACCACTGAAAGGATCCGGTTCTTAAGGATCAAAATGAAGGAAGCATAAGATATACATAAGAGTTATGCAGATAAACGTCGAAAGGACATAGAATTCGCAGTGGGCGATTTGGTTTATCTCAAGATGATCCCGTTTAAAGGAAGGGCAATAGTTTCTAAAAGAGGGAAATTAGACCCAAGGTACCTAGGGCCGTTCATAATCCTAGAAAGGGTTGGGATGGTCACATACAAGCTTTACTTACTGGATGAGATGAATGCATTTCACAATGTATTTCATGTATCACAACTCCGAAAGTTCTTGACGGATCACGACGTGATTGTGCCTGAGTTACCTAAGGATCTGAAGGAAAATCTGACCGTGGAAGCCAAACCAGTTCGGATTATTGAAAGGTCGGAAAAACAAACAAGAAAGAAGGTGATACAGATGGTCAAGGTCGTCTGGGATTACAATGGAACAGAAGAAACAAATTGGGAAACAGTAGGCAAAATGAAGGCTAAATTTCCTAATTGGTATTTTGAGGAGGATGAACAACTTGACTCGGATTCGGGGACGAATCCCTTTCAAGAGGGGAGATTTGTAACATTCCTGATCCTCAATAGGATCGCCTGGATGCACCATGACCGAGTTGGAAGAAGCAAATAATGAAAAAGATGCATAGAAACTCGTCTATGGTGAAAAACATTATTTTCTGAAACAATAGTGATTTTTAGACATATCAATGTCTGTTGGTGCCAAGTAAAAAAAAAGTGTTTGGACAATATAAGGGGGTGGGTATCCTTCAGTGACTGGGCACCTTAGGAACTTGACCACGGATAGACCGTGGGCTGGTTATACTCACCCAAACTCGGATAGACCGAGTCTAGGAAGGATTAAGATCGAATCAAGGGGAAAGACTCAGCTGGAAGGGAATCCGGATGTATAAGTTCGGGGTGGAATCGAAGGATCGATCAATCCTGTTAAGAGCAAGTGCAGACTTAGCCAAAATCAACAAAGAAAGGTTAAGTTGTCCAGATAATCATCTGGAACAAGCTGAAACATCGAGCTAAACCAGCTGGATTAGCTCGATAAGTAGTCGGGAAGCTCAACTTAGCTGGGACGAGTGTTCGGCAGTTAAGGCAGCTAGTTGACTGAAGTTAGCTAGTGACCCAGCTGGGCGGTTAGGCGGTTATAGGTGAAAAGTCGCGATGAACGGATGCGACTATTCGGATAGGCAACTCGCACCCGTTCGCTGGCCAAGGCAATTGGGCAAATTGCCTATAAATATTAAGCATTGGGAGAGTTTTCGCACATACAGAAAACCCAAGAAATTCTCAGAAAAGTCTTAAGAGCGATTGTAAGAATAAAAAGGAAAAAGAGGAGAGTTGGCTTATCGGTCTAAGGAAGCGGTTAGCCGGAAGCGATCTCGGATTGTAGCAAAGGGTCGAGCATGGATCCATCTGCGACTAAGGATCGCAGCAAGAAGGCAGAAACGCATAAGGTGCATGCACAGACCGTCCTGTTCGGATCCACGACTCTCGGTCAAGCTGAGCGGTGCGATGGACTGGCTTGTGACTGATCGTCTCTCTCTCTCTCTCTCTCTGCTTAATTAAATTCATTATCTGCTTGTCCGCTCAATCGGCCATATTTGGCCTGATTGGCAGTGAAGAGATCGGGTCGCGATTATGGCCTTAACACATCAGCGACACGGTTAGTCTTGCCTGATTGATGATGAATGGAAAAGGTAAACTGTTGTAGGTATGAAATCCAAGAGGTATGTCGAGCAAATAATTTTGCATGGTTATCCAGATGTCGCAACGCATCATGATTTGTAAAAAGAACAACCTCTTGGTGTCCAGGTAATGACGCTAATGCTTAATGGCTTGGACGATCTCATAGATTTCGACGTCATATGTGCTGTAACGACCCCACAAACGAGCCAATTTTCGCTGAAGAACGCAATAGGACGACCATCCTAACTAAGTACCGCACCAATACTCAGTTTAGAGAAATCACAATGAAGCTCAAAGGTCTTTCAAAAGTCCTGCAGCATTAGTATAGCGTCGTTGTTGCGGGACTACATACCCCAAGAAAAGAACCTCCGAAACTCTAAATTCACATTTATGTTGGGCTGCAAACAATTGCTCTGTTCGCGAAAAAAAACCCTTTCGGATATGATTCACGTGCTCGATGAGGGATGAGCTGAAGATGAGTATATCGTCGAAGTATACAATGACGAAGCGTCCAATGAATGGTCGCAATGCTTGGTTCATGATGCGCATAAAGGTGCGTGGAGCATTTGAAAATCCGAAAGGCATCACTAACCACTCAAAAAGTCCCTCCCTCATTTTGAAAGATATCTTCCATTCGTCACCTGGCTTAATGTGTATCTGGTGATACCTAATTTTCAGATCGCTATTGGGGAAGATTTTAGCAGCTCCAGTCTGATGCAAACGGTCGTCAAGATGCGGTATCGGAAATCTGTAATGCACCGTCATCTTGTTAATTGCGCGACTGTCCATGCACATACGCCAAATTCCATCTTTTTGGGATCAAAAGAGCAGGAACCGCATACAGACTAAGGATTTCACGTATATGTCATTTGCGCAACAAATCTTTCACCTTGCGGCGCAAATCTTCGTGTTCGACCGGACTCATCCTGTAATGCGGTCGGTTAGGTAGTTTCGCCCCTGGAGTAAGGTTGATTTGATGTTGGATCTCCCGTAAAGGAGGAATACCTTCTGGTAGCTCGAGTGTAAACACATCTATAAACTCGTCGATAAGGGACAGCAACTGAGATGTCGGTTTCGAGCTCAATATTCGATCGATGGATGATGGGATTAATGCAAATGCCAGTCCCTCCGTACACAACTATGTGACAAAATCAACATACAAACAAATCAATGTATTATGGCGATGAGAAGGTGGAGGTCGTGGAGGAGGGGTTTCTGTTGGCGGGGACGGTGGTGCTGCAAAAGCTTCCTTCTTTGATGACAACAAGACAATTTGGTGTGTCTCCCAAACTAATTTATATGTGTTTTAAACTCCAATATCACAATAGGTGTGATCTTTGTAGTGTGGAACAATCAAAAAAGAAACTAAAGCGTGATGAGTGATCCGGACGCTAAGGTTCTCACACAACCAGCCCAGACTGTAAGGAGCTGGGTGATTTTCGCGTGTAATTCCTAACTTATCCATAGGTTCTTCAGATATTACATTGCGGGAACTACCCGGATCGATGACGAATGTGAAAATACGACCGCGAATGTGCAAGTGGAGCGGAAGATAATAGTGCGCAGCCACCGAACATCATGTTTCCGTGGTGTAATGCATGAACGTCGAGCCACCAAAAGATGGCTTTTATCACCGCTAGTATGTTGGATAATGTTGTCGTGCTGTTCTTCATCCTCGCACGAGTCATAGACCGGAGTATCATCCACAGCTCCGCCCTCAACAATTAACCCACGACGGGTCTGGTTAGGACACGCCATCTGTCGGTGCCTTGTTTCTCTGCAGGCATAACACTTCAAAGTGTTGGGTCGCGTTGAACGCCATAAGGATTGCTCGTTCCCTGGTGGAAGTGTGCAAGGTTGAGCATTGGCGGAATCAAGGTCATATGTGACAGGAGTGGTATTTTGTTCATGCGCCTTTAGACAAGCAGATTGAGTGCTTCAAGAAGATGAACGTTGTTGTTGTTTGAATGTTTCAGCACGCCAATTTGCTTCAGCGACTTGATAGGCTCAAAGTTTTACCCTATACTAAACTGCAAGTGAACAGCAATGTCAAAGTAGTATATAGGGTTATCGAATCCACAGGGACACTTGGTCTCAATAGATCAGAACAGTAGAGACTAATACTAGAAATAAGCAATGTGATTGAATTAAAAGCGGTACGAGAAAGTAAATCAGTAGCAGAGATTAACGGTTGTGAAGGCAAGTAATTAAAAGCGTCAAGCCTAGGGTATTCTCAGGAAATCAGACAAGCAGACAGTTCATTCAGCAAGGATCTAATTAAGCACAGTTCTAGAACTCAAAACACAGATATAGAATTAACCAAATTCCTTTGCGATAATTCTCTAAGTCTAAGTGCAGCAAACCAAACTTTCGTTTGCGAGAACTAACAGATTAAACTAGCATTAATCCCAAGTTTGATATGTTCACAATTATCCTAAACCAAACTTCCGTTTGCGCAAAGTTTAATTGCCCAATTTAATTAGTTCAGATTCCTAAACCCCACTTCCGTGACGTATTTAGCAACCTAAGATCTAGATTCTAATTGATCAGGTTAGAACTAGCTTTAAGCACAATTAAATTGAAGAACAGATATAGTTTGAATCCTTAACTGAATTTGAACAAGTCTAGCAAGTCATGAAATCCTATGTGAGAAACCCTAAACCTGACTAGGAATCTACTCAGACATAGATAATGAAAACATAATCATAGAATGAATAAATTGCATAAAAGAATAATAGTAAAAGGGGTTCGAAATCTTCTCCAAATACAGATGAAGTAATAGGTTCAGATCAGCCCCAAAAGCTCTAAAAATCCTCTGCTCTTAATTATGAAAACGTAAGTAAAATAAACACCAAAATCCTCTATATATAGGCCTAATCTCGGCTGGGGCTTCTGTGTAAATACTGGAACTATCTTGGGCATCTTTGCAAATCTTCATATCTTCATTAAACCGACGTGTACGGCCATATCGCTAGTGTGTCGACCGATGCACAAGGTGTGTCGGTCGATGCATGATCAATAAATCGGACAGTGACTTAAGCTCTCGGCCAAAACGTCTCAAAAGTCCCAAAATGCTCCAAATATCTCCAATTAGCTCCAAACCTGATTAAACCTGTAAAAGACTCTAAACAAAGACAAAAGACACTAAAAACACATCTATATCATGGTCTAAAATGGGTAAAAACCATGATATATCAACTCCCCCACACTTAGCCTTTGCTTGCCCTCAAGCAAAACATAGAACTAAAACATGGTGAAGAGGTTTGAAAACTCTTCAGAAACTCATTTCATCCTAGAAGCTACAATACTCAGATTCCCCTTAGTAAACCACTGCAAGAATCAATCACAGGATATCAAGACCACAATGTACTTCCCCCACACTTAGCAACTGTCCTAGGTAAACTCCACAATCACATTCAAGCATTCAAATTCTCCCTACTGACTTCTGCAAGTATTTAAGTGCGGTCTCACCTAAGGAGTATCGATCAAAGGGCACATGGATTCTTACCTTATCAGCTCTAGACCACCATACTATCTTTCTCTAGTCCCTTTCTTCTCTTTCCCTTCTTTAACAACTGATTTTTCCCCACTGGGTATCATTTTATTTTTTTTATCAGTGTTCTTCCCGTTATGGGGTGTACTTTGGACACATTCCATGGATCACATGAGAGATAATAGTGTTTGCTACTATTCCCATGACCACTTCGGAGTTACCAACTCATCCTCAGTTTATTATCTTTTTCTTTTTTTTACTTTACAGAAGGGGAGAAGGGAACTAAATAGGATAGGTTGACAGGCTGTGTCAGAACTAACAAGGGAATCCGACACAAAGTATACCAAGCCCTTAGGTGAGAAATCTAAGTCAATATTAAGGTTGAAGTCAGTAAAGGATCCTCTGATACCTGAAGTGATGTGGGTGTTCCCAGTAGGTTGATCTGTGATGGGGTTTTCTAATAGTCATAGATAGATCCTGCAACTTCATCCCAATGGTTACTTAAGTTCCTGCAAGTCTTGTAAATCTTCTCAGAAAATCATAGTTTCTTACTTAAACAATTTTGACTCAATAAAACAAAAATTTTTGAAAAACGGACTGACTCTTAAGAAAACAGAAAACAAAAGTCAGTAGCACCTCCCCCACACTTAAGACACAATGTCCCCAGTAGTGTCCAGCGAAGGATCGGTAAAAAGAAAATAAAAATCGAAAAGGTGAAATTATGTCTGTCGGGTTACCTCTGTCGCGAAGCATCGATCGTTGCACTAAGTGCATCGACCGTTACTTGGCGATTTTCGTGTATAGTCGATTGTTTCTCAGGACCGCAACGATCGCTGCAATGTGATTCCTTTCGTGTTGTGACGATCGACACAGAAGTGCGTCGATCGTTGCACTGCGATTTAACCGAGACCTGCAAACATAAACTCGCCAGAAACAAAAACAAACGTAAAATCCTAACAAAAACACCAAAAATTAAGTAGAAAAACACCAGTACCTAATGGTGGGTTGCCTCCCACCCAGCGCTTGTTTAAGGTCAATAGCTTGACCGGACGGATGGGAATTTTCAAGTACCAGGAGGTCCTGACAGAGACCTTTTCTGTCTCTGTTCAAGTCTCCTCATCCAAGGTGGTGAGTAGGCTGTTTCGGAATGCTCATGTCCAAGAAAAGATGGAGTGAAATGTGCTCCAGGATCTATAACCATGGTATGATCAGGCTGCTCAAAATCTGCGTCCCTTATGGTGAATGTCTGCCCATCTATCAGTGGCTTTCGCAGCTTATCCATCTCATAGTGCAGTGGTTCATCTCCCAGATGGAGGTCTATCAAGCTGTTCCTAACATCAATCAACGCTCCTGCTGTAGCCAAAAAGGGTCTCCCAAGCAATAATGCTTCATCCGGATCACAGTCATATCTCAGCACAAGGAAGTCCGTTGGAACTAAGTAGTTTCCAACTCTCACCGGAATGTCCATAAGGAGTCCTTCAGGAACTCGTATGGACTGATCAGCTAGGACAAGAGAAGTCCTAGTAGGAGTAAAATCCAGCATACCCAGCTTCTCTGCCACGGAGTAAGGCATCAAACTTCCAGCAGCTCCTAAATCACACAGAGAACGCCTAAAGCTATCCTCAAAGATAGAACAGTCCAGCACAAAGACTCCAGGATCAGATAGCTTCTTCGGGACCTTAGTTAGCAGAACATCACTAATATGCTGAGGAACTATTATCACCCAGTCTTTCAGATCATCATCCAGGGGCAACATCTTGTTCAGGTACCTTTGCACACACGGATGATAAGGTGGATCATCAGAAGTTGGAATTTCTTCCAATTCTTCACCAATCCCTTCTAATTTCTTCAGCTCTTCAATCTCTTGCCTTATCACTTCAGACACTGAGGAGTGTTGTCTAAAGATCTGCTCGTAGATCTCCTGTTGAGTAATCTCAGAGGCTCCATTGAATAGGCGATCAAGCTCCAAGTCATCATCTATGCTATTATCATCCGATGGTTCTGTCTGTTCACTCCCTGCAACGACCGACACTAAGGGTGTGTCGATCGTTGCCATCCCGACGGGTGTATCGATCGGCACAGATGTTGCATCGATCGACGCACTGCAGCAGATTTCACCCGAGAGTTTTTCACAAATATCCGAAAATTCCTGTTCTGTCACCAACTCAGCTGTACTTAGCTCAAATCTTTCACCTAGGTGAGATCCATCATTAATGTACACAGACCAGGCCTTAACATGAGTGTCTGCCACTCCCTTTCCCTTCAGTGAGCTGGACATCTGGTTCACCTGAGTGTCCAACTGCTTCATGTGAGTGCTCAGAGACTCAAATTTCCCATTGAGGTCTTCATAGACAGCGTCCAACTTCTTGTTGCAGTCCACAGAAATCTTGGTCTGACTCTCAATCAGTTGTTCCATCATAGCCTCCATTTTGCTCTCATGGGATGTAGGCGCAGGAGGAGTCTGATAGGATGTAGATCCATAGGTTATCTGAGTACCTTGTCCATAGGTCTTCTGAAAACCACCAGTCTGTCCACCATTGGAGAATCTGTTCCCCTGTTGATTACCAAATCTATTACCTTGGAAACCAGAACCTCCTATGAAATTCACATCTTCTTCCTGAGTTTCCTCCTCAGTCTGAATCACCTCTACATCTTGGGCAAAGTGGACAGCTTTCTTACTAGTCAGGAGATTGTAGACTGTGTCCAATCTGGATCTTATATTAGCTATATCAGAATTCTCTACAGTTCCACCAGATTTCTTCCTCCTTTCATCCATTGTCTTGCAACTGTTGCTGCCAATCAGGTTCTCAATCAACTGCTTAGCTTGTGTAGGAGTCCTGGTGTTGAAATTAGCATTACTGGAATTATCCAGCGCAGTCTGATAAGGGAGATCTATGCCTCTGAAGAAAATACCAATCAGCTGTACCTCTGTGAATCCATGGTGTGGACAGTCACGCTGATACTGCTTAAATCTCATCCAGGCAGTCTTCAAGGGCTCCACAGCTCCTTGGGAAAAGGTGAGTATGTCCTGTCTGGACTGATCCGAGCGCGCATCATCATAAAAGTGACGCAGGAACTCACTCTTTAAGGCTGCCCAAGTAGTATACTGACCAGGTGCCAGTTGTCTCAGCCATGCACTAGCGTCTCCAGCAAGACTGTGCGGAAATAGCTTAAGGAACAGATAGTCCGGGCATACTCCTTCATACTTCATGCCAGTGACTATGTCCTCAAACTTGTCAATGTGATCCATAGGCTGCTCTGCTTGAAGACCATGAAAAGCAATCTGTCTCATCAGCTGGTAGTAGATGGTCTTTACCTCAAAATCATTCCTCTCAAAAGCAGGAAGCACTAGAGCTGCTCGGTTCGCATGAAACTCATCAGGTCTGTTGTAATCAGCTAGTGTCCTCTCATGAACCACCATCTCTCTACTTTGGGCCTGTCCTTGACCCTGGTTTTGGTTCAGCTCCTGTCGCTGTTGCTCAGGAGGATCAGGGATGACATTCCCTTCAGCATCAACCCGATGCCCAGCAGCATTGTATGGGTTGTTATCTTGGTCCCTCAGGGTACCTTCAGCATCTGGTATCAAGATCAGACGTTCTCGAACCATTCTCTCTCTCTTTTCTCTTCTGATAGTCCTCTCTAGACGTCCAAGTTCCTCTAGTCCGAGATTAAGCAAGCTCGAGTTCGGATTACTTCGAGTTTTCTGCGTTGGCATAAACTGTTTGTAATCGTCCAGCAACGATCAATGCTATCAGTGCAACGATCGATTCAATCTCAGAATCGTCTAGTGACGATCGACGCAAGCTATGCAACGATCGACGCAAGGCGAAATTCGTACCTGCGACAGAGAGAAATCAGAGAAAAAGTTAGTAAAATAAAAACAGAACGAAAAAAGCAAAAACAAAAAGAAAAATTTCTAGTAGAAACCCTAAGTTCGGTCCTATCGAAGACTCTAAGAGTCCCCGGCAACGGCGCCAAAAACTTGATAGGCTCAAAGTTTTACCCTATACTAAACTGCAAGTGAACAGCAATGTCAAAGTAGTATATAGGGTTATCGAATCCACAGGGACACTTGGTCTCAATAGATCAGAACAGTAGAAACTAATACTAGAAATAAGCAATGTGATTGAATTAAAAGCGGTACGAGAAAGTAAATCAGTAGCAGAGATTAACGGTTGTGAAGGCAAGTAATTAAAAGCGTCAAGCCTAGGGTATTCTCAGGAAATCAGACAAGCAGACAGTTCATTCAGCAAGGATCTAATTAAGCACAGTTCTAGAACTCAAAACAAAGATATAGAATTAACCAAATTCCTTTGCGATAATTCTCTAAGTCTAAGTGCAGCAAACCAAACTTTCGTTTGCGAGAACTAACAGATTAAACTAGCATTAATCCCAAGTTTGATATGTTCACAATTATCATAAACCAAACTTCCGTTTGCGCAAAGTTTAATTGCCCAATTTAATTAGTTCAGATTCCTAAACCCCACTTCCGTGACGTATTTAGCAACCTAAGATCTAGATTCTAATTGATCAGGTTAGAACTAGCTTTAAGCACAATTAAATTGAAGAACAGATATAGTTTGAATCCTTAACTGAATTTGAACAAGTCTAGCAAGTCATGAAATCCTATGTGAGAAACCCTAAACCTGACTAGGAATCTACTCAGACATAGATAATGAAAACATAATCATAGAATGAATAAATTGCATAAAAGAATAATAGTAAAAGGGGTTCGAAATCTTCTCCAAATACAGATGAAGTAATAGGTTCAGATCAGCCCCAAAAGCTCTAAAAATCCTCTGCTCTTAATTATGAAAACGTAAGTAAAATAAACACCAAAATCCTCTATATATAGGCCTAATCTCGGCTGGGGCTTCTGTGTAAATACTGGAACTATCTTGGGCATCTTTGCAAATCTTCATATCTTCATTAAACCGACGTGTACGGCCCATCTCGCTAGTGTGTCGACCGATGCACAAGGTGTGTCGGTCGATGCATGATCAATAAATCGGACAGTGACTTAAGCTCTCGGCCAAAACGTCCCAAAAGTCCCAAAATGCTCCAAATATCTCCAATTAGCTCCAAACCTGATTAAACCTGTAAAAGACTCTAAACAAAGACAAAAGACACTAAAAACACATCTATATCATGGTCTAAAATGGGTAAAAACCATGATATATCACGACTATGGTGGGACCAAATAGTGTCATTGCAACCTGTAATTGCTGACATAGTCCTCCGGTAAATTGCGAAACCAGTTGAGTTTGGGTGTCGTAAATCATTGTCCGAGTAAGTAATAACGAGAACTCTGCGTATTCATCAACAGAACGAGAACCTTGTCTTAGATTTTGAAGACGAGGGTACATTGTTCTGTAAAATTTATGGGGCAAGAAAATGGCGCTTAGGTGTTTACGTAAATTTTCCCAAGTTGTAATTGGAGATTTACCATTCCACAGGCATGTTATCTTCATATGTTTCCACCACAAAAGCGGAACACGGCGATCCTGTGGAACTTGTTTGAAATCAAGGATTTCTTCCACGGTAACCAACCAATCCAAGAGTGTATCTACTCGGACTCCCCCATGAAACTCAGGAATGTCAACTGGGAAACCAGATTCCAATGGTTGACTTTTGTTAATAACACGATCACCAACGTTGTGGCGCGGATGATCATGTTGTTGTTCATTGACATGATACTCGTGCCTAGCGAACGGGTTATCGGCAGCCTCTATTTTTCGATCGTCGAACAAAGTATTGTGACCCTTCAATATTTGCGCAAGCAAGTCTCCCATCTCCATAATGGAGGGCTGAATCGAGCTCTGCATATCCTCCTGCATCGCCAATAAAGTCTGTCGCAACACAGCGCAATCAGAATTTGTGGATTCACGTGGAGCGTTTGTTGCGGCTGCGGGTTTCTTTGGAGGCATTGTGAGAGAATTAGTAATCCCAAAATGCTCCGTATCTGATACCAGTTGATAGAAAAGCGGAAGCTACAATATCGGTGTTGTTCAACTATGGCTACAAGAACAGGGTGAACTCGATCAAGAGATGGTCTCATGTCGAAGAGGTCGGGTTTTAGGTCAAGAGTACTGCTCTTAGTGCTTGTAAAAGCTTTTTGAATTTGCTATTAGCTTAATAAAAATTAGATGTCAAGTACAAAATCCCTACATATTGTACTAATCGAGGAAATCTTAATAGAATAATTAACACCATATATTTGGGGATTTAGAGTTATCCCTTTAAGTAAACACCAAAACACAAAATAAGAAGTTAATGTGGTCTTTATGTAAAGACCATCGAATAATCCGCTGCATCTCACTACAAAAAGCTAAACCCCACTTCGACAAACCAAAAATAACAATCAATATCCAAAAAAACATAAAAATAACACAAAACGGTTACATGTTACCTCCCCATGAGATAACACATAACATGTTAATTAAAAGCACAAAAGATGGAAACCGAAGACACTACATAACGTGTGCCCTCGATTAGACTTAATCTAAAATTCTTATCTAATGCTTTCTAACACCATGAGCCTCAATTGCGAACTCGGTAACTTCCTCAAGAATATCTAGATCGTAGCCAAACTGCATACGACTCGAACATCCAAGACTCGTACTTGTAAACCAAAATACTACATATAGGACATTTTCTCTATTATTCGATATGCGGTGACTCGGACTACCCCTATTTCATGATAGCCAAAGCTTCCAACATGCTCGGACCTAGGTCATGATCTCGTCTCTCTGAGCTCTGACACCCACTACAAGAAAACAACATTTTTACGACTGCAGTTTTAATCGCAGAATAGTCGTTAAACGCGGTAAGAGATAGACAGTAAGAGAAAAATAATTAAATAAAGAACATGAGATGACTTTATAAACATTGATTTTGAAACATGTTACTTTACCTGAGGAAAGATGTTGTTATATTCATCTGTTGAGATCTTCTGAGGTCGCAGTTCTTTGCAATGCTTTTGCAGTCCTTTGTGATGTTAACCATGTCTTTCATATGTCATTTATAGATCTCCTCAAAAAATGTTTTAGAAGAAAGTTATGAATGGTTTGGCCATGTCTCAAATGATACAACAACATTCTTGTAAACGCTCAGACACTCGAACTTAACAAAACACATTAATGAGTTAAGCAGAGACGTCAAACTCAATTTTGTGCTAACTATAAGATTAACATCCTAACCATCAGCCTCTAACTCATCAAACACTCAGTGAAAAAAAACCAACTTATCCAGACTGTGGAGAACATATTCAAGCTCATCTGGGAATATAGGAGTCGTTTACAATCTGTAGAACCAAAATTAATTGTTCCAACACAAGTAAATCATAAGCAAACCAATAATCACATTCAGAAGCTGTCCCGTTTCAAACGTGAAGCAATGCAGAAGCAAACTAGACGGTTTAACACACACACATACGTCATATATACTTGTACATGTAGGCATTGTTTCACGGTGGGTTTTGTGATTGAGAGATTCAAGGAAGAGTTTGAGACAGTCGATAGGGTTTCGGCCAAAGTTAGCAATGAAATTGAGAGCCTCGAATAAGAGGTTCAAAGAAGAGATCAGTTTGAGATGGGTGGGCATAGAAGAGGATTCAGAGAGAGATTATAGAGATGATTCGAAGGAGATTTATGAAACAGGGAAGAACATAATAAAATCAGGGTTTGACGTATTTGATAATTTCTCGGCATTTTCTCGAAAATTCTTGGGTTTAGGCGGGTAATTGAAATTTTTTGGGTTATAAAATTGGGTTTTGATTTCCCGGACTAATTTGGAAAATTGTTTGAATTTTTACCCACTCGTAGGCGTAACTAGTCGTAATATATTGCTTTGATTGGGGTCGCAAAGAGACACACTCCACGTAACATGAAGTCTCTCTCTCTATCTCTCTCTCTCTCTCTCTCTCTCTCTCTCTCTCTCTCTCTCTCTCTCTTTCTCTCTCTTTTGAAGCGGCACTCAAGGCAAATTATTAAAACCCTCTTTTCTTGTGACTTTCTTTAATTCAAGTCCATTATTTGGTGGGGGGAGTTATTTCGTCGCAATAATCATCTTCCTCACTAACTTTTCTCCCACTATCATTCTCTCTGAAACGGAACCAAAACACAATGGTCCATTACAACTACATAGCAGAAACACAACCTAACAGAGCCGAAACCGGTTGGTGCTTTAGAGTTAAGATTTTCTACGTCTACCCATACTATGTATTTGCAGATGTACCATATTGGAGTTACATCATGGCTGACCAGAGAGTAAGTGAAAAATATTTAACAGTTTTCGGCATGCAAGACTGCACTGGTTCTGACCATATGATCTTCATGCTTTCACTTATGCGCAGGGAAGAAAGATAGAAATGGTCATTTATCCAAGTGAATTAAATAACTTCTATGGACTCGAGAAAAATGAAGGCAAGTGGATTGAGATATATGGAGTTGGGGTAGTCCGAGCGGATCCAGGTTTTTGTCCAACAAAGTCTAGCCATTGACTTGAAGTCACGGAATACACTGAGATTGAACTTATCGAGCCTTTGGACACCAAGCACTACATGGAATTTGTTAGTTTCCTCCATATTTGTGACATAAAAACAGACAGAGACGATCCTATATGTAAAAACTATCGAAAGTTTCCAAATTTTCAATGTTTTTTAGTTTTTTTTTGCCATTGAACCAATTTCTTAGGTTTGACCTAACGCTCAGTCAATTTGTAATGTCGGATCTTTCATTTTTATAACAATATTTACATATGTAGCAAAAAAAAATTCTTATCTAATCGTGAAACTCTAAATAACAACACATATCTTGTGTAGACACGGTGGGCGTTGTCTCGATTATATGCCCCCTTAAACTTGATTCCCTTAACCCTGGAAGGACAAGGAAAGTGTTTCACCTCAGAGACGCCATGTAAGTGCATGTTTTTGGAAATGTAGCAGTAAACACCATGACAAAAAAAATGATTAAAGTGTGTGGCATTCGATAATAAGAACAGTTGATTAGGATAGTTCTCATTAACTTCTCTTATTTATAATAGGAACAATAAGTTAAAGTGTGTGGCTTATGGAAAATATGCGGTTGACTTCTGGCCTGAATATTTAAAGACTAAGGGTCCAAAAAAGATCGTGGTGCTCAAGATGTGGAGGACCAGTCGGACTGGAAGTAACTGTTTTAACATTTTGCATTAGTTTATATATAATAGTTTAGGATAGTTCGGTAAGGTTCTTGTTTTATATAGGTGAACCTGATGAGACATGGGTTGAGACTGTGGAAGGCTTATCAAACTACATGTTCAATCCGCTAATTAAGGAGGTTCAAGAACAGCTAGAGGCCCCTGACACTGATGTTGCCGGAAGCAATGTTATTGTTCTTATCTAAATCTCATGTATAATTTAGTGTTTGTAACTTGAAAATCTTAACTTTTTATTATGCTTTCAGTTTTAATATGCTTATTGAACCTTATTAATTATACATTCATGTTTAATATTTCCATTTAATAATTGGTAGGCATATTTTAGTAAGAAGTGATTAATATATAGTAACTTATCAAGTTTATCATTTTTCAGAAAAACGTATCTAATATATGATTGGAACATAACCGTATACATAATATTACTAGGTGGTCGACCCGCACGCATATGCGGGTAATGCTTTGTTTGTTAGTTATTTTATGTGTATTTTTCGCTTAGTGGCAAGACAATACGTGATTTTAGGGTTTTTTTGGGTCGAGATGGTATAAGATTTAATTCATCATTTTATATGCACATCGGATTCTTACATTTGGATGCATTAAATAATAATTATATACATATACGAGTAATAATTATAGCATTGTATGTATGGAAAATTAACAGTAGTAGATAAACAATAGTAAATTTTTTGGACTTATTTTTGGTTTCATATTTGTATATTAAGAATTTTTCGGTGACACTGAAGGCACCTCTTCTTCCACCAATGAATGTGCTCGGCGTGACTGGAATGTCATGTCGCTTTAAATCAGGATTAGTTTGATAACCGTTATTTCTTCCCCTAAAAATATATAGCCTCTCTTTTCATCATTCTTCTCCATCCTCACTTCTTCCCTCCCTTTTGCTTCTAACAAAGCTTCGCTTCATTTTCTATCGAATATCTTCATTTCTTCCTTAAACATGCTGACATGTTCTTATTTTGTTTGGATCTGTGTCGACCTCCGGAGTCATGCATGAACAACACCGGAACGATTATTCTCCTCAAGATAATGTAACCTATGAGTCTTGCGAAGTCAAACGGCGAAATTTTCTTTCACGAAAGGCAACTCGGCGGCGAGATGATTGTTTGAGATCGATTCCTTTGGGTTCCTTTATCTTGAAGAGAACATTGGTTATGGTGTTGATTTCATAACATTTCATATCTCATCGATGGCCTTGCTGGGAGAAGACAACGCAATCGTCAATCGAGAAAGCGGTTCAGTTTTTGGCGGAAAGAAACTGATATCACAACTCAAGAAATTAGTTTAGCTCTTTTTATTTTTCTTAGTTCGACTTGTAATATAAGTGTTTGAGGATAAATAAAACGATTTATAATTCGTGTGTACTTGTAATATTAGTTTAGCTTATTCACATGTGTACTCGCCTATGAAAAAATGTCGGAATATATAAACTAGAGTTATGGAGATTGAAATCTTACGTTACAAAGATTTGTAATTCGTTTTACAAAGATTTGTAATTCTATTAAAATCTTATGTTATATTGGGACATGTAAGGAACTCTACATTTTTACTAGTTACAATTTTGATCAAAATTTACTCATTACACTTAACTTTGAAAAAAACATATTGTATATCAAACAGATTCTTAACAACAACCATACTCACATTGTATTTCAAAATACCATGTTCTTTTGAGCCCATGCAACCCATAAGGAACCAGTATCATAAAAAGAAACCAAATCAGCTTTAAATTGAACACCTTATTTTATTTTATTTTTTTGAACTTTTGAACACTTTATTTGAAATACAAATAAGTTAGGCGACGCAAAACAAGACTTCCAGAAGCCTTTGAAGTACATACTTTTTCCCAAGAGGCTTTCACATTCCTTGCTGAATTAGGAGCACCACTCCACAAAGGCATTGCAAATATTCTCAATAGTTTCAACACATTTGGCAGGAAGCAGAAAAAACAAAGCCCAAAAATTAAGTGTTGTATAACACCGAGAGAATTAAATCCAATCTCCCCGCAAAAGAAAGACATTTTACTGTCCAGGAGGAGATCCGGCTAAAAGCTTTGTCAATCAAAGGCTGGTAGTCTTGAGGTAGAAGTTTATGCTGCAGAAGGGGAAGGCCTAGCTATCTTACCGGTAAAATCCCTTGGACCAACCCAATCATGTCTCCCATATCTCTAAAAAGAGCAAGATTCCCTCCATCAAGAAACAGCCGAGACTTTTGCAAACTCATAGCAAGACCATATTGATGATGGAAGATCGAAATAATGTCGATAATAGCACCCCAAGGATCTGTTAGAACCATCAAAGAAAATGATCATGTCATATGTGAAGCTCAAGTGAGTAGTTAGTGGATCTTGAGCATTTGGACTAGCAGATAAAAGATTCTTGTGAACTGCCTAAGATTCTTGTGAACTGCCTAATCCAAGAGCTTCAAAAGGATATTCATGATGAGTACAAAAAGAGATGAGGATATTGGATCGCCTTGCCTTAATCTTTTTTCTCATGGAAGTTCCCGACCAGTTCACCCATTAAGACCACGGAGTAATAAGGCGAGGTTATGCAGGCTTGAATCCAAGAAATAAAAACTGTCGGAATCTCAAAGGCAAGCAAAATTTTCAGAATAAACTCCCCATCAACATTATTATATGCTTTGGTGTTGTTAGTTTGCAGTCATCCCCTAGAAATCAGTCCCTCCTTGTTGAAGTCTGAAACCAATTCCGATGCAAGAAAGATATTTTCACAAAGCAATCTTCCCTTTACGAAACAAAACTGATTATGTTGAACAACAGCCGTAGTAATCTCTTTAAGGCTGGCACCAATAATGCGTGAAATGACCTTTTAAATTGTATTATACAGAGAGATTGGCGGAAAATATGTTATCTTATCCGCTCCTTGGACCTTCGGAATTAAAGCAATGGTTGTGGAGTTAACTTGACGATGGAGCTGCGGGTTGTTTAATAAATATTTGACCGCCTTGATCAAATCAGGTCCAACAGTATCCCACATACTAGTAAAGAACTATGCAGTAAACCCCTACAGATCAGGGACTTTGTTCTTTGGAAAAGCAAACACAGTAGCATGAATCTCATCATCAGACGGCAAACCAACTGAAGAGGAGGCTAAAATGCTAAACAACGGAAATGATGAATCGCTAGGATATCAAAAACAAATAATAGCTTGAAACCATTTCCTTAATTTGATAAGGATCTGGGATTTCCACATCATGTATCTAAGAGAGAAAATGACATTACGAGCAAGTTGTGCCTTCACAAGACTAATGAAAAATCCTTGTATTTGATCACCAGCTGAACATCATTTTTCATATGTCTGATAATAAATATTTGCAAACTATTTTATTAGAAGTTGGTATCTATTTTTCACTTGCAAAGTTCCATGAAATAAATTGTTGAATATAATTAATAAACTTGCAGCCAATCTCTAGAAAAATGTTAATATTGTCATATATCCAAAAAAAAAAAAAAAAAGAGATCTTTGGCTGAGGAATGAGGACCGGAAAGTTTTGGACGATGTAGACAGGAGTGGGGGCATATGCCCCCAATCTTTTTAAACATATACTTACCGAAATTGTTATTAGGGGTAGGGGCATATGCCTTCAATCATTCTAATATACTTACTGAAATTATTATTAAGCTCAGATGCTAAATTCGTATTGGGTTTGATTGATAAAAGTAAAACGATAGAGAGAAAAAAGACAGATGGGTGAGAGAGAAAGAAAAAGAATGAGATCACACGGGATTTTTATTCTTCTTAATTTTGCAGTGAGAAACTTTTAACCTTTATATAGTTATGCAGTAGAACTTTAGTAGGATTTTTTTTTCCTTTTCATCTCTTTTGATTGGTGAAAAACTCACAGAATTCAGAGGGGGTAAAAAATTCTCCATTTCCCTTCCTTGTATTTAGGTTATATAATCAGACCTATTACTTCTTTTATTGTGATAATTTCTACCGGTTAAAATTTTTAACTGCTCCTACTTACAGTTAGTTCGAGTCTTCTTTTGTTTTATTTTAAAAATATTATCTTCCATCAATAAAAACAAATTTTTGATACTGACGTTTGGTTATTGAACTCAATGTATTATTTAATACAAAAAGAAGCACTTATGAGATGTATTTATTTTCCATCCTCTTAATCTCAAACTTGCCCTTGAACCAAGTCCCTTTTGTTGGGCGATAAGAAACTAAAAGATTAATTCATTGGACCATGAAATGATTGTGAGCCGTCGGATGTTGGTTAGCTTTAAGCAAGGTAAGGCGTGATTTAGACACATGTACATTATCGATGAAGATTCAGGCAATTCAAAGGATTCGTATGTTGGTACACGTGTTCATTGATCACAACCCTAATCCAGTCAACGATGGTCGGTCCATTAGCATTCACATCCCCACTCTTCATGATGAGGATTTGGCCAATTTCGGAGAAGACGAGGCAGATTCATTAGCGATGGTCGTCAGAAAAGTTAATGATGATGACGATGTCCCGATGGCTCGGCAACCAGTGCCAAGGAGGTCAAAGAAACCATAAACCCATAAGGTAAGAGCTAAGGAAATTTTTGCTAAATTAAAGAAGCCAAAAAAATTTATAGTTCCTCGGGTCATCCTGAAGACGAAATGTACTGAGGATACTCATATTTGGATCGAGGCGTATTGTGCTATTGTTCCTGGACTTTAGATTCGTCTTCCTTCTGACGACAAAACACCATGGCATGCTATAGACGGTTCATGAAGATTCATATGTGGTTTCTTATGCCAAATCTATTCGTCTCTTATTGCGAGGAGAGGAAGATTGTGATTTCCCAACTATTTCTCGGAGAGATTCGCAATATGGTCGGCACCATGGTTTTTTCTGCCGAATGCAATGTTGATATGAGTCTTTGGTTCTTCGAGTAGATCTCAATAATATTTGGGCAATATTTGGGCCACTGAGACTCGCTATGTAAACATGAGGCCGCGATATGTTGCCAACCGAGACGAATGTGTGGTAAGATCATTATTTTTATGCAAGGGTTAATAAGGCGTCGGTTCCTGATCCGAACAGACCATAAAGAACGAAATGGAATCATAATCATGGTACTGTTCACGCCATGCTCATGTTCATTCCCTTTTGTTGACTAACTCATACTCAGTTTTTATTTTGTGGATCGTCATTCTTTTACAGCTCCGCCTCCAAATGGCTTTGTTCTGTTTGGTTCTATATTTTTATTGGTATTGACTTCTTCTTTCTTGTAGGTGATTGGCGTTTGCGTTCTGTCAGTCTTTGAACGAGCTAAACAACGCGTCTATACGCTATTATTCCAAAGAACAGAGGAGACGGAGAACCAACATGGGTCGCATAGAAATTGAAATTATGGATTATGTTGATGAGAATCTTGTAGAGGATCAGATCCACGCTAGCAATCAGAGCCGAGATGGTGATCGTCCCAGCGAGGAGAATCAGCAAGTGGTTGTTTGGACATCGCATTATGTGGATCAACGGTCTCGTGATGATATTTCAAGGCAAGTGAGTGAGGAAATGGAAGTGGATGCTGAGAGGAGGAGGAGAAAAGGAAGAAGAGGAAGAAGAGCTCGGCCCTGATAATGTTAATATTACTGATTCCCGCAGAGATGATGCGGAGAATGAGGCTTAGATCAAAGAAGTTGAAGGAGATGCTCATGAGGCATCTTAGAAGGAAAAGAAGAGGAACAAAAATGAGGTTTCTGAAGGAGGTAATGTCGCCGAGCATACTGATGCTGAGGCAACGAGAAAATTTGCCGAATAATTAGAAACTGAAAATGCCTTGGCCGAAAATCAGACTGAGGCTTAAGCTAAAGAATCTCAGACGGATGAAAATGAGCCCGACTATACTTCTTCTTCAGGTACGACAGAACTGGACCGATAATAAATGATGGAGATGTGTGTGCTTCTATGTTCATAACCCTTAAGGCTATTCCGCCCAGACCGCTTCCTAGGACCGAGCAGTACTTCACGGCTAGTAGCGACTTTGCTCAGGTAAGTCTTTTGTTGTGAGCTTCATTTGTTTTGTTTTACTATTTTCTAACTTTATGTTCGTCTATCAGGGCTTTGGTAACTTTAATAGTCTCTTCGATTAGTACGTGTGTGAACTGTTTGGTCCTAAGGCTCTGGTTAAGGAGCAGAAAAGAGATCTATGCCGAGCTCAGAATGCGGTTACCAAGCTTTATGGTTTCCATGAGCAGATAAAGACCTTGGAGGAAGTTCGTTCTTCCCTCAAAGTTAACGAGGAGAAAGTAGCCAATCTGCAAAATTATTTGAATGATCTTTCTTCCAAAAATGAAAGGTTGGACACCAAGAACATAGATTGTGTGGCCAATTGTGATGAGTCCCAGATGGTTTATGTTGATCCGGAAATCCACACTAGAGAATATTAATTTGCGAAGGGGGGTTTCGTAGGGCTATAGCATCTCAAAGATCACACGATGTTTCAAACAACTATCAAAAACAAAGAATGGGTTTCGTAATTATTTTGTATTAATGAAAGAATGATTACAAATGTGATATCAAAAGAGAGTTTACAATGAGCTCGTATAGCTGTTTTGTGTGTAAAATAATGGGGGAAAAGAAGATCCTCGAGTTAAAGCTATTAGACTGCTTTTATAGCCTTCATGACTAGGTCTCCATTTGTATATCTCGTAATGTTCTTGTTGGAATGACCTCCGTGATCTTTAGACGATTGTCTGATCTTGGAGTGATTTATTTGACTAAACCATATCGACGGTTCGGGCACGTCCTTCCTTGATACACAGTCTTTTCCAGTTCTTAAGGCAGATATATGATGGGCTTCGGTTTGGGTCGGAGTGTCTCTAATCATCGACTTGTTTATGAGATAAGGCCACTGGACCTTATCGGCCCAAATGTGGGTGTGGATTTTGGTACCAACAATTGCCCCCTAGCCCATTAATTATATTAATATAATAATTAATTGGCGGGAAATGTGAATAGTCCTTCCGAGTACAGAGGTCTAATTTGCTGACTTCAGCACGTGGATACCGAGATTCAGAATCATTATCTGATTTCTCATCCGACGGTCGAGGTTTTTTGGGTCTATATAATATGGGGAGCTGACATGATTTGAAATCGTAGATATTTGAATCCAATGGTTGAGATCCACGGGAGGTGAGAGATCCCCGCGACCTCGAAAGTTTTTACTGAGACGGAATCGTAAGTAGATAAAAAAATTTTTTGCAAAAGATAATCCTACGATTGGGATTCATTTTGATGAGAGATCCGCGGGATCTTAAAAACCGCCGCAGCCATTCGGTTTTAAAAAAGTTGCACACGTCTCCCATTAATTGAGTATGCCTACCATCTCAAGGTAAAACCTTTTAAATGCTTTCTTTTTTATCGCGTCTTTAAATTGTTTCCAATTTTCAGAAAACTTAGAGTAGGGTTTTAATTTTCACTGAAAGACCTCGTAGATTTCCGCAATCTAATTGTTTGCAAAAAAAAATTGTACCTTTCTCGTTTATTTCCCTCGCTTTCCATTTTTCGACTCCTATTTTGTCTTCCTATTCTCAAGGCGTCCAACCAAGGAAGAAGAGACGGAGCGGGTACTTCCGGCGTAACAAAGGAGTTGTTGTTTGGTTTGTGGCCCATCGATGGCGAATAAAGTGGACCTCGAAGACATGAGCGAATTCATAACTTTGGGAGGAGATCTGAGATTTCTGGCTCACCTTCTCGATTCTGTTTTATCTTTAGGAGGTATTGGCTTGTTAAAGTTAGTCTTTCCTCAGATGTGCCTTAGTTTGGTGAAATAGATTATTTGGCTCCAAATGAGAGCGCTCGAGATTCGATGTCCTTTTATGTCTTCAATTTTCACCACTTGGTGTTGGCGAATGGGAATGCAAGACGCGAGGGAACTTTCTACGATTTCCCTCGTCCTGGTCGAAGGGTTCTGTTGGCGACTACTTCTTTTATTATTAAAAAAAATTGACCTCAGCGCGAGATGGCGGCGACTTGCACAAAAAGTACTTTAATTGTTGCGTCAGTCCCGTCACCGTCATAGGTTTTGATTTTGAGAGGATTCAGTCAGTTTGGGGGGTTGGCGCCGGTTAGACATGGCGTCTATTAGATCGTTTTATAATTGTATTGTGCTTGGCATAGTTTGGTAACTAATCTATTTCACTTTTCTTTATTTTTCAGCTACTACTACGGAGTCTCCTCTTACCAATAGGTTTGTCGGGCTCGTCGACATACTTTGGATAGGTGACGTCAACTTTCTTCGTTAACCTTTTACCGTGTTAAGAAAGCGTTTGGGATCGTAGATCGTCCATATCATTTGCATCCAGATAAAGGTACGCTTTTCGCAAGCTGTTTTAATTTTGGAGTGATGTGCAAGTAATTGACGCATTGTATGTGATGTCTGGATTCAACTTCTGCTTCCGAGCAATCCGATTCAAGCTCTTCAGAAATCGTCCCACATCGGATGGCCAGTTTATCCAGATCATTGTTTATTCGAGAAGGAACACAAGGGAAAACTCTACGGGCTCAGGGAGAATCAGATCTGGAGACGTGGCGTGTGCGATTAACATAGCGCTCCGTGCTTCGCTTATTATCTCTAAAAGAAAGGTAATCCCACCTCCTCTGCTGGCTTTTGGGAGAGGTTATATTGGGATGGATGATCCCGCGGCGGGAAGAGATGTTTAGCAAGCTGTCGAGACAGCTCATGCAGTGGCTTCCCTGGAAACTGTTACTCCGGCAACGGTAGTTTTCCCCAAGAATGCTGCTCCGGTGGTTGGGGCTTTGGTGGCAATCTTTGTCGATGTTCCCTAAGATCGAGAAGGTCCTCAGCCTAAACGTCAGAGGACGAGTAGAGGGCATTGCGGGACCTCGAATGAGGGTAATGCAAGGCCAAACTCATATGGCGGTTCGAACGGAAGTTGCCATTATATTGGAAGTCCGTGCTAACACTCCTAATAATTTCCAATCGTCGAGGACCTGGACGGTATGGCCCATATTCTAAGGCATTTCAAAGGTGATGGCTGGCAGCTCCCAGCCATCACGAACATGACGAAGAGAGAGGCCTACATAGAGTCTCAAGCCGTTATCATAAAGGTAAGTTTCGCAACCTTTTTCATATTCTGAGATTACATGTGTGGTCGATTTTTACTGCTTCCTCTTTATGTTCTCAAGTTTTAGAGGCTAATCATCGTCGCATCGCCTTGCTTGAGAAAATGTTGAGAGATGTGCCTCGTGCGGAGGAACAAAAACCAATCTAGGAGATGTGTCTCGAAGCGCACGTCCAGGGGTCCACTGCTAGTAGTGCCATGTCCAGCCGATTCGCTGATATGACTGCTAGGTCGAAGCTCTCTGAGATCGTGACATACGGATCCAGGCGGAGGGTGGCTATGGGGGACATCCTGAAGAGTCTAGAGCTTCAAGCTCATTATCATAAGTTGTTGGAGTCCATGAAGGAAAAATCGGCTTGCAAGGACCTGCAGATAGACGCCATGATCGTGATCCAAGAGATCCAGGCCAACCTTGACCTGACTGAGGATCTATAGGCTGAGGCTGAAGCTGCTCGAAGATAAAGAAGAATCTGCCTCAACCTTTCTGCCGCTGAGGTTTCGTACTTCTCGATCAGCAAGCTACCCTTGCCCGGGATTACAGAGGAGATCGAGCAGCCCGTTTGAGTTCATCCGGTGACGGGAGATCTAGTGGGAATGTACCAGCACAGTTCGAATGACGGTCTCGATCTGTCCTCAGTCGCGGGAGAGGGGATGGAGAATGCATAGTGATCTATGCCTCTTTTGCTCTCTTTGCTTAGTTTTGTGTTTCTTTTGGGCTTGGTACCCGAGAGGTTTTTTATCCTTTTTGTTTCTTTTGAACTGGTTTTGCCTAATGGTCCTTTGACTAAATAGCTTGTTTCTTTCAAATTTTTGGTTTGAAAATCTTTAAAGGCAACTTTTTCGGGGTAGTGCTCGTGCGAGCCTATGCAGCTCACTGTCTGAATTTTTACTTACTTTTAAGTTTATGTCGAGATCAAGTTCGAGCAATCAAAGAGTTGGTTTCATAAGGAGTTTGAGCTCGGACCAGAGATCGATGGGCTGATTGGTCGGTTAACTCGATTTTAGGAATCATGATGAAGTGTTGAATCTTGATATGTTTCGGATGTTGTTAATTTGATACAAGGATGTCCAAATTTTTTAAGGAACTTCCTGAGTTTATGAGATTGGTCAAGATAGGCAGTAATCAACCCAATTTCTAAAACTTGCGTACTAGGTAGTAATCTTTGTTTTTCCTCGTATTAGATCGTTTGTTTAGTCGCTTTGCGACCGAGACCGGATGTTTAGATTCGAAAAAGTAAAAATAAGACGAGTTATTGTAAAAGAGTTTTTTTATTCGATCAGATTTTTTACAAGAGGGACTGAGCCCGTCGTTGAGACTGACGAGATAAAACACAGAAGTAAAAGCAGGTGGGGGTTCCACTCAAGACGCGAGCTGCCTACGTACCCTGTCAAGGGATCAAGCCTAGACGTAGTTCGATTTTGAGAAAAAAATACTTAGTGGTAGTACCTCTTGGGATTCATGGAATTCCATGGTCGTATCTCTGGTTTGTCACTTAGGACATTCTTGAGCATGTAGACTCTGTTAAGGAATACTTCGGTGACTAGGTAGGGACCTTACCAATTAGCTCCTAGTTTCCCAGTACCTGGATTTCTAGTGAAGACTTTGTGTTTGAAACCCATTTTCTAAAGGGAGTGTAAAACAACACATCTACTGAGCTACTGGTATCAATCATGACACTAGATAGCCTGAATCAAGACACATCGAGCTGGATTATGAGAGCATTGTCGTATAGTCTGTCCAGGCTTAGCGTTTCTCTTTCCTTGAACAAAACTTTGTGGTTAGGTCATTCTAATTTACTTTCATTTCCAGACTCTTTAAAGACCTTTCTTTGAAATGTTTTAATTTAGTTTATCGATTCAAGGCAGAACTTGGAGCCTCCGCAAATGAAGTTGATGCTTTTTGGAGGTGGGAATAGCCCTCCCCCCCCCCCCCCGGGAAGTGCGAGGTGAGCTATAGGTAAGATTGGAGTACAACTCTGGACTAGCCAAGTGAAAGGTGTGATGCAACGCTTTTCTCCCCCGGAAAGTTCAAAGAGAAATGGATCTCTAGTTTGGATTAACCAAGGTAGTGGGTGGGCGGGAGACCTGTTTTCAGCCAATGAGCAAGGTAGCTCAATTTTTTGGCTAATTAGGTTAATGCATTTTGGTGCGGTGCTCTCTGTAGCAGCGCTTTTTGGAGGTGGTCATATCCCCCCCCCCCCCCCGCGGAAGTGCGAGCTGAGTTAGAGCTTGTTCTCGTGCGTTTTAAAGGTGCGGGGGGAGACCACATATTAGGGGTTACCTCCACTAAAGTTGAGGTTTTGAAAGATGAGTTAGATACGCTTTTTCCCCTTTCATAAGCCTTGTAGTGGAGACTCAAGGTTTCCTTCTCGATATTTTGGCTCCTCTTACTGCAGGTTACCTTATTGTATCGAGCTTGGGTGGGAACTAGTCCTCTTCAGGAGTTTTCTCTCCTAGAGATTCGATCTTAGCTTTTTCAGCTGAAAAACGAGTTTTACTTCGGCATTTCTCTGAGGAATGTATGTTCTTATTAATATATTCACAAAAATTGTTCTTGTCAATTGGTTTGTTTTTCGACTTGAGCGTGAGCTAGTCGTCACTTTTTCTTTAACGTGAGTTCGTCGTCTTTTAATGAGATTGTTGTCGTTTTTGTCTTTGTCTTCATGCTCCTTGTGTCGTTGCTCCATTCAGTAGTAGTATTTTATCTTGTTCGTGTTCCATGATCGTGGAATGGCTTCTCCTTTCATGGCGAGGAACTCGTAAACTCTTGGTTTCATAACTTTCGAGATTATGTAAGGTCCTTCCGAGTTTGCGCCAAACTTGCCTGTTTTGTATTCTCGTGTGTTCTCAAATACTTTCTGGAGGACAAGGTCTCCCTAGTCAAAATGCCAACCCTTGACTTTCTTGTTGTAATACTGAGTTGCTTGCTGTTGGTATGTTTGTATCAGTAGCAGTGCTTGGTCGTGTATTTCTTTGGCTTGATCGAGGTGATCGAGTGTCATGTTGTTTTTGATTTCTTCATGTTGTGGTGAGATGCTTTGGCGTATCGTCGGTATGCCCACCTCGGCGGGCGCCATTCCTTTTATCCCATGGGAGAGTGAGAAAGAGGTTTGGTTAGTCGAGCATCTTGGTATGGTTCGATGAGACCAAAGAACATTGTCGACCTTGTCAGATGAAGAGCATTATCTCATCTCGCTAATCATTTTTATCGTCGGCCGTTGATGTTGTGTCCTTGTTGATCATCTCGCTACTTTCATTGGCATCGTCCATTCCCTCTTCAACCTCGGTGATGGCAAATACCTCGTCTGTTTGGTTCATGCTCGACTTGTTAATGCACTTGAGTTGTATGAATCGTCAGAGGTCTAGATCTGACGGTGATGCTACTGCGGCCAACACATTTGCGAACGAGTTGTCACTTTGGGGAATTTCTGTTAATGTAAAAGTGTCGATCTCTCCGGCAAGTTATTGGATGATTTTCAGGTAGGCATACATGCGCTCATTTTTGGCTTTGTAGTCTCCACTGTATTGATTGGCGACAAGCTAAGAATCGCAAAATGCGTCGATTTGTTTTGCTCCAACTGCCTTGGCTTGGTGAAAACCAAATGTCAGTGCTTTTTATTCGGCCTCGTTTCTAGATGCTGGGAAAGAGAGATGAAAAGATTTCTCAAGGATCTCTCCAGTTGGAGAAGTTAGTCTGATTCCTACCTCCAAATTGTTCCTTGACGACGACCCATTGACGAACAGTAAACATTTCTCTTTCGTTGCAAGTTCGTCATTGATAATGAGTTTGAGAGGTAGTTCAATTAGGAAATCGGCCAATACTTGAGATTTTGCACTTGTCCTTGGTTTTTACTCGATGTCATACTCGCTTAGCTCGACTTCCACTTTGCGATCCTTCTCGCCTGAGTTGGGTTGTGTAAGATTGTTCGAAGCGGCTGGTTGGTGAGCACGATCATAGAATGTGATTGGAAGTATGGTCGGAGTTTTCATTCCGAGGTAACGACTGGTAGTGCGAGCTTTTCCAGCGTGGTATACCATGTCTCGGAGTTGTCGAACATCTTGATGATATAAAAGAAAAGTTTTGATCTCCTTGGTCTTCTCACACGAGGACACTGCTGACTGCCGAACTTGAAACCGAGATATATAAGGAGAGTGTTTCTCCTTCCTCGTGCATGGCTAGAATCAGTGGTATTGTGATATACCATGGATTTTAGGGTTTTTAACCATGGTATATGTGTCATTTATCGAGTCTTTTACTATGTTTTAGAGTCTTTTCAGGTGTTTATTAGGTACAAGCACATTTGGAGCATATTTGGTGATTATAGCACTTTCTGGAGCTATTTGGAGTATTTGGCCGAGAGATAGACTTCACTGTCGATATTTCAGAGCTGCATCGATCGACACACTTGTGGCGTCGATCGTTGCATATGCGAGATGGGCCAGACTCGGCGGTTTAATGAAGAATGCTGATTTTGCAGAAAAAGCCCAGATATTTACACAGAAGCCCAAAACGTGTTTTAGACTATATATTAGGGTTTTTAGCCACTTGTTTAGGCAACGCTTTTCTTAAGTCTTATTTTATTTCAGAGAGAGTTAGGGGCTGATCCGGCTCT
This sequence comes from Orychophragmus violaceus, assembly GCA_030180135.1. Taxonomy (NCBI): domain Eukaryota; kingdom Viridiplantae; phylum Streptophyta; class Magnoliopsida; order Brassicales; family Brassicaceae; genus Orychophragmus; species Orychophragmus violaceus. The sequence continues at coordinate 67,043,934 of CM058233.1, read as the reverse complement.
CGAGAGAGAGAGGATTTTGAACTCCAGATCTTTACTTTGTTTTATGATATTTGGTTTTCTACTTATGATATTTTCTGTCTCGATGAACATGTCTGAGTAGTTTACCTGTTAGGTTGAAGGATTCTCATTAGGGATTTCATGGAACTATAGTTTAATCAATTTGTAGGGATTCATATCTGCTAGTTCTTTATCTAAGTTGTTCTTAATGCTTAATCTGAAGTAGCTAATCAGAATTATGATGTTAGGTTGATTAATGCAGCGGAAGTTGGTTAACTTAACTAGAAAGAACCTAGATGAGCAATTAAAATTCTCGCAAACGAAAGTTTGGTTTAGGTTAATTGTGAACATATCAAACTTGGAATTAATGCTAGTTTAATCTGTTAGTTCTCGCAAACGAAAGTTTGGTTTGCTACACTTAGACTTAGAGAATTCTCGCAAAGAAATTTGGTTAATTCTATATCCGTGTTTGAGTTCTAGAACAGTTTCTGATTAGATCCAGACTGATTGATTGCTTGTGTTCCTGATTTCCTGAGAACTCCTTAAACCTAACGCTTCGCTTCTTTGCTCACAAACTCGCCTGCTACTGATTTACTTTTCTGCCTGCTTTAGTTTCTCATTGCTTTCCCCTAGTTTAATCTTAATAGTTCTAAATCTATCGTTGACCGGAGTCCCTGTGGATTCGATACCCTAAGTACTACAACTACATCACTGTGCACTTGCAGTTAATATAGGGATAAAACTACACCTATCAAGTTTTTGGCGCCGTTGCCGGGGACTCTTTTGAGTCTTCGATAGATTTGAACTTAGGGTTTAGACTAGGTTTTTCGTTTTTATTTTTTTTGCTACTAATTTTTTTTTCTTTTCTGTTCTTGCGTTTCAGGTACGCCTGTAATCGCACTGCATCGATCGACACGGTCATGTGTCTCGATCGTCACATCATCTCGCTTGCATCGATCGACGCTTCTCCTGCATCGATCGACACATATCGTAAGAAAGATGTATGATTTCTTTAGTCCAGGGATTGATAATTCACAGATAGCTGGGTTGAAGAGTAAAGTTGACTATCTGCATAGTCTTCTACTTGGAAAGTATGCACAAGAAGCTATCAACTGCGTTGGAGGGAATGAATTCTACAGTCAGGAATCAGCTTTTCAGGGACCTTTCCAGCAACAGGGCAATGCCTTCTCGAGGAACTATGGTGTTTCTTCTTACCAAACACCGCCTGCACCTACACATAAGAGCAGATTAGAAGCTATGATGGAACAGTTTCTTGAGAGAGAACAACAGATCACTGTGTCCTTCAACTCAAGGATGGATGCATTGCATGAAGATCTGAATGAGAAGTTTGAATACTTGAGCACACATATGAAGAAGCTAGATGTCCGAGTTCAAATAGCTGAAACAATGCAAAGGCATAATGAAGCTAGGAAAGCTGAACAGTACAAATCCATCAGAGCTGTGACCTTAAGGGATGAAATTGAGTTGCTAGGTGAAGAAGAGAGCATAATCTCGGATTTTTTGGATGAATATTGTCTGTCTGATACATGCATCGATCGACACCACCTTAGTGTCGATCGACACGCCGTTCTGACGGCAATTTCGAGTTCTTTCGAGAAACAAAATCGCCTTGCATCGATCGACACACATCATGCAACGATCGACACAGAACGCAGACATGACCAGAAACCTGCAACAGTACCAGAACGAGTCTATAAGCCCCCTGTGCCATATCCTAAGGTTCCTAAACCTTCCAAACAAGAGCTAGAAGTGGCTAACTACATGAAAGTGATAGATAAGAAGGTGAATAAAACACCACCAGTTGAAACTTCGCGAGTTCATGCAAAGAAGATGATCTCCACTGATGGTCATCTGAAAGAAGAAGTTCAGATTGGTGGAACTACAATATCTGATAGTGGAGAGAAGAAGATGGCGGTTCCTCTTGAACCTGCTCTAACATCTTCAGTACCTGCAACTGCTCATAAGCTGAAAGCTCCAAACATCAGATCTCCACCAAAGGTAAGGTACAAATCACCTAAGCTTAAACCATCTGATCACATTGTTTTGAATGCAGGAAAACGCAGTAGACCGGCCAGGCTTCGCTCCCGCCCTGATTCTGATTTCTCTTTCCTTGGGAAACCTCATGATCCGACAGCATACACACCTCCTTGGATGAAGATGAATGATTATGGGTGTTTTCCATGGTTTAATTCCCAAATTACAACCTAACACATAATCTTAACAGATATAGGTTCTTGCAAAACGAATCATAAAACCAACCTGATCTTTACCTTTGGCAGCGGAGTGATTGGTGGTAATGTCAAGATCAGATTAGAGCTGATGAGAATCGGCTCCTCCTCAAGTATCCACACTCTTACAAGCAAGGGATGGCTGCTAGACCAAAGAGATGGATCAGAGAGAGTTAGAGAGAGAGATGGAGGCTCACAGCTGCTGGAAAAATCGCAGGGGATGAGTTACCAAACCCTAGGCGATTTTTATCACTCTCATTAATGGGCCCAAGTCATTAGACTAATGGCTCATTAATCTTTTGGGCCCAAGACACAAATCAGACAAAAGCCTGTATTTTGTCTGGCCCAATTCTCTGATCTAATACAGTAAATGCCATTGCATCTTACCGTATTAATTCCATTTAACTTTCCAGTTAGCTATGGTGTGTGACCCTTAGGGATCATACAATACTGGTAATAAGTCCTAAACTTATAGATCATGAGCGGACTCTAGCAAGCCATCATGATCACCCAGTATTTATGACTTATGTCTGATCTCGACACTTATCATACTTTCTAGAGATAGTACGGTAGATTTCAGGACATTCCCAACAATCTCCCACTTGTACTGGAATCCTACACAGGACATTCCCAACAATCTTCCGATTGTACTGGAATCCTACATTCCCTAGTCCTTTTGTCTTAATATCTCGATCTGGCATAAGGCAAGATGCGTGTCATCCTTATATAGCCAGACCATGTTTATCGGACCAGATTTGATACTGACAATTCAAACGACTTGGGCAAGTCCGTTTGGGAATGGCCATTCTCTTACCAGCTATCAAATCTCCGATTGGCCTAGAGATATTACCTCCGTTAAACGGCAGGGACAAATCCCATCTTGTTCCATCACTATGAACTACACAATTCATAATACACCCAACCAAGGTCCGTATAGCTCCCAGTTACGAAACAGCGTTAGACAATGATCAAAGCGCATTACTCCATGTGCAGCCACATGCATGCGAACTCAGGTCTAAGGACTATACTCTATAGTCGTATATGAGAACTTCTTATGACACAGATATTAATATCTTGCAGAGTTCTCATCTTGCGGGCCATGTCCGGTCATATGCTCCCCTACATATACCTATGTGTCGACTTTGATGCCGCGCATCTATGACCCCTTGAAACTTGGTCATAAGTCTCAACACAATCTAGTCTCAACAGGTTGTTGTTGTTCCAATTTCAACAACCTTCGACTATGGACACTATGATTTATGTCACTTCGTTAAATATGGGGTTTCAGGATCAAGTCTACTCATGTACTTCGATGGCCCATATATAATGACATGAATCATTTTGGAACGATTATTTTATATCACAGTTAAAAATAATCCAGAAATATAAATTTCATTAACATTTTAAAATGTTTACATGAACCTTTCAAAACAACTAAGTAAAGCCCTTTACAAACTCCCACTGAAATTAAGACTACATCTTAATTTCACTCATCCTACAGCTACAGTCCGCGACTCGTGCTTAGGCATAAGGAGTGGCTTCGTTAATAGATTAGCAACGTTTTCATTCGATGAAACTTGCTTATCTACTTAACACCTCTGTCATCTATCTCACGGAATAGGTTATACCTACCCTCAAGGTGTTTGGACCTCTGATGTGCAGCTAGCCTCATCTATGCTGTGAATCACATCAAGTTCAGTGATGAACTCTTCTATCCAAACAACCTCTTTCGCCGCTTCTCAAGCTGCGAAATGTTCAGCTTAAGTCATGGAGTCAGCAACAGTGCCTTGCACCGCCAGTTAGACACAAGATATAGCCGGACTGTGACCAGGAATTATCTTTGTCTATTGGAAAATTGCCTTTCAGACTCTATCGACTTGTAGCACCTCACTTTCTCCGTAAATCAAGAACTTATCCTTAGTATTCCTCAAATACTTTAGGATATTCTTTACGGCAATCCAGTGATTCTTTGCTGGATTTGACTGATCTTTACTTGTCTTGCTTAACATTAAAGCAACATCAAAACAAGTACGTGTCATAGCATACATGATAGATCCAATTGCCGACGCATATGGAATCCTATCCATTCATTCAAGCTCAGCAGATATCGTAGGACACTGTATCTCGCTTAACGTAATGCCATATGACATTGGCATAAAACCCTTCTTGGATTGCTGATTACGTGTAGGACTTTGTCAATTTAAGAATCCTGACTTTGTCCTACCAGCTCTTTTGGATCTTTATCTTTAGATCCAAAATCCAAGAACTACGTGGCTTTACCCATGTCAATCATAAAACCAACTCCCAAGCCAGTCCTTTACCGACTGCAGCATTGGGACGTTATTTTCGAGAATCAGTATGTCATGGACATACACTATGAGAAATGCAATATTGCTCCCACATATCTATTAGTAAACGCACAGTTCCGCTTCGTTCCTGTTCAAGTTAAAATCTTGACTACTTCAACAGAACGAAGATTCCAACTCCGAATGGATCAATGAAGCTAACTTACACATAGTGTAATTTTCGGAGTCCGAGCTCACTTTCGCTTCTTTGAATTTCGCAGATTCGTCGCTTTCAATGATCATCAGATCATGCGAACTTTCAATGATCATCAGATTCAACTAATGATGAGAAATCACTCTCGGATTAGTAACTGATTCATTCAGATCTGCGAACTTCAGGCTTCACAGGTGCAGATTTTACAGAAATCTGTAAATCCATCCGTTGCTCTCCCTCAACAGGTTGAGCAGCCTCCTGTATTTCTCGAATTTCTTCGAGTTATACTTTTACTCCCACTGTTCTTCTTGGAAAGTTACTTCCCCTCTTAGAAAACAGAATGGACGTAAAAGTAACAAGCCTTGGTTTCCCTAGGACAACCAGCGAAGTAGCACAATTACAAATACTCAGTAAAGACGAATTTGGATCGATTCCAATCCACATTTACGTGGTGTCTTTCAACTGATATTGGTTGAACTATTTCAGCGTAAACTTAGATATTACTAGAGCGTTATTCTTAAAGAATATCATGGAAGATTCGTGTGACTCATCTTTAATCATTTCTAATAAGATCTGATTCTTTCTCACAGAAACACCTCCAGGTTTTTTTTTAGGAGAAATGAGCTGTGAAACGACTTCACACTCATTCAGATGATCACACTATCAATGACTTAAGTATTCTCACTCTTGATCTAATCCAGAGTCTCAATACTTTTGTCACTTTGATTCTATACCTCACTCTGGAACTCTTTCGACCATGTCAAAGAATTCCGACTTGTGTCTCATCAAATGAACACAGTCACACTCACTGAAGTAATCAGTAGAGACAATGAAGTACAGGAAATTTTCTCTGGCATTACTGCTCATCGGACCACATACATGAGTATGTTCAATCTCCAATAAGCCTTTGGGCCTTTCTCTAGCTCGGCTAAGATGGGCCCCTTTGTCTTTTGGTCCAGTAAGCAGAATTCAAGTCTCATAAGATATCCATTCAAATGAGCCCAAAAGTCCATAACTATGGGGTTTCTGAATCTGACTTACTCTATGTGACCAAAACATTTATGCCAAGAAAAATTAGGTTTAATTCATCAGATTTAAACCAATTGCGGTATTTATGTTACATTTTAGGCACTCTTTGGTTTAAGATATAAAACCCATTCCTTGAATAGGGTGCTACAATTAACATTTCATTAAGATCAAAAGAACAAAACTTGTCTTTATCAAAATGAAAAACATTCAAATTCTTTACAAGAAAATGAAAAACAACTCTGCTTAAAGCAGGTACATTGTAGCAATTATTAATACAAAACCAAGCCTCAAAGGCATCTACAAGTGAAAACCCTACGGCTGAGGCAGCATCCCAAGCTCCTTCCAGACACGCAGTTCCACTTGCCCTTCCTTCAACGTTCTACTGTTGTTCAGGCTCTGCATATTATAACAAATATCAGTGCCACAATCAGTATCCAATACCTACAAGGTATAACTTGAAGTAATAACATGAATACCTGAGGAAGTAGTCTCATACATCAACTTTAACTCCTCATAATCTTCCATGAATTTAATGCAATCTCTTTTCCAATGCCCAGTCTCTTTACAGTAGCAGCACTTACCAACGTAAGAGGTATCTGACTCGGGCTCAGAAGATACACGCTTGCCATGATTCAAAATCTGGACAACTTTGTCTTCACCCTTGTCAGCATTAGGTTTAGTAAACCTACCCTTCTCATTCATGAGATTGAACAGGGTACTCTTCACGTTTGGCTCAACTATCTTGAGCATATCATGCAGTTCAGTCAACGTCTTCGTTAAGCCTTTCTTGATATAGTTCCTTACGAACTTATCATAGCTTGACGGCAGTGACTGCAGAATGATCTCAGTTGCCAATTCCTGGCTAACTGGATAATCCAGTTTCCTCAGGTTATCAATGTAACCCATCATTTTACTGACATGAGGACTTACTGGATGATCATTTGGTAGCTTGCAGCTAGTGAGAGATTTAACCAACTGGTATCTCTCCACTCTTACCTGCACCTGAAATTTCAATTTCAGGCTGCTGATCATCTCTATTGGCGACTCCATCTTCTCATATTGCTTCCGCAAATCTGAGTCCATGGTAGCCAATATCAGACCACGCACATCTACCGCATCATTATAATGCTTATTCCAAGCATTATATACTGCATGAGAGGCATTGGACCCGATCCTCACGGGGAGAGCTCTCTCAAGGACATAGTCCTTTCTCTCCTGCCTGAGAACTAGTCTCAGGTTCCGCGACCAAGTCAAGAAATTTGATCCGTTCAGTTTGTCCATCTCAAGGACATACCGGATCGAGAAAGTGTTTTGATTGTTTGTGCTTGTCATAGCTGAAATTTAGAGATAAATGGAGTTTTAGTTATTTAGTTCATAAAAGAGTAATCTTGATAACTTATAAGAAAACTCGCATTGCATTCAAAATTTCTTTGTTTAACCTCATAAGAATACAATGATTCTGAGACCCATGTTCAGCTAAATCCAAAGTGGGCCACTGGCCGTCACCCGGAATTAGCTTTACTTGGTAAGCATACACACAGCTAGTTATATCTCATATAACTCTCGGTTGTGAATTGGGCCCAAGGCCCAATATCACCAGATGTCTCAAGGCCCGGGACTCCCGATGGCCCAGTCAAGGAAACCAATCTCTTACAGCCAAATAATCACTAAAATCTGGGACTCCCAATGAAATTAGTGACTATATATACTACTTTACTTACGCGAAAACAGACACATCACACTGTAAGCCATATCTGTAATCAAATAAGCGTTAAGTAGCTGACAAGATTGGAAAGACATCCAAGCTTGATATTGCTTTTGAGGATTTTCAAGTTTTATTTCCAAAAATAGAAGATTACTATTTTGGGAAACTTTCTTATTTTAGAAACTTTCTAAATTTAGTAACTTACTAAAAATAGAAATTTCTAATTTAAATATTTCATAAATATTTTGGGTTGGGTCACAAATTATAGGCCCAATTCTTGGCCCAAGACCATAGAATTCCAGCTGGCCCAATAATTTGACATAACCGATCCGGTTTATTAATTCTGGTCCAAGACCAAATTAACTATCAAAACCATCGGTTATTTACTAAACCAGACCAGCTCTAAATTATTTGGTCCAACCAAATCAAACTTAGACCAGCCTTCGGTTTAGGTTAAAATTCAATTTTGAATTTCAATCCGGTTTAACCAGAAATTAAATAATACCATGTATTAAATTATTTCCAGCAAACCGCGATTTGGGTTAACCGCTTGAACCACCAATTAAATTGGATCGGTTCAGTTAAATCCAAAACCGGGAAGAAACACCTAGTGTTTTAGCCAATTTGATTTAACTTGCGGTTTAAGGCTTTAAACACACAATTAACCGCCAATAAATGGACCGGTTAAATCGGTGTGGTTTTGGGCAACGAACCGCGAAGCTCGGTTTAACCGATTGACTATTCGCGGGACGTAAAATTTTAATGGGCCAAACGAACGTCATGATCGATCCAAGATCGGATCATTGGCCCATTATCACACGGCCCATTACGTGATTGATCATGCAACGATCGTTAACCGATCATGCATCACGCGATCCAAGCTGCGCCTCACGATTGAATAATCGATCTCGGCCAACTGCTTTACGGCTCGATCATCATTAATTATCAAGTGATAATTGTCACACTCGATCGAAACCAATTAGGGTTTCAATAATTGGTTCACATGATCACACGCCCACAATTAATTGGCTCACTCATTCGATTATTAATTGGCTCACACAATATCACACGCACACACAAACGGCACACGCAATATCGTGAGCCAATTAGGGTTTAATTAATCAAACATCGGCCAATCTTTAAAATTTATTGATCGGTTAAAAATGATCGACGGCACAAGCTTTAAGATCAAGACCGAGACCATTAAGCAACATTCGATTAGGTTTTAATGTTTTAATCAATTCTTTATTCATTAAATTGATTCAAAACTATTAAACAACCTATGATCCAAATTACAAGAAACTAACGAACCTTAGCTCTGATACCACTAAATGATTATGGGTGTTTTCCATGGTTTAATTCCCAAATTACAACCTAACACATAATCTTAACAGATCTAGGTTCTTGCAAAACGAATCATAAAACCAACCTGATCTTTACCTTTTGCAGCGGAGTGATTGGTGGTAATGACAAGATCAGATTAGAGCTGATGAGAATCGGCTCCTCCTCAAGTATCCACACTCTTACAAGCAAGGGATGGCTGCTAGACCAAAGAGATGGATCAGAGAGAGTTAGAGAGAGAGATGGAGGCTCACAGCTGCTGGAAAAATCGTAGGGGATGAGTTACCAAACCCTAGGCGATTTTTATCACTCTCATTAATGGGCCCAAGTCATTAGACTAATGGCTCATTAATCTTTTGGGCCCAAGACACAAATCAGACAAAAGCCTGTATTTTGTCTGGCCCAATTCTCTGATCTAATACAGTAAATGCCATTGCATCTTACCGTATTAATTCCATTTAACTTTCCCGTTAGCTATGGTGTGTGACCCTTAGGGATCATACAATACTGGTAATAAGTCCTAAACTTATAGATCATGAGCGGACTCTAGCAAGCCATCATGATCACCCAGTATTTATGACTTATGTTTGATCTCGACACTTATCATACTTTCTAGAGATAGTACGGTAGATTTCAGGACATTCCCAACAGAAGAGATATTCACAGAGACATTCAAAGTCTCTGTTGAAGCCGCCATGAGTCAAATCTCTGTGCCATAGTCAAGCTAATGACTAAAAACAAAGCGCTGAGTGGGAGGCAACCCAATATAGAGTCAGTTTTCGTTTTTGTTTTTCATTTTTCAGTCTTTGCTATTTTGATTTTTTCTTTTTAGCGTTTTCAGCCGAGAGAACAGGTTCAAAATCGCCCAGCATCGATCGACACAACTATGTGTCGATCGACACAGTGCGATTACATACATGAATCGAGCAAATGCGCCTTGCGTCGATCGATGCGGTCCTGTGCATCGATCGACACAGTGCGACGAGAGGTACGTAACTCTGATTTTTCAACTCTTTTCAATTTGATTATCTGTTCTTACCGATCTCATGCCTTGATTATACTGGGGACAGTGTAGTTTAAGTGTGGGGGAGGAGCTACTGACGCACGCTTTTGTTTTCTTAGTTTTTTAAAAATTTGTTTTATTGAGTCAAAATTTGTATGAAACTATGATTTTTCGAGGAAAATTTTCGCTTGAACAGGAACTAAGTGACCATTGGACAGACTTGCAGAGCCTCTATGACTATTAGAAAACTCAGACACGGAACAACCTACTGGGAACACCCACATCACTTCAGGTATCAGAGGATCCTTTTACTGACTTCAACCTTAATACTGACTTAGATTTCTCACCTAAAGGCTTGGTATACTTTGTGTCGGATTCCCTTGTTAGTTCTGACACAGCCTGTAAACCTATCCTATTTAGTTCCCTTCTCCCCTTCCATAAAAAAAAAGATAATAAACTGAGGATGAGTTAGTAACTCCGAAGTGGTCATAGGAATAGTAGCAAACACTATTATCTCTTATGCGATCCAGGGAATATGTCCAAAGTACACCCCTTAACGGGAAGAACACTGATAAAAAAAAAAAATGATACCCAATGTGGGAAAAATCAGTTGTTAAGGAAGGGAAAGAGAAGAAAGGGACTAGAGAAAGATAGTATGGTGGTCTAGAGCTGATAAGGTAAGAATCCATGTGCCTTTGATCGATACTCCTTAGGTGAGACCGCACTTAAATACTTGCAGAAGTCAGTAGGGTGAATTTGAATGCTTGAATGTGATTGTGGAGTTTACTTAGGACAATTGCTAAGTGTGGGGGAAGTACATTGTGGTCTTGAGTTCCGTAGGAAAGTTTTCAGTGGCTTACTAAGTGAATGTGATTGTGAAATTTCCTAGGACGAAATGAGTTTCTGTGTTTTCAAACTTCTTTTCTTATGCTTTGGTTCTTTACTTGCTTGAGGACAAGCAAGAGCTAAGTGTGGGGGAGTTGATATACCATGGATTTTAGGGTTTTTAACCATGGTATATGTGTCATTTATCGAGTCTTTTACTATGTTTTAGAGTCTTTTCAGGTGTTTATTAGGTACAAGCACATTTGGAGCATATTTGGTGATTATAGCACTTTCTGGAGCTATTTGGAGTATTTGGCCGAGAGATAGACTTCACTGTCGATATTTCAGAGCTGCATCGATCGACACACTTGTGGCGTCGATCGTTGCATATGCGAGATGGGCCAGACTCGGCGGTTTAATGAAGAATGCTGATTTTGCAGAAAAAGCCCAGATATTTACACAGAAGCCCAAAACGTGTTTTAGACTATATATTAGGGTTTTTAGCCACTTGTTTAGGCAACGCTTTTCTTAAGTCTTATTTTATTTCAGAGAGAGTTAGAGGCTGATCCGGCTCTCTCGAGAGAGAGAGGATTTTGAACCCCAGATCTTTACTTTGTTTTATGATATTTGGTTTTCTACTTATGATATTTTCTGTCTCGATGAACATGTCTGAGTAGTTTACCTGTTAGGTTGAAGGATTCTCATTAGGGATTTCATGGAACTATAGTTTAATCAATTTGTAGGGATTCATATCTGCTAGTTCTTTATCTAAGTTGTTCTTAATGCTTAATCTGAAGTAGCTAATCAGAATTATGATGTTAGGTTGATTAATGCAGCGGAAGTTGGTTAATTTAACTAGAAAGAACCTAGATGAGCAATTAAACTTCTCGCAAATGAAAGTTTGGTTTAGGTTAATTGTGAACATATCAAACTTGGAATTAATGCTGGTTTAATCTGTTAGTTCTCGCAAACAAAAGTTTGGTTTACTACACTTAGACTTAGAGAATTCTCGCAAAGAAATTTGGTTAATTCTATATCCGTGTTTTGAGTTCTAGAATAGTTTCTGATTAGATCCAGACTGATTGATTGCTTGTGTTCCTGATTTCCTGAGAACTCCTGAAACCTAACGCTTCGCTTCCTTGCTCACAAACTCGCCTGCTACTGATTTACTTTTCTGCCTGCTTTAGTTTCTGATTGCTTTCCCCTAGTTTAATCTTAATAGTTCTAAATTTATCGTTGACCGGAGTCCCTATGGATTCGATACCCTAAGTACTACAACTACATCACTGTGCACTTGCAGTTAGTATAGGGATAAAACTACACCTATCATATTGATATTCCTTTAATTGTTTGAAAGCGTCCTCGCACTTTGCGTCCCACTCGAACTGTTTGTTTCCTCAAAGTAACTGGTAAAAAGGGAGACACTTTTCGGTCGACCGTGAGATGAGTCTGTTCAGAGAATTGATTCGTTCTGTAAGGTGTGGAACCTCTCAAGTATTTTTGGGTGAAGGGAGATCGGTAATTGATGTTATCTTCTTTGGGTTAACTTCAATCCCTCTTCTTATGACAATGTAGCCAATAAACTCTCTTGATGGGACTGCTAATGGGTACTTCGTCGGATTCAACTTCATTCTATATTTTTTAGGCTTTCAAAGCATGTCGTTAAATGATCGATGTGATCGTCGGCTAATGCAGATTTGACGAGCATATCCTCAATGTATACTACCATAGTTTTGTCGAGCTGATCGGTGAACATAAGATTCACTAGTCTTTGGTATGTTTCTCATGTGGTATTGAGGCCGAATGGCATCACTTTGTAATAGTAGGTTCCCCGATCAGTGATAACGATGTTTTCTCGTGATCGTCGGGATGCATCATTTTCTGGTTGTATCCGGCGAAGTCATCAATGAATGATAAGAGGTCGTTTCCTACTGTTTCTTCGGGGAGACGATCAATGTGAGGTAGAGGAAAGATGTATTTGGGACACGCTTTGTTAAAATCGGTAAAGTCTACCCAAACGCGCCACTTGCCATTCTTCTTTTTGGCAAACACTAGGTTTTCTAACCATTCGGGGTATTTGACCTCGGTGGTTAAACTTTATTTTGAAAACCTATCTAGTTCGTCATTTACATCCTTTGTGTGCTCAGGACCGAGTTCCTATTTTCATGTTTGATCGGCTTAAAGAATTGGTCAACATGGAGTTCATGGCAGGTAACTGATGGATCTACTCCGGTAATGTCGTTGGTCGCCCATGCGAAGGTTGTGGCATTCCTTCGGAGTAAGTCGAAGAGCTTTTTTTTTAGGTCTTCTTAGAGATTGGCACCGATCTGACGCATTGCTCTAGTTTGCTAAGATCGATGTTATCTTGGATGAATGCATCCTTTTTGTCCGGAGGCGGTAGCTCTATTTTGGGCTCGGAACCCAGATATGCTTGAGATGTGTGGCGAAGCTTGTGCTCGATCCGGAAGCAAGTTCTTGACAGCCTTTGGTTTCCTCGGAGCGTGAAAATTCCACATGGAGTTGGAAACTTAATGCATTGGTGATAGGTCAAAGGGACCGCCTTCATTGCGTGTATCCATGATGTTCCCAGGATTACGTTGAATTTGGATGGTCGGTTGGCGACGGCGAACTTAACAATCTTTATAACCCGACATTAACGGGAAACTTGATTGTGTCAATATTGTGATTGTATCCCTTGATAAACCAGTTAGTGGCTTCTCGGATGGTTTCATTTTGTGACTGTTCAGCTCCATTCGTTGTAGCGTTTAATTGAAAATGAGATCTATCGAACTTCTAATATTGATCAGGATCTTTGTGACCTCGTAGTCGCCTATTCGTAGCTCGGCGACCAGCGGGTCTTTATGCGGTTTATCCAAGCCTTCTTGATCATGCTCGGTGAATATTATATCGCTTCCCATTTTGATTTCATCTTTGCTGCCTCTTTTCCACTGTTTTTGCGCAGTTGCTCAGCTCTCATATTCTTTTATTGATTGAACTGAATCGTTGCAAGCTGGCAGTTCTCCCATGATCATATTTATGCGTCTCCTAGTTGGAGGTGTCCCTTCCTTATCTTTCTCATCACAAGCTCTCTTTGGGGGTTCCATGTCTATGTTTCTCTGCTCTGCCTCCCTCTCAGGTGCTACTTGATTTTTTTTTCTTTCTTGGACTAGGTTAAAGCGTTCTCCTTCTTTTTTTGGCTGGCGATGAGTTTCCTGGTTCTCGACTTTCGCTGAAGGCTGATTACGATTTGATATCTTCTTTCCTCCTTTTGATTTTCAGAAAAGAGCAAAGATTGTAAGTTTCTGCACTCGGAAGTAATGTGTCATGTTCGCTGATGGTAATCACATAAGAGTTTGTCATGATGGTCGCTACGAACATACTTGTTCCATGGTTTATTTTGTTGTTTATTATCTTGTTGATAACCTTGATACGGGTGATCTTAACGAAAACCCTGCGACGGCCGATCTTGCTGATAATCGTGTTGATGGTCGCTGGCGTATATGATGCTTTGCCATTTTTTCCTTATAATTTTTGTAATCATGATAGTAGTGTTGACGCGGTTCTCAGTGTTCGGTAGACTTTTCTGATTTTTCTGCCTTTTCCTTTTTTATTCGAACTCCGAGATGCAGTTTTTTAGCTAGTACTGCCTTTTCTTCTTCGAGCTCGACAAATATTGCTGCTCAGTGAAGGGTATCTACGAGTGTGCTCAGTTTTTTTTTTCAATTCTTCGCAGAAACTGGATTCATACCATAAGACATTATGTAACACTGGCAGGCCTTTCCTATCAGTGATTGAGATTTTTGAGACGATGATCTTGAAGCGATGAATGTAAGACCGAATATATTCTTTCGGTCCTTGGGTGTTTTTCCAGAGATCGGCGTTTGATGCTCTTTCCTGATTTACATTGAGTAGTGGTTGAGAAAGGCCATTGATAGTTTCTGGTAGCTATTGATAGATATTGCTTCGAGGCGAGAGAACCAGTTGAGGACGGCCCCGCTCAAATATTTGACAAACAGCTGGAAATATCTCGTATCGTACTCTCCCATATCAAAATGTACTCGTCCAATGAAAGTTGTTAGGAACTGCGTTAGGTATGAGTTGTTTTCGTAAGTTGGTAACTTAATCTTTCTGGGATGCCGAATTGGGATACTCGAGATGTGTTCGGTAAATGGAGTGTTATGTGTTTATTCGAGCACTCGATCAATTTCAGGCGTTGAACTAATTTCTGGATGAACTTTTGAAGTCATGCTCCAAAGTTTGGACTTAAAGTCTTCTATCTCAATATCTCTGGAACGTCTGCCGCAGCGTTATGTGAGGGTCCAGTGGCAAAAGTTTGAGTGTTTGCCTCTCTGGTCGCCAGGGATGCGGATTGTTGGGGTAGTCGTATGTTTTCTTTAGTGTTCGGAGTTGGTGATCCTTCGAACGGATCTCTTTGAAGAAAAGGTGTGAAGTCGATTAATCTTGGTACTGCCGTTTTATACCCAAATAATTGAAGGTCACTGATTTTCCCCTGGCATACTGCATGCGCGGTTGCAAGCTGATCAAACCGAGCATTGCTCCCTCTAGAGAGCTCGTCAACTTGTGTTATGAAAGCTATGAGTAATAGGAATATGTTATGCTCGTCCGGCCTATCATTCGCAACTTTTGAGTATGTTTTGTACCAGGGAGTGTTTCCGAGGTTTGGTTGATAAGGTTGGTAGCTGGTGGGACCTGACGAACCTTGTCGATCTGTCGGCATTTTTGCTCCTAAAATGAATCTCGCCACAAAAAAAAAAAAAAAAAATTGGTGCATTCATCAAGCTAAGGAAAGCAGTCCTTCAAAGATCCAAGCAGGGGATTCTCAAGCAGTACACACACGAGGAAGCAGTCACATCCTCATGATAATACTGCTTTATGGGATAAAACAAAGGGCAAAGCTTAGTGAGCAAATGAAAGAAAGAAACTGGTTCTTGTTGTTTATTATGTATGGGTCAAAGAGTTCTTATTTGAGAGGTCATTTCCGGATCTATACTATCCGAAGGATTGATGGTATCCTTGTTCGTAGATGGTCATGTCATCGTCTATCTTTCCTATAGTGAAGAAAAACCTTATTCCCCACAGACGGATCCAATGTTATTACCGAGCTCGTCACGAGCTCTTGATGGTCAAGTGTTTGTTAGGTATAAAAGAATAGTGCTCGGTAAATTCTATGAGGTCGAATGTTATTCTTATTAGAAAGCAGACTAAGGTCGACGAACTGACAGGATGGATGAGATATCGTTGGTAGACGAGCTCTCTTACATATTAGGCTATGTTCGTCACAATAAAGTGGTAGCATTAAAGCACACAAATCCTAAAAAGATACATTATTGAATAGTGATACACTCTATTTATAGAAATACAGTTGTAATTTTATATGGGTTGTTGACTCCTTGTCGAGCAGTGATGTTTGATATGTACTTGTCAGGAAAATAATGGGCCGAGTCGACCACATCATATTGTTCAGCCAAGCCGAGGAGGAGATAAGGCAAGCAGAGCCGACCCGAGTCGAGCATTCTTGAGTTAGGAGGCTTCTTTGTTTGATTGATGGGCTGACTTTGAATGTTATTTTGGGCCGATTATAGTAAGAAAAACAGGTTTGGACTAGGCTAAACGATGGGTGTTAAACCCATATATAACTTCTTAAATCATAAGAATAAATGGATAGTATATACATTCTTCTATATTTATAAATACACTTCTAGATATAGTAGAAAGTGCGCTTTATTAACTAAATAATACTTGTTATGTATTTGATAGTTGATGTTTTAAGTTTTTCACGTATATTAAAAAAATTAAAATATATATTAAAATAATAAATAATTTTTTAGAAGGTCTTTATATTAAAATTTTATGGTTTTTTGGGTTTTACAAACAGATTTGAAATTAAAACTAATATAAAACAAACAAAAATACAGAGCAAATAATTTCATAATGAATCTGGTCCAAAAATAGATAGAGAAACGAAAAACCTAAAATTTTAGCCCATAAACAAATCGAGAAGTTTAATTGGAACAGCCAACCAATGTCGTTGTTGCCACACAAATAAGCGATAACTGGACCGCCGCCAAGACTAGAGCCGGAGGATAAAACAACACACCCACCGCCAAGGAGAGAGGAACCAGAGAGCACTAGCAGAGCACCATAACCTGGAAGATGGGTTAGGCAGTTTAGAGAAGACGGTGAATCTTGTCCCAGTTTTCAAACCAATGCATACCGCCACCGGAACACCTTTCAAGATCCACTTCCTGTCCTCCAGAGCCACAAGCTTAACATCATGGACCGTCAAACACCACTTCTCGCCACCCGAACAAAACCATCTCCCGACTCCACCAACACCCACCAACACCTAACTGAACAAAGAGCTCCATACAAAAATGGTGTTTTTGGACTTTGAGAAAGCTTCATGATCTCGTCTAGATCTGGTTGCAAAAGACCTTTGCCACCGCCTAGGGAAGAGCCAACGCGGAAGAGAAGAAGAAACCGCCGACACACCAGCAATACGCTTCAAAAACCACTTCGGACCAAGGGGAAAACACACAGAAGATAAGCAAAAGAAAAATGGCCCTCTCCGGCGAGTAAAAGCGTTCATCGAAGAGACATAGATGAAGTCTTTGTGGAGGTTTCTAGAGAAAGCGAGAGAAAAAAAAAAAGTGATTATTTTTAATCCTTTTGTTTAGTTATTTATGATTTATTATTTTTTTGCTTAGTTTTTATTTCCAATAAATATTAAATGACTCATGTTTTATATTTTAAATTATATTTAGAATTTAAATAAAATATACTAATTAAAGTCTAAAATATTAATATTTTAAAAACAGATAAATTTTTTAAAACACCAATCTCTTAAATACAGAGGGAGTGTTTAAGAGATAAAAAAAAACAATAGTTAAAACAAGCTGTTTATTACTAGGTTTTGCAAATAAATAGTTGGACAAAAATATAGACAAACTCATGTGAAGCATCAAAGGTAGAACCTACATTTTTTCCCAGAGTATATCAAGAAAAAGAAGAAAAAACAAATCTCAAATGATGCAACTTTCCCAAAATTAATTGCAAAATAAATGTGTTAATTATGATATTATATGTCGTGGAAATAGCTTATCTTCAAAATCATCTCAAATACAGCTTTCTCTCCGGCAATGATGTTGAAAAGATGTATTATTCATAACTTAACATTTTAATAACTCCACTGACTCATGAATTTGTTGGTTATGTTTATAAAATAGACATCTGAAGTGTATACGGATTACAAATTAACAATCATGACTTGTGTTGTAATTGTATTTAGAATTGAACTCTTTTTCTAATCGAAGAAATTATTTAGATTAGAGGGGAACTTAATGATGGATTTCCAAATAAAATAGTTGCAATTCATGGAAGTTCCCTAAAGCGGAAGCATCAATTGTGATTTTCTTCCTTAATATTAATATTATAACTGTAGTTAAATGAAATTCCACATTAACTAATTCACTTGCTTCTTGGCAATATATTAACATGAATATTGCTTCTAGAGAGACTATACAAATTAGGTATGGCCGTCCGGATTCTCGAGTTGAGACTGTGTCAAATCCTTACAGGTTTCAGGTTTAATAGGTATACAAATATATGATCCATTTAAAGATTCATCTATTTGTGAGTCAGATCTGAATCAGATTTTTCGGATTTAGATCAGTTTGGGTTTACTAATAACATATCTATTATCTGAAGTTTTATGTGTACTACTTGAGAAAACTTATAAAAATATCTAAAAACTACATGTCTTATCATATTCTTTCAGGTTCTTCTATCAAATCATGCAGATTATATTAGGTTTTATCGGATTTTATCGGTACAGTTACTAACAGATTATATTAGATATTTAGTATATTACTTACAGGTTTTAATGGGTAATCTAAAGATATGCAGATAAGATATGGACCCAAGTCAATACTTGCGGGTCTTCGATGATCATAACCAACATGTTTCTTTATCTGAATTCAGATCCGACCGATCCAAAAAATTTGGATATCCTTGAATCCATATAAAAAATATTCACACTAATACAAGTAGTTTTAAAATATTAAGAGAGAAAAAAAAATGCATCAAATGTTGATAAAAAAAGTATTGAGAACAAATATATGTCATTATGTGAAATTAGGATGGGTATGATTGATAACTCTTTATTGTTACGGTAAGGGGTTTATCGTTTTGATAATCAACAATTATAAAACGGTAGCAAAAGCGATATTAATTTTTTCAAAAACTTTTATATCATTTTTTCAACCATTTAATTTTATCTTTTTTAAGTTATTTTATAACCGTTTATCGTTAAAATTATTGTTCTGTTTTTGTTCTCCAATCGGATTGATGTGGTGGTTGGGTTAAGGCATGACAAAGTGGTTGATTTTGAAACCAAATGCTGTGTAAATGATTTAATTTATTGCATGAAAATCATGATTAAGGAATTAAAAATAAATTATAAAGCAAAAGCCAAAAGGAAGAAGATAAACAAAAGGTAAAAACGGTAGTGGAAATAATTAGTGTTGTCAGGTCCCAGAGGTGTTGTTTCACCCTTAATTAAATAGATCTATTTGGGAATCTAAGAAATAATAAAGGTAAGAAACAAAAAACTAGGGGGTCTGCTTTAAATACATATTTGCACATAAATGCTGGGATTTTGTTGCCCATTGCATTAACAAGTCAATTTATTTTATTTTGTGTAACTCAAATCATCTTTTTCAGAAGTGAAAAAACTTTCATGTATATATAACATTGTAATATGCATATTTTAATGAACATGTGGTAGATTAGTTAGTTACCGAATTCAATAGAAAATGGTTAAATGATCTACCGAAAAAGTTACAAGCTTCAATTAAAAAGAAATAGAAGAAAAAATATTTTGTTAATTTTGAAAAACCGACATAGTCCACTTTTTCTGTAAATAGAATATAAGTTTTTAAATATAAACTAGATTTTGATCCGCGTTTTCAGAACGCGGGTATATTTTTCTTTACAATTTTAAAATTTTAACTATTTTGTTGTTAGTAATTTTTTATTTATTTATGCAATATAATTTTATTTATAATTGTTTAACCCATATTATAAAACGCGAGTTAATAATTTAGGTTTAAAAAATAAATTTTGTATTATATGGGAGGAGATATCGTAAAGATAAAGAGATTAAAATAACGATTCACATTATAAGTTCTAATATGATTTGTATTATATAAAATAATATATATATATATATATATTCATATTTAGCTTTAAATTTTTTTATTTTATAGATTAAAGTTTAATTAATAATAAGTTGTATATTTTTAAAGTATTCAAATTATAAAAAGTATAAAACAACCCGCTAAAAAAATATTTTAGTATAATAATTAATTAACCCGACAATTATATATTTGAATAATATAAATATTTACTTATATTTGATGTTTTACGTTTTTATAAAATTTAAATATATATCTATTTTTAATATTTTAGCTTAATTTTTAATATAAATTATTGTTTAGGTAATAGTAATTTGAATATTTTTATAGAATTCACTTTTTTTTTAAAATGAAGTATATTACATATTTTTATTATTCTTTTATGTGTATATTTGATAAAAAGTAGTGGGTTATATATTATTTTTATTTTTAAAAAGATTTCTATAATTTTTATATTTATTTTATAATTTATAAACATAAATGTGTATTAATTCAACTAATTATACTTATCATTATTGATTAACTATAAATATATAATATAATTACGAAATTAATTAGTTAATTAAAAATAAAATGGATTAAAAAGATTTTTTGTTAGATTTTGTATAATAAAAAGGAAATATACATTTATATTTAAAGTAATGAAAGATATTGCAAGATATTATGATTAATTAATTATAATTTAGTTTTACATTATTACCCTTAATGAATCTATTTAATTACTCCTAATTTCTAATGGCATGCTTTGTAAATAGAGTAATACTTGGGTTCACCCCTAGAGGTGAACCCTTTTGTTCACCTCCACATTTTCTAACCAATCAAATAATTCCACATAATCTAATATTAAAAATAAATAAAATTTTAAAAATGTTTAAAAAAAAAAAAAAAAAACGAAAAATAAAAGAAAAGAAAATATATTTTATTTCAAACAAAACTTAAAAATAAAATTTTTTAATTAAAAATACTAAAACCTAAATCTTAATCTCTAAACCCTAAATTCTAAACCCTAAACCCTAAACGATAATTTGAACCTAAACTATTAAAATTAAAACTAAATCCTAATCCCTAAATCCAATATGTAAATCTTAAAAAATAAAAAACTAAACCCTAAACCCTAATCCCTAAACCCTAAACCCTAACCCAAAGAGCTTAAACCCTAATCCATAAACCCTAAACCCAAAGAGCTTAAACCCTATACCATAAACCCTAATCCCTAAACCCAATATGTAAATTTAAAAAAATAAAAACTAAACCCTAATCCCTAAACCCTAAACCCTAACCCAAAGAGCTTAAACCCTAATCCCTAAACCCTAATCCCTAAACCCTAAACCCAAAGAGCTTAAACTCTATACCATAAACCGTAATCCCTAAACCTTAAATTTAATTTATAATTTTATTTAAAAATAATATTACATGGCGTATTTTGATTGGTTAATAAAGTGGGGGTGAACAAATGGGTTCACCTCTAGGGGTGAACCTAAGTATTTTCCTTGTAAATAACACGTCAAGGTAAGGTTAGTTTTTTAAAAGGAAAATACTTAGGTTCACCCCTAGAGGTGAACCCATTTGTTCACCCCCACTTTATTAACCAATCAAAATACGCCATGTAATATTATTTTTAAATAAAATTATAAATTAAATTTAAGGTTTAGGGATTACGGTTTATGGTATAGAGTTTAAGCTCTTTGGGTTTAGGGTTTAGGGATTAGGGTTTAGGGATTAGGGTTTAAGCTCTTTGGGTTAGGGTTTAGGGTTTAGGGATTAGGGTTTAGTTTTTATTTTTTTAAATTTACATATTGGGTTTAGGGATTAGGGTTTATGGTATAGGGTTTAAGCTCTTTGGGTTTAGGGTTTATGGATTAGGGTTTAAGCTCTTTGGGTTAGGGTTTAGGGTTTAGGGATTAGGGTTTAGGGTTTAGTTTTTTATTTTTTAAGATTTACATATTGGATTTAGGGATTAGGATTTAGTTTTAATTTTAATAGTTTAGGTTCAAATTATCGTTTAGGGTTTAGGGTTTAGAATTTAGGGTTTAGAGATTAAGATTTAGGTTTTAGTATTTTTAATTAAAAAATTTTATTTTTAAGTTTTGTTTGAAATAAAATATATTTTCTTTTCTTTTATTTTTCGTTTTTTTTTTTTTTTTTTAAACATTTTTAAAATTTTATTTATTTTTAATATTAGATTATGTGGAATTATTTGATTGGTTAGAAAATGTGGAGGTGAACAAAAGGGTTCACCTCTAGGGGTGAACCCAAGTATTACTCTTTTTAAAACCTTCCTGTTTTAATAGAATAGATTTATTGCACTCAATGTATCTTTTTTTTAAAAGTAATTACAGTTTTGTATCTTTTAAATTCTACTTACAATTTTATATCTTTTTTTGTAGGGCCCAGCGTCAAAAAGACAAAATTAACCTCAAAGGAGAGAGAAATGCATAAAAAGTCATAGATGGATACTATCCTTCTATTTTTTCTTGGATGGATACATCTAGGTCTAATACACCACACTTCACATAAATCATGGATAGATACTATCCTTCTCTCTTTTAATATTGGTCTTATTTCGAATATAAATCTATGGATAATCATAATATGATCTATTAATGGATAACCATTTTAGTTTCGAAAAAATAAACATGACTTGGTGGTTAGACAAAGTAATTTTAAGGTAAAGAACTAGTTATATATGATCTTTAAGGATGGATAATTGGCAAATTTGGTTTCGAGAGTGAGCTAATTTACCTAAATGATGGATAATTTTGTTTTTGAAGACAATACTCCAATGAATTATATGTGAAGATAGATAGTAAGTAGGTAACCATACTATGATCTATTAATGGATAACATCTATGTAGGTAACCATACTATTTTCGAATATACATCTATAGATAACCATACTATGATCTATTAATGGATAACCATTTTAGTTAGACAAAGTAATTTTAAGGTAAAGAACTAGTTATATGTGATCTTTAAGGATGTATAATTGGCAAATTTGGTTTCGAGAGTGAGCTAATTTACCTAAATAATGGATAATTTTGTTTTTGAAGATAATACTCCAATGAATTATATGTGAAGATAGATACTAAGTAGGTAACCATACTATGATCTATTAATGGATAACATATATGGATAACATACTAAGTAGGTAACCATACTATGATCGAATATACATCTATGGATAACCATACTATGATCTATTAATGGATAACCATTTTAGTTTTGAAAAAATAAACATGACTTGGTGGTTAGACAAAGTAATTTTAAGGTAAAGAACTAGTTATATGTGATCTTTAAGGATGGATAATTGGCAAATTTGGTTTCGAGAGTGAGCTAATTTACCTAAATGATGGATAATTTTGTTTTTGAAGATAATACTCCAATGAATTATATGTGAAGATAGATACTAAGTAGGTAACCATACTATGATCTATTAATGGATAACATATATGGATAACATACTAAGTAGGTAACCATACTATGATCGAATATACATCTATGGATAACCATACTATGATCTATTAATGGATAACCATTTTAGTTTTGAAAAAATAAACATGACTTGGTAGTTAGACAAAGTAATTTTAAGGTAAAGAACTAGTTATATGTGATCTTTAAGGATGGATAATTGGAAAATTTGGTTTCGAGAGTGAGCTAAATTACCTAAATGATGGATAATTTTGTTTTTGAAGATAATACTCCAATGAATTATATGTGAAGATAGATACTTAGGTAACAAACCATGATACATGTATGTCCGTTCATATTAGCATTGTCAAGTTTAGTTATCCATGAGAAGCGTCCAACATGATATAACTAGTTATATGTGATCTCTAATATTGGTCTTATTTCAAATATACATCAATGGATAATCATACTATGATCTACTAATGGATAATCATTTTAGTTTTGAAAAAATAAACATGACTTGGTGGTTAGGCAAAGTAATTTTAAGGTAAAGAACTAGTTATATGTGATCTTTAAGGATGAATAATTGGCAAATTTGGTTTCCGGAGTGAGCTAAATTACCTAAACGATAGATAGTTTTGTTTTTGAAGATAATACTCCAATAAATTATATGTAAAGAAGCGTCCAACATGATATTATTGGTCTTATGTCGAATATACATCTATGGATAACATACTATAATCTATTAATGGATATGTAACAAACCATGGATACATGTACATCCGTCCAAATGTGAAAGATATTAACTTAGTCAAGTTTTACATCCGTCCAAGTTTTTGAAGATAATACTTCAATAAATGATATCACGTACAGCACGTGATATGATCGTGGTAGTATCCAAGAATAGATGAGATTGTAGACACCTACTCTAAACTATCCATTCGAAACTTTTGTAATATGTCCGATTTTGATTTTTTTTTGAATTTCGGTACATCGGCTGGTTTTATCTCCATTCAGCCGGTTTATATTGCCGGAAACCTCCCCTCCGCCAATCTATCAACCTTCAAAAAATAGGGGGGGTGGAATTAATATAAAGTAAGAGAGAGATAGAGGGGAGAAAAAAAAGAAAATAAAAATAAAAAAAGGATGGATAGTTATGAAAAAGTGGAAAACTATCCGTCATATGCCATATTGAGGATATGCAGGGATAAAACTGTCCTTTTCCGGTGGGACCTACAAAAAAAAGATACAACTTTGCAATAGGTTTTAGAAAGATACAAAAGTGTTATGAAAAAGTTAAAAACATACGATACATGCAATAAACCCTCTTAAACATTGCAATTTTTTTTCTTTTCACACCACGAAGTTCGTCCTAATTTTTTTTCCATGCCTGATTCCTGAAATCAACCGCTTTCCGTTTTGCGATTTCTCTGGCTAGGGCGGTGTCCGTTTGTCTGTAGATTTATTTCTCGGCACCCTTCTCTCTCTCTTCCTCAATCCTTCTCCAGTTGGTGAGCTCGAGTTTCTACGGTGGTCATCGCGGTCGACGTCGGTCTTCGCCTTTCGCTTCTTCTCCGGTGCTCCTCGGCGGTCCTTCGGTTGGAAATTGAAGTCATGGGCTGCGGTTTTCAATCGTCGTCATTCACGTGTGTGGATGGCTGTTTGTGTCCATGTTGTGCTCTCATTGTCTTTTTCTGGTGCTAATGTTTCTGGCGGTAGTCTTGTATTGGTTCATCTGTTGTAGTTGATGCCCAGTGAGTTGCTCTGTTAATTGATCATCTATTAGAGGCTGCCAAATTGTTGCTGATTTTACCGGTTAATGTAGTTGTGGTTTAGAGATTGATTTGGGTTCTGTTTGGCTTTTATCTTTGTTATTTAGTTTTTGTTTTAAGGTCTTAGTTTCATTCGTAGAAGGCTAGTTGGTTTTAAGGATATTTCTTGTCCTTTATCAGAGGTTTGGTGGTTTCGTATGAGCCAAATATATGGTATAGCAAGGCGGGGCTTTTTATTCTGGGTTTGAGTGTCTTATTTGTCGTTTATCTTTGGTTGATTGTAGGTTTGAGTTTGGGTGCATATGCTCTTATCCTTTTTCCCGAGTTTATGTGTTGGATGTTAGGCCAAGATCTTCGTTTGTAGTGGCTTCTCGGTATTTTTGGAGTGTTAGCATTTATCGTCTTTGGGGTTGTCTAGGTTTGTTTTTGTTCCAACCGGTCTGTGTTAGGTCAGTTTTTAGTCTTCGAGATCGATTTTGGATAACCCCTTGCGTCAATAGACTTTGTGGTAATGGTTATTGGATTTGGTGACTTTTAGGATTCGGTATTAGTTTTCCTAGGCTCTCATTCGTTTTAATTTTTATCCTTACTTTGTTTGTCTTTCATAGATTTTTGTTTTCGGGAAATTTGTTTTTTTTTCCGCCGGCTTCTATCTTTCTTTTATGGAGCTTCGTCTTTAGGTTTGTCTATTATATAGGTCAATACGTGTATCTCGAATGATCGAGTTGTAAACAGACGGGATATAAGTGAATGATTGTTAAAAAAAAAACAATATAAGTTCTTAAAAAGAACTATTGGAAGGTTTTGATCCATATACACAAAATAGTATGGACCCATATAATCACCAATGTATTTATATGAGGGATATGGGGAAAAGGGGAATAAAGTGATAGAAAAAGGGTTTTCATAACTTGATTGCTGTAGAGGGAAAGTATCATCAGCGTTTCCTTGGCCTTTTTTTGTCTAAAAAGTTCTGATTTCATTAAAATTAGGCTTCAAACAGTACATTGGGTGAGTACACGGATTGCCTTAGCGCTGCTTTCGCAAGGCTATCGGCTTTCCTATTCTCATCCCTGGGCACAAATACAAACTTGCACCGTGTGAAAGATTTTGACAAATTAATTATGTCTTTGATCACTCCGAGGCATCCTGGCATCAAGGTATTCTCTTTTATCGCTTCGATTAATTCCTTTGCGTCAGATGCGAATCTGATTTTCCTGAAATTTATCTTTTGTGCATCTAGCATTGCTTCACGGATTGCAGCTGCTTCCGCCATGGTTGACGATGATTTGTACTCTCTGATCGCCTTCCGATGAGCTAATTCCTCTTCAGTCACATCCTCGAACCACCATCCCAAATCGGCTGTGTTATTGCCTTCTTTCCAGGCCGCATCAGATCTTCAAATTACCTCGTCATATTCCAGCAGGTGGATTGGTTCCAGGTTAGTGTATTGTTGTGTTGGTTCTATTGGATCTCCTAGGATCTAGGGTTCGTTATATTGAAATTTACCAACCTCGTTCTTACCTTTGAACTGGCAGCGGAATGATTGGTGACGAGATCAGTAAGCGAATCAGATGCTTCGCCTCTACCAGATACACACGCACACAAACCTGGAAACCGGGATGCTAGTGCCGGATCTTTTGGGATCTCTGAGTTTTGGTGTTTCTACTTCTTCTGTCAAGAAAAAGACGACGGCTGCTGTTCTAGGTCGAAAATACTTTCTATGTATTCAGACCTAGAACCACTCAAACGGGCCGACTTGATTAAGTCATAAATCGAAAAGTCTGTTTCGAAAACCCGACCTGTGTCGACCGACACACATACTGTTTCGATCGACACAACACCATATACTCGATACTAATGTGTATCCAATACACATTAACATGATCATTACTATAATGATCATTCCCATATTTTAGTTTCCAGTTTGCTTAGGTGTGTGACCCTATAGGATCATATAATACTGGCAGTAAGTCTACAACTTACAGATTGCAAGAGGCTTCTAGCAAAACATTGCAACCGCCCAGTATTATACGAATGTCTGATCTCGACACACAACTATCATCAGGAGTGAGTGCAAGTGTGATTTCAGGACACTATCCCAACAGTCTCCCACTTGTACTGGAATCATCAATTCCTATAATCCTTTTGTCTCTATATCTCGATTTGGCATAAGGCAAGATTGGTGTCATCCTTATTAAGCCAATATCGTGTTTATCGAACTCCTGATCTATACTGAACAAGACAAACAACTGAACTACAGTTCGTTTGAATGCGGCCACACATTTTCTCAGCATAAAATCTTCGATAGGCCCTGAGATATTTGTCTCCCGTTATACAGGAGGGACAAATTCCATCTCGTTCCATCCCTATTTCAACGCACATTTCATGATACACCTGAACAGTGCCGTTATAGCCGCCAATTACGGGTCGACGTTTGACAAGGTCAAAGTGTATCAATTCATATGCAAGAAAGCATGATGAACTCAGGTCTAAGGACTATACTCTATAGTCGTAATGAGAACCTCTCATGACACATATATAACTATCCTGGAGACTTCTCATTAGCGGGTCATGTCCGATCATATGTTCACCAACATATATCTATGTGACTGACTGTGATACTTATATCATTGACTCCATGAAACTTAGTCAACAGTCACCTCACAAGCTAGTCTTTCGCAGTTGTCAGTGTCCCATTTTGACAACCTCGACTAGGGACAAAACATAATTTATGTCGTGTATAACTTATAGGGTTTCATGATCAAGTCCTCAACTTGATGACCTATAATATGACATAAACTTATTTTGGGACCATTATTTAGATCACAATAAATAATGCTGAAATCAAATTTCATTAAACCTTTCAAAAAGTATGTTCACAAGAGCATCTTATTATAACTAAAATAAAACTAAAACTCCCACTATAATCAAGATTACATCTTAAGATCTCTAATACCCACAGTAGTAGTATGGAACTCATGCTTGGGCCTTGGGAGTGGCTTAGTCAGAGGATCAGCGACATTCTCGTCCGTCGGAACTCGGCTGATCTTCACATCACCTCTATTGACGATATCACGAATCAGGTGATACCTCCTCTCTATGTGTTTGGATTTCTGGTGTGATCTGGGTTCTTTCGCCTGAGCAATGGCTCCATTGTTGTCACAAAACAAAGCCACTGGCTCCAAGATACTCGGAACCACACCTAGTTCAGTCATGAACTTCTTGATCCAAACAGCTTCCTTTGCCGCTTCTGAAGCAGCAACATATTCAGCTTCCGTCGTGGAATCAGCTACGGTATTCTGCTTAGAGCTCTTCCAGCTCACTGCACCGCCATTTAGACAGAAGACATATCCAGATTGTGATCGTAAATCGTCTCTGTCCGTCTGAAAACTCGCATCGGTGAATCCATTCACCACAAGTTCATCACTTCCTCCATATACCAAGAACTTATCCTTGGTATGTCTCAAATACTTGAGAATATTCTTGACAGCTGTCCAGTGAACTTCACCTGGATCAGATTGGTATCTACTCGTCATGCTTAATGCGTAAGCTACATCTGGACGAGTGCAGAGCATGGCATACATGATAGATCCTATTGCAGAAGCATAAAAAATCCTATCCATGCGTTCTCGCTCAGCATGTGTCGCCGGACACTGCTTCTTGCTGAGAATAATGCCATGAGACATCGGTATGAAGCCCTTCTTGGAATCATGCATCTTGAATCTGTGCAACACCTTATCAATATAAGTGTCCTGACACAATCCAATCAGCCTATTCGCTCTATCTCTGTAGATCCCGATTCCAAGGATGTAGGCGGCTTCTCCCATGTCTTTCATGGAAAAACAACTTCCGAGCCAAGTCTTAACAGACTGAAGCAACGGAACGTCATTACCGAGAAGAAGTATGTCATCGGCATACAGTACAAGAAACGCAATTCCGCTCCCACTAGTCTTCTTGTATACACATGGTTCTTCCTCGTTCTTGATGAAACCAAATTGTTTTACTGCTTCATCAAAACGAAGATTCCAACTCCGTGATGCTTGCTTCAATCCATAAATGGATTTATGAAGCTTGCATACCTTTCCAGCATTCTTAGGATCTACAAAACCCTCAGGTTGTGTCATATACACATCCTCTTCCAGAATTCCATTCAGGAAGGCGGTTTTGACATCCATCTGCCAAATCTCATAATCATAATAAGCGGCAGTTGCTAGAAGAATCCGAATGGATTTAAGCATAGCGACTGGAGAATAGGTTTCATCATAGTCAATACCATGAATTTGCTTGAAACCTTTAGCCACCAACCTAGCTTTATAAATTTGGACATTGCCATCCACGTCAATCTTCTTCTTGAAGATCCATTTACACTCAATGGCTTTTGCACCATTAGGTAAATCGACCAAGGACCATACTTGGTTTTCTGACTTGGATCTCATTTCGGATTTAGAGGCTCCAAGCCACTTTTCGGAGTTTGGGCTCATCATTGCTTCCGTGAAGGTCGCGTGTTCGTCACTTTCAATGATCATCAGATCATTGGAATTGGTCACGAGAAATCCATAGTATCTCTCGGGTTCGTGACGGATCCTTCCGGATCTGCGAACTTCAGGCTCCACAGGCGTGGGCTCCACAGAACTTTGTGGGTCCAACTGCTGCTCTTCCTCAGCAGGATGAGCAGTCTCCTGTGCATCTTGAATTTCTTAGAGATGTACTTTACTCCCACTGTTTTTCTTAGAAAGAAATTCTCTCTCAAGAAAAGAACAGTCCCGAGCAACAAATACTTTGTTCTCAGATTGGTTGTAAAAGTAGTATGTCTTGGTTTCCCTAGGATAACCAACGAAGTAGCATTTATCTGATTTGGGTGCGAGCTTGTCAGAGATTAAACGTTTGACATAAGCCTCACAACCCCAAATCTTCAGGAAAGACAGACTAGGAATGTTCCCAGTTCACAATTCATGTGGTGTCTTTTCCACTGATTTAGATGGCACCCTATTTAGTGTAAACGCAGACGTTTCTAGAGCGTATCCCCAGAAGGATAATGGAAGATTTGAATGACTCATCATAGACCGAACCATATCCAATAAGGTTCGATTCCTCCTCTCTGACACTCCATTCCATTGGGGTGTTCCAGGAGGAGTGAGTTGTGAAACAATTCCACACTCGCTCAGATAGTCCTGAACTCTTGACTCAAGTATTCTCCTCCGCGATCCGACCGCAGAACTTTGATACTTTTGCCAAGTTGGTTCTGTACCTCATTCTTGAACTCCTTGAATCTATCAAGGGATTCTGACTTGTGTCTCATCAAATAGACGTAGCCATACCTACTGAAGTCATCAGTAAAAGTAATGAAGTACTGATAATTTCCTCTGGCAACAGTGCTCATCGGTCCACATACATCAGTATGAATAAGGCCCAATAAGTCACCGGCCCTTTCATTTGGTTTGTTGAAAGGGGCCCTAGCCATTTTGCCCATCAAGCAAGATTCGCATTTCTCACTTGATTCAAAATCAAATGAGCCCAGAAGCCCACTACGATGGAGTTTCTGAATGCGTTTCTCATTGATATGGCCCAAACGACAATGCCATAAGAAAGTCGGGTTTTCGTCATTTGAATTAAACCACTTTGTATTTATGTTAAAGACAGGCATTTCTTGGTTTAAGACATATAACCCTTTATCTAATGGGGCGCTACCATAAAACGTACCATCACGATTAAAAGAACAAATTTTATTCTTAACAGCAAAATCAAAACCTTCCAAATCCAAAACAGAAACTGAAATTATGTTTCTGCTAATCGCAGGTACAAAGTAGCAATTATTCAAAGCTAAAACCATGCCCGAAGGTAAAGACAAATCATAGGTGCCTACGGCCAGTGCAGCAACCTTAGCTCCATTCCCGACCCGTAGCTCCACTTGTCCTTTCTTCAGCGTTCTATTGTTTCTTAGTGCCTGCATATTAGTACAAATATGAGCACCGCAGCCGGTATCCAATACCCACGAAGTAGAACTAGAAGACATAACATTAAGTTCGATAACATAAATACCTGAGTCAGACGCATCATATGTCTTCTTCAGCTTCTTGTAATCTTCCATGAACTTCTTGCAGTCTCTCTTCCAATGCCCTAACTGCTTGCAGTAGTTGCATTTGTCCTCAGGAGAAGGCCCAGATTTGGGCTTTGGCTTGGGCTTGTCCTGACTCTCAGTCTGGACAACTTGGGCCTTTCCCTTATCCTTCTTAGGTTTCTTGAACCTTTTACCCCCTTGTACCATCAGTACACTGGGAGTTGCCTTCTTGAGATTCGGCTTTGCTGTCTTCAGCATGCCGTGCAACTCAGTCAATGTCTTAGTCATGTTTTTCATGTTGTAGTTCATGATGAATTGATCAAAACACGACGGCAAAGACTGCAGAATCATGTCAGTGGCTAGCTCCTGGCTAATGGCACAGTCCAGTTTCCCCAGGTTATCAATGTAACCCATCATTTTAAGGACATGAGGACTTACTGGACTGTCCTTAGCCAGCTTGCAATCC
Source organism: Orychophragmus violaceus (assembly GCA_030180135.1). Classification (NCBI taxonomy): domain Eukaryota; kingdom Viridiplantae; phylum Streptophyta; class Magnoliopsida; order Brassicales; family Brassicaceae; genus Orychophragmus; species Orychophragmus violaceus. The sequence continues at coordinate 67,012,364 of CM058233.1, read as the reverse complement.
ATGAGAGATTTAACCGTCTGGTATCTCTCTGTGCGAGCTTGCTCCTGAAACAAAGCTTTCAGGCTGTTAATCATCTCAATGGGTGACATCACGTTCTCATATTGCTTCTGCAGCTCAGAGTTCATAATCACCAGCATTAGACAATTAACGTCTTTGACATCAGCTGAATGCTTATCATAAGCATTCTTATCTGCCTGCGTGGCATTGGAACGTGGCCTCTCGGGGAGAACTCTTTCAAGGACATATTCCTTGTTCTCCTGCCTGAGAACTATTCTCAGATTCCGATACCATTCCAAGAAATTAGATCCATTTAACTTGTCCTTCTCAAGGACGGATCTCAGTGAGAAAGTGTTGATGTGAGTTGAGACAGACATAGCTGTAATTAAAAAAGGTAGAGGTTTTAGTTATGATGCTCAAGGAAATGAGAATTCTTATCTAATAATAAAACTCGAATTCTATTCAAAAACTATGTTTCCTCAGATGAATACAATGAACCAAGATCCTCAGATCACAAAAATTTGAGTGGGCGACTCGCCATAATCCAAACTTTAGTTATCTAGGTAAGCAAATCATTGCTAATTGTACCCAGTACAACTCTTGGTCGCAGACGAGACAATCCATGTCTAATCCACTCTGATGTCTCTGGGCCCAGAACTTCTGATGGCCCAGTCAAGTAAACCAATCTCTTTCTGTCTTGTGATCAATGACAGTCGCACTGCAAGTCTATCAATGATCACCTGTCTTACTCATGTTGTTGTGGATACCAAGGACTCCAAGGCTATCCAACAACGAAATGAGTCTTGACAGTAGACAAGGTCGGGCAAGACATCAAGATCACTTGATATTTAGTTGAGGAAATGAACTATTTAATCTTGATGTATATCCAATATACATCCAAGAAGTTATTAAATTAGTCAAAACATTCAGTTTTATTAAGTTTAGGTTCATTTAGAACTTTAGGATTAAATTTGGTCTGGTATTTACAAATTTGAGGTCAAACCTTCAAGTTTGCGATTGGTGTGTCGATCGATGCCAACCATTTGCATCGGTCGACACAACCCAATTTAAACCGGTCTTCGATAACCGGTCAAACCGGATCAAATTTCCTTAACCGATTCAATCTAATTGAACCGGTCCGGTTTAACGGTCCATATCGATCGTCACACAACTCTGTGTCGATCGACATTACCAAAACATAACCAAATTGGTTAATTAAAATTAACCGAGCGAGATAACCGGTTAAATCTAATTGAACCGATCTACCCATTCGCATAGTTTGTGTCGACCGACACACCCAGTGTATCGACCGACCCAGAGCGATCTCCAAGACCGAGTGAGCGTTTTCGCGGTGTGTCGACCGACACAAGATTAGTGTCGATCGACACTATGCGACAAACCTCAAAATCTTTTACGAGTTTTCGCGGTGTGTCGACCGACACAAGATTAGTGTCGATCGACATCATGCGACAAACCCTAAAATTTTATAACTTATTTCGCGGCGTGTCGACCGACACAAGCTTAGTGTCGATCGACACAGTGCGAGATTAACAGTTCATCGTTTTTCAACAGGAACATAATCCGAGATTAAAACCTTGAAAATGCGATTTAACAAGCATCAATCTAATCAATTACATCAGTATTCGATTTAAATGCTCCAGATTCAATAGACTAAACCCTAACAGGCTCTGATACCACTGTTGGATCTCCTAGGATCTAGGGTTCGTTATATTGAAATTTACCAACCTCGTTCTTACCTTTGAACTGGCAGCGGAATGATTGGTGATGAGATCAGTAAGCGACTCAGATGCTTCGCCTCTACCAGATACACACGCACACAAACCTGGAAACCGGGATGCTAGTGCCGGATCTTTTGGGATCTCTGAGTTCTGGTGTTTCTACTTCTTCTGTCAAGAAAAAGACGACGGTTGCTGTTCTAGGTCGAAAATACTTTCTATTTATTCAGACCTAGAACCACTCAAACGGGCCGACTTGATTAAGTCATAAATCGAAAATTCTGTTTCGAAAACCCGACCTGTGTCGACCGACACACATACTGTGTCGATCGACACAACACCATATACTCGATACTAATGTGTATCCAATACACATTAACATGATCATTACTATAATGATCATTTCCATATTTTAGTTTCCAGTTTGCTTAGGTTTGTGACCCTATAGGATCATATAATACTGGCAGTACGTCTACAACTTACAGATTGCAAGAGGCTTCTAGCAAAACATTGCAACCGCCCAGTATTATACGAATGTCTGATCTCGACACACAACTATCATCAGGAGTGAGTGCAAGTGTGATTTCAGGACACTATCCCAACAGGTTCTTCCAGTTTCTCATGTGCATGATTCCACTCTTTCGCTGCTTTGATTGCGCTTGTTACTACTTCCTGTGGCGAAAGGGTCCTATCCTCAAAAATCTGTTTATTCCTTGCAGTCCATAGCTCCCAAGCAATCCATGGTATGAATGGTTCCTTCATTCCAATTGGAGGTAGGTTTGTCTCATTTTTCGATATTTGTAGTACTTCCTTTAGCCCTTCTCCCTCATCCACCAGTTGAATTCTTTTTGTTAGTGGTGCCATATCCCATACCTTCTGTGCAAATTCGCAGTCTATCAGTACATGGCTTGTAGTTTCAGGTTTGTTGCATCTCTTACATCTCCCATCAGAAGTGATTTTCCTCTTTACCATGTTCATTCCCACTGGTAGCACATCTCTAGCTGATTTTCATAGGAATAGTTTAATCTTTGGGGATGTCTTGATGTTCCATATAAGTTCTGTCCAGTTGAAATTGCCTTGTTCCTGTTGTTATATGCGTTGTTTCTCTAGCATTGAGTGGTACCCAGCCTTAGTTGAGTAGTTTCCATCTTTCGTCCCCAGCCATATAAACTCATATTCTGCCCATGTACAGCTAGGCTCTACGCACATGATTTGTTCCCATATGAGAGGGAACAACCGTTGGACCTTTTCCATATCCCATTTTGATGAGTTTTCATTCATCAGGTCAGAGACTTTCCAATCAATAGTTTATTGGGTTGCTGGTCCTATTATTTGGTTCTTAGTTCCTCTGACCAACCATCGTTCTGACCATAAGCTTGTTGTTTTCCCATTCCCTATTGCTTTGCTCAAGTTTCTTGTTATGACGTCTCTGCCTGCCAACACGCTTCTCCATCCGTGGGATACGTTCCCTGTCGGTTCTATCTCCAGCAGGTTTTGTTTCACACAGTACTTGCCCTTGAGTGTTCTCGCTAGTAAGCTCTTAGGTTACCTTAAGATTCTCCAGCAGGTTTTTGCCAGAAGTGCCTCATTGAAGGTCTGAACCTCCCTAAACCCCAGTCCTCTCTTCTTCTTTGAAAGGGTTAAGTCATTCCATGCCACCCAGCTAGTTTTCTTTTTTCCGGTTCTGCATCCCACCAGAAGCGTGTTAATGCGGATTGAATGCGCTTTCATAGGTTCAACGGCAGTTTGAAACTCGTCATGGAATATGAAGGAATAGCTGAGAGGACAGATTTAAGCATCACCATTTTTTTCAGCTGTTGAGAGTCGAGCAGAGGACCAGCTAGCTGCTTTCTGTTTTATCCGGTCAACTATTGCCGTGAAGACATCTTTCTTTTTACGTCCAAATAGCTATATATATATATATATTACTCTGTAGAAATGTACAATACATAACATGTACATAATTTCCCAACTCTATATATATATATTAATATATATTAATGTAAGACACATAACATGTATATAATTTCCCAACCCTATTTAATATTTTTGCTTTGTTGAATAAAGCAATACTCGATTATTCAATGAAAAATAGATATTTATAAGTTTTGTTGCTAATTATTTTTATAATTTTTTCATGTTGTCTTTTTTTTCATGAGAAATAGTACAATCACAACACAAATAAATAAATAGTTTTATTACACTGTTACTAGGAAAATGCAAAGAATTATAAGTTAGATTGATATTATTTTGATATAATTTTTAAGTCATGTGTATTTAAATAAATAAATCTTTATATATATATATATATATATACTAGGTTTCTGGCCCGTGCGTTTGCACGGGCTATTTGTTTGATTACTAATTTCTGGAAATTTTTTATGTCATAGTATAAACACACAAAAATATAAGAAAAAAAATAATACTATTGATTAAATAATTCTCAATATGTTCCCTTATCCAGAAGTAAGTTATTCGAAGCCCCTCCTGATTAACCATTGTGGTCACACAAAATCAATGTAAGATTCAAATTCTCATTCTATCTTTGAGCTACTTAAGATAATGATGTTTTGATACCTTCAGTCTCATTGTTGGAGCCCAACCAAGCTTTTCTTTTATCAGATTGTTGTCTGAGTTACGGCCACGAACACCTTATGGACCTGGAATGTGGTGAATTGTAAGATTCTTTACCTCAAACCATCTCAGCCATCTCATTCATGCTCACCATCTAATCGCTTCCAATGTTCACAAGCTCATGGAAGTCTGTTTTTGTCAACCTAAATACAACGATAAGGAACAAATAATCAGAAAGTATACATGTTTTAAGATACAAAATTCTTCATTTATAATTTGGAGCTAATGCCTTCACCTGAGTACACCTTCAACACACTCATCAATGAACCGTACATAAACCGATTTTTTTCATCTTCAACACTTTATTTCCTCTCGTCCCAAACAACTGTACATAAACCAAATTGTCTAAAGAAATCTGTCACATTGACAATATAAAGAGAAAAAGTGTCACAATAGTCATTATTGTATATCCAAGGGTGTTTTCAATCTATATCCTACTATATTTTACAGTAGGAAAAAGATTTAACAATGGAAGCGTTTTTAACAGATTGTAAACTGATCAACTGACAATCCTAGAATTTTCTCATCTTAATCCTGCTAGAATTTCTGAGAAAGATTCATGGCGATAGAGATTGTTTAGCCATCTGTCATTGTGATTAACACATCAGATCAAAATTTAAGATTATGATCAAAGAAAAAACATGGTTAATACTTGATGATATATGTGTTAGAGTTTGTTTAAATAGACGGTGGAACAATATAATTACTATTTTTCAGTTAAGATTTTTGTTGGTTTAAATACACCGCTAAGAACATGATGAGAAAATGGTACATCAAAAATGACTTGCGGATCAATATAAAAACAAAAATAAGTATATTGAATAAAGGATCATCGGCCACGTTCTGATGTAATGACTTACATATGTGTTTATGTCATATAGGATACTATATGAACTATTTGCGGATCAACAGGACTATCGGCTACGTTTAAATACTATGTTTCAAATTTCAAACAAAAAAATAATTGGCACAAAAATATTGTATATTAAATAAAAGATATTGTAACAAAAGATAAATAAATAAATAAAAAACAAAGTCTGATTTTTGTAAATAAAATCTAACTGATCAGGAATTCTATCTCTTAGATATGGTGGTGGCTCTCCTAAATATTGTTTTCAGTCTCCAAACGATAAATGAAAAAGAGGATACTAAGATCACCAAAGCCGTTTAGACTTGCGTTTGTGCTGAATATCAGGTCTCAGATAGTTTCCGGGAGATGATTTGGATTTGGTCGGCCTATCTTTGCATGAGGAGACCATCTCGGCTGCAAAAGAATCAGATGCAGTGCTTCTTGGAACCATTGGAGGGCCTGTTTATCTCTCTTGTCCCAATACTGTTGGCTTTTATTTTATTTTTCTTGTGCTTGTATGCATAAACGTGCTGGATTGCTTGATTCATATCTCTCAACATAAAAGGACTTTTGAACGTTCTTGCAAATTGATAACGTCCCGTAAGTTGTACATAAATTTTATTTACAAAGTTGAAAGTAGTCTGGTTGTTTAAGAAAAAAAATGTAAAACAAAATCTACTAATACAAATTTCTCTAAACATGGTAACGTCCCATTTTAACAATGGCTACTCTCAATCAGATTACAACCAAACACTAATTGTTTTACTTTTTTTTTCTGTGCTTGTATGTTTCCACCCGTATTATATCTATTTTCATATCAAATCGTAATAGGTAAGGATCATATCTCTGCAACTCTTGTGATCATATATTTCACCTGAGCTGGAATTCTGGACACTCCTTTGCACTTTTTGTCTCCTCAAAGATACCATACAGCTGGTGACTGGTGTAATTGTAAAGAAACAAAGGCAATCCAGGTGTTATTGCTTGGACAGACAAATCATATTGCAAAGACGAATGTGTTTTTAAATGATTACCAAATAGGTGATTTTTTAAGTCGTGTTGCAAAGAATTCATATTGTTGCGAATGAAGATGAAGCCGCCAAGAACTTCATTCCTTGCAAAGACGTTTCCAAGCTTAATCATTTGAAAGATGAAGTTTTAAGATCTTCTTCAAGTCTGCATATGAGAAAAGAGATATTCAATGTGAGCTCTTCCATTAAACCTATACTACAATCAAAAGCTAACTATCATGTCCAAATTTCAGAAACTAAGACAACTTCTGTATACACCTCAAGGGGAAGTCGTTGCTTGCACATGTCTTTTAACACTCACGAACTCATAGGAATATAAAGAGAAAACTTGGAAAAAAATTTGACCATCCAAAAAAGATTTGGAGTGATAAACGTCTTATTTTTAACGTGGAATACATCTCTCCCTGCGGAGTTAATATGTGCGTTGAGGATAAAAGCCACAATTGTAGCAGACACGAATCCAGCTAAACTCACAATCACACATCTGAAGATTTCTAGTGGCACAATAGAGAGACACTGCAGAGAGAAAAAGGGAAAACAGCTTTTTTGTTATACTGTCGGGTTTTCACATTCGATGTATCAATTGAGTCAAAGAAGCGTAAAGTAACTTACCAGTGCATGGATAAAGATGACAAAAGAAGGTACTCGTTGTAGTCAGGGATGTTGACCTCATGTCCAATTTTCAGAAACTAAGAAAACTTTTGTGTACTGTCAAGGGGAAAAAGAAGACGTTGCTTGCACATGTCTTTCAACACTCATGAACTCAACTGTGACAGCTTTTTCAAAGTGTTCAAGCTTCTCGTGTGCTTCTGAACTGCGAACCAAAGTCCAATTGGAATTCAAGAGATCAAGCAATAAATCAAATAAGCGTGTGATCACTCAAGTGAAAGAACATACCAATTTGAGGAAACATACACTCTGTTAAAATGAGATATGGATAGCAGCAATTCCACACTGATGCTAGAGATAATGCTAACATGTAATGTTACCCCAATGCAAATCTTTGTCTTGCACACTGTTGATGAAAGATTAACAAACAAAAAGAAAAAATCAGTGTTCTTTAGTCAGGGAGTGATAGAAAAGTTAAGATACTGCTGGGAGGAAAAAATCAGTGTTCTTCTTGCCTCTGAGGTATTGCTCTTTAATGGCCTCAAGTTCCTTCTCTCGCTCCCGTTCAACTAATTTCTCAACCAGCGCTTTCTCCCTATCCCTGGCTTCTTCCTCCCACTCTCGAATACGCCGGTCTGGCTTAGGATCTCGTTCATGGAGGTCACGCTCGCGCTCTCTGTCTCTATCCCTGTCGCGGTCGCGCTCTCGGTCCCGGTCCCAATCTGAGTCTCAGTGTTTACTGTGGTCGCCGTTCGCAATTTCAATCTCGGGAGTGGAGCGACCTAGTTGTTCGTGGCAGAGAAATTAACAAAAGGGTGTGAAATTACCTCTAATTAACTGAGAGGAAGAGATTCTTTTAGTCTGTTTTTGTAGAAAAAGAAGATACTAGAAATTAATCCAAAAGCTGGTTGGGAGTTTCGTAATAGGGTTCATAGTTGAGGTTAGGACGATTGAGGGTGGAGGGTCGTGGGTAGAGTGATGGAGGAAACTGTTTTTGAATTTTTTTTTTTTTTTAAATGTAAAACCAGAGAATATAGCTTAGCTTTTTCCGAAAAGTAGAGATAAAAAAAAAAGAAACAAAATCCAAAAAATTGACAGAAAGACACGTTAGATTTGTTCGGGTGTCAGCAAAAGAGATAAGCAGTTACTTGAGATTTTGCTAGTGATTTATAGATAAAAAGATATATATATATATATATAAATTTTAATCATGTGTCTCGTCGTCGGAAATTGTTAGATAAAAATGTATTTTGTTGGAGTCAAAGTCAGCACCTTTCCATAAAAGGCCCATTCATGATTGAAGGACGGCCCAAAATAGCAAAAGATAAAAGCCCAAGCAGGTAAAACAAGGGTTGGATTAGATCGACTTGCATCTAGGTTTCAGGGAATGGCCGCCAAAGAAGCGAAAAGAGTGGCAGCGCCGATTTAGGGAATATTCCATATATTGAACCCGAGATATCGGGAATATTTCCGCTTATCCCGACTTTCTTTTATTTTCGACCGACTTTGTAAAACCTATAAAAGGAGATCTCGTCGTAAAAATAAACATACGCTTTTAACACAACACTTTCGCCTAAGAGAAATTCGAGTTATCAAGTTAACCTAATTTCTTCTCGGCAACTTTTAAACATCTTTCACCACCGCCTCATTCCATCTCGGAATCGAGATCTGAACCCTAATCTCTTAGATTCTCACCGTGTTCATTAAATCCCTCTTTTAGAAATCCCTCAAGAAAACCCTAAAACTCCTACTATCTACGGATAGGCGAGTTGAGAATCAACAATTGGCGCCGACTGTGGGGAAATCTAAAAGAATTTTCTGAACGAGATGACAAGAAACGATAACGAGATCGACCCAAACAACCCAAGAGTCGAACTGAGCGATCACGGAGAGAGCGACTACGACCGAAGTGATCATGAGGATGAAAACACGGGGCTTGACGACCAACAGCCACGAGCCGACAAAACAAAGAAAAGCCGAGACGACGGTAAACGTATCCCGTCACTCGACAAAACCATTGAACAAATCGAGAAAGACGAGCTCCTGGCTACCCTAATGGCAAAAATTGACTCCCAGAACGAGTTGATAAAAGAATTCTCGGAAAGAATCGATCTGTTGCAGTCTGAACAAGACCGAATTCGTTCAGACCAACAATCGAGGAAATCCACAAGAGATATTCCCCCAAAGGTAAAAAATAAGGTCGCCAAACAATTGTTCCATGACACACCAGAAGGAAGTCGCCGGGAGCTGGAATCAGACCATCAGGGACATCCGCGCCGAGGACGTGACAGAAATGATGACCATGAACGAAGCTCGCATCGAAAGCGAGATCCGGACGATCACAGACGAGGATCGCGTCAAGAACAAGACGACTGGTATGAAGAAAGGTACACTCCCGACAAAGATGGGCATGCTGACCGTGAAACACGGTACACCCAGGACTCGCGACACAAGAGGAATTCGCGACATGAGAATAACTCGCGCCGGGATGACCATCGCCGCGAGCAAGGTGCATCCCACGAGGAAACTCATAAAACGCAGATTCGTGGAGCCAGTCACAACCAGGTCGAAAATCAGCTGGCTAAACTAAAGGACTCCCTCAAAGAGTTACAGATCGAGGTCACAAAGGGATCTGCCCCCGAAATCGATCGGATCATCGAGGAGACCACAAGAACACCGTTTACGTCACGAATCACAGACACCTATATACGACACAAGGATAAGCTAAAGCTGCCGACATACGACGGGACACGAGACCCTAAAACACATCTAACCACCTTCAAGATCGTAGCGGCAAAGGCTCGATTCTCCACAGATAGAGAGCGTGATATCGGCTTCTGTCAACTCTTTGCAGAGACACTTGTCGGGGACGCGTTAAATTGGTTCTCTCGACTTCCGGCCGAATCGATTAGTAACTTCTCAGACCTCTTGCGAGCGTTCGTACGACACCACTTCGCCTACGTAAGTAAAGACACCTCTTTGAACACCTTGATGTCGATATCTCAGGATAGGAAGGAAACAGTAAAATCCTTCATTGACCGTTTCAAAATGGCCGTCACACGTGCCGAGGCGTCAGACAAGTTCACCATAGCAGCCCTGACACACGCCGTGTGGCACGAGACGCCATTCTACCAGGACCTAGTTCTCAACCCGCCAATGACTATTGAAGACGCCCTGCATCGCGCGTATAAATTCATCGAACTGGATGAACAAAAAGTGGCACTAGCCAAGAAACATGGAGCGGCCCGTCTTACGGAAAAGAAAGAGGAACGAGAACCAAGGCAACACTACAACAAAGGAGGGAAAACTACAATGGTAGTCGGCAACTCTGGCAGTCAACGACCAAATAAACCGTGGAACAAGTGGAACAGACAGGACAAAGAGGGAGCGCCTCAAGAGGTCCACGAAGAAGAAAATTTATGTGAATTCCACAAGACAACCTCGCACAACACTTCGGAGTGCCGGACTCTCAAGGACGCACTCTATGCTCGGCTAAAAAGCGGTCAGATACAAGCATCCACTAGATTTTGACCCGCCGATCGGCGGGTATAATTGTTTTTGATATTTATTGATATTTTGTGTATAAACAACATATTTGTAAATGATAATATGTTTTTATAACATATTATTAATATTAAATTTATGTTTTATATAGGTTATTTTTTATTTCTTTTTGTAAATGATAATGATCCATGCTAAAGACGAACAATTTTTTTATAGCATGGAGATTTATATTTTTAGAAGTAATCTATCTTGTTTTTAAAACACATATTCTTTTGTTGTTTGTTAAAGATTTGAACATTTTTTTTATCTTTATGCAATAGTTAGTATATTATATAAAGCATATGTGCAATGTGTTGGTGAATATAAATTATTAATCCAAAATAAATAATTTGTTATGTATATTTTTATTTTATGTTTGTAATGTCTTCTTAGACTTGCAATTTTTTTTTTTATAAAAACTTTAAATTTTATCTTTCTTAGTTTTATACTTGATTGTAAAAATGAATTTTAATTTACTTTTAAATAACAACTTCTGTTTTCCAACTAATTGTAGCTTCTAAATTATCATTTACCCGTGGACGGATGTAATATATATTTATAAAACTTAATATGTTCTATTTTATATATTTTCATAAGTAGATGTGGATGTTTGAGATTTGTTGACAATTTGATTGTCTATTATTATATAGTTTATATTTGGTTTGTAATATTAGTAGGGTAAAACTATAAAACATTAATTATTATATTATTAATTTATATGTTAAAATTGAAACTCAATCTTATAGTTTATAAGTTTGGTTTTTAATTAACTAATTTTCATAATTTAATCTATCAACATAAAAGGAACAATAAATATGTTTATTTTACAAAAAAATACTTGAAGCAAAAGTTAAAAACTAATATTTTAATTATTGATATTAGAAATTTTTGAAAAGTTTTATAAGATTTTCTATATTTGATAAATAAAATGAAGATTTTCATTTTCCCTTTCCCTATGATGTTATTAGGCATACACATTAGCGATCATAAAACCCAAACTTTTTTGTGGTCAACCGGAATTGCCAAAAAAGAATAGTGATAATAGAAACTTGTTTTTTATTTTGTACTTCGGTATTAATAGTATAAACTCATGGTAGACAATTCGGGTCGGGTCATATGCAAAAACCGTTGAATTAAAAACCCAGAAAAATCCGGAAAACCCCGTGGTTTATTTGCGACCCAATGGATAGGTCGAACCGGGTGACCCGGATAATGAACATTTTTGAACTTTTTAAATCAAAGAGAGTGTTTGATTGTGATAAATATATGTTTTTAGTATTTAAAAAATTATTAGAAGTTCTTCTGGCGAGACGTTTCATCTTTCAGCCTCATAAACCTTCGTATTTCTTTTTTTTTTAATCGTTGCATGGTGTTTGACTTAAATTATTGATTTTATATCAAATTTCTTAATTCATATTTTATTAACAATTTAGCTAATAGTTAGAATAATGCAAATGATGTATATTTTTATACATTATTTTCTTAAAAAATAAATAATTTTAGGAATATATGTTTATATATAATTATATATATAATTAAATATATATCTCATTTATTTATGACCTTCGGTCGACCCGCGGTTGATCTACGGTTGACCCAGTGACCCGATAACCCGGAAGACAGTCCGGTTCGATTTCCGGGTTGGGTTTAAAAACATTGGTTCTAACTAATGCTAATGATATTTTGACAACAATTAAAACTCATATTAGCATATATTATGTTATATAAATATATTAAATAAATTAACATGATATAATTTACAAAAACTGAGATATTAAGAATTGTTATGAATAATAATATGGATGCCCATTATAAGGCCCATCTCGTAGTAGCTTCTAGAATTACTTGTACTCTAGGTTTTACTTGGTCTCCAAGTCCTTGTACTCCTATATAAAGGAACCTTCATTCATTGGAATAATCATCACCAATTCTTCTATCTCTCTTCTTTTCACAACACGTTATCAGCACGATTCTCTAATCACTAGAGTTAGAAGGTAGGCAATTTTATAGTAATCATTTTTTTTTCTAGTTCTCTTTTGAATCATGTTTATTATCAACTCATGGTTCATAAGAAGAGACTCAATTCTATCGATATTTAATTGAAGTATTACTTATCGATATTACTGATGAATCATGTTTATTATCAACTCATGGTTCAACATGATAGTCTCTCATTCTTTTTTTTTCTTATTCCGGGATGATAAGTGATATTTTCTCCGAATAATCGTTATGATAGATTATTCATAAAAGAGATAGTTATCGATACTTATCTAGAATAATATTTTATTATTCTTTGTTATTATTTAATCCCTTGTATGAATCATGTTTATTATTAATTTATGGTTCATTTTGATGGATTCATATCTATATTATACTCAGTGTTTGTATATAGTAATTATATTTACATGCATATTACGTTTTTTTAATATTGCTAGTCAATCATAATCAAACATTTTTTTTAATGTCTCCCAAGCAAAATATTTCGTTTGTATTGTGTTTCCAAAATTTCCAAATTTTTTTAATAGAAAAATGAGTAAGTTTCTATTTCTAAAATGTTGACATATTTTATTTTCCATTTTCTTCACACATGCCTAATATAATATAAGAAACGTATGAATATCATTTTTTTAAAGCAAACTTTATGAAATTTTTATTGCTTTAGATATTTTTTCTGAAACTTGATATATTTTCTCAATATTTCAGTAAACATGTCAAAACTTACGAGTCTCGAATTTGGAGCTCTTGATATCAGTGGAGACAACTATTTGGCATGGGTACTAGATGCTGAAATTCATCTAGATTCAAAAGATCTCCTTGAGACCATCAAAGAAGGAAATCAAACTCAAAGCAAAGATAAATCAAAGGCTATGATATTCCTTCGCCATCACCTTCATGCGGACCTCAAGAATGAGTACTTGAGTGTGAAAGATCCACAAATTTTGTGGAATGATCTAAAGGAAAGGTATGATCATCAGAAAACTATGATTTTACCCAAAGCTCGTTATGATTGGACTCATCTGAGATTACAAGACTTTAAGTCTGTAAGTGAGTATAACTCAGCCTTGTTTAAGATTACATCCAAATTGGAGTTATGTGGAGAGAAAATGTCAGATGAAGCTAAGTTAGAGAAAACATTCTCTACTTTTCATGCTAATAACATTGTCTTGCAGACACAATACCGTGAAAAGGGATTCGTGAAGTATTCCCAACTTATTTCTTGTCTCCTTGTGGCTGAGAAAAACAACGAGTTGTTGCTGAAAAATCATGGATTACGTTCAACTGGCTCTGCTCCATTCCCTGAAGTGAATGTGACATCCTATGATAAGAGCAATGACCAAGGAAGTGGATACACACGTGGTCGTGGTAGTGGTCGTGGACGTGGACGTGGACGTGGATACTTTCGAGGACGAGGCCGTGGAGTTCAGTTTAAGAACTCATACTCTCACCAGAAGTGGGAAAACAAAGATGGTAACAAGCAAGAGAAATCAACATTTGTGAATGTATGTTACCGCTGTGGAGGAAAAGATCATTGGTCTCGAACATGTCGTACACCAAAGCATCTTGTTGAGCTCTATCAACAATCAGTGAAGCAAAAGGGAAAGAAAGTGGAAACAAATTTGGTGTACAAAGAGGGAGAAGATGACTTTGCCCTTGGTGATATTACTCACATGGATCTCGACGACTTTCTCCTTGATGAAGAGAATAAGTGATTAGTTATAATCATTTAAAGAACTTTGTTGCTTAAATTTTATTCTATATTATGGTTTTTTTTAATTATTTGGATTTTGGTTTTTATTTTTATTCTACGAATTGATGTTTCTGGTTAAAGTTGATTTATTTTATTATTATTATTAAGTTATTTATATGAAATATTAATTTATTTTATTTGTCTTTTTGAAGAAAATGAATGGTGGAGATTTATGCTTGGCAGACAGTGCAACTAGCCACACTATTTTGAAAAATAAGAATTATTTCACTTGTTTGACAATGAAAGAAGCAAGTGTAAGTACCGTAACAGGTAGTGCTAAGATAATAGAAGGCTCTGGAAGAGAAAATATATCATTGCCTATGGGAACAAAGTTCGAAATTACTGATGCATTATATTCCCCTAAGTCTCAAAGAAATTTATTAAGTTTTAAGGATATCCGCAGAAATGGATACCATATTGAGACTACGAGTGAAGGTAATATTGAATACCTTCAAATCACAAGTAATACCCAAGGCTCTAAAGACATTTTGGAAAAACTACCTGCATTCTCCACTGGACTCTACTATACTACAATTAATACAATTGAAGCAAATGCTATAGTAGTTCATAAGTCCACAGAAAACTTCAAAGTTTGGCATGACCGGTTAGGCCATCCCGGTACAATAATGATGCGAAAGATTATCTCTAATTCATGTGGACATTCATTAAAGAACCAGGAGATTCTTCCTAATGACTTTTCATGTGATGCTTGTTCACAAGGCAAGTTGATTATACGGCCTTCACCAGTAAAAATAAATTCAGAATCAATAAGTTTTCTGGAACGAATACAAGGAGATATTTGTGGGCCGATTCACCCATCATGTGGAACCTTTAGGTATTTTATGGTTTTAATTGACGCATCTAGTAGATGGTCACATGTATCCTTGTTGTCAACTCGAAACTTGGCGTTTTCGAGATTACTTGCTCAGTTGATTAGACTAAGAGCTCATTTTCCAGATTTTCCCTTAAAGGCAATTCGCCTTGATAATGCTGGTGAATTCACGTCTCAAGCTTTTAATGACTATTGCATGTCAATTGGGATAAGTGTTGAACATCCTGTAGCACATGTTCACACACAAAATGGTTTAGCAGAATCTTTGATCAAACGTCTACAGTTGATTGCTAGACCATTACTAATGAAATCAAAACTCCCAATATCTGCTTGGGGACATGCTATATTACATGCAGCGGCATTGATTCGCATCAGGCCAACAAGTAATCTAAAGTTCTCCCCATCACAACTGATTCTGGGTCAGGAACCAAATATTTCCCATCTGAAAGTTTTTGGATGTGCTGTATACGTTCCAATTGCTCCACCACAGCGATCTAAGATGGGTCCTCAAAGGAGGTTGGGAATATATGTTGGATATGATTCTCCATCAATAATTAAATATCTTGAGCCATCTACGGGGGATTTATTCAAGGCTCGATTCGCAGACTGTCATTTTAATGAGTCTGTTTTTCCAACTCTAGGGGGAGAAAATAAAAAGCTGGAAAAAGATATAAATTGGAATGAATTATCAATGTCTTATCTTGATCCTCGGACTAAAGAATGTGAATTAGAAGTCCAAAAGATAATTCATTTACAAAGCTTAGCAAATCAGTTGCCAGACGCTTTTACTGACCCAAAAAGTGTGATCAAATCACATATACCAGCTGTAAATGCTCCGATAAGAATAAATATTCCAGAAGGACAAAATCAAACTGCTAATGAGTCTAAGGCACGTTTGAAACGTGGTAGACCTATTGGTTCCAAAGATAAAAATCCTCGAAAAAGAAAAGGAGCAGAAATTGGCAATGGTGAAACCGAGGAAATAGTTACGAATGAAGGATCTCTAGAAGAGACTTCAAACATGACAAAGAATGAAATTCAGGTACCTGATAATGATGAGATCTCAATTAATTATGTCATGTCTGGAATAAAATGGAACCGAAAGCAAATCGACGTCGATGATATTTTTGCATGCAATGTAGCAGTTGATATTATGGATGAGGATCATGAACCAACATCTATTGAAGAGTGTACACAAAGAAGTGATTGGCCAAAATGGAAGGAAGCAATAGATGCAGAATTAAAATCTCTCGCTAGAAGAGAAGTATTTGGACCAGTAGTCCGTACACCTAAAGGTGTAAAACCAGTAGGACATAAATGGGTCTTTGTACGAAAGAGGAATGAAAATGGAGAAATTGTGAGGTATAAAGCACGTTTAGTCGCACAAGGATTCTCACAAAGACCTGGAATTGATTATGAAGAGACTTACTCTCCTGTGGTGGATGCAACTACTTTCAGGTTCCTTATTAGTCTGGCGATAAAAGAAGGACTTGATTTACGTTTAATGGATGTAGTGACAGCCTACTTATATGGACCATTGGAAAATGACATTTATATGAAAGTCCCAGCAGGATTTAAACTACCTGAAGTAGTAAATTCGAATTCCCGAGAACAATACTGCATAAAACTAAATCGATCTCTTTATGGACTAAAACAGTCAGGGCGTATGTGGTATAATCGCCTTAGTGAATACTTGTTAAGAGAAGGCTACAAGAATGACCGTGTTAGTCCATGCATCTTTATAAAGAGATTTGAGAAAGGATTTGTGATAATTGCAGTATATGTTGATGATTTAAATATTATTGGAACTCCTGCAGAGATTTCATATACAGTGGAGTATTTGAAGAAAGAATTTGAGATGAAAGATCTTGGGAAAACAAAATTTTGTTTGGGACTACAAATTGAACATGTAAAGAATGGAATTCTAGTACATCAAGAAACATACACAGAAAATGTGCTCAAAAAGTTCTATATGGATAAAGCACACCCCTTGAGTAGTCCAATGATTGTAAGATCACTTGATGTGTCAAAAGATCCATTCCGTCCTCGAGAAAACAATGAAGAGGTTCTTGGCCCTGAAGTACCATACTTAAGTGCAATAGGAGCATTAATGTACCTTGCTAGTCACACAAGACCAGATATATCATTTTCGGTGAATTTGTTAGCAAGGTTTAGCTCATGCCCAACTCAAAGGCATTGGAATGGGATTAAGCATATACTTCGTTACCTCCAAGGTACAAAAGACATGGGCTTATTCTTTTCTAACTTATCCAAGGAAGGCCTAATTGGTTTTGCAGACGCAGGATACTTATCCGATCCACATACTGCTAAATCGCAAACAGGATATGTGTTCACTTGCGGAGGTACTGCCATTTCTTGGCGATCTATGAAGCAAACTCTCACCGCTACTTCTTCTAACCATGCAGAGATTTTAGCCATCCATGAAGCTAGTCGCGAGTGTGTATGGTTAAGATCTGTCGTTCATCATATAAAAGAAGATTGTGGTATTTCTGGAGGGAAAGAAGCTCCAACACTTATGTATGAAGACAATGCAGCATGCATCGCACAACTCAAAGACGTATACATTAAAGGTGATAGAACAAAGCACATTCTACCAAAATTCTTCTTCACACACGATCTACAGAAGAACGGCGATATACATGTTCTACAGATCCGTTCGAGCGATAATTTGGCTGACTTATTTACAAAGGCGCTACCTACTTCTACTTTCAAGAAGTTAGTTCATCAGATCGGGCTACGCCGTCTCAAAGATCTCAACACGTGTACTCAAGAGGGGGAGTAATTGCGTGTTGCACTCTTTTTCCCTTGACCATGGTTTTTCCCATTGGGTTTTCCTGGTAAGGTTTTTAATGAGGCAACATCTTAAACGCATTACGAACCATTCCATTATAATGGACATCCAAGGGGGAGTGTTATGAATAATAATATGGATGCCCATTATAAGGCCCATCTCGTAGTAGCTTCTAGAATTACTTGTACTCTAGGTTTTACTTGGTCTCCAAGTCCTTGTACTCCTATATAAAGGAACCTTCATTCATTGGAATAATCATCACCAATTCTTCTATCTCTCTTCTTTTCACAACAAGAATGTAATAATAATGATTTATACTAAATATGGTGTGTAGATTTATTGTTTATATATTTTGTATTTTTAAAATTAATTATGATAAACTTAATGGCAAAGAATTAAAAATAATAAATTAAGAATATTACATTTTGGCTCCAATTGGTGACCATAGTTTAGGAAAAGAATGATGATGAATTTTTAATTCCTCAAAAATTTTACCAATTAAAAGGAATTTTTTGTCAAAATTCAGACATATGGGTCCCACAATATTTCATATTTTTCCTCATGTTTAAGGAATGAATGAACCAAAAAATTCCCCTGCAAATTTGATGAGGAACAAAATATGAATAAAAATTCCTCTACATTCCTATTTTTTTGTTAATTCAATTCCTCAAATGACATTTTGTCCAATTCCTTTTGTTTGAGTTAATATTTCCAAAAATATTAGTTGTAATTAATTTCTAATATCGACTTACTTTTTTGTTGTTGAAAATTTAGTGAATTTGGATTAAAAAAAATGATTGGGTCAAAAATTTCTATACATGTCAAAAACTAATTAATTTCTAAAATATATTTACTTTTGTTTGGCTTTTAACTAATATAAATAAAATTATATATAAAATATTATCTATTATTAATAATAAAATAGTTTATTTTAAGGTGGGAGATTTTTTTATTTTGGAAATATAATAATTTGTTATTTAACTAATTAATATAAAAATATATATGTAAAATTATATTTTTATTTATAAATATGTAAATCATATTTATGATATTAATATTTAAATTTTCAATATTAATTAAATACTAATAATTGTATCTTAAATACTTTCTGATTTCGATTGTGTTAGTTAGTTTTTTATTTTTATAAAATATTTGTTGATTTAATACTTCCAAAAATAAATATTAATTACTAATATGATTAGTTAATTTTGAATTAATTAATTTCTAAAAATAAATATATTATGATTAAGCAAAAGATCTTAAGATTCTTAACCATAAATATATTTTCTTTTATTTAATATTTTTTATATGGTTTTTTAATATTTTTGATATTCACCTGCAAAAACAAAAACAAAAACAAAAACGGATCAATGATTTTGATTTTAGTTTCCACTAAAATGCGAAGTTTATTTGCTAAAAATGCAAAGTTTCTGTTAAGGAATGAGATTGATTCACCGTAACAGCAGTCATTCCGAAATTTCTTCCAGTCAAAGCTTTAACAGCTGGATGTATGTCTATCTTCCTTGTGAACCACCACACTGTTCCAATTGCGAGTAGAGTTGTGGTTGCAAGAAGGCGATGATCGATCTGAAGTTGAGTAAAGTTTCAGCCTTTTTGAGACTCTTGAAGCAAGAAAGCTTCATTTCAATGGTGTAGCTGAACAATTGATGTGTCACCGAAAAGTTGCGTGTTTGTTTTGCTTCATCTAAAATATATGTTGAATGCACGACCCTACAAGTCACAAGCAAAGAGATCCATACTCTGAGATTTATTTCTGTAACCAATAAAAATAGAAGCTTATATCCAAGTTTGTTAGTTGCTTACATTATCAATTCCAGCAAATAAGCTCCTGAGATCGCAGGAATACCAAAATCAAGCTTACTGGTAATGCAAGCTTCTTCACTTTAGCTGCTCCACGTGACGCAGCTGGTGGTTCATGCATAACAATGATTCATGCATAACAACAAAGAGAACGGTCTAGAAAAGTATAATATATGACAAAAGCTGACGTTAGGGGAGCTGCAAGACGATATAGGCTTACCCTGGGGTGTGAATATTCAGACGGAGGCTCCTACATAACCACAATGATAATTGGTACACAATATTCTGAAGGTAACCAACTTCCAAAAAATTATCTTCGATTGAACAGGTACTAAAAGCTTACCTCTAAACCACTTTTAACCATCCACAAACCAATGAGACCTTGTCCAGCACCAAGTGCAAATAAACCAGAGAGCTTAACTCCAAGATGTAGAGTAATATACCATGTACTCAGAAAATGCGAAAACTGCAAAGCAAACATGATTCTCAGTCCTCTTCCTCACATTCGATGGGCATATTCCATCCAATATATAAACATAAAATCCTCAAGATTCATCCCTTTGTTCACACTGAAAAAATCACCAATCTCAAAACCAAAACAGCATAATTCAAGATCAGGAGTTTGTCCAAAGACAGGAAAACGCAATGCAAGCAACAGCTAGGTTAGTGCAACCCAAATTTTTTACTGACCGTTTATATTCAGGTGAGCTTTTATTTCTCAAATTCCTTAGCTCAAGCTTTGTCTGACAGAGGAGGAAATTCGGCGGTGAACTTCCGATCAGTCCTCCACAAACCAGAGATACATTCTTAAAAATGTTTTGTTAATAAATAAAAAATCATTGTGTGCGATTTGAGCTAAGAACCTAGTTCAATCTCACCTCCTAATCAATCAAGATGATCAATTCACTACCTAATCGAACTCAAACCAGAAGAACGAAAAGATAACAAGAACACACTCGGAATGTTTACCCGGTGTTCACCTCCCTCCTCAAACTAGAGAAGGAGCTATACTCACCGGGGCTGCTTCTGCAGCAATCCACTAAGATCAGAAACACTCAAGAATGAGCTCACAGATCGTCTGTCTCTTCTTCTCTCTCTCAACACTCCTGAATCAAAGAATGTTCTCAGTAAAAAAAAAAGAGACGAGCTGGAGACTTCAGCTTTATACTTCAGCTGATTACAAGTGATATACACGAGCTTCGCACGTGTTCAATTGGTTAAGTCAAGACCGACTAAACCGACTCCAGCTCTTGATCTAATCCTATACAATTTGTACCGGATTCCTATGGTGATACAAGACACATTCTTCAAATCTCCACCTTGTCTTCTATCACTCATAGCGATCTTAATCTTCACTTATGCAACTCTCTGCATCTTCAAATCCTTGGACAAAACTTCGCCCAACTTCATATCTCCTGAGTAAACCCACTCAGCTTCATATCTTTGAGCCGGAGCTCCCTCAGTTTTCTGAGACTCTGAGCAGCTTCAATGCATCCTGAAACTTGCTCACTGGTAGTACCTTCGTGAAAATGTCAGCAGGATTATAAGCAGTTGCAATCTTTATAACTTGTATCACTCCATCACTAATCAGGTCTCGGATGAAATGGTACTTAACCGCAACGTGCTTAGTCCTCTCATGGTGAACAGCATTCTTGGCTAATGCAATTGCGCTTTGAGAGTCGCAATGTATCTCAACTGCTTCTTGCTCAAAACCCATCTCACTCATGAATCCTTTAAGCCATATTGCTTCTTTGGCCGCTTCTGTTAGAGCAATATACTCTGCCTCTGTAGTACTTAGAGCCACCACTTTCTGTAAACTTGATCTCCAGCTAATGGTGTTGCCTCCAACTGTGAACACGAGCCCTGTTATAGACCTTCTTCTGTCCAAGTCCCCTGCATAATCAGCATCACAGTAACCTCTGATGATGAACTCTCCAGCCTTCCTGTAGCACAACTTTGTGTTCAAAGAGCCTCTTAAGTATCTGAGAGTCCACTTAACAGCTTGCCAGTGTTCTTTCATTGGCTTGCTCATAAACCTACAAACCAATCCTACTGGATAGGCTAAGTCAGGACGTGTTCCTAACATGGCGTACATTATACTGCCAACTGCACTCTGATATGGGATCCTTTCCATATACTCTTGTTGTTCTTGGATCTCTTTCTCAGTTCCTGACTTTAGCTTGAAATGTATTCCCATAGGAGTTGCCACCTGTTTTGCTTGATCCATACCGAAGTTTCCTAGCACCTTCTGGATGTAGCCTTCTTGGGATATCAACAGAGTTCCTGCTTTTCTGTTTCTAGTGATCTCCATTCCTAAGATCTTTCTAGCCTCTCCCAAGTCTTTCATCTCGAATTCTGAATTCAGTAAGACCTTGAGTTTGCATACTTGATCTCTGTTTCTTGAGGCAATGAGGATGTCGTCGACATATAGGAGTAAGTAGATGTAATCTCCTGCATCTAGGGCCTTATAGTAGACACAGCTATCGTAATCACTCCTTTTATACTTGTTCTTCTGCATAAACTCATCAAACCTGTTGTTCCATTGCCTTGGAGACTGTTTCAAGCCATACAGAGATCTCTTCAGTAAGCAAACTTTGTTTGGATTCTTCTTGTCCACATATCCCTCAGGTTGTTCCATATAGATTGTCTCATCCAGATAGCCATGTAAGAACGCCGTCTTCACATCCATTTGCTGTAACTCCATGTCAAAATGAGTCACCATAGATAAGATCAATCTTATGGAAACGTGCTTGACTACTGGTGAAAAGATTTCCTGGTAGTCTACTCCTTCTTTCTGGCTGAAACCCTTGGCTACGAGTCTAGCTTTGAATCTTGGACCTTCCACTCCATCTATACCAGCTTTACGTTTGAAAACCCACTTGCATCCAATTGGTTTTTGTGTCTTGACTCTGTTAACCAGTGTCCAGGTGTTGTTCTTCATTAATGACCTCATTTCTTCATCGGATGCCTCTTTCCATTTATCACTATCTGTATCAACCATTGCTTCATGATAGTTGTCTGGTTCTGGTCGTCCTGCATCTTCTATCATGAGATAGGCATATCCTGCAATGTCTTCATCCATTGCGTAAACATGATAGTCAGCAAGACGGACTGATGGTATGGACTGCCTTGGTTCTCTATCTCTGACAAGTCTGTAACTCCCTTGATCCTGAGTCTCATCTGATCCATCCATTTCCTGAATCTCTTGACTATCTTCTGATGATTCTGTTGGAGTTTCAGACTGTGCTGCTCCACCTGGAACATGAGTTTCTTCTGACCTGTCTTTCCCTGCAAAATCATACCTCACAGCTTTGTTAGTAACATTTTGTGATATATTATTAATCATACCTTGGGATGTCTCAGATTTTGTGTCCTTATACAGAACATCTTCTCTAAAGACCACGTTCCTGTTGATCACACATTTTCTTTCATCTATTAGCCATATCCTGTACCCTTTTACGCCTTCTGGATAACCTGTGAAGATGCCTTTCTTTGCTCTGGGATTCAGTTTACCATCATCAGAATGAATATATGCTACGCATCCAAACACTTTCAACCCTGTGAGATTAGGAGCAGCTGTTGTCCATCTCTCTTCTGGAATATCAAACTCTATTGCAGATGATGGTGTCCTGTTGATTTGATATACTGCGGTCGAAGCTGCTTCAGCCCAGAATTTTTGTTCCAAACCGCTTTCACTCAACATGCTCCTTACTTTGTTCATGATGGTTCTATTGAGCCTTTCAGCCACGCCGTTCTGCTGAGGTGTGTAAGTACATGTCTTGTGCCTGACTATACCCTCTTCCTTGCAGAACTGATCAAATCTCGTGTTGCAGAATTCTAGGCCGTTATCAGTACGCAGCTTCTTGACTTTCCTTTCAGACTGTACTTCTACCATTCTCTTCCACTCTTCAAACTTACTAAATGCTTCATCTTTGGTCTTCAAAAAATATATCCATACCTTTCTGGACCAATCATCCGTGAAAGAGATGAAGTATTGGCATCTTCCAAGGCTTAGAGGTACATTGGGAGAGCCCCAGAGATCCGAGTGAATATAGTCCAGCTTATTCCTTGTCACATGTTGGGCTTGACCAAAGCTGACCTTGTGAGTCTTCCCAATCACACAATCCTCACAAAATTCTATGTCCTTGATCTTGTTTGCTTCAAGACAACCTTTCTTAGCTAGCATCTGAAGTGATTTCTGACCAATATGACCCATTCTCCTGTGCCAAAGCTGAGTGTAGTCTGAGTCCGTGCTTCTCTTGGTTTCCTTGTCTGAGGCTATGCAGCTCTCTGGAACCATAGCTCTTCCTTGTAAGATATACAGGGCATCACTCCCATGCCTTGTACCTTTCATGATGACAGTACAACCCTTTACTACTCGCAGTGTACCATTCGAGCCTTTGAAGTCACATCCCTTGTTCTCAAGAGTTCCAAGAGAGATCAAATTCCTCCCTATCCCAGGCATATAACGTACATCATGAAGAACGAATGTAGTATTGTCTGGATTCTGAAATCTTATTGACCCGATGCCTCTGACTTCTGTGATGGTGTTGTTTGCCATCCTGACCTTCCCTGTATCCGTCTCCTTGAGCTCCAAAAATATATCTTTCCTCGGAGTCATGTGGAATGAGCACCCCGTATCCATAACCCATTCTACATGATGAGTAGATTCTTGAGACACGTTTGCTTCTACAGCTATCAGTCCAGCTAGATCTTGAGCATCATCCTTTGCCATGGAAGATTCAGATTTTTCATGACCTTGAGATTTATTCTTGTTTCTCTCCAGCCACTTGTAACACTGCTTCTTGAAGTGTCCCTCCTTACCACAGATCCAGCAAATCTTCTTTCTGTCTGTTGACTTTGATCTTGAACGGTTGTTACTCTTTCCTTTGCCATTCTGGCTTCCTCTGTTGTCTGATCTTCCCCTTGCATAATGACCCTCGGAGCTTGTTCTTGTTCCGGAGCTTTCCTTTACATCCTTTTCTTTGGACCTAGCTGAACTGGCAACATCTTCAACCTTGATTGCTTCTCTGCTGTATTTCAGAGTTTCTTTAAGTGTATCATACTTTGCAGGCAACGCATTCAAGAGAAGGATAGCTTGAACTTCTTCTGGGACTTCTATGCTTAAGTGACTGAGTTCGGCTACTAGTTTGAGGAAGTCATCTATATTCTCATCAATAGATCGAGAATCTTGCATCTTGAAACCATATAGTTTCAGCTGCGCATGGACCCTATTTGGGAGTGACTTTGGCATGTACAATTTCTCTAATAACGCCCAAGTTTGAGAAGCAGTGGTGCACCTTTCAATCTTCCTGAGAACATGATCTCCTACATTCAGAAAGATCGTGTTCATCGCCTTTTCGCATCTTTCCAGTCTTGCTTCTTCATCTGTGATGCGTTTCTTAGCCGCTTCTGGATCCTTTTCATCATCAACCTTGATTTCTGGATCCACTGTTCTTTCGACTAGAACATCCTTTAATCCGGAGACGCTGAGGAATGCGTACATCCTTTTCTTCCATAGAGAGAAGTCTCCTTGTCCATCGAACTTCTCGATGGTGACCTTCGCTCCTCCCATTCTTGTTGATCTTTGATTCCGACTTCCGATTCACCGATCCGAAAAACCCTCGATCCTTGAACCCTAGTCTTCCGCTGATAACCACAGCTCTGATACCAATTTGTGCGATTTGAGCTAAGAACCTAGTTCAATCTCACCTCCTAATCAATCAAGATGATCAATTCACTACCTAATCGAACTCAAACCAGAAGAACGAAAAGATAACAAGAACACACTCGGAATGTTTACCCGGTGTTCACCTCCCTCCTCAAACTAGAGAAGGAGCTATACTCACCGGGGCTGCTTCTGCAGCAATCCACTAAGATCAGAAACACTCAAGAATGAGCTCACAGATCGTCTGTCTCTTCTTCTCTCTCTCAACACTCCTGAATCAAAGAATGTTCTCAGTAAAAAAAAAAGAGACGAGCTGGAGACTTCAGCTTTATACTTCAGCTGATTACAAGTGATATACACGAGCTTCGCACGTGTTCAATTGGTTAAGTCAAGACCGACTAAACCGACTCCAGCTCTTGATCTAATCCTATACAATTTGTACCGGATTCCTATGGTGATACAAGACACATTCTTCACATTGATTCATATAATTTATTAAGAGGTTCCCAATTTTAAATTAATCGGTATATTCTTAAAATTTTGTTATAAATGCTATATTCTAGGATTTGGTTATAATATATTAGGGAACAATTAGATTAGATTTTTTAAGATACGACTTTAATGAGAGATGAGAGATATTCTATAACCAAAAGATTCCGTTTTGATATTAATGCGTTAACTTGTTTCTTAAAATTTTGTGGCCGAAATATATTCAGTTTCAATTTCGATTTTTGTTTAATAATGTCAAATTCGTTACACAATTATTTTAAATACATTTCTAACCTTATGAGTTTTGCACTTTATTAAAAGAATTCAGTGGCATGATTTGTAATTAAATAAAAAACTAATGGCATTTTTTGTTTTGTACTTCTCCTTTAATAGTATAGATAGACGAAATAAGGGAGGAAGTAAAGCAAAGTCGCGAAGAGCAAGCTGACGACAAACAACCCAAGCAGGGGGTGAAGAAACAGCAACACCGAGTGAAAAGTGTAGCAGTAAAGCGAGATCGCAACGAAGAAGAAGAAGACGAGGAGGACGAGGCCCCCAAAACGATCCGACGGATCAATATGATAATGGGCGGGCTGATCTCGGTCAACGACTCTGTAAGGTCAATAAGACAGTATGAGCGCAAAGCGCTAGCCGCGAAAAATGCGCCACAACCGATATTATCGGATAATCCGCCTGTTGCGTTCACCGATCAAGACTTGTACGGGACGCACTACCCCCACAACGACCCATTAGTCGTCGAGCTTCCCATCGGAAGTTGCCAAGTATCTCGAATCTTAGTCGATACAGGCAGTTCCATCGACTTGATATTCTTGGACACTCTGAAGAAAATGGACATTAAGGAGGATGACATTAAGCAGAAGGCCAAGCCACTAACCGGTTTCACAAGCGAAACGACTTACACAATCGGCACGATCAAAATACCGGTCTACGCTGGAGGAATCAACAAGATGGTCAAATTCCACGTCATCGACAAGCCGACCATCTACAATGTTATTCTCGGCACGCCTTGGTTATACAGCATGAAGGCGGTATCTTCAACCTATCATCAGTGCCTGAAATTCCCAACACCTAAGGGAATTCAGACCGTGAAGGGCTGCCAACGAACGAGTCGGTCCTGTTTCGCGAAGGAACACAGGCTCAGGGTGCCATCCTGCTTGATCAACACGAATCAAAGTCAAAGTGGGCCGGTCAAGGATCTCATCCAACAAGTTATCATCGACGAATCGGACGCAAGCAAGTGCGTGGGAATCGGGGCAGAGTTGCCGCAAGCCTTGAAGGACGAATTGGTTAAATTCCTACAACAAAACGTGTCGACCTTTGCCTGGTCAGTAAAGGACATGAAAGGAATTAGTCCATCCATTACGACTCATGAGCTTAATGTGGATCCAACTTACAAGCCGATAAAGCAAAAAAGGAGAAAACTCGGCTCTGAGAGAGCTAAGGCGGTTAACGACGAGGTGGATAAACTCCTCGACGCCGGTTCCATCCAAGAGGTAAAATACCCCGATTTGTTAGCCAACCCGGTGGTAGTCAAAAAGAAAAACGGGAAATGGAGGGCCTGCGTCGATTTCACGGATCTCAATAAAGCTTGCCCAAAAGACAGTTTTCCTCTCCCTCATATCGACCGGCTCGTAGAAGCAACAGCCAGGAATGAGTTGTTGTCATTCATGGACGCGTTTTCAGGTTACAACCAGATCATGATGAACCCAGATGACCGCGAGAAAACGGCCTTCATAACGGAGTGCGGCACTTACTGCTACAAAGTCATGCCCTTCGGCCTTAAAAACGCAGGTGCCACGTATCAACGGCTCGTCAACAGGATGTTCGCAGGACAACTCGGTACCACCATGGAAGTATATATCGATGATATGCTAGTGAAATCCCTGGTCGCATCTCAGCACGTCAGACACTTGAAGGAATGCTTCAACATTCTAAACCAGTACGGAATGAAATTGAACCCGGCCAAATGCACGTTCGGAGTAACTTCAGGTGAATTCCTTGGCTACGTTGTGACTCGAAGGGGTATAGAGGCTAATCCAAAGCAAATCTCGGCTATCATCGACCTGCCTTCGCCCAGAAATACTCGGGAAGTACAATGGCTCACCGGTCGCATTGCCGCCCTGAACAGATTCATATCTCGTTCGACGGACAAATGCCTTCCCTTTTACGAACTCCTCTGAGGAAACAAAAGATTCATTTGGGACGACAAATGCCAAGACGCCTTTATTCAGTTGAAAGACTACCTTTCAAACCCGCCGGTGTTATCGAAACCGGAAAATGGTGAGATATTATTCTTATACATCGCAGTCTCAACAACTGCAGTCAGCGGGGTCCTAGTTCGGGAGGACAGAGGCGAACAGAAGCTGATCTTCTACATCAGCAAGACTATGAACGGAGCCGAAGTGAGATACCCCGCCATAGAAAAAATTGCCCTCGCAGTAGTGACCTCGGCAAGGAAGCTACGCCCATATTTCCAATCTCACACAATAGCCGTGCTAAGTAACCAACCCCTCAGAACGATCTTGCACAGCCCCGGGCAGTCAGGACGACCGGCGAAGTGGGCGGTAGAGCTCAGCGAGTACGACATTGAGTACCGGAACAGAACGACAGCCAAGTCGCAGGTAATCGCCGACTTTCTAGTTGAATTATCTCCCGATGGAGACCCAAAAACTCAGGAGGAGACGAATTGGAAATTGTTCGTTGACGGCGCATCCTCAAAACGGGGAGCCGGGATAGGAGTACGTCTCATATCACCAACGGGAGAGATAATAGAGCAATCCTTCCGTTTTGGGTTCATAGCGTTAAACAACACAGCCGAGTACGAAGCATTACTAGCCGGCCTCAGATTAGCGAAAGAAATCGGGGTCCGAAACCTACTGGCTCATTGCGACTCGATGCTCGTGGCAAACCAAATAAACGGAGAATACGAGGCTAAAAACGAAAGGATGGAAGCTTACAAGAAGGCGGCCCTGGAACTCACCAGCACGTTTGAATTCTTCGACATAGTTCAAATCCCAAGAAAGGACAACGCCCCGGCAGACGCACTCGCATCGCTGGCGTCAACCCCTGCTCCGGATCTATGTCGACGTATCCCGGTAGAAACGATTCATGAGCCAAGTATCCCACCTCCTGAAACCAATCGAGAAAAAAACATTGACAACGACGTAATGATTATCAAGCAAATCGGCCCGTCTATCCTTCAAGCTAAGCACGACGAGCTGATCGCATTCTTAACAAACGCCGAGATGGATTGGAGAGACGAGATACGAAAGTATTTAACAGAGGGAACACTTCCCGAAGACAAATGGACGGCACGTCGTTTAAAGGTTAAATGCGCGAGATACACGATACACAACGGCACTTTGTACAAATACTCCGCCAACAAGGTCCTTCTCAGATGTATACACGGAGACGAGGTCAGTCGAGTCCTAGAAGAAACCCATTCGGGAGCTTGCGGAAATCATTCAGGAGGAAGATCCCTCGCTCTCAAAATAAAGCTCAACGGGCACTACTGGCCGACTATGCTTGCAGATTGCGAAGCCTATTCAAACAAGTGCGAGAAGTGTCAACGGCACGCACCATTCATACACCGCCCCACCGAGCTTCTTACAACGTCCACGGCGGCCTATCCTTTCATGAGATGGGCTATGGACATAGTCGGACCACTTCCACTTTCCAACCAAAGGCGCTTTCTCTTGATCATGACAGATTACTTCACCAAATAGGTCGAAGCCAAAGCCTACGTAGCGATACATGACGTCCAGGTTCAAAACTTCGTCTGGAAATACATCATATGCCGATTTGGGCTGCCCTACGAAATCGTCACAGACAACGGTTCCCAGTTCATATCCAACCTATTCGAAGGTTTTTGCAAAAAATGGGACATACGACTCAGTAAATCAACACCGAGATACCCTCAGGGGAATGGTCAAGCGGAGGCCACTAACAAGACCATCATCGACGGCATCAAGAAACGCCTCGAAAAGAAGAAGGGAGTGTGGGCCGACGAGTTAGACGGAGTCCTCTGGTCACACCGAACTACACCTCGCCGAGCAACTGGGTCCACTCCGTTTTCCTTAGCCTTTGGCGTGGAAGCAATGGTCCCGGCAGAAGCAAATGTTTATACCTTTCGCCGAGCCTTCATGCCGCAACATAGCGAGATCAACGAAACGATGCTACTTCACGCACTCGACACAATAGAGGAAGAACGCGACCGGGCTCTCCTCCGCATTCAGAACTATCAACAACTAGCAACTCGGTGCTATAATCAAAAAGTACGAGAACGACACTTCCGCGTCGGCGACTACGTGCTCCGGAAAGTCTACGAGAATACCAAAGAAAGGGGAGCTGGGAAACTCGGTGCCAAATGGGAAGGACCGTACAAGATAACAAAAGTAGTCAAACCCGGCGTCTACGAACTCGAATCAATGAAGGGAAAAGCCTTGCCGCGCTCATGGAATTCAGCGAGCCTGAAAGAATACTTCTAGTCGGCCCTGCGCCAAAAAAAAAAAACCACATTGTATGAACTACGAGTGACTTGATTCTTCTCCGGAAGATACGTAGGCAGCCTTCATCGGCGCAGTCACAAATCTAAATAAAATTTTATTTGGATACCGAGCCGACATGATTAAAGTAAGAATTCGAGCTTCATCACAAGTAACACCAAGTCAGTCAACCTTTTTAACTATGCTGAATCATAATTATCAATAAG
Organism: Orychophragmus violaceus; assembly: GCA_030180135.1. NCBI lineage: Eukaryota > Viridiplantae > Streptophyta > Magnoliopsida > Brassicales > Brassicaceae > Orychophragmus > Orychophragmus violaceus. The sequence continues at coordinate 66,981,862 of CM058233.1, read as the reverse complement.
CCGAGTCCTTACTCGCAAAAGTCGAAGTCCAACGCGGCCTCGACTGTAAGCCGAGCATTCAATAAGACTCGCAATAATTAGCATCGTGCCTCCTGGCCAGAGGCACGGTCTCCTTTGTACGCGAGGTGCACATCGCGGCAAGGGAAAGCCGGGATCCATCTCGCACCTTACAAAACCGGGTTCGTACCCGTACGTTCTTCGAGGTGGGCGATAAGAAATAAGCCGAGCACTTAAGCCTCGCACATTCGTCCATCCTTAGAACAATAAAGCCGAGCACACGTAAGCCTCGCAAAACCACCCTATGGTAAAATCACAGATCAAAGTTGCTATCTATTTTGAAATTTTCAAAGAACAAATTTGAAAGCAAAATAGTTCGACTTAAACAGATTCAAGCAGAAGATACTTAACCCAAAATATAAGAAACCGAAAGTCTTACAAGTCGAAACATAAAGTTTAAACAAAATAAACAAAAGAGAACAAGACTCGGAATAAATCTATCCAACAGCCTCTTCGACGACCTCGGCATCCTTCTCGATCTCATCTGGAACACCCGCATCCTTCTCGATCTCGTCCGGAACACCCACATCCTTCTCGGTTCCATCTGGAACACCCGCATCCTGAGCACCCACGGCTACGTCCGTCTGATCCAAAACCGAGGAAACGGTCAGGTTGTCAGGAAGGATAAGTCCCACATTAGAGCCAAATTGGTCGACATTCTGCGGAACTGACACCGATGAATCTCGGACCGTCAGCATAAGCGGCGGGCGTCGAGTCGGCGAAAGTTCAAACTTCAGATCTTCTCGCGTAAGAACATCCAAGTCCTCAAACTCTTTGTCAACTCGGGCCTCGTCTGCAGTAACCTGGTCCAAAACCGATTGGGGAATCGGCACCCCACTCTCCTTTAACTCAAGCAGACACTCCTTTAGACCAGTAATCTGGCCCAACTCCACTTGCTTCCTGACGGCTATCTCTTGGTCATTAACGAACCGACGAAACAAGTCGATGCGAGACTGGAACCGCTCTCTCATCTCGGCCTCTACTTCCCCTCTCTCTTTGAAGACCTTATCCTCACACAGTTTCTTATGACGAAGCGCCTCCGACTCGTAGAACGTGCGATCGGCCTTCGCCTTCTCATCGGCTTCATGTATCTTGCCTAAGAGTTGACGATTTTCCTCCTCCAGCTTTTTAAGCTGCTTCTCTCGCTTCTTCAGCGCCTCAACCAGCGAATGAGCATCCCAAGCACTCTCGAGGGCAACTCGGTTCGACGCCGCTATCAACTATAAAAATTTCTGATCAAAAAACAGGGAACGTCAAAATCAAAAGATGAATAAAAAATATATATATACCTCGGCCTCAGCCCTTTTCAGGTTGAGAATTGCCTCAGAATGAGGAAGTTTCTCCTGCACGGGCCAGTCGGCATCACTCCCTCTCAGGCAAGAAAGAAGATCGAAACAGGCTTGAGTGTTCTGGACAAAAGGGAACTCGCTCTCGTAATGATAAGCGAAGTTATGAATGGACGACCGAGTAGCGATATCTGCATCTTTATGAGAGCTACAAGAACGAGCCGTCACAATCTCTCTGCGCGAAAGGAAGGGCTTCTTCTCGCCAGAAATAACGTCGGTCACGTCGCCTCTCTCCCAGGACAGCCGAGTCCATGCATCTACGTACTTCGTCTTCTTACCTGGACCCTCTAACCCCGGCGTCTCAGGAGCCGACCTCTTCTTCGATTGGGATTTCGACGGAGCCTTGATGGAAGGAGCCTTCGGAGGAGGCATCGAAGAAGGATCCACCGACACAGACTTCGCTGCCGCCTTCCCTTTGGTAGAAGTCCTCTCGATTGAAACAGCCGACGACTCACCATCGCCTTGGGAGGAAGGTCGAGAAGGACAAGCCTCCTTAGACTTCTCAGCAGAGGAAGAAACTGAGGTAAGCTTCTTCGAGTAGTTAACAGTTATCTTTTTGGGTTTGCCCATCCTAGGTCTCTGCAGATCTGCCGGGTTGACCTTCTCTTGGATATCCCACTCGACTGAACAAAAAAGAAAAAGGGATTCAGTTAGCTACGACCCAAAAACAGTACTAGAAGTCGGTACCTTTGGAAATCTTCGGGCGAGATCGATTGATTCGCGCCCGCGTTATATCTCCCCACTTGCGAAGACTAAGACTCCGGATCTTCTCGACAATGGCGAAGAAATCGTCTGGGTACGGCTTGTAGAAGGGATGACGCACTGCAAACAGAGAGAGCAATAAGTAAATTACAAAGGAACAAAAGTTCAAAAAAAAGAATTCTACCGATGTTAGTATTCCACGACAATCTAGGTGAGCCGTGACCAGCAGGAATAACCATGGACGTAATCTCGGCGTAAAAATAAAAACGCTGCCAAACGCGCGTTTTACTCGGCGTGTTCATCACAACCCCTTGATCAGCTCTCATCCTGATGGTGAAGCATCCAGGACTGGTATTCTTCATATGACTTATAGAGGTCATCTCCTCGAACATCCTAACACTGATAGGTATGCCGCACTCGGACCCAAGAACGAGGAGACACACCATCTGTCGAACTGCGGTTGCTGACAATTGAGAAATGGCAATCTCACGCCGAGAACAATAAGAGACTAGCAAATCTGGCAAGGGGAGCCAAAGTCGGCACCCGGACATATCCGCATTAATGAAGTAGGACTCGTATAGACAGACATAACCGGTAGGAGGAGTCCACGGGCGATCTCTCGGTCCAGGGATAATAAATTTGATCCTAGGGTCGGCGCCGCATCCCGATAACGTCGATCTGACCGACTTCTCGTCAGAGCGAGTCTGAAACACGTTCGCAAAGTCTCCCGATAGTGTTATTGGGAACTCGGCGGAAGGAATCGAGTCCCCATTAGATTCGTCCTTCTCGGCACTCGGCTCATCTCCCGAATCAACAGAGTCGGAATCTCGGAGCTGCGGAACGATAAATTCATGGCGACCCGAGCTCGTCGCTATATCCGCCATTTGAGCTATTTCTTGACGGTACTCAAGCCTCTTTAAAGTTTCATAGCAAGGATGCCGCCTTAGATCAGAAGACGTGCTTGGAGAGGACGATCCATCCGAAATGATACGCCGGTTTGGGGGATCCTCACCAGACGACACAGAAACAACTTGCTTATCCTTGTTTGACGAGCAACGGATCAAAGACATCTCTGGCGATGAACAGATGAAGAACACGACGACTAAAAACATACCTGAATCTAAGTCCTAATAGATCTACGACGAAATGACGGCGGAGCTTAGATCGGACAACAAAAACCGGTAGAGAATAAAGTATTACCTTTTCAAGACTTCGCCTCCCTCGCTCGCGTAGAAATGTGGAAATGAACAAAGGAGGAAGATATTTATAGGGTGAAGCTGTCGTATCCAGTAAGCCACGATGCCTCGATTCCAGTAACCATCATTGCGGCCACGACTGTCTAGAAGACGCCTCGATATTCGCACGACGCATCGATTCCCACACACCAGTCGAATCGATTCAATTCACGGGTCAAGGCCCAGTCAGAGAGTCCATGCGGATAATCAGGCCCAGTCAGATAACCAGGCCCATCACGGAAACTGCAGGCCCGCCTAAATCATTTCATGGACCGACCACCGTCCCTCGCACCGACGGCTAAGGCAAGTCGTCGTACTGGGGGGGGGGGCTTATTGTTGGAGTCAAAGTCAGCACCTTTCCATAAAAGGCCCATTCATGATTGAAGGACGGCCCAGAATAGCAAAAGATAAAAGCCCAAGCAGGTAAAACAAAGGTTGGATTAGATCGACTTGCATCTAGGTTTCAGGGAATGGCCGCCAAAAAAGCGAAAAGAGTGGCGGCGCCGATTTAGGGAATATTTCATATATTGAACCCGAGATATCGGGAATATTTCCGCTTATCCCGACTTTCTTTTATTTTCGACCGACTTTGTAAAACCTATAAAAGGAGATCTCGTCGTAAAAATAAACATACGCTTTTAACACAACACTTTCGCCTAAGAGAAATTCGAGTTATCAAGTTAACCTAATTTCTTCTCGGCAACTTTTAAACATCTTTCACCACCGCCTCATTCCATCTCGGAATCGAGATCTGAACCCTAATCTCTTAGATTCTCACCGTGTTCATTAAATCCCTCTTTTAGAAATCCCTCAAGAAAACCCTAAAACTCCTACTATCTACGGATAGGCGAGTTGAGAATCAACATATTTCCTCTTTTTTTTTTGGTTGATGTGCCGGTGAATTCGTGGTTTCGAAAGTAATATATGTGGAATTTTGTTTCCATCTCTATGTAATACCGTTTTCGTATGTTTGGTTAATGAAATCCTTTAATGAAAAATGGTCTTAAATATTTTGGGGGCCTAAGGCTGTTGCATTATTTTCTACATAGGAGGCACGGTTCTGGTAATAGTAATATAAAAATATGAAAATTGTGTTTGTATATCGAAAAGAATACATTTGTTGATTTGTGTCACAATCTCAATCGGACCCATTAAAAATACACTGCATAGAAACGTTTGTAGCAGAACATTTGCAAAGTAAAATGCGTAAAACATGTGTAATTAATATGTTCAGTACAAAGAATCCTAATATACCATAAGTGGCTACTAAAAAATTAGATGCATAATAGAATTTTTGAAAACGAAAATAAAATATCTACTGATCTACATACGAACGAGTGGTCACTATTCAAAAACTCATAATGTATTTGGTTGTCCTCTAATTTACCAGCAGCTAGGATAATTGCATACATGCGTACAAAGGAAGAGTCATCTTCTCTATTCATTTTTTGGTCTATGATAGGTAAGCTGCGAAATGGCGGAATCGTATTTAAAAACGTTATTCCGCAAAAAATTTATCAATCACAAAAATTTATGAAATAAAAAAAAACGTGAAAACACAAATCTGCGTTTTCGTAAAAAAAATACAAAAAAAAAAAATCTATTCCGCAGAGAAATGAGGTTTAACTAGATTTTCTGCAGAATTAACTTTAATTTGATTGATAACACTTGAGTAATCGCGGAATGGCGAAATTGCGTTTAAACGCAATATTTGTAGAATCGCGTTTTCGAATGCAATTCTACTATTCTGCAATTACTCAAGTGTTCTCGATCAAGTTCTTTAACCGGCACTTATTTTAACTCCTCGATTCCACGTTTAACCTTTTTTTTTTTACTTTTACTTTTCTTTATATGAATAGACCACAAACGGTCAAATATTTGGGCCCCCTCTTTTGCATGATTTTTAGTGAATTTAACTAAAGGTTTGTGTGCCGATTAAAATAAAAATAAAAAACTAAAGCATAAAGGTTTATGATTTAAATACGGTAAATAAAGTAAAGGTTAAAGTCTCATAATTACAGCATGGGGGATAAAGTCTAAATCTTTAAATTGCTTATTATATTTGTTGTGATCATTTCACATTTCAGATAATTACTCTCATAACATACTTTTCTTTCCTTTTTAAAAATAAATAAATTCTCAGCCCTTTTTTGTCCTTTAGTGGTCAGCCTAAATATATAGTTTTTCTTATTTACTGACATTATATTATTACTTAAATAAGTGGATCATACAAAGATGTATTATAATTTAAATTAAATCTAATTTTTTTTTTTTTGTCAACAATTAAATCTAATTTTAATATACCACTTCTGTATTTTACTTCTTTCATAAGATAGTACATTATACCCCGACGGTCCGTTGACAAAAAAAAAAAAAAAAAAAAAAATACCCCGACGGTCCAGAACGAGGAGTACAAGATCAACATAAGACGCGTGTTATTTAGCTATTGGTTCAGAGTTAGTTTCAAGTTTCAACTATAAATCAAAAACGAAATAAAAAGGAATAACCCAATTTCGGATAGTGCCGGATATTCGACGGTAGGAGGACAAAAACGTAATTACGATTATCAGTTACTGACACGTCTCCGTAAAAAGGATTTACCACCACTATGAGATGAAAACGACAAAAAGTCAATTTAAGAAACCATCTCGTTCCACTAAAACAATATCCACGTATTATCTGACGTGGTATATATGTCCACGTCAGCTTTCATCTTTGGGCCTCTTCAGCTTTCGTTCTCTGCTGCTCCTTTATAAGTTTATAAGCCAACCACACTTTACCCACACCAGAAAATTTACAATTATCAGAAACAACGTTTTCTTCTTCGTATTCCGCTCTCTCTCTCTAGATTTGTGGCTTACCTTTAAATTCTACGGCGATGAATCTCGCCGGGAAAATGAATACCCCGGTAATGATGTCCTCTGTATCCGTCACTAGTAAAGCTATCTCCGACCATCGCCGTCACGTGTTCCGTGAAAATAGTCGCCGATCCGTCTCCTAGACTTTTTTATTTTTATTTTTGTTCCTTCTCTAGTAGTATTATTCTTTGCTTCGTTTTGTTAAAATGATCCGCTGATTGAAGAAGATGGCCTAGGTTTTCTTCTGGTATTAGCTGAGAGGTTTTGGTAGATTCTTCTTCTTCTTCTTCTTATTGAATCTTTGGTGTAAGGAATTTTTGACGATCTGTTTCCTTTTTGTTGGAGAGATCTGAGGTTTTTGTAGTGTAAATTGAAAACACATTTGTGGAGTCCTTGAGAGAAATTTGAATTTTCGTTCTTCGTCGTCTGTGTCTTTGCGACTTTGAACGCTAGATTGACTTGGACCATAATTGGTGAAGAGATCTTCGTCTTTGTCAGTCTTTTTTGTAAAACGATGCCGTTTACGATGAAGATCCAGCCGATTGATATCGATTCACCTGCAGTAAAAGAGACGACAGCTCGAGCCGAGGCAACAGGCAAACCGGTGCTCAAATCTCGCCTCAAGCGTCTGTTTGATCGGCCATTTACAAATGTGTTGAGGAGCGCAACCTCCGAGAAACCATCCGCCACCGGTGTGACGGAGTTCGAGCCGAGTTCCGTTTGTTTAGCGAAGATGGTTCAGAACTTCATAGAGGAAAACAACGAGAAGCAAGCCAAATGTGGACGCAACCGCTGCAATTGCTTCAACGCCAACAACGATAGCTCATCCGACGATGAATTAGATCTGTTCGGTGGTTCAGCCGATTCTTTCATCGACGGATCTCCTTGCGATGCCCCTGATCATCTCAAGGTTTAGTCTCACCTCTCTCTCTCTCGTTCTCCATACTCTTTGATTAGTGTATTAACCGAAGTGTAATCTCGATATAATCAGAGCTTGATCCAATGCGCGAGCGTCGCCGAGAGGAACCTTTTAGCCGACGCGGCGAAGATTGTAGATAAGAACCAATCAGTCAAACGAAAAGACGATATGAGGAAGGTGGTCAACGAAGGACTCTTATCTCTTAATTACGATTCTTTGATCTGCAAATCGAAATGGGATAAATCTCCCTCTTTCCCAGCTGGTGAATATGAGTACATAGATGTAATTGTTGGAGAAGAACGATTGTTAATCGATGTTGATTTCCGATCTGAGTTCGACATAGCGAGACAGACGAGTGGTTACAAGGCGTTGCTTCAATCTCTACCCTTCATCTTCGTCGGGAAATCCGATCGGCTAAGTCAGATCGTCTCGTTCGTCTCGGAGGCCGCGAAACAGAGCTTGAAGAAGAAAGGGATGCATTTGCCTCCGTGGAGGAAAGCCGACTACATGCGATCTAAATGGCTCTCCACTGACACCAGAGCCTCCGTCGTTGCCTCTGGAAACGCCGGCGAGCCGCCTGCTGCGGTGGCCGCGGCGGAGCCGGAGCTAGATTGTGCAGAGCTTGAGCTGGTTTTTGAGGAGAAATATTTATCTCCGGGAGTGATTGATTCTTCGTCCTCTCCTTTTCCGTCTGTTATCGACGGCGATGATGTGGTGGTGGAGAGAGAAGTGAAGGTGAAGGCCCTCACCGGATTAGCTTCACTCTTCAAGGAAAAACCCTAATAAAAAATTTTGGAGTTTTTTTGGAAATTGTGTGCTTACTTTGTATTTAAAATTAAAATTAAAATCAAGAAAAGTAATTGTAAAGTTTTTCTTCTCTCTTCTTCTCCTCTTTCCTCCTTCTCAGATCTGGTTTCTGGCCGACGTCGGTGGGCTTCCAAAGCCACGGCGTCGGTCCAGCCTCTGTCCTTTCCTTATTTGTTTAGTTTGTTTTGTATTTTTCTTCAGTTCTTAGCTCTGTATTTTCATGGAATAAATCTAGATCTAGATCTTTTTGGCAGTTCTAGATCCGGTTTCTTTGATTTTGGTGGTTGAAGATCTGCTTCTGTGTGGCCTTTGTTATTCGAGGTTGCTTCAACTCGCTCGGATCTCTGTTTTTCTTGGATCTCTGTCGTCTTTATCTTGGGATTTCCCTTGGTTTTGGCTCCACCTTCCTTCTGTGGGTTGGTTTGTTCTTCATCATCTTGCTTCTAATAGTGAAGGTTTCGTTTTGTTGGAGGTGTGCTCTTCCTGGGTTTTTGCGGCAACGGATCGGTTTCTTCGGTGACCGTGTTAATCTCAGCTTCAGCTTGGATTCTCCGGCTCTATTCTCAGGTGGTGGAGTTTCGGCTCATCAAGCATCAAGTTTCAATAGGCGTTAGGTAAAATCAGTTTCTCTCCTCGCCTTCTCTGGTTGGTATCCTCCGGATTGTCCCGTGGCTCTTCAAGTGTGGGAGCAAAGTAAAGGGTTCCGTTTTGTGATTCAACCTCAATAATGTTAGTTTGTGGATGCATTCATTCCTCTTCTCCTCTACGGTGCGGGTTCTTCACTATCTAGAGTGTCATGTTGCTAAAGATCTATGATTTATTCATGTTTGTACTTATGCTTCTTTGTTTAGTTAGTTAGTCTCCGAGGATTGTTCTCAATCCGTCGGCTAAGGTTTCTAGGGACTGTCATGTGTCCGCTGGCTTTGGACTCCGGGAGTTTGTGTTACTCGCCGGCTATATGTTTTAAATCTGTGTATTTCCTGGTTCAAGTGTGATCATCAATATAAGCTTTCTAGACGGAAAAAAAAAAAAAGAGTTTTTTTCTTTCTTTTTCTAAATATATTTCCCAAGTTAAAAAATCTCGAGGAAAAAAATAAAATAATATAACGTTACCATATATTCCCTTCATTTTATCTCGTTGTTGTTTTTTGACCACTTTGTAGTTTGTACTTACTACCGTCCACGGTAAAATAAATAAAATAATTACTATTCGCCTCAAATAAATAAAATATGTTCTCTATAATTTAGTACTCCGAAACTCAAAAACACCTGAGAAACTGTGTGGATAGTATTTTTAATTTTTAATTTTTATATAATCTCTGTAAAATCTGAAGGACAATAGTGTTTAAAATATGTAAGCACAAATCAAAACTCTCTTTTTCTCTCTTTTCTATTCTCTCTTCCATCTCTAGAATTCGCCGTCAAAAATTATTATCGTTTCCGACCACCGGCGATGGCTGCTACCTCACCGATGGCTTGGGTTACTTTTGGTTAGGTTAGCTGCGGCTTTTGTCGCCTGGTTTGCTGCGGTCGATTCCGCCAATAAACTCCTGATGTCACTGTCGGGTCGGCGTTCCGACATCTTGTCTGATCTTCACCATCTCGTGATCCGATTTATATCATATCCTTTTAATCGGCTCACGGCTTGGCTTTATCTCCGGCTTGGTCCGGATTATCGACTTTCTTCCATGGCGGTCTAATCTCGTCGGAAAATCACCGAATCACGTCTTTCGCAATCTTGTTTGTGGGGAATACGCTCCACCACCGTTGTCTCCTCTACATGTCGTGTCTATCGATGGAGCCGGTTGTTGGTCGGAGCCACTTTTACGGCCAATATATTGGGCCAAGGAGCAAATCTAGATCCCAATCGCATTCGTAAATTCTGAGGTGTGAAGTTTAGGGCTTCCCGGCGAATCTCTACCTGGAAAAAGTCGGCAGAGCAACTTACTACTCTCAAGGCGATCTGTCGGCGATGGCGACCCGCGAGATCTCCGACGTCGGCATGCAAAACAGATTCTGTAGCAACGACATGTGTCCTCGAGTCATTGCTACCTGGCTGCCGCTGAGTCCAATCGAGCTGAATGGGCCAAGTTTTGGGCCACATTACTGTTTAGGTTTTATTTCCTTGGGCTCGTTTAGATTGCTCTGTAAAACTTTCAAAACTGATGTATCATGCCCATTGGGCCAACATAATATTACATGTTACCGACTAAAAAAAAATATGTAAGCACATGAAAGACCGTTTGGAAAGAATGACGGTTTGGGCGATTATTTGGACGATTTACAGTTATGGCTCTTGGTTATTTTCGGAGTCAGTTTCTTCCCTTAAACGCGGCGGAGTGGGACGGTTATTCAACTGTTCCAATGGCCGAGCTTTTAGGGTTTACATCTCCATAATGGGGATTAACCACTACGATGCCTCTCACATTCATGTAAGTGTCTGGAATCATCCCTATCTTCGTTTGTTATATATTTCGCATACTCCCAATGATTACAGACTTGTTGCTTAAAAAATTCCTGTCAAGTTTAAACCACCTGATTTTATTCGATTCATACCAATGGCTGAGAATTTGCGAAGAGCGGTTCAAGATTTGTATTTGGGGGTTACAGATGCTCTGGTGCGTCTACCAATGACGGTTTCTTCAGAGGTTGTGCGTGTTAATCAGTTTTCGATCATGGGTCGGCCTCTAATCCCTCGTCGTCAAAATCTAAGGGCTATCGTCTCAACATTACCTCAGAACTGGGGTCTCGCTGGTCTGATTTCGGGTCGAATGATTAAGCGTAGGAAGTTTCAGTTTGTGTTTTCATCTGAGGAGTTGCTGCAATCGGTTCTAAACCGTGGTCCTTGGGCTTTTAATGATCAAATGCTAGCAATGAAGAGGTGGTCTCCATCCATGGATGATGATAAACTTAACTACATTCCTTTTTGGGTTCAGATCCGTGGTATTCCATTACAATTCCTTACTCGAGGTGTCATTCAATTCATTGGAGATAAGTTGGGAGAAGTGGATGAGATTGAGTTTAATCTTGAAGTCGCGGCTGCAGTGGAATTTGTTCGGGTAAAAATCATTTGGAATATTGCAAATCTGTTACTTTTCAAGAAATTCTTCCAATTCATGCATGGTTTGAATAATTTACTGAGTTTTCGCTATGAGTGCTTAAGGGGCTTTTGCTCGGTGTGTGGATTGATCACACACGATTCCGGTGAATGCCTTCACCATGTTGATGAAGTGCATAATGCGAACCAATTCAATGGAGCAGGATCTGACCCTGAGAATGATGAGGAAGGTCAGGCTGAGCATGAAGATCAGGGTGGTGAAAATGTGGCTGCAGACATTGAAGAACCTACGGTTGATGAGGATGGTTTACTGGAAGGAGAAATGGAGGTACATGAGGATGAAGTTACTCCGGTTAATGCACCACTTGGGGGTACGGATCAAGAAGATGCTGAGGGTTGAAACATGGGAGGAGTATGAGAAATGCATTACTACAATTCACGGTCCACGTGTTGCTAAGCGAAGATGGGATTTTGTTGATCAGTTGCTAGCACAAGATCGAAGATGTGTTACGTCACATGTAACCCAGCCTAATGGAATGGAAAAAGGATGGTCTCGCACTGGGAATTCACTCATGGAGTATGAGTCTTTTCTTAGCCCTTCCTTTGGTCAGTCGAATTCAAGTTTGGTCAGGAAATCGCCACCATCTAACAGCCAAAGTGAAGCACGGTCAGCACGTGAGGAACCTGGTGAACCAATTCAGAAAAAAAACAACGCTTACAGGAAGCCATTGACAAGTATGTTGTTGTTTGCTAAACTTCCGTTTCTTCATTTACTGCTCTGAATAAGATAGCGACTGACTATGATGATGAAACCTGTTCTCCTGATCAAAGGGAGCTAATGGACAGAGGCGCGGTGGGCCCGATACCACCACAAGCAACATGAGAGTACAAGTGTGGAACTGTAGAGGCTTGGGACAGCCCCTCACAGTTCGACATCTAAAGGAGATGCAGATGGTGTATTCTCCAGACATGTTGTTCCTGGTGGAAACTAAGAAAAATGATAATTATGTAAGGGATGTGGGAATGTTGTTAGAATATGAATGTATGTGTATTGTGTCACCTCAAGGTCTTAGTGGAGGTTTAGTAGTTTTCTGGAAGTATGTTGTTTCTGTTCAAGTTGTTTCCTATGATGTAAGACTGGTTAATCTCTTTGTGCAATATAAGTATTTTGAGTTTTACTTGTCTTGCATCTATGGAAATCCTATACCAAAGTACATAAACCATTTATGGGAAAAACTTCAAAGAATTGCAGTCACAAGAACTGGACCATGGGTGATGTATGGGGATTTTAACGAGCTCTTAGATGCATCCGAAAAGAAAGGAGGTATAAACAGGAATGCGAGCAGCCTGGTTGATTTTCGAACAATGGTAAATGTTTGTGGAGTGTCGGATTTGAAGCATACATGTAACCCATATTCATGGGTGGAACGAAGGCGTGATGCTATTATTGAGTGTTGCTTGGACAGAGTTTTAGTGAATGATAAATGGAAGGAGCTGTACCCGGAATCAGTCACATAATTCTTGCAACTAGCTGAATCGGATCATCGTCCATTGATAGTTAATATTGAATATGAAGCAGCTATTAAACGCGGACAGTTCATATATGATAGGAGTTTGTGTCAACATGAGGATTTTGTGAGTACGATTACTACAACATGGAATCATCGTTCTAACCAGATGGAGGATATGTGTAGTAAACTGATAGTCTGTCGAAAAGCAATAGCGAGATGGAAACGTAGAAATAGACAAAATGCAGCTGAGCAGATTACCTTACTTCGTAACATAATTGATGCAGCTTTACGTAATGCTAGTACTACAACAAATGAGATAAGACAGATGCGTACTGAGCTTAATGCTGCATACAGAAATGAAGAGAACTATTGGAAACGTAAAAGTCGTGTTACATACTTAAAGTCGACGGATCGTAACACTAGATATTATCATGGTATTACCAAGGCACGACGGAAGCGCAATTGTATTAAAGCCATTAGAGATGAGTATGGTATCACACATAAGAAGGACGATGCTATAGCTAAGGTAGCTGAGGAATATTTTTCTGCTATGTACACTAGCACGGCTGGGGGATCGACTTCATTACTCTCTCTTCCACCAATTCAGAAAAGAGTAACAGACTCAATGAATAATAACCTTCTGTTACCAGTAACGGATGAGGAAATAAAAAGCGGTGTTTATGTTGGGTGCCGAGAAGGCTCCAGGGACGGATGGTTTCACGACAGCATTTTACCAACAATTTTGGGATCTTGTTTCGGAAGATGTTTCTGCACGATGGCCAAGCGTTTTTTTCTCAGATAATGTACTCGATCCGCAAGTAAACCAAACTAATATATGTCTACTCCCTAAAATCACAGATGCTGAATCCATGACTGACTTTCGTCCAATTAGTTTGTGTTCAGTAAACTATAAAATCATCTCTAAGATTCTGGTATTGCGGTTAAAACCTATCCTAACTATGGTTATATCAGATTCACAGGCAGCTTTTGTTCCAGGAAGGCATATTCAAGACAATATATTGATTTCTCCTGAGCTGTTACATGGCCTAAAATCAAAAAGAGATTGTGCGGATAGGTATGTGACAATTAAAACTGATATTAGTAACAACTGTGTCTTACTCAATCTTAGCGAATGGGTATGTTTATGGTCATATAACACAAACTAGAGGAATACATCAGGGAGATTCACTTTCTCCTTATCTTTTTTTGATGTGTACAGAAGTCCTTAGTCAAATGATTTCAGCGTCTGAAGAGGCTGACTCACTTATTATTTGCTGATGATTCGCTATTCTTTTGTCGTGCTACGGATCAAGATGTGGCTGAGTTGAATCATATTTTACAGACATATGAGCGACTGTCAGGGCAAAAGGTGAACTACAATAAATCTTCAATGATCTTTGGAAATAAGGTACCACTAGCTCAACGGGACTATTTACATAGTATTATTGGGATTCATAGAGTAGGAGGTGATGGCAAGTATATAGGTCTACCAGAGCAGTTTGGAAGAAGTAAATCAGAGGCTTTTCAGGATGTGGTTGAGAAGGTAAATTCCAAGGTACAGGGATGGTACAATCAATTTCTTTCTCAAGCCGGTAAAGAGGTACTCATTAAATCGGTGATTCAAGCCAAACCGGTGTATGCAATGAATTGTTTCATGGTTCCAAAGACAACTACTGATGCAATTACTAGTAAGGTTTCAGCGTTTTGGTGGGGAAAGGACAATGGTAAACGGAAAATACCATGGATCGCGTTAGAAATATTATGTTTATCCAAACAAGAGGGAGGCCTCGGTTTCAGGGATTCTAGTAAGTTTAATGTTGCTTTGCTTGCTAAGAAAGCATGGAAAATTCTAAAGAATCTGAATACATTACTGGTTCGCATTTACAAGGGTCGCTATTATCATTAATCGGAGTTTCTAGATTCGATGTGTAATGATAATTGCTCTTATGGTTGGCGATCTATACAAGTAGGTAAGAACTTGCTAAAACAGGGGTTAAGGATTCAAATAGGTACATGTGAAAGAACAAAGGTTTGGGGGGGGGGGGAATTGGCTTCCAACTGTTCCACCTCGCCAGGTTTCTAGTATAGAAAGATTTCCTGACATGAGAGTTTGTGAGTTGTTTGTACCAGGGAAGCGGGAATGGAATGAGCCTCTATTGAATGACATATTAGGAGTGGAGGATGCGGCTATTGCAAGTTCTTTGTATTTATCACGATTTGCTACTGATGATATGTTTATCTGGCCATATACGAAGGATTCTCAATATTCAGTTAAATCTGGATATAGATTGGCGATTCGACTTGATGAGGAGTTTAAGGTTGCAGCACCACCAGTTTCGAATGACTTAAAAATAGCTATATGGAAATTAAAGATAGCTCCAAAGGTTCAATTATTTTATGGAAAGCAACATCTACCTTGTGCAGACAGACTTCGTACAAGAGGTATTCAGGCCAATGTAACTTGTCCACGCTGTTGTGTGGATGACAAATCTATCAATCATATATTGTTTCTATGTCCTTTTTCTCAAGCAGTATGGAGATGTGCTAGTTATGCATGTAATAGTTTCGTTAACGATTTTGAGGCCAATATGCTATGGATCCTTCGTCTCTATAATGATGATCATATTCCTCTAGATCGAAGACTATTACCATGTTGGTTTGTGTGGACACTGTGGAAATCCAGAAATGAGTTCTTGTTCTCACAAAGGAATGTACATCCAAAGGAGGAGTCGGATCGAAGTATATTTGCTACATCCGAATGGTTAGAGGCAAATCCCGAGATACATGAAAGTATTGGTGGTAATGACGTCAACATTAGATCATGATATTGGGATAAACCACCTCAAGATTGGCTTAAGTGCAACTTCGATAGTTCTCATGTAATGAATGGCAGGTACACTGGTGTTGGATGGGTTATTAGGAATTCAGATGGGGCTCATATACTATCTGGTCATGCAAAACTAAAGGCAGTCTCAACACTTTTACATGCAGAAGCGCTCGGATGTTTACTTGTTCTTCAACAAGTTTGGATCCGGGGATGGTGTAATGTATGGTTTGAAACGGATTGTCAAAAATTGTGTAATGTGGTAAATCAACATAGAGGAAACATTGAGTTGAGAATCATGCTATTAGATATTGATGTATGGACAAAAAAAACACCGGAATGTTCACTAGATGCAGTTCATAGAGAGAAGAATTGCATAGCAGATACACTAGCCAAACTCAGAGATAGTTATTCTGATTTTATTATTTTTCATAATCGATCTTGTTAATTCAAAATATGTTGTATGAACAGCAATACCATTAGTATTAATAATATCATAGACGTCAAAAAAAAAGGGAACAGAAGATTGACGACAAAAAAAAAAGGGAACAAAAGACTATTGACACTATCTTTAATCTAACTTCTTATCTTTTCATAAAAACCTTGTAAATGTATAAATTAAACATTACGAAATGTGTTTACTAGGCTGTTTGGTTTATTTTATTTTAATGACGACAGGTTTGAGAGAAGAGATAAGCTCGTGGGCTCTCGATTGCCGTGGAGTGCCAGAGTTATTCTTGAACAACGTCTCATATTTTCCTTTTCCCTCTAAACGATTATTATACTAAATAAAGTTACTACATATACAATACAAACCTGAAACAAACAATAATTTTTAACAATAAACAAAAACCGATTATCAACACAATACCAGTAAAAAACAAGAAAATTTAAGTTCAAAAAACACAAAACTAATGTTTTAATGTTTTGAGAGAAAATAAAACCGGCAAAAAATCTCCTCTAAAAACAAACACCTTTAAACGAAATCTAAAGCATAAAATTTTATAGAAAACGAAAAAAATGAAAAAGTGAAACAGACGCAATACCACTAACACTTCCTAATCGTAACTAAAAGAAACCCGACAAAACCAAAGCAAGGACAATCCGCACAAATTAAACCCAAATTTAATACTTAGACCAAAAATAAAGTCGAAACGAGAGTGTAACTCTTTCGCTCCTAATCTAATTCCTACCAACTCTACACCGAGAATTCTGTACTTACAAATTTACACAAGAAATTAGCCTTATAAAAATTGGTAAACGAACGACTAAAGGAAAACATAATATTTATTCAAACTAAACTAAAGGCTGTGGAAGACTAATAAGGTTCTAGACTCAACAAAACAATTATAATTCTAATCGAAAAAACCAAAATCTGATACTATGACTAAGACCACAAACCCCACATCTAAAAGAGCAATATTAAAGATCTAAAACAAAGAAAAAAATAAAAACAGTACGAAACCCACCACGAAACCATTGACTGAATAATAAAAGACAAACCGAAAAACTAATCCAAGCTAACCCGGGATACAACTATCTCAGATCTAATGTCCTTCCCAAAGAGGTAAATGAGTCCAAACAAGGAAAAGTACCAAACAAACCATACCTCAACAAAAACAAAGCCTAAAAGCAGAAACTACAAACCAAAACACGGACTAAACTAAAACAACAACCGCAACATAACTGCTATTCTCAATCGAAACAAGGACCAAATTGGACTGCAACAAAAACTATACCAGATTAGCACATCAAACGACCCTTGATATGCTCGAAGTTTATTATCCCTAGAGATATACTGCAAATGCACATAAAGTGACTGTAGTATATAGGGTCGAATCTACAAAGACTCAAGGAATAAGAACATGGTTTTGATTGGGAATAGCATTTACAAAAGAACAGATTGTAAGCAATAAAAGCAATGTAAATTAAAGTGGAGTGTAAAAAATTAACGAAGGCGTCATGTTTCGGGAAGTTCTAAGGAAATCAGATAACCAATTAATCATGATTCAATCGATTAGCGTTCTTGAACTAGAATCACAAAAGTATAACTAACCAGCTTTCGCTGCGATAATCTTCTATATATAACAACCTAGTAAGCCAATTTCATTGCGAATCCTAGAGTTCTAAACATGCATTAATTCCAAATTCATACGTTCACAATTTCTCTAAGCCAATTTTTTTTGCGAGAAGACAAATTTCTCATCTAACTTTCTTTCTAGTTAATCAACCAACTTTCTTTGCGAGAATCAACCTAATATCAATACTCTAAATGGCCATTTAAGATTAAGCATTAAGATTAACTTAGATGAAGAATTAGATGATAAATCCTAATTAATCAATTATCATAACATTCCTTGAAATCCCTAATGAGAATCCCTAAATCTAACAAGAGATCTACTCACACATGGCAATCATAACAAAAGACATAATCATAATAGATATCATATAAAATCCAAAAGAATAAGAACATGGATTTGAAATCTCTTCTCTCTCGAGTACAAGACCAGACCCAAATCTCCTAATCTCTGGTAAAGTAAAGCGTAGCCTAAACAATGGCTTACAAACCCTAATATAAAGTTAAAACACGATTTGAGATTCTTTGTAATTATGAGAAACTTCTCGGCCAAATTGCAATTCTCAAAAGTCTTCATTAATCTGCGATAATACTCATGATCCGCATATGTGTCAATCGACACAAAAGATGTGTCGATCGCCACTGATCTCAAATGTCGCCTATTATTCTTCTCTTTCGCACGAATGCTTCAAATAGCTCCAGAATGCGCCATAATGTCCAAATATGCTCCAAACGTACTAAAACTTGTAAAACGCCTGAAATAACTCGAAAGACACCATAAAAGACTCGATTATGTAATTATATCATGGCCTAAAACACCTAAAAACCGTGATATATATCAATTCCCCACACTTAACCTTTGCTTTCCCACAAGCAAAACAGAAAACCAAGATGAGGAGAAGAAGTTTGAAAACTTCAGAACCTCGTTTCATCGTCGAAGTACTACGCTCAAATTCTCCTTAGTAATCCACGTGAAACATGAACCTACAGACATCAAGACCAACATATAATTCCCCCACACTTAGCAACTGTCCTAAGTAAACTCCACAGTCACATTCAGAGCATTCAAATTCACCATACTGACTTCTATATCTATATTCACCATACCGTGAGACAGACAGACGCAAGTGCAGCTCCTCTAGCAAATCCACTCCACATTGCTCTGATTGTGTCTATCAAATACTTCCTATGCGTATCCTCATCATAACCAGGAAGCGGCGGAGGAGCATCTAGTGGAAGGTGTCAATTTGCGTGGGGACCCCCAGCAGGGTCAGGAATGGGCTCGTCCTCAGCAGGTGTAGGAACAACTCGAGATGAAGCTCCTCTGCGGGCATGAGCGGGAGGTGCTTGTCTCATATCTCTCGGATCAGGTCTAAAGCGCAGAGCTTCCTGTATAGCTGTCTATGTCAAGGCTGCAGATGGAGGCTGGACTGTGCACTCCTCCATGCCATCTTTGTAACACCATATCAAGTTTGGACAAAGCCAAACTGCGGTCAACAAGTGTGTATCATAAATCTCAGGGTACTCTTGTTCGCATGTATACTCATTCAGTGGTATCCGAAAGTACTGAAGATAGGTTTCAGAAGGCTGCCCACTTACCTGTCTTGCATGATCTGGTACCCCTATATGGCTTCGCCTGTAGACTGACCAAATGATGTGAAAATACTGTGCCCAGATTGGTCCTCTCGTAGGGACCGTCTTTTTCATACTCATGGGAGCAAATATGTCCCACTGCTGGATGAAGAAGAACCAGCTCTTGCTTCATAGGGACCGTCTTTCTCGTACTCTTGGGAGCAGAGATGCCCCACTGCTGGATGAAGCAGAACCAGCTCTTGCTTCCTCATCTTGTTCGGCTCCATCTTGCACGTGAGCGTAGTAGCCAAAACTCGTACGATATACCTCAGGACTGGATTTCGTACATCTTTCATCTTCTCCTCCTATGAGAAATACGGAGTGGAACCAAAGTTGTTCTAGAACCTCTGCAAGTCATCAAATCCACCTGGAAGTGTCGCTCGTATGTAATCCATCTCGAATCCATAAATAGCACACATATCACGCAGTGGGAGCATGTATCTCCTGCCATGTATCATAAAGCACAAATGTCCCTCTTTCGAATTACTGGCGTTCCAATCATAGTACATGACCTGTAGTGTAGCCATAAACTCTCGTACCAACTCCGGGTACAGAGCGTAGCGGACGTAAGGCATGGTCCTTAGACCTATTTTCCTCAACCATAACAGAACCTCATCTGTCATACCCATCATCCTCAGAAAGTCATGGCTCACTAACCGTGAAGGCTCGATCTCAACATCACATCATCCATTGTAAAACAATGTTTCGTACTCGTCTTAAGTGTCTAGAACCTCTCTGTGCACACACTCAGGTGCCTCTACTATGCGCTTTAGTGACCCAGTCCACTCTTTCTCTATAAATATCTTCTCCTTCTCCTTTCGGGGCCATGGGTGTGTAGGTAAACCGTCTGCAAGCATCTCTGGAGAACCTGGAGGAGACTGAGGAGTCATAGGTGATGGAGGAGGTGGTGATGCTGTCGCAGATGGACCTGCCTCGTCCGTGCGTATCTTTTTCGTGGAGGCATCTGCAATAAAAATCAGAATAGCTAGCATTAGTTGATAAACCAAAAATTGAAACTCATCAAATCCTCATCAACATCATAATCAGCATCAATCACAACAATCAAAACAGTTCATTCATGTTTTTAGTCTGTCATTTCTGCACAATTTCAACAAGTTCTAACACAAAACCTAACTTTTCAAAAACTTGCAAAATCAGACGTGAAAATTACTTAGGCATCATCATTCCACTATAAATCAACCTAATCCAATGTCATATCATCACGGAATCAAGAGATGGAACTAAAAATCGACTTTTTACCCTTTGAACCGTTTCTGAAAAAATAGAGATTTAGGGAACATAACTTAGAATCGACACAAACGGATTATAGATATGGATATACGACAAGAATCCGCACACAATAGGCTTTTAAATCGATCAATTTGGTCAAGAATCGAGTGAAATTGAGTTTATGGAGCGAGGTTTTGCAAAAAGAGGTTTGAGATAAATGAAGAACAAACGCGATGGGAAGAGAAATACTTACCTCGATACAGATGGTGTTGATCGATACAAATAAATTTTGTCGATCGACACCAATTTCGAAAGTTGAACCGGCCACAGCAGTCTAGTTGAGTTCAAACCTTGATTTTGTAAAATGGATCGATCGATCTAAAGTGCTTGATCAACCTGCGACATGCGTGTCGACCGACATCGGTGTGGTGTCGATCGATACTTATCCTCCCTTTCCTCGCGGTTTGCCACCAACCGTTGCCTGAACCGTATTTCATACGGAAGAAAATACTTATTTCCCAGCGGTTACATTCCATCAGCTAGCAAAACCGCATTCGACCCTGGTATCGACCGACACACATGACAGCGTCGATCGACACCGACATTCCCCGTCGCTAATTATCCATGTAAAGACTCAAACAAAACCAAAAATGAATATTAAACTTAAAATTCATATGTATAGACTCACCAGTGGGATGCCTCCCACCAAACGCTTCTTTTAAGTCATTAGCTTGACTATGGAAGATGGGTCAGGCTCATGGAGGATTCAACAGAGGCAAAGAGTGCCTCTGTGAAATTCTCCTCATCCATGGCGGTGTATAAGCGTTGTGATCATGAGATTGACCGAGAAACTTTGGAATGGCAGAAATGTCAGGTGGAGCATTTCGTTTCTTGACTCGGTTCCCTGCAGAATTACCAGCAGTGTTGGCATACTTAAGGTGATGGGGAGAGTACCTTTTCTTTGGCATATGTGGTCTAGGCGTGATGTTTGGAGCTTTCTTTTTAAGAGTAGGTGAAAGCTTTGAAGATGTTAGAGCAGGTTCATGATGAACCGCCATCTTCTCCTTTACATTCTGAATCTCTGGCTCCACCTCAACACTGAAGCTCTTTCCATCATTGGTGGATCTCTGCAACCAATCCATCTTGAACTGAAAAAGCTTATCTTCCAAGTGAAGATCAATCAGACTATGCCTCACATTAATCATTGTTCGAGCAGTAGCTAAGAAGGATCTACCAAGCAGCAGAGGATCATCAGGAAAATCTCATAGTTCAGCACCACAAAGTATGTTGGAATCAAGTAATTTCCAACTCTGATAGGAATGTCCTCTAGGACTCTTTCTGGAATCTTCTTCAATCGATCAGCTAGAATAAGAGAGATCCTAGTAGACTGGAAATCAATGAGCCCCAATCTCACAGCCATAGAGTATAGCATAAGATTCACACTTGAACCAAGATCACATAATGACCTCTTAAATCTATCTTTGTAGATAGAACAATCCAACACAAAATTCCCCGGATCCTTTAGTTTCTCAGGAATCCTGCCTTGAATCACATCGCTACATACTTCAGAGATCATCAGTACACCTTCTTCATCAGTCATGTTGCTTGAAAGCATGTCATTCAGACATCTCTTCATCACAAGAGTGGTCTTAAGAGCATCAATCAATGGGACTTCAGTTAGCACCTTAATCAATTATTTCCTTGCACTTATCCAACTTAATCTCGTGCTTTGAATTCCTAGGGAAAGGAACCTTCGGTTTGTCGGTCTTTTCCTCAGCAACATTCGTCTTCTCTAAAACAATTGACTGCTCTCGTCCATTGTGTCGATCGACGCACAAGTGATGTTGATCGATGCTCTCTCGAATTGAGTAGACCTTAATGTCGATGTGAGTCGATTTCGGCTCGTCGTAAAACTTGATGTATGTATCGATCGACGCTTGTTCTGCATCTCCTGAATTACTCAAATTTTTCAGATCTAAGGCCTCTGAATCATCCTTTTTCTCAGCTCCATCTTCTACCAAAATCGCCATGACATATTCCTTCTGAGATTGGGACATCTTCCCCTTAATGTTTGCCTCAGCTTGCGTCATGCGATTGTCCAGATTATCAACTTTGCTTGTCAAAATCTCCAACTTCCCACTGAGATCTTGCTACATGGAGTCCATTTTTTCATTCAGATCTCGTGTCATCTTATGCTGACCAAGAAGCAGCTGCTCAAGCTTGGATTTAATCTATGTCTGCTCATTAGATGGAGGAGTTTGGTGAGATAAATAACTATAATCCCTTGACCTTGGTGTGTAATCAGAAGTCTATCTCCGCTGATTTCCAAATCTCTGACTTTGATAACCACTTCCAGCAATGATATTGACATTCTCTGACTCATCAACTGGTCTGTGAGTCTCTGTATCTGCAGCAAAATATACATGCTTCTTCCCAAGCAGAAGACTGTGAACATAATATATTTGCTTCTTCATCTCTGCAATCTGAGTTCCATCCACATTTCCACCTGATCTCTTTCTATCCAGATCAACATTCTTGGTGTTGTTGTTATACACCAAATTCTCAATCAGCTCCTTAGCTTGTTCTGGAGATTTTGTGTTGAAGTTCCCATTGCTAGTAGCGTCCAAGGCCATCTGATACCATAAATCCACACCTCTGAAGAAAATGCCTACAAGCTGAACCTTAGAGAAACCATGATGTGGACAATCTATCTGGTACATCTTTAAGCATATCCAAGCAGATTTTAATGCCTCTGTAGGACCCTGTTTGAAATGTAGGATATCTTCTCTCAACTGATCAGATCTAGCATCATCATAGAAGTTGCATCCCAAGTAGTCAGAGATCTTGTTGGTAGCTGCTTCAACCAGTAAACTGCTTCTCGATTGAGAGAGAATGGGAAGAGCTTGCAGAAAAGGTAATCAGAAGACACTCCATCAGACTTAATACTGCTAGCCAATTCCTCAAATGTCTCTATGTGATCCATGGGATGTTCGCTAGATATCCCATGGAATTGATGATGCCCAACCAAAGTGTAATACTCTGGTTTCAGCTCGATTTCAGCTCTGATAAACGAAGGTGGTTGAATCGCATACCGAGTGGCATAAAACTGATAGGGTCTGTTATAGTCAGCAAGTGTCATCTCGTGACCATTCGCTCCATTCCCTGCAGCCTGTTGTTGTTGTTGTTGTTGTTGTTGTTCTTGTGCCAGTCCCGCGCCCACAGCAACATCTGGCACAATGGGATTTCCTTCCCCATCCAGTTTCTGACCCTTCGTGTTGCGTATATGACCCTCTTGGTCTCGTAGAATGCCGTCTTTACCGCGAATCGGAATTACATGATCCATAAAAATCCTGCTAAGCGTTCAAGCTCTCGGTCTCTTTAGTCGCGATTGGTGTCGATCGATGCCAAAAGTGTGTCGATCGACACTAAATGTCTCCCGCAACACCAACAAAACAAGAACGTGAGTTAGCAAAGAAAAGCAAACAACTTAGTCTAAATTCTAATATGAAATCTATCAGTGAACTCAAATCCCCGGAAACGGCACCAAAAACTTGATTTGCTCGAAGTTTAGTATCCCTAGAGCTACACTGCAAGTGCACAGAAAGTAACTATAATATATAGGGATCGAATACACAGAGACTCAAGTTTCACACTATAAACTATTTGTAATCGAATTAATCTAAGAAGAACATATTGTAAGCAGTAAAAGCAATGTAAATTAAAGTGGAGTGTAAGCAATTAACGAAGGCGTCAGGTTTCGGGAAGTTCTCAGGAAATCTGTAAATCAGATAACCAATTAATCAGGATTCAATCTATTAGCGTTATTGAACTATAATCACAAAAGTATAACTAGCCATCTTTCGTTACGATAAGCATTTATGTCTAACAACCTAGTAAGCCAACTTTCTTTGCAAATCATAGAGTTCTAAACATGCATTAATTCCAAATTCGTTCGTTCACAAATTCTCTAAGCCAAATTTCTTTGTGAGAAGATAAATTGCTCATCTAGATTTCTTTCTAGTTAATCAGCCAATTGTCGTTGCGAGAATCAACCTAATATCAATAATCTAAATGGCCAGTTCAGATTAAGCATTAAGAACAACTTAGATGAAGAACTAGATGATGAATCCTAATTAATCAATTATTCTATGAAATCCCTAATGAGAATCCCTAATCCCAACAAGATATCTACTCAGACATGGCAATCATAACAAAAGACATAATCATAATAGATATCATATAAAATCCAAAGGAATAAGAACATATGTTCGAAATCTCTTCTCTCTCGAGTACAAGACCAGACCCAAATCTCCTAATCTCTGGTAAAGTAAAGCGTAGCCTAAACAACGGCTTAAAAACCCTAATATAAAGTTAAAACACGATTTGAGCTTCTTTGTAATTATGAGAAACTTCTGAGCCAAATTGAAATTCTCCAAAGTCTTCATTAATCTCCGATAATACTCATGATCCGCATCTGTGTTGATCGACACTGATCTCAAATGTCGCCTATGATTCTTCTCTTTCGCACGAATGCTTCAAATAGTTCCAAAATGCGCCATAATGTCCAAATATGATTCAAACGTACTAAAACCTGTAAAACACCTGAAAGGACTCGAAATACACTATAAAAGACTCGATTATGTACTTATATCATGGCCTAAAACACCTAAAAACCATGATATATCAACCCTCAAAAATCAGAGAAGCAACATTGGCCCATGAACTAAAATTGGATCTAGGCAACACCAAAACACATCCACAACCAATAACATATCCCACTCGAGGAAAGGAGACGCAATGAGCGATCGGCGACAACAAATCCAGGAAAGCAGAGAATAAGCCCACCGAGAACCAAGCTGTCACGAACAGCCAAAGAAATGATTGTGTAAAAGACCCATACACCACCACCAAAAAGATGAGTAAGCCGCAGTAAGGAGGCCGAAAAGCAAAGAATTAAACAAGTAAAGATAGTGCCAATAGTCTTCTATTCATTTTAACAACTTAAAACATGGTAATAAAACTCTGTTGGCTTTGCAAAGAAAAAGGTCTACATTGCTTAGGTTTAAATTTATTTTTTTGGTTTCTTTAGTGTGAAAAAGCTTATGTGAATTTATAAATAAAATAATATGAATATTTAATATAAATTGAATTGTTGTACGTATATCTCTGTATATGGACGTATGAGAGGCCTTATTATATATATATATATTTTTTGTAATTCGGATGTTAATTGAATTTTTTTTTTTTTTTTGCATCAATTGGATGTTAATTGGATTTTTAGTATTTTGTTTATATGAGAAGAATAACTTTTGGAAGAATGATTTCATGATGAGTTTCACATTTTAAAGGAGGAAAAATATTGTCAGCGACTCGTGCTTGCAAGACATATTTGTACACCCAATAAAACATTGGTATATCTATGTACATTATTTAGTAAGATTTCTTAATTTATAGATAAATCACAGTTTTGACTCTATTTTGAATACAAACAATCAATTTTTTGCATGTTATCAATTATTTTCTCATTTGATGAATTATATTGAAAATTGATGGTGAAATACACATAGCTGACAAAAATCGAAATTCTTCCAGAGATAAAACCGACGTGTTTATAGATCGAACATTCTGGAGACTTAAGCCCAAAAAAGAGAAAACGATAACTTAAACAAAAGTCAACACTAATGTAAGAACTATTAAAAGGAAGAATTAACAACAATTTAATAGAATTGAAAGTATTAAACCACTAAGGATTAATAACTTCAGGGATTAAAGATCTGATAGCATCTCAATCTACTGTTTCCAATCTATTGAAGCTACATGAGTTCAGACCCACCATTCCACTCGAAAACCGCTCTGATCCTAAAAATGGTTTCGGAATCCGCCTGCAGTGACCATTACTACCCAAAAGACATATCAAATCGATGCAATACAAGCTTTCTAATAGCAAATCGGAGACTAAAACCCGAGATTAAGCAATAAAACGAGAATAAACTACATACAATACTAAACCAGTACCTAACCGATTCAAACCACAAGATCCAGTCGCTTAAACCAAGACCCAAAGACGCTGAGTACAAACCAAAAGATACAACCAAACCTCTAACACGATCTACCACCACCGGATAATATATGCACGAGTCACCACAAGTCAGGAGTCTTCACATTAAGGGGACGTCTCCGGTAACACACACTTCCCGGAGAACAGAGATGCGCAGCCGAATAGCGCAAAAACATGCAATAGAACCTATATCGAGGCTGAAACCGAAGCACACACTCTCACCCATATAACCGCCACTACACACAAAAATCACGGCGGCAAACATGGCGAAGGAGGAGACGATTGTTGTTGCATAGAACCACAAAGAGGCAGCATAGAGAACTAAACAAAGACAAAAAATGGACAAGTGACAAGGGACCTCTTCTGGTGGCAACAACACGGATCGCAGCCACCGGAGAAGTAGATGAAAGGAAAACAGTTAATTCGAACTTTGTGCCTCAGATATTTCTATTAGGGCGAACCCACGTGTTGTCAAATCTAAAAAGGTTTTATCGCTTTCACTATAACATACTAATGTTTTGGTTGAATGTACATTTAAAAAAAAAATTATAGAATTAGAATATCTATAATTCATTAATATAAACATTAATATATATCGAAAATGGTGATTCTCTCTCTCTCTCTCTCTCTCTCTCTCTCTCTCTCTCTCTCTCTCTCTCTCTCACTCTCTCTCTCTCTCTCTCTCTCTCTCTCTCTCTCTCTCTCTCCCTCTCTCTATCTCTGTCTCTATATATCTACATCTCTCTCTATTGTCCTAAATGGCGATTTCCAGAACTAGTTTTCGATCTATGTTTCCCGGCTTTCAGCCGCTGTCATGGTGGATCCCCTACTCTTCCATCCACTTCTCCCGCCTGATATTATCGCTGTCATGCCCTCACTTTCATCATCTCATTTTGCTCATCCTATTCTCAAACCTCATGATGCAGAAATTGTGAACGCCTTGTCGGCTCCTTCTTCTACAAATGACGGTATTTCAGACCCTCATTCTCCGCCTGTGGCTCCATTTCTTTCTTATGCATCTATGGTTCCATCTATTGTGGTAAATTCGGTCATTTCTTTACCACCTGATCCTTCTTCCTCACTAGTGGTTAGTAGTCTCCCCACCCCTCTACGGCTCCACCTGCAGAAATCAAGGGTTTCTCTTGAGCCTCTCAATCTCACTCTTCTTGCAAGATCCCTTACTCGATGCCTCGGTCTCCTTGTCGAAACATGTAGTTCGCGAGTACAATTTTTGAATACGGTATTTGAGAGGGGTGCCCGCTCCACTTGGATTTCATAGTGGCATATTCTACGGCAACGATCTGTTGTATGGGAAAATTTGGGGGCGTCCTTAACTACCTTTGGGATAGAGACAATCGTGTAAAGATTCCCAATATATCTGCTAACGTTTATCTCTTCCACAACCCTCTGCTTCTCTTCGCAAATGGATTCTCTAACACGAGTTATGGAGGGTATGCGACTCACCTTAATTCTTAATGGAGTGGAAATACTCATACAGTCTTAATCCTCACTCGCTCTAGAAAGCGCTAATCTGGGAATGGTTTTATGGCATCCCCTTTGACCTGGTTACAAATGAAGGTCTGGAATTCATAGCTAGGCCATTGGGTCATGTTGTGGATGCTAAGCTGTTTACCAGTATAGATTCCACATAAATAAAGGTGGTGGCGAATTTGACTAAACCTTTTCCGAGTTCAATGTATGTGGAAAGGGAGGATGGGCATATCGTAATTATCATGGTTTCATACACTTGGCTACCGTCATTATGCGATATATGTTTTGAATGGGGATAAAGGCGAGTTTATGACCAAAACATAAGTAGGAGAATTTGCTTAAAGGGAATAATTCGATACAACGGCCTTCCACAACTCATAACGGGAAGAAAGTTCCTTCTGCTAAGAGTCAAGTGGTTGACACTCAGCAGCTTAATGGTGTCGTTGTCTCGCCAGTGTTTGGGCCTCCTACCCAAACCAGCCTCAACTTAAGCGATGCAGATCCTATCGTGCATGGTAATTTCCTTTCTTTTGGACAGATCACCAAGGGTTCAGATCTCAAGAAACCAGCAAGGATTAAAGGAAACTCGGGTTCTTTAAAGTCTGTTTGGATTCTGAAAAAGTCTAATTTGAAGGACTATGTGTGTTCATGGTGTAATTGTCAGGTTACATCCTAGCACATAATCAACTAGGATCTAGGTGATTTGCAGTTGAATCATAAACAGATCAGGATCATTACCTTGTGATTGCAGCGGATTGATCAAAGGAATATCGAGATCTGCAAGAGCTGATGATTACCGGCTCCTCCTAGGTAGCCACACGCTTACAAGCTACTGGATCAGGCTGCTAGACCAAGCTGGAACAACAGAGAGAGAGAGGACGGCTCAGGTGTAAAAATCGCAGATCAAGAAGCATTAGGGCTTCCTGCGCCTCACCTCTTCCTTATATGGGCCCAAGTTATTAAACTAATGGCCTATTAGGCTTTTGGGCCCAAGACACAAATCAGACAAAAGCCTGTATTTTGTCTGGCCCAATTCTCTGTTCAAATACAGTAAATGCCTTGCATCTTACCGTATTAATTCCATTTTAACTTTCCCGTTAGCTATGGTGTGTGACCCTTTGGGATCATACAATACTGGTAATAAGTCCTAAACTTATAGATCATGAGCGGGCTCTAGCAAGTCATCATGATCACCCAGTATTTATGACTTATGTCTGATCTCGACACTTATCATACTTTCTAGAGATAGTACGGTAGATTTCAGGACATTCCCAACAATCTCCCACTTGTACTGGAATCCTACATTCCCTAATCCTTTTGTCTCAATATCTCGATCTGGCATAAGGCAAGATGCGTGTCATCCTTATATAGCCAGACCATGTTCATCGGACCAGATTTGATACTGACAATGCAAACGACTTGGGAAAGTCCGTTTGGGAGTGGCCACTCTCTTACCAGCTATCAAGTCTCCGATTGGCCTAGAGATATTACCTCCGTTAAACGGCAGGGACAAATCCCATCTTGTTCCATCACTATGAACTACACACTTTATAATACACCCAACCAAGGTCCTTATAGCTCCCAGTTACGAAACAACGTTAGACAATGATCAAAGCGCATCACTCCATGTGCAGCCACATGCATGCGAACTCAGGTCTAAGGACTATACTCTATAGTCGTATATGAGAACCTCTTATGACACAGATATTAATATCTTGTAGAGTTCTCATCAGCGGGCCATGTCCGGTCATATGCTCCCCTACATATACCTATGTGTCGACTTTGATGCCGCGCATCTATAACCCCTCGAAACTTGGTCATAAGTCTCAACACAATCTAGTCTCAAGTGGTTGTTGGTGTTCCAATTTCAACAACCTTCGACTATGGACACTATGATTTATGTCATTTCGTTAAATATGGGGTTTCAGGATCAAGTCTACTCATGTACTTCGATGGCCCATATATAATGACATGAATCATTTTGGAACGATTATTTATATCACAGTTAAAATAATCCAGAAATCATAAATTTCATAAACATAAAATATTATGTTTAAATGAACCTTTCAAAACAACTAAATAAAGCCCTTTACAAACTCCAACTGAAATTAAGACTACATCTTAATTTCACTTATCCTACAGCTACAGTCCGCGACTCGTGCTTAGGCCTAAGGAGTGGCTTCGTTAATAGATTAGCAACGTTCTCATTCGTTGAAACTTGCTGATCTACTTAACACCTCTGTCATTTATCTCACGGAATAGGTTATACCTACCCTCAAGGTGTTTGGACCTCTGATGTGCAGCTAGCCTCATCTATGCTGGGAATCACATCAAGTTCAGTGATGAACTCTTCTTTCCAAACAACCTCTTTCGCCGCTACCCAAGCTGCGAAATGTTCAGCTTAAGTCTTGGAGTCAGCAACAGTGCCTTGCACCGCCAAACAGACACAAGATATAACCGAACTGTGACCGGAAATCATCTTTGTCTGTTGGAAACTTGCCTTTCAGACTCTACCGACTTGTAGCACCTCACTTTCTCCGTAAATCAAGAACTTATCCTAAGTATTCCTCAAATACTTCAGGATATTCTTTACGGCTATACAGTGATTCTTTGCTGGATTTGACTGGTCTTTACTTGTCTTTCTTAACACTAAAGCAACATCAAAACAAGTACGTGTCATGGCATACATGATAGATCCAATTGCCGACGCATATGGAATCTCATCCATGCATTCAAGCTCAGCAGTTATCGTAGGAACTGTTTCTTGCTTAACGTAATGCCATGTGACATTGGCATAAAACCCTTCTTAGAATGCTGAAAACGTGTAGGACTTTGTCAATTTAAGAATCCTGACTTTGTCCTACCAGCTCTTTTGGATCTCTATCTTTAGATCCAAAATCCAAGAACATACGTGGCTTTACCCATGTTAATCATAAAACCAACTCCCAAGCCAGTCCTTTACCGACTGCGGCATTGGGACGTTATTTCCGAGAATCAGTATGTCATCGACATACATTATGAGAAATGCAACATCGCTCCCACTTATCTATTAGTAAACGCACAGTTCCACTTCGTTCCTGTTCAAGTCAAAACCTTGACTACATCAACAGAACGAAGATTCCAACTCCGATATGTTTGCTTCTATCCATGAATGGATCGATGAAGCTAACTTACATACAGTATAATTTTCGGAGTCCGGGCTCACTTTCGCTTCTGTGAATTTCGCAGGTTCGTCACTTTCAATGATCATCAGATCATGGCAACTAATCACGAGAAATCACTCTCGGATTAGTGACGGATTCATTCAGATCTGCGAACTTCAGGCTCTACAGGTGTAGATTCTACAGAAATCTGTAAATCCATCCACTGCTCTCCCTCAATAGGTTGAGCAGCCTCCTGTATTTCTCGATTTTCTTCGAGTTATACTTTTACTCCCACTGTTCTTCTTGGAAAGCAACTTTCCTTTTAGAAAACAGAATTCCGAACAACCTAACTTCGTTTTCGGAATGGACGTAAAAAGTAACAAGCCTTGGTTTCCCTAGGACAACCAGCGAAGTAGCTCAACTACAAATACTCAGTAAAGACGAATTTGGATCATTTCCAGTCCACATTTATGTGGTGTCTTTCAACTGATATTGGTGGAACTATTTCAGCGTAAACTTAGATATTTCTAGAGCGTTATTCTTAAAGAATATCATGGAAGATTCGTGTGACTCATCTTTAATCATTTCTAATAAGATCTGATTCTTTTTCATAGAAACACCTCCAGGTTTTCAGGAGAAATGAGCTGTGAAACGACTTCACACTCATTCAGATGATCACACCATCAATGACTTAAGTATTCTCACTCGTGATCTAATCCAGAGTCTCAATACTTCTGTCACTCAGATTCTATACTTCATTCTGGAACTCTTTCGACCATTTCAAAGAATTCCGACTCGTGTCTCATCAAATGAACACAGTCATACTCACTGAAGTAATCAGTAGAGACAATGAAGTACAGGAAATTTTCTCTGGCATTACTGCTCATCGGGCCACATACATGAGTATGTTCAAGGTCCAATAAGCCTTTGGGCCATTCTCTAGCTCGGCTAAGATGGGCCCTTTGTCTTTTGGTCCAGTAAGCAGAATTCAAGTCTCATAAGATATCCGATCAAATGAGCCCAAAAGTCCATAACTATGGGATTTCTGAATCCGACTTACTCTATGGGACCAAAACATTTACGCCAAGAAAAATCAGGTTTAATTCATCAGATTTAAACCAATTCGGTATTTATGTTACATTTAGGCACTCTTTGGTTTGAGATATAAAACCCATTCCTTGAATAGGGTGCTACAATTAATATTTCATTAAGATCAAAAGAACAAAACTTGTCTTTTATCAAAATGAAAAACATTCAAATTCTTACAAGAAAATGAAAGACAACTCTGCTTAAAGCAGGTACATTGTAGCAATTACTTAATACAAAACCAAGCCTCAAAGGCATCTACAAGTGAAAATCCTACGGCTGAGGCCGCATCCATAGCTCCTTCCAGACTCGCAGTTCCACTTGTCCTTCCTTCAACGTTCTACTGTTGCTTAGGCTCTGCATATTATAACAAATATCAGTGCCACAACCAGTATCCAATACCTATAAGGTAGAACTTGAAGTAATAACATGAATACCTGAGGAAGTAGTCTCATACATCAACTTCAACTCCTCATAATCTTCCATGAATTTAATGCAATCTCTCTTCCAATGCCCAGTCTCTTTACAGTAGCAGCACTTACCAACGTAAGATGTATCTGACTCGGGCTCAGAAGACACACGCTTGCCATGATTCAAAATCTGGACAACTTTGTCTTCACCCTTGTCAGCATTAGGTTTAGTAAACCTACCCTTTTCCATTATGAGATTATACAGGGTACTCTTCACGTTTGGCTCAACTGTCTTGAGCATATCATGCAGTTCAGTCAGCGTCTTCGTTAAGCCTTTCTTGATATAGTTCCTTTTGAACTTATCATAGCTTGACGGCAGTGACTGCAGAATGATCTCAGTTGCCAATTCTTGGCTAACTGGATAATCCAGTTTCCTCAGGTTATCAATGTAACCCATCATTTTACTGACATGAGGACTCACTGGATGATCATTTGGTAGCTTGCAGCTAGTGAGAGACTTAACCAACTGGTATCTCTCCACTCTTACCTGCTCCTGAAATTTCAATTTCAGGCTGCTGATCATCTCTATTGGCGACTCCATGTTCTCATATTGCTTCAGCAAATCTGAGTACATGGTAGCCAATATCAGACCACACACATCTACCGCATCATTATAATGCTTATTCCAAGCATCATATACTGCATGAGAGGCATTGGACCCGATCCTCTCGGGGAGAGCTCTCTCAAGGACATAGCCCTTTCTCTCCTGCCTGAGGACTAGCCTCAGGTTCCGCGACCAAGTCAAGAAATTTGATCCGTTCAGTTTGTCCATCTCAAGGACAGACCGGATCGAGAAAGTGTTTTGATTGTTTGTGCTAGTCATAACTGAAATTTAGAGATAAATAGAGTTTTAGTTATTTAGTTCATAAAAGAGTAATCTTAATAACTTATAAGAAAAACTCGCATTGCATTCAAAATTTCTTTGTTTAACCTCATAAGAATGCAATGATTCCGAGACCCATGTTCAGCTAAATCCAAAGTGGGCCACTGGCCGTCACCCAGAAGTAGCTTTACTTGGTAAGCATACACACATCTAGTTATATCCAATAACTCTCGGTTGTGAATTGGGCCCAAGGCCCAATACACCAGATGTCTCAAGGCCCGGGACTCCCGATGGCCCAGTCAAGAAAACCAATCTCTTACAGCCAAATAATCACTAAAGTCTGGGACTCCCAATGAAATTAGTGACTATATACTACTTTACTTACGCAAAAACAGACACCTCACACTGTAAGCCATATCTGTAATTGAATAAGCGTTAAGTAGCTGACAAGATTGGGCAAGACATCCAAGCTTGATATTGTTTATGAAGGATTATGGTGTTTTCCAAGGTTCAATTCCCAAATTGCAACCTAACACATAACCTTAAACAGATCTAGGTTCTTGTCAAATGAATCATAAAACAAACCTGGACATTACCTTTTGCAGCGGAATGATTGTAATGTCGAGATCAACGAACAGATGATTACCTGTTCCTCCTTGGTATCCACACTCTTACAAGCACGGATGGCTGCTAGACCGGATGGAATTCAACCAGAGAGAGAGAGAGAGGAGCCTACGGCTGAGTCTCTCCAAAATCGCAGGAAACAAAAGAATTACCAGGGTTTCTCAACCCTTGTTGCCTTCTTATTTCACTAATGGGCCCAAGTTTAATTAATCAATTAAACTAATGGTCCATTAGACTTTTGGGCCCAAGACACAAATCAGACAAAGCCCATTTGTTGTCTGCCCATCTCTCTGTACAAATACAGTAAATGCCACTGCATCTTACCGTATTAATTCCATCTTAACTTTCCCGTTAGCTATGGTGTGTGACCCTTTGGGATCATACAATACTGGTAATAAGTCCTAAACTTATAGATCAAGAGCGGACTCTAGCAAGCCATCATGATCACCCAGTATTTATGACTTATGTCTGATCTCGACACTTATCATACTTTCTAGAGATAGTACGGTAGATTTCAGGACATTCCCAACAATCTCCCACTTGTACTGGAATCCTACAAAGGACATTCCCAACAATCTTCCGATTGTACTGGAATCCTACATTCCCTAATCCTTTTGTCTCAATATCTCGATCTGGCATAAGGCAAGATGCGTGTCATCCTTATATAGCCAGACCATGTTTATCGGACCAGATTTGATACTGACAATTCAAACGACTTGGGCAAGTCCGTTTGGGAATGGCCATTCTCTTACCAGCTATCAAATCTCCGATTGGCCTAGAGATATTACCTCCGTTAAACGGCAGGGACAAATCCCATCTTGTTCCATCACTATGAGCTACACAATTCATAATACACCCAACCAAGGTCCGTATAGCTCCCAGTTACGAAACAACGTTAGACAATGATCAAAGCGCATTACTCCATGTGCAGCCACATGCATGCGAACTCAGGTCTAAGGACTATACTCTATAGTCGTATATGAGAACTTCTTATGACACAGATATTAATATCTTGCAGAGTTCTCATCTTGCGGGCCATGTCCGGTCATATGCTCCCCTACATATACCTATGTGTCGACTTTGATGCCGCGCATCTATGTGTTGGAATTGTGTCCAGTAATCTCGGTACTGTCTCTAGAAAGTAAGAGTATGTCGAGATCAGACATAAGTCATATAATACTGGGGATCATGATGGCTTGCTAGAGTCCGCTCATGATCTATAAGTCTTGGACTTATTGCCTTTATTATATGATCCCATATGGGTCACACGCCTAAGCTAACAGGAAAATGTGTTGGAACGGCTTAGCAGAAGTACGACAAAAGTGCCAGGCATTTGTCGTACTAAGAGAGAATGAATAATGGGTCTGATTAAATAGGATTTAATCAGATTGGGCCCAAAAGCCCATTAGGGAAAAGAGAAGGCTTTTAATGACTAAAAGCCAAGTCTTTTCTCCCCAGAACTCAACCCTAGCCGCGATTTCTCTCCTCTCTCTGCGCCTCTCTTCCTTGTGGTCTAGCAGCCATTTCCTTGTGAAGCGTGTGTGAACCTTTGGAGGATTCATCCCTCGGTGCATCTATCTGATCTCTGACCTGTTCTAATCCTTCCGCTGCAACAAACAGGTAAAAGGTGAGATCATGTTATGATTCTAAATAAGAACACCTAGATCTGATGCATTTTTAGGTGTGGACTACGATGAAACCTATTCACCGGTGGCTATGATGAAATCTATTCGGATTCTACTAGCAACTGCAGCTTTTCATGATTATGAAATTTGGCAGATGGACGTGAAAACCGCCTTCCTGAATGGTATTCTGGAAGAGGATGTGTATATGACACAACCTGACGGTTACATAGATCCGAAGAATGCTGGGAAAGTATGCAAGCTTCACAAATCCATTTATGGATTGAAGCAAGCATCGAGGAGCTGGAATCTTCGTTTTGATGAAGCGATCAAGCAATTTGACTTCATCAGAAACGAAGAAGAACAATGCGTGTATAAGAAATCTAGTGGGAGCAAGATTGTATTTATATCCTGTATGTCGATGACATACTGCTTCTCGGAAACGACGTTCCAATGCTGAAGTCTGTAAAAGACTGGCTTGGAAGTTGTTTTTCCATGAAAGACATGGGTGAAGCCGCATACGTTCTTGGAATTAGGATCTATCGGGATAGACCTAAGAGGCTGATAGGCTTGTGTCAAGACTCATACATTGACAAAGTCCTACAAAGATTCAGCATGAAAGATTCCAAGAAGGGCTTCACGCCAATGGTACATGGCACAACGCTAAGCAAGAAGCAGAGCCCTACGTCGGCTGCTGAGCTTGAGCGCATGAAGAATATTCCTTATGCATCTGCAATAGGATCTGTCATGTATGCCATGATCTGTACTCGTCCTGATGTTGCTTATGCATTGAGCATGACGAGTAGATACCAGTCAAATCCAGGTGAAAACCATTGGATTGCCGTAAAGAATATCTTGAAGTATCTAAGACATACTAAGGATAAATTCTTGGTGTACGGTGGAAGTGATGTGCTTAAAGTCAGTGGATTCACGGACGCAAGTTTCCAGACAGACACTGATGATTTTCGGTCACAGTCCGGTTATGTCTTTTGTCTGAATGGCGGTGCAGTAAGTTGGAGAAGCTCCAAGCAGGACACCGTTGCTGATTCCACTACAGAAGCTGAATATATCGCCGCCTCAGAAGCAGCGAAGGAAGCTGTTTGGATACGAAAGTTCATTATGGAACTAGGTGTGATACCAGATGCGGCTGAGCCTCTGGCACTGTTTTGTGACAACAATGGTGCTATAGCTCAGGCAAAGGAACCAAGATCACACCAGAAATCCAAGCATGTTCAAAGAAGATATCACTTGATACGTGACATCATTAATAGAAAGGAAGTCAAGATCAGCCGAGTTCCGACAGATGATAATGTCGCTGATCCGTTGACAAAGCCACTCCCAAGGCCTAAGCTCGAGTTCCTGACTGAAGCTGTAGGCATTAGAAACATTGAAATGTAATCTAAATTTGAGTGGGAGTTTTGTGAGCTTTATTTTAGTTATTTGATATGTTCTTGTAAAACATTATTATTTTATGTTTTAATGAAATTATTATTTCAAGATTATTTTAACTGTGATGAAATAATCGTTCCAAAATGATATGAACCATTTTATAGGTCATCGAAGTAAATGATTTGATCTTGAGTCATCGAAGTCATTTAGCTTGATCATGAGATCCTATATTTGATAAATGTTTTATATCATCATGTCCCTAGTCGAAGGTTGTTGAAACTGGAACACCAACAACCGTGTGAGACTGGATTGGTACGTGACTTATGACAAAGTCTCAGTGTGTCATAGATGCGCGGCATCAAAGTCAGTACATAGGTGTATGTTGGGAACATACGACCGGACAAGACCCGACTATAAGAACTCTTCAGGATATTTATATCTGTGTCATAAGAGATTCTTACTACGACTATAGAGTATAGTCCTTAGACCTGAGTTCACATGCATGTGACTGCACATGGACTAATGTACTTTGATCATTGTCTAACGCTATCGTTCTGTGATAGCTATAAGGACCTTGTTTGGGTGCATTATGAAATGAGTAGTTTACAGTGATGGAACAAGACGGAATTTGTCCCTCCAATATAAGTGGAGTGAATATCTCTAGGCCAATCGGAGATTTGAATACTGGAAAACGCATGGCCATGCTCAAATGGACTTTCCCGAGTCGTTTGGATTGTCAGTATCAAATCAGAGTCCGATGAACAAGATTAGGCTTTATAAGGATGACACCAATCTTGCCTTATGACTAATCGAGATATTGAGACAAAAGGATTATGAATACAGAGATTCCAGTACAAGTGGGAGATTGTTGGAATTGTGTCCAGTAATCTCGGTACTGTCTCTAGAAAGTAAGAGTATGTCGAGATCAGACATAAGTCATATAATACTGGGGATCATGATGGCTTGCTAGAGTCCGCTCATGATCTATAAGTCTTGGACTTATTGCCTTTATTATATGATCCCATATGGGTCACACGCCTAAGCTAACAGGAAAATGTGTTGGAACGGCTTAGCAGAAGTACGACAAAAGTGCCAGGCATTTGTCGTACTAAGAGAGAATGAATAATGGGTCTGATTAAATAGGATTTAATCAGATTGGGCCCAAAAGCCCATTAGGGAAAAGAGAAGGCTTTTAATGACTAAAAGCCAAGTCTTTTCTCCCCAGAACTCAACCCTAGCCGCGATTTCTCTCCTCTCTCTGCGCCTCTCTTCCTTGTGGTCTAGCAGCCATTTCCTTGTGAAGCGTGTGTGAACCTTTGGAGGATTCATCCCTCGGTGCATCTATCTGATCTCTGACCTGTTCTAATCCTTCCGCTGCAACAAACAGGTAAAAGGTGAGATCATGTTATGATTCTAAATAAGAACACCTAGATCTGATGCATGTTTAGGTTGATATCAATATGAGAATTGAATCAGGATCAACCGAACAATCCAACACTATGACCCCTCGAAACTTGGTCATAAGTCTCAACACAATCTAGTCTCAAGTGGTTGTTGGTGTTCCAATTCAACAACCTTCGACTATGGACACTATGATTTATGTCACTTCGTTAAATATGGGGTTTCAGGATCAAGTCAACTCATGTACTTCGATGGCCCATATATAATGACATGAATCATTTTGGAACGATTGTTTATATCACAGTTAAAATAATCCAGAAATCATAGATTTCATAAACATAAAATAAAATGTTTACATGAACCTTTCAAAACAACTAAGTAAAGCCCTTTACAAACTCCCACTGAAATTAAGACTACATCTTAATTTCACTCATCCTACAGCTACAGTCCGCGACTCGTGCTTAGGCATAAGGAGTGGCTTCGTTAATAGATTAGCAACGTTCTCATTCGATGAAACTTGCTTATCTACCTAACACCTCTGTCATTTATCTCACGGAATAGGTTACACCTATCCTCAAGGTGTTTGGACCTATGATGTGCAGCTAGTTTCATCTATGCTGGGAATCACATCAAGTTCAGTGATGAACTCTTCTTTCCAAACAACCTCTTTCGCCGCTTCTCAAGCTGCGAAATGTTCAGCTTAAGTCATGGAGTCAGCAACAGTGCCTTGCACCGCCAGTTAGACACAAGATATAGCCGGACTGTGACCAGGAAGTATCTTTGTCTATTGGAAACTTGCCTTTCAGACTCTATCGACTTGTAGCACCTCACTTTCTCCGTAAATCAAGAACTTATCCTAAGTATTCCTCAAATACTTCAGAATATTCTTTACGGCAATCCAGTGATTCTTTCCTGGATTTGACTGGTCTTTACTTGTCTTGCTTAGCATTAAAGCAACATCAAAACAAGTATGTGTCATGGCATACATGATAGATCCAATTGCCGTCGCATTTGGAATCCTATCCATGCATTCAAGCTCAGCAGATATCGCAGGACACTGTATCTTGCTTAATGAATTTCCATGTGACATTGGCATAAAGCCCTTCTTGGATTGCTGATTACGTGTAGGACTTTGTCAATTTAAGAATCCTGACTTTGTCCTACCAGCTCTTTTGGATCTTTATCTTTAGATCCAAAATCCAAGAACTACGTGGCTTTACCCATGTCAATCACAAAACCAACTCCCAAGCCAGTCCTTTACCGACTGCAGCATTGGAACGTTATTTTCGAGAATCAGTATGTCATCGACATACACTATGAGAAATGCAATATTGCTCCCACATATCTATTAGTAAACGCACAGTTCCGCTTCGTTCCTGTTCAAGTCAAAACCTTGACTACTTCAACAGAACGAAGATTCCAATTCCGATATGTTTGCTTCCATCCATGAATGGATCGATGAAGCTAACTTACACACAGTGTAATTTTTCGGAGTCCGGGCTTACTTTCGCTTCTTTGAATTTCGCAGGTTCGTCGCTTTCAATGATCATCAGATCATGCGAACTTTCAATGATCATCAGGTTCAACTAATGACGAGAAATCACTCTCGGATTAGTGACTGATTCATTTTTATCTGCGAACTTCAGGCTCTACAGGTGTAGATTCTACAGAAATCTGTAAATCCATCCGTTGCTCTCCCTCAACAGGTTGAGCAGTCTCCTGTATTTCTCGAATTTCTTCGAGTTATACTTTTACTCCCACTGTTCTTCTTGGAAAGTAACTTCCCTTCTTAGAAAACAGAATGGACGTAAAAGTAACAAGCCTTGGTTTCCCTAGGACAACCAGCGAAGTAGCACAACTACAAATACTTAGTAAAGACGAATTTGGATCGATTCCAATCCACATTTACGTGGTGTCTTTCAACTGATATTGGTGGAACTATTTCAGCGTAAACTTAGATATTTCTAGAGCGTTATTCTTAAAGAATATCATGGAAAATTCGTGTGACTCATCTTGAATCATTTCTAATAAGATCTGATTCTCTCTCACAGAAACACCTCCAGGTTTTCAGGAGAAATGAGCTGTGAAGCGACTTCACACTCATTCAGATGATCATACCATCAATGACTTAAGTATTCTCACTCGTGATCTAATCCAAAGTCTTAATACTTCTGTCATTTAGATTCTATACTTCATTCTGGAACTCTTTCGACCATGTCAAAGAATTCCGACTTGTGTCTCATCAAATGAACACAGTCACACTCACTGAAGTAATCAGTAGAGACAATGAAGTATAGGAAATTTTCTCTGGCATTACTGCTCATCGGACCACATACATGAGTATGTCCAATGTCCAATAAGCCTTTGGGCTTTTCTTTAGCTCGGCTAAGATGGGCCCTTTGTGTTTTGGTCCAGTAAGAAGAATTCAAGTCTCATAAGATATCCATTCAAATGAGCCCAAAAGTCCATAACTATGGGGTTTCTGAATCTGACTTACTCTATGTGACCAAAACATTTATGCCAAGAAAAATCAGGTTTAATTCATCAGATTTAAACCAATTGCGGTATTTATGTTATATTTTAGGCACTCTATGGTTTAAGATATAAAACCCATTCCTTGAATAGGGTGCTACAATTAACATTTCATTAAGATCAAAAGAACAAAACTTGTCTTTTATCAAAACGAAAAACATTCAATTTCTTACAAGAAAATGAAAGACAACTCTGCTTAAAGCAGGTACATTGTAGCAATTACTTAATAAAACCAAGCCTCAAAGGCATCTACAAGTGAAAACCCTACGGCTGAGGCAGCATCCCAAGCTCCTTCCAGACACGCAGTTCCACTTGCCCTTCCTTCAACGTTCTACTGTTGCTCAGGCTCTGCATATTATAACAAATATCAGTGCCACAACCAGTATCCAATACCTATAAGGTATAACTTAAAGTAATAACATGAATACCTGAGGAAGTAGTCTCATACATCGACTTCAACTCCTCATAATCTTCCATGAATTTAATGCAATCTCTCTTCTAATGCCCAGTCTCTTTACAGTAGCAGCACTTACCAACGTAAGAGATATCTGACTCGGGCTCAGAAGACACACGCTTGCCATGATTCAAAATCTGGACAACTTTGTCTTCACCCTTGTCAGCATTAGGTTTAGTAAACCTACCCTTCTCGTTCATGAGATTGTACAGGGTACTCTTCACGTTTGGCTCAACTGTCTTGAGCATGTCATGCAGTTCAGTCAACGTCTTCGTTAAGCCTTTCTTGATATAGTCCCTTACGAACTTATCATAGCTTGACGGCAGTGACTGCAGAATGATATCAGTTGCCAATTCTTGGCTAACTGGATAATCCAGTTTCCTCAGGTTATCAACGTAACCCATCATTTTTACTGATATGAGGACTTACTGGATGATCCATCGGTAGCTTGCAGCTAGTGAGAGATTTAACCAACTGGTATCTCTCCACTCTTACCTGCTCCTGAAATTTCAATTTCAGGCTGCTGATCATCTCTATTGGCGACTCCATGTTCTCATATTGCTTCCGCAAATCTGATTCCATGGTAGCCAATATCAGACCACGCACATCTACCGCATCATTATAATGCTTATTCCAAGCATTATATACTGCATGACTGGCTTTGGATCCGATCCTCTCGGGGAGAGCTTTCTCAAGGACATAGTCCTTTCTCTCATGCCTGAGGACTAGCCTCAGGTTCCGTGACCAAGTCAAGAAATTTGATCCATTCAGTTTGTCCATCTCAAGGACAGACCGGATCGAGAAAGTGTTTTGATTGTTTGTGCTTGTCATAGCTGAAATTTAGAGATAAATAGAGTTTTAGTTATTAAGTTCATATAAGAGTAATCTTAACAACTTATAAGAAAACTCGCATTGTATTCAAAATTTCTTTGTTTTAACCTCATAAGAATACAATGATTCCGAGACCCATGTTTAGCTAAATCCAAAGTGGGCCACTGGCCGTCACCCAGAATTAGCTTTACTTGGTAAGCATACACACAGCTAGTTATAACCAATAACTCTCGGTTGTGAATTGGACCCGAGGC
Organism: Orychophragmus violaceus; assembly: GCA_030180135.1. Lineage (NCBI taxonomy): Eukaryota > Viridiplantae > Streptophyta > Magnoliopsida > Brassicales > Brassicaceae > Orychophragmus > Orychophragmus violaceus. The sequence continues at coordinate 66,939,428 of CM058233.1, read as the reverse complement.
CCAAATTCACCAGATGTCTCAAGGCCCGGGACTCCCGATGGCCCAGTCAAGGAAACCAATCTCTTACAGCCAAATAATCACTAAAATCTGGGACTCCCAATGAAATTAGTGACTATATACTACTTTACTTACGCGAAAACAGACACCTCACACTGTAAGCCATATCTGTAATCAAATAAGCGTTAAGTAGCTGACAAGACTGGAAAGACATCCAAGCTTGATATTGTTTTGAGGATTTTTAAGTTTTATTTCCAAAAATAGAAGATTACTATTTTGGGAAACTTTCTTATTTTAGAAACTTTCTAAATTTAGTAACTTACTAAAAATAGAAATTTCTAATTTTAATATTTTATAAATATTTTCGGGTTGGATCACAAATTATAGGCCCAATTCTTGGCCCAAGACCATAGAATTCCAGTTGGCCCAATAATTTGACATAACCGATTCGGTTTATTAATTCTGGTCCAAGACCAAATTAACTATCAAAACCATCGGTTATCTACTAAACCAGACCAGCTCTAAATTATTTGGTCCAACCAAATCAAACTTAGACCAGCCTTCGGTTTAGGTTAAAATTCAATTTTATGAATTTAAATCCGGTTTAACCAGAAATTAAATAATACCAAGTATTAAATTATTTCCAGCAAACCGCGATTTGGGTTAACCGCTTGAACCACCAATAAATTGGATCGGTTCAGTTAAATCCAAAACCGGGAAGAAACACCTAGTGTTTTAGCCAATTTGATTTAACTTGCGGTTTTAGGCTTTAAACACACAATTAACCGCCAATTAAATGGACCGGTTTAATCGGTGTGGTTTTGGGCAACGAACCGCGAAGCTCGGTATAACCGATTGACAATTCGCGGGACGTAAAATTTTAATGGGCCAAACAATCGGATCCTTGATCCAATTCGGCCCATTAACGCAATTGTGGACCATTATCCATCCGAGGTCCAATGATCCAATGCGGCTGCGGTTGCTCACGATCATATCCGATCGATCATCGCAACCCGCGATCATATCGGCTCTCGGTATAACGGCTCGATCATCGCAACGCACGGACCCAAGCCTCACGATCATCTCAATCGATCTCAGCAAGCCACGTGATCGATGATCGGTCTCGGCAAGTTTCACAATCGCATGAATGTTGCATCGAAATAGCAACGATCGCAACATCGGGTTAATTCATTCCCATTCATATATTGAAACGATCGGCTTAGCAACGACCCTTTTTAAGGGCACACGCACGGCACACGCTTACATTCATCGTGAGCGCAGTAATACATTCAATAATAGAATGGAGAACACTAGCAACATAATAGCAACGAATCATCTTTGGCCAATGACAAGCGATTCATTCAATTATTAACATACGATTTTAACATCGGAAGAAGGGTTCATCAACTAACGATCTTTCTCATTAAAAACGGCTCACCATGATCATTATTAATAACGAAATTGCAACGCCCATTCGATAATGACCAAAAACAAGGTTTTTCATTAATCAATTTTCATATGATCCAATTTCACAAGAAACTAATGACCTTAGCTCTGATACCACTGAAGGATTATGGTGTTTTCCAAGGTTCAATTCCCAAATTGCAACCTAACACATAACCTTAAACAGATCTAGGTTCTTGTCAAATGAATCATAAAACAAACCTGGACATTACCTTTTGCAGCGGAATGATTGTAATGTCGAGATCAACGAACAGATGATTACCTGTTCCTCCTTGGTATCCACACTCTTACAAGCACGGATGGCTGCTAGACCGGATGGAATTCAACCAGAGAGAGAGAGAGGAGCCTACGGCTGAGTCTCTCCAAAATCGCAGGAAACAAAAGAATTACCAGGGTTTCTCAACCCTTGTTGCCTTCTTATTTCACTAATGGGCCCAAGTTTAATTAATCAATTAAACTAATGGTCCATTAGACTTTTGGGCCCAAGACACAAATCAGACAAAGCCCATTTGTTGTCTGCCCATCTCTCTGTACAAATACAGTAAATGCCACTGCATCTTACCGTATTAATTCCATCTTAACTTTCCCGTTAGCTATGGTGTGTGACCCTTTGGGATCATACAATACTGGTAATAAGTCCTAAACTTATAGATCAAGAGCGGACTCTAGCAAGCCATCATGATCACCCAGTATTTATGACTTATGTCTGATCTCGACACTTATCATACTTTCTAGAGATAGTACGGTAGATTTCAGGACATTCCCAACAGTTTATGAGGATTTTAGGTTTCAATAGATTTCTTCCCAAAAATAGAAGATTACTATTTTGGGAAACTTTCCAATTCAGGTAACTTACTAAATATGGAAACTTTCTATTTAGGGAAACCTACTATTTTTAGAAACTTTCTAAATCGGGAAACTTACTATTTTTAGAAATTTCCTAACATGCCAAAATTAGAAACTTCTAAAATTAGAAGCTTTCTAATTTAATGTTTTATTAAAGTTTTTGGATGGGTCACAAATTATAGGCCCAATTCTTGGCCCAAGACCACAGAATTCCAATTGGCACAATAATTTGACATAACCGAGTCGGTTCATTAATTCTGGTCCAAGACCAAATTAACTACTAAATCCAACTGGTTATTTACTAAACCAGACCAGCTCTAAATTATTTGGTCCAACCAAATCAAACTTAGACCAGCCTTCGGTTTAGGTTAAAATTCAATTTTTGAATTTTAAATCCGGTTTAACCAGAAATTAAATAATACCAATTGTATTAAATAATTTCCAGCAAACCGCGATTTTTGGGTTAACCGCTTAAACCATACATTAATTAAATAATTAATCGATTCATCCACAATCACAAAAGGACAAAACGATCCAAGCGATACACAATTCGTATCACTTTAAATAATCACAATGACCTTAATTCATTAAGCAAATCGTTTCATATAAGACAAAATTGATTTTGACTTTTTCAACTCGATTATTGCTTTTGACTTTTCAATTCGTTTGAATGACATAATCGATTCTTAACAATAATAATCAAACAAATCGTGATCTTTATAATATCTCTTTAAATTCAAAATTCGATTAATAATTATAAATTGATTATGTAGTATCCCCCAACCGGCCTAAGGAAGATGGGACGGCCATGGGACCAGAAACATGAACGGGAAAGTCCGGAGAGACTAAACCAAGTGTCCCATAGGCGTTTTGGAGCTGAGACTCAGCTGGAAGGAGCTCAGCTAAGTGTAGGAGTGAGGAAGTCAGCTCAGCTGAGCTGAACAGTCCAGCTGGCTAGCTAGGTCAGCTGGCAACCAGCTCAACTCAGCTGGCCGGAGTGTTAAGCTCTTGGGCCAGCTAGGTCAGCTAGTGACACTAGCTGACTAGCGGTTACCAAGCGAATGGGTACCACCAAGTGTTGCACCCATTCGGCCAACAACTCCCACCCTTTCTCCCAAGGGAAGTTGGCGCCAACATAGCCTATAAATAGGCCATCACTTGGCCAATTTCGCCCACGCCCACAAGAGGGAAAAACGCTCACAATTCTCCAAAGTCATAGGCCAATAAATCGAGAGTTTTGAGAGAGTTCTAGAGAGAGAGAGAAGCCGGGTTTCAAGGAGAAAGGCCGGTGGTTTGAAGAGGGATTTGGTGGTGGAATAAGCGGTTGAGGAGAGTGCAAGGATGGCCGGTGAAGCGTCCACAACTCATGGCAAAGCCACGACCACATCTAAGGTTAGAGACCGGACCATCTCTTCTCGGCCTTGGCCCAAACCCTAGCGGTCACGGCCGGTTGTTCTATGGCCGGAAAACTCTTTCTTCTTCCTTGTTCTAAACTCGCCCGTATGCTTGTTACACGATCGGCCATAAGGCCTTGGTCGTGGTGATTTGGCTTGACGGTTAGTCGCGGTTTCCAGCGCCCATATGACCCTAAGGATCGTACCGCATCGAACGGTTTAACGGCCCGTCAAGAGGACGGTAAGCCGAGAACCGAGAGGCCAAGGTATGATCGGTCTGACGGCGTGAAACGGTTCAGGGAAATGACCGTGGGAACACTCGGCATAACCGCACATCAATTCATCGGTACATGGTGCACGCGATCGCGGATGGTCCACGGACTGTCGCAAGCGACCGTTTGGCCGCGGTGTATCATTCGGACCGAAGGAACGGTCGTAACCGTCCGCGGTAATGATCGCGTCCGTTCGCATGAAGAGTCGCGTCCGTTCGCGGTTACGCGACCACACCGCAAGACCGACCGTGTTAGACCGAGGATCGTCTCCCGTTGACGCAGCGTATGGACGCGCGATCGTTATGTCAAGCCGGCAGTACGCGTACGTACCGATCCATCCGCGTGACCGTAAGGTCTATCGCGCGTTGGACTGATGCGTCCGTCCCGGTACGCGTCATGACCGAGCATCCATCCGCGCGCCAACATCCGGATGATCGCGGTACAACACCACGGCCGTAAGTCCAACCATCCGACCATGTGACTGTACGCCGAGAATGCGCGTCCACACGCTCACGTCCGTGGGCCGAGTGTGTATGCGGTTTGCGGTTGGTGTAACGGGAATTATAACGGCCAATGTTTAGAACTTAGGATAATTATAGAAATGTTAGATTGATTGTATAATATAAAGTTTGTGGGATCATATAGAATATAAATGCTAGGATGCATGAAAATGAATATAAACGAATATGGAAATCTCATGAACTTGTTTTGTTTTCAGGAGATCATGATGATGATCAGACCTAGTCGCGGACAAGACTTGGGGACGAGTGGTGTTAGTTTGGTAGACATTGTTTAGGACCGAATACTTTAGCATAATGCGAATTGAACCACAGTTGTATTTGGTACCTTTTACTTATTAATAAAATGTCTATTTTGCCTTAGTCTATATTGTGAATCGAAATGGTTGAATGAAGGAAATGGAAAACGTTTAAGTATGACTAAAATGGACTTGAGGTTCTTATGAAACCTCAAGATGAAATAGGTTAAGTAGTGGCAATCCAAACCGGCCCTATGGCCGGGAGGGGTCTTGTCAGATTACCTCACGATGGCTAACAAAATCAATTACCTCACGATGGCTAACTTTCGATTGATAATTATAATAAAGCAAAGTCAACAGCAACTATCGATTGATAATTAATTCAACTATCAACAGCAAAGTTATCAATTCATGACATAAACGATCGCTTGTGATTTCTTATTCACACGATCCAAAAGTCAACAGCAATTGAAACAAAGCGATTTCATATTAGGTTGTTTTACAAGTTCTAATCAAATTTCTTAAGCCAAATTCGATTCTTAACATTAAAACAACCCAAAAATGATCCAAACAGCAAAAACCTAACGACCTAGGCTCTGATACCACTGAAGGATTATGTGTGTTCATGGTGTAATTGTCAGGTTACATCCTAGCACATAATCAACTAGGATCTAGGTGATTTGCAGTTGAATCATAAACAGATCAGGATCATTACCTTGTGATTGCAGCGGATTGATCAAAGGAATATCGAGATCTGCAAGAGCTGATGATTACCGGCTCCTCCTAGGTATCCACACGCTTACAAGCTACTGTATCAGGCTGCTAGACCAAGCTGGAACAACAGAGAGAGAGAGGACGGCTCAGGTGTAAAAATCGCAGATCAAGAAGCATTAGGGCTTCCTGCGCCTCACCTCTTCCTTATATGGGCCCAAGTTATTAAACTAATGGCCTATTAGGCTTTTGGGCCCAAGACACAAATCAGACAAAAGCCTGTATTTTGTCTGGCCCAATTCTCTGTTCAAATACAGTAAATGCCTTGCATCTTACCGTATTAATTCCATTTTAACTTTCCCGTTAGCTATGGTGTGTGACCCTTTGGGATCATACAATACTGGTAATAAGTCCTAAACTTATAGATCATGAGCGGGCTCTAGCAAGTCATCATGATCACCCAGTATTTATGACTTATGTCTGATCTCGACACTTATCATACTTTCTAGAGATAGTACGGTAGATTTCAGGACATTCCCAACATAATTCCTATAAGAGTTATAAATTGGTTCATAACGAACACAATCCTAATTTGGCTAATGCGTCTGCGTCCTCCTCAAAGTCGGTCAATGATTCTACAATTACTCATGTTGTATCACCTGCGGGATTTCCTGAGCTCGGTTGTGGTGAGTATATGTCTTCAGATGCCCTTGTGGCAGTTTCTACTTCCGTTGATACAAGTAAGAATCTTTGTTGTAACGCTGAGGGTGATTTCGTTAAGACGTCTAATATGGTCTCAACAGACAAGGTTGCCGCAACAACTGATACAACTTCAGCGTTGGTTATGGTCAATCAGTTCGGGTTATTGACTAACAACTCCGAGGTTGAAGAGGTGAAATATTGGAAGAGGAACCGATGTTTAATAAATTGGTTTTTTATTCTCCCTCAAAATCATCTTCTAACAATAAAAAAGAATAAGAAAAAGAGGAAGCTTGATAAGGGTAAATCTCCACGTTTAAGCGGTAGAAACTCTCTAAGTTAAGAGGGGTCGCCACAACAAAAGATTTTAATTATGTTAAAGACCTTTCTGGAACGTGTGCGGATTGAGTGACGACTCAAGGCATATGCAGCTGCAAAAATGGTTGAGGGTTAGATCATTTTTTTGGTGTTCTGCTTGAAACGCATGTTAGTGTAAATAATCAGTCTAATATTTGGGCTTCTATTGGGGAAAACTGGTCGACGGTTACTAATTATGCTTTTCGAATTTGAGGAAGATTTGGTTCATATATAAGCAACCAACTACGTTAAATCTCTATTTGTCGGCCTTCAGTCTATTATGGTTGAGGTAACACTTGAATCGGGTCAGACTTCATCTATACTGCAATTTATGCATTGAATGGGGTGGAATTAAGAAAGTATTTGTGATTATCTTTGAAGGACACTTACCCTTATTTTGGTCTGGATTCTCTTCATTGGATGGTCGCCGGGGATTTCAGTGAGATTCTCTATCTGAATGAAACTTCTAATATGTCCATCACTCGCTCTAATAGTGCGATGATGTGATTCAATAATTTTGTCGCATATTTAAATATTTTTGATTTTACTTTCCACTGTCTTAAATATACATGGACAAACTGTTCTCTGGATTATTCACTGAGTAAAAAGATTAACAGGTGCCTCATAAATAGTTGTTGGCTTAAGACATTTACTTCTGGCCATTGCTCTTTCCAGTCCCCTGAATTTTTAGATCACTCACCATGCTTGATTAATATCCTCAATAAGGCCCCGAATTATGGCATTAAACCATTCAAGTTTCTGAATTTTTTGGTTACGAATGATTCTTTCCTTGACGTGGTGAAGAACGTTTGGGATGCGGTTGATTGTAAGGAATCCTCTTTCAGTGAGTTGGGATTGAAGCTAAAGAAGCTTAAATTTCCACTAAAGTCTATTTGTAAGGAAAACTATAGCGACATTGAAAAGCGGGTTAAAGAGACTGCATATCACTTAAGCTCGGTTCATATTTTGGCTCTTAATGATCCTTCTTTGCTAACTTAGTATCTCAGAAAGCAGTAATGGATGTGTGGATCTCCCTTCGACTGGTTGAGGAAAGATTCATTCGGAAAAGATCAAGGGTTGAGTGGATGTGAGAAAGGGATTTCAACTTTCCTATGTTCCATAATATGATGATTGCTCGTAATGGTTTTAACTCGGTCAAATACTTGATTAAAGCTGATGGTTCACATGCTTCAACAACGGAGAAATTCATAAGTAAAAGGTTTCGTACTTCGAGGAGGCAATGTGCAACATTAAAGGCATATTTTACCCGTTTTTGCCTTAATTTCTTACTTCATTAAACATGTCGGTCTGCTATGTGCTCAAAGATCTCTGATGACACTAATCACTCTGGAAATAATGATAGGTTCAGTATTTAGTATGCCCTCTAGTAAAACTCCTGGTCCACACGGTTTTACGGCCGAGTTCTTCAAATTAAGCTGAAGTGTGATTGGTGAAGAGGTGGTAAATTTGGTCTTAACCTTCTTCATCACGCCTTATATGCCAACGCCGCTCAATTCTACATCTTTGGTACTTTGTTATATTTTGTCAACAAGCCTATTAATTTCCCGAGAGATTTTTTACGCTACGTGAAAGCTTGCATTTGGTCTTCGGCTTTCTCAGTTAGCTTCAATGGCACTTCTTCAGGATTCTTTAAATGGAAAACAAGTCTGAGATAGGACGACCCCTTATCTCTGCCTCTGTTCGTTCTCGTCATCAACATGTTATCCCACATGCTCAACAAGGCTGCAGAATTGGGAGCTTTTAGTCACCATCCAGGTTGAGAAACTCTCGGGTTTGGCTGTCAACCTAAGAAAAACGAGTATGTTCTGTGTTGATGTTCCAATTTCTACCCTGCAACAAATTTAGACTTATGTGCGCTAAATCCGGTTGCTCTGCCTAATCTATATCTTGGCTTGTCTCTTTGCTCTATGCATATTTCAATAGCATATTGTGATCCTCTACTTACTAAAATCAAAAAGAAGATTAATAGTTAGACGCACAAGATGCTTTGTCTCGCAGGAAGGTATACTCTTCTATCTTCTATGATCACGGGGATTGTGGGATTTTGGTCATCCGCTTTCTTTCTTGCTAAGCGGGTTACCAGCAGAATAAACTGCTTAATGAGTGCTCTTTGGCATTGAAATACTGAATCTGCGCGGGGAGAAAAAGTCGTGTGGAATGATGTTTATTTCCAAAAGCAAGAAGGAGGCTTGGGAATGAGAAAAATATCATAATGGAACCAAACATGTAAACTTAAGCTTATATGGATGCTCTTTTATCAGATCTAGTTCTATTTGGGTTGCTTGGATGAGATCTAAGAACTTATCTCACTCTCCATTTTGGGCTTTGGACGATAGAGTTACGATTTCTCTTGGATGCTTCAGAAATTACCGAAGATTAGACCGCAAGCCTTAAGATTTCTCCGCATACAGATTGGCAATGGAGACGATACATTTTCTGGTGGGACCCTTGGACGCTATTTGGTTCTCTATATCTTTTTTTTTTAGAATCAGATGGTCCTTCTCTCATTGGCATTCCTTTGTTCGCTACAAAGCAAGCTGGTTACGGTTTCTGGTTTGAATACTCCTTATGCGGAAACAAAGAGACAACTAAATTTTCTCGCTTTCGTTTCCTCTTCCTCCACTATTGATCTGAGTGATCATCCAGTCTGGCTCATTGACGGCATTGTGCAGAAAAAATTTTATCTCGAAGAAAATTTGGAATAGCATTAGAGTTTCCAATCCGGTTAAACCCTGGGCCAAACTGATATGGCATAAAGCTAGAATCCCTAGAAAGGCTTTCACTGCTTGGTTGTTTCTTCTTAATCGAAACCCTACTCTGGACCGTCTCTCATGTTGGGGCTGCGATGTTGAATATGTATGTCTTTTTGTGGTCTTGAGCCAGAATCAAGGGATCATCTTTCCTTTCATTGCAATTGCTCTGTGTTTATGTGGAGGAAATTGGTCTTGCAGATAGTGTATTGTGATCCGCTTTTGGGTTGGGACTAGATTCTTCAGTGGTTGTCAAGTATTTCTTTTGATGTTTATGTCATTTTGGTGTTGTTACAAGCGTGAGACATATCGGTTTACAATATTTGGGCCGAGAGAAATATGCATTATCATAATGGCACTACGCTTCTTCTATTTAGCATCTTCCATAAACGCTTTAGGATGTCCGTGGCAAAGCTTACAGTCTCTTCTTACAAAATGCATACACTTTACCTCTCCTGAATTTGTGGACTTATGCTCAATCATTGATATATCATGGTTTTTACTAGTTTAAGACCATGATATAAGTATGTTTTAGAGTCTATTTGTGTTTCTTTAGAGTCTTTTACAGGTTTTATTAGGTAAAAGCACATTTGGAGCAGAAGTGGAGATTTTGGAGCTGTTTGGTGCATTTTGGAGATTTGGTCCGAGAGACAGAGTTCACTGTCCAGATTTGAGGATTGCGTCGATCGTTGCACACCTGCATCGATCGATGCATAGCGCGAATGGGCCAGACTCGGCGGTTTAATGAAGAATGCTGATATTGCAGAAAAGCCCAGATATTTACACAGAAGCCCAAAACGTATTTTAGACTATATATTAGGGTTTTTAGCCACTTGTTTAGGCTACGCTTTCCTTAAGTCTTATTTTATTTTCAGAGAGAGAGTTAGGGGCTGATCTTGATCTCGAAAGAGAGAGGATTTTGAACCCCAATTCTTTATTTGATTTTATAATATTTGGTTTTCTATTCATGATGTCTTCTGTTTCGATGAACATGTCTGAGTAGATTACCTGTTAGGTTTAGGGATTCTCATTAGGGATTTCATGGAATTATAGGTTGATAGTGTTGGATCTCCTAGGATCTAGGGTTTGATATATTGAATCACCAACCTCGTTCTTACCTTGTTACTGGCAGCGGAATGAATGGTGAACGAGATCAGTAGCGACACAAGTGCCTCGCCTCTACCACGTACACACGCACGCTCGCTGGAAACGGGATGCTAGTGCCGAATCTGTGGGTTCTAAGAGTTTCTGCTTTTCTGCTTTTCTGTCAGAGAGAAGAGAAGACGGCTAGGTTCAGGTCGACCATATAAGCCTTTATATATCGACCTGTAAATGACATCACAAACCGTCAGATAAATCCGACTCGGTTGCGTCATTAATCCGAAACATCAGTTTCGAAACCCGATATGCAACGATCGTCACACTTAATGTGTCGATCGACACACCTCCACGAAAAGCCTGCATCGATCGACGCACTCATGCATCGATCGACACACACATTGTAAAACTCTATGTAAATGTGTATCCAATACACATAAGTATGATCATTACCATAATGATCATTCCCACTTTCATGCTTCCAGTTTGCTTAGGTGTGTGACCCTATAGGATCATATAATACTGGCAGTAAGTCTACAACTTACAGACTGCAAGAAGCTTCTAGCAAAACATTGCAACCGCCCAGTATCATACGAATGTCTGATCTCGACACACAACTATCATCAGGAGTGAGTACAAGTGTGATTTCAGGACACTATCCCAACAATCTCCCACTTGTACTGGAATCATCAATTCCTATAATCCTTTTGTCTCTGTATCTCGATTTGGCATAAGGCAAGATTGGTGTCATCCTTATTGAGCCAACATCGTGTTTATCGAACTCCTGATCTCATACTGAACATTACAAACAACTGAACTACAGTTCGTTTGAGTGCGGCCACACATTCTCTCAGTATCCAATCTTCGATAGGCCCTGAGATATTTATCTCCCGTTATACAGGAGGGACAAATCCCATCTTGTTCCATCCCTGTTTCAACGCACACTTCTAGATATACTTGAACAGTGCCGTTATAGTCGCCAGTTACGGGTCGACGTTTGACAAAGTCAAAGTGTACCAATTCATATGCAAGAAAGCATGATGAACTCAGGTCTAAGGACTATACTCTATAGTCGTAATGAGAACCTCTTATGACACAGATATAACTATCTTGTAGACTTCTCATTAGCGGGTCATGTCCGATCATATGTTCACTAACATATATCTATGTGACTGACTGCGATAATCATATCATTGGCTCCATGAAACTTAGCCAACAGTCACCTCACAATCTAGTCTCTAACGGTTGTCAGTGTCCCAATTCTACAACCTCGACTAGGGACAAAACATAATTTATTAACTTATAGGGTTTCATGATCAAGTCCTCAACTTGATGACCTATAATATGTCATAAACTTATTTTGGGACCATTATTTAGATCACAATAAATAATGCTGAAATCAAATTTCATTAAACACTTCTAAAAGAATGTTTACAAGAGCATCTTATTATAACTAAAATAAAACTAAAACTCCCACTAGAATCAAGATTACATCTTAAGATCTTTAATGCCTACAGCAGTCGTATGACTCTCATGCTTAGGCCTTGGGAGCGACTTAGTTAGAGGATCAGCGACATTCTCGTCTGTTGGAACTCGGCTGATCTTCACATCACCTCTATTGACGATATCACGAATCAGGTGATATCTCCTCTCCACGTGTTTGGACTTCTGGTGTGACCTTGGTTCTTTTGCCTGAGCAATGGCTCCGTTTTTATCGCAAAACAAAGCCACTGGCTCCAAGATACTAGGAACCACACCAAGTTCAGTCATGAACTTCTTGATCCAAACAGCTTCCTTTGCCGCTTCTGAAGCAGCAACATATTCAGCTTCCGTTGTGGAATCAGCTACGGTATTCTGCTTAGAGCTCTTCCAGCTCACTGCACCGCCATTTAGACAGAAGACATATCCAGATTGTGATCGGAAATCGTCTCTGTCTGTCTGAAAACTCGCATCGGTGAATCCATTCACCACAAGTTCTTCACTTCCTCCATACACAAGAAATTTATCCTTAGTATGTCTCAAATACTTGAGAATATTCTTGACAGCTGTCCAGTGAACTTCACCTGGATCAGATTGGTATCTACTCGTCATGCTTAACGCGTAAGCTACATCTGGACGGGTGCAGAGCATGGCATACATAATAGATCCTATTGCAGAAGCATAAGGAATCCTATTCATGCGTTCTCGCTCAGCATGTGTCGCCGGACACTGCTTCTTGCTGAGACTGGTGCCATGAGACATCGGTATGAAGCCCTTCTTGGAATCATGCATCCTGAATCTGTGCAGTACCTTATCAATATAAGTGTCCTGGCACAATCCAATCAGCTTGTTCATTCTATCTCTGTAGATTCTGATTCCAAGAATGTACGCAGCTTCTCCCATGTCTTTCATGGAAAAACAACTTCCTAGCCAAGTCTTGACAGACTGAAGCAACAGAACGTCATTACCGAGGAGGAGTATGTCATCGACATACAGTACAAGAAACGCAATTTTGCTCCCACTAGTCTTCTTGTAAACACATGGTTCCTCTTCGTTCTTGATGAAACCAAATTGTTTAACTGATTCATCAAAACGAAGATTCCAACTCCGTGATGCTTGCTTCAATCCATAAATGGATTTATGAAGCTTGCATACCTTCCCAGCGTTCTTAGGATCGACAAAACCTTCAGGCTGCGTCATATACACATCCTCTTCCAGAATACCATTCAGGAATGCGGTTTTGACATCCATTTGCCAAATCTCATAATCATAATGAGCGGCAATTGCTAGAAGAATCTGAATGGATTTAAGCATAGCGACTGGGGAATAGGTTTCATCATAGTCAATACCATGAATTTGCTTGAAACCTTTAGCCACCAACCTCGCTTTGTAAATCTGTACATTGCCATCCACGTCAATCTTCTTCTTGAAGATCCATTTACACTCAATGGCTTTTGCACCATTAGGTAAATCGACCAAGGACCATACTTGGTTTTCTGACATGGATCCCATTTCGGACTTAGAGGCTCCAAGCCATTTTTCGGAGTCCGGGCCCATCATTGCTTCCGCGAAGGTCGCTGGCTCGTCACTATCAATGATCATCAGATCATTTGAATCGGTCACGAGAAATCCATAGTATCTCTCGGGTTCGTGACGGATCCTTCCGGATCTGCAAACTTCAGGCTCCACAGGCGCCGGTTCCACAGAACTTTGTGGATCCAACTGCTGCTCTTCCTCAGCAGGTTGAGCAATCTCCTGTGCATCTCGAATTTCTTCAAGATGTACTTTACTCCCACTGTTTTTCTTAGAGAGAAACTCCCTCTCAAGAAAAGAACAGTCCCGAGCAACAAATACTTTGTTCTCAGATTGGTTGTAAAAGTAGTATGCCTTGGTTTCCCTAGGATAACCAACGAAGTAGCATTTATCTGATTTGGGTGCGAGCTTGTCAGAGATTAAACGTTTGACATAAGCCTCACAACCCCAAATCTTTAGGAAAGACAGGTTTGGAACATTCCCAGTCCACAATTCATGTGGTGTCTTTTCCACTGATTTAGATGGCACTCGATTTAGTGTAAACGCAGACGTTTCTAGAGCGTATCCCCAAAAGGATAATGGAAGATTTGAATGACTCATCATAGACCGAACCATGTCTAATAAGGTTCGATTTCTCCTCTCTGACACTCCATTCCATTGAGGTGTTCCAGGAGGAGTGAGTTGTGAAACAATTCCACACTCGCTCAGATAGTCGCTGAACTCTTGACTCAAGTATTCTCCTCCGCGATCCGATCGCAGAACTTTGATACTTTTGCCAAGTTGGTTTTGTACTTCATTCTTGAATTCCTTGAATCTATCAAAGGATTCTGACTTATGTCTCATCAAATAGACATAGCCATACCTACTGAAATCATCAGTGAAAGTAATGAAGTACTTGTAATTTCCTCTGGCAACAGTACTCATCGGTCCACATACATCAGTATGAACAAGTCCCAATAAATCACTGGCCCTTTCATTTGGTTTGTTGAAAGGGGCTCTAGTCATTTTGCCTATCAAACAAGATTCGCATTTCTCACATGATTCAAAATCAAATGACCCCAGAAGCCCATTCCGATGGAGCCTTTGGATGCGTTTCTCATTGATATGGCCCAAACGACAATGCCATAAGAAAGTCGGGTTTTCGTCATTGGACTTAAACCGCTTTGTATTTATGTTAAAGACAGGCATTTCTTGATTTAAAACATATAACCCATTTTCTAATGGGGCGCTACCATAAAATGTACCATCACGATTAAAAGAACAAACTTTATTCTTAACAGCAAAATCAAAACCTTCCAAATCCAAAACGGAAACTGAAATTATGTTTCTGCTAATTGGAGGTACAAAGTAGCAATTATTCAAAGCTAAAATCATGCCTGAAGGTAAAGACAATTCATAGGTGCCTACGGCCAGTGCAGCAACCTTAGCTCCATTCCCGACCCGTAGCTCCACTTGTCCTTTCTTCAGCGTTCTACTGTTTCTTAGTGCCTGCACATCAGTACAAATATGAGCACCGCAGCCGGTATCCAATACCCACGAAGTAGAACTAGAAGATATAACATTAAGTTCGATAACATAAATACCTGAATCAGATGCATCATACGTCTTCTTCATCTTCTTGTAATCTTCCATGAACTTCTTGCAGTCTCTCTTCCAATGCCCTAACTGCTTGCAGTAGTTGCATTTATCCTCAGGAGAAGGCCCGGATTTGGGCTTCGGCTTGGGCTTGTCCTGACTTTCAGTCTGGACAACTTGGGCCTTTCCCTTATCCTTCTTAGGTTTCTTAAACCTTTTACCCCCTTGTACCATCAGTACACTGGGAGTTGCCTTCTTGAGATTCGGCTCTGCTGTCTTCAGCATGCCGTGCAACTCAGTCAATGTCTTAGTCATGTTTTGCATGTTGTAGTTCATGATGAACTGATCAAAATACGACGGCAAAGACTGCAGAATCATGTCAGTGGCTAGCTCCTGGCTAATGGCACAGTCAAGTTTCCCCAGGTTATCAATGTAACCCATTACTTTAAGGACATGAGGACTTACTGGACTGTCCTTAGCCAGCTTGCAATCCATGAGAGATTTAACCGTCTGGTATCTCTCTGTGCGAGCTTGCTCCTGAAACAAAGCTTTCAGGCTGTTAATCATCTCAATGGGTGACATCACGTTCTCATATTGCTTCTGCAGCTCAGAGTTCATAGTCACCAGCATTAGACAATTAACATCTTTGACATCAGCTGAATGCTTATCCCAAGCCTTCTTTTCTGTCTGCGGGGCATTGGAACGTGGCCTCTCGGTGAGAACTCTTTCAAGGACATATTCCTTGTTCTCCTGCCTGAGAACTATTCTCAGGTTCCGATACCATTCCAAGAAATTAGATCCATTTAACTTGTCCTTCTCAAGGACGGATCTTAGTGAGAAAGTGTTGATGTGATTTGAGACAGACATAGCTGTAATTCAAAAGAGGCTGGTGAAGCAGTGAAACCGAGATAGAGCAACTCGGTCTTCGCCAGTTCAACTGATCCGCATAAATCTCGGAGATCGTTACAACGACGAGGCCGAAAGATCGGGACGAAGAGATCAGAATCGAGGTTATTTAAGAAGAGAAGTGGCGGCTCATTAAAGACAATTCCAACCTAGGCTAAGAACACTTCGATTAGATAGCTCGATTTATACTTTTTACTCTCTTCTCGACTGTGTTTGTTCTATCTCGACAAACAATCTCAATAAAGTCTTTGATTCATAGGAAACTATACCATTTCTATATCCAAAAGTCCAAATCCACGAATACAAATTCTTAGTGTGAATCCCGGATCTCACATTTGGCACCGACTGTGGGGACATTCTATAGCCTTTCCTGTCTTAAGAATCAGATCCTAGATCCGATTGATCGAGATGAATCCCGACCAAACTGGCTCTCCCAGCGCCACACCGCCGGTTGACCGCCCTCAAACGGTCGACAACGTTCCTCAGAACACTACCGGGGTAAGAAACATGGGTCAGACCGACGGCGTGTTGACGAGCTCTGCCTCAGTCTCCACGACCTCGGCACCAGCCGGCTCCGTCGCTCAAACAATCGCGACAAGCCAGACTCCGACAAATGTTCTGTCAGGAACTAATGATCCGAGCAGAAACTGGGTGTGGATGAGAAATGACTCAATACCCACCCCAGGAGGAGGATCTGGAGTAACCAGACCCAATTCACCACTACCTTCTGCTCCACAGAGACAAGGGCCAAGCGATCTTGCCGAGATCCGTTCGATGTTAAGCCTGTTGGTAGATCGAACGAGAAACAATGAGGCAAGCGCAAGGGCCCAAGAGATCGCAAACCGTTCTCTGGCAGCGCAGCTCGACGAACAAGAGCGGCGTCTAAACGCTCGCCTTGAAGAGCTCGCCAGTCAAAGCCAAGGGGGCAGACCAACGCGAACTCCCATAAGTCCTCCACCGTGTACCCGCTTGGACTTCTCCCAGGTAGTAACTCCTCCGGGAACGTCGGGAAATTTCGGTAATACGTCAAATAGCGGCTTCCGCCCTACAATGACCCCTATCACGATACCGACCCCATTTGGTTCAAGTTCAATGATCACAGACCCGACCGGATCAAGAAACCGACCATTACCCGGGCCACCACCTTTCCCGAGTAACTCTAACGTCCGACCGAGGCAACTAGGAGGTTCTGCCTTCGTCTCGAGCTCGGGACTCCTTAACGGATCAAACTCAGTTCAGTTCCGAACACCCCAGGTCGACCAGACGAGGTCGATCCCAACGATCGATCTCCTCGACCCCATTTTTCCAGAACAAACGTCAGGTCAGGCACAAGTCCAGTTCGCACCCGCAGAGGGCGATGAACACGATATGCTTAGACAATACATCGAACAGGCTAAAGCCCAGTTTAACAGTCTGAGCTCGAAAGTTCACATGGCGACGAGCGCGGCTCCTGACATCGATCGAGTGATCGAAGAAACACAACAAACGCTGTTCACAGATCGGATTGCGCTTGCAAGGATCCGAGAGATCAAGAAAACTAAGTTTCCAGAATTCTCTGGGAAATCAGACCCGAAAGCCCACATCAGGGCATTCCGACTAGCGATGGCTAGGGTGTACCTTACCGATGAGGAGAGGGAGCCAGCCTTCTGTAGGCTCTTCGCGGAAAACCTATCAGGTTCTGCTCTAGAATGGTTTGCCGGACTGGAAGAAAGGTCCATTGACAACTTCACCCAGTTCATGACGGCTTTCCTCAAACAATACTCCGTTTTCATCGAGGAAAAGACTACCGAGGCAGCCTTATTTGGCGTCTCTCAAAAACCCGACGAAACACTTCGCTCGTACATCGACCGATTTAAGGAAATAAAATCCAAAATCGCGAACCCACGAGATGAAGTAGCTATAGAAGCGTTAAGACGGGGACTATGGTTCTCAACCAGATTCCGCGAGGAAATAACAGTCCGCGAACCTCAAACGCTCGATGACGCCCTCCATCGCGCATCGGCCTTTGCTCGCCTCGAGGACGAAACCACGGCCCTCAGGGAAAAACACCGGAAAGAAAGGAACCCGTCGGGCTCGCAAAATCCGAACTCGAAAAAGGATTCCCGTAAATCAGGGAACGTCAACGCGGTCGAGAGCCCAAAGAGCTCGAAGAAATTCGAGTTCGACAAGGAAAAATTCTGTGATTTCCACAATAAGAGAGGGCACTCGACCGAGGATTGTTATACTCGAGCTAAAGCAGAGGCTCAAAAACAGGAGTCCGAAAGCAAAAAAGACTCCGAAGTCGAGGAGGAAACTCTGTCCGACAAAAAGGAAAAAAACAGACCAAGGAGTCGAACTCTAAAAAGCACTCCCAAAACAAACGGGAACGGACAAAAGAGCCGGAATCACCCGAAACTCTCCCTCATGGGTCGCGGAAGCGAGTTGAGTTCATCCTCGGCGAGCTTAACCTAAGCGGCACTCCGGGAGGTTCGGCGCTATCCCCGCCTCCGGCTCCTGCCAAGAGTTTACGCTCAAGAATCAATCTCCCTCTTCTCTGCGGGGGGGGGGGGGGGGGGGGGGGGGGGGTGTACGGGCTATACCCCCTAAACGAATCGACTTCAATGTTGGGTCCAGACCACGAAATCATTTTCTACGAGAGCGAGACAAGTAATCTCGACAAACCACACGACGACGCCCTCCTCGTTTGTCTAGTAGTGGGAGATGTCGAACTCTCAAGGATAATGATTGACACAGGAAGTTCGGTAGATGTCCTCTTTTACGACGCGTTCAAAAAGATGGACTTCAACGACTCCGAGATTGTGGAAGAGAAGACACCACTAGTAGGTTTTGCTGGCGAAACCACATACTCGATGGGCTCTGTCTTTGCCCCAGTAAATGCTGGAGGAGTTCGGAGAATGACGGAGTTTGTCATAGTAGATCGGCCAGCTCCCTATAACGCAATCCTAGGTCGACCATGGATATACGACATGAAAGCGGTACCATCGACCTACCACCAATGCGTAAAGTTCCCAACTCCCAAAGGGATCAAAACCATTTACGAAAGTCAAAAGATTTCCCGTCATTGCTACATGAACGGATACAAGCAGATCGAGAAATCCCCTGCGTAGCAATTACAGAAAGAGGAAGAGCTCGCCACCATGCAGACCAAAAGGTCGAACGATCCCAGTCAAATAGGACCTCCAAAGGACCTCACGACTCAGGTCTGCATAGACGAGGCTCATCCCGTAAGACTCGTTGGCATCGGAATCGACCTATCAGAGCCGGTTAAGAACGAACTGGTCTCTTTTCTCAAACAGAACGTCGACTCCTTCGCCTGGTCTTCAGCAGACATGAAAGGGATAAACATCGATGTAACCAGCCACGAGCTGAATGTCGACCCAACCTACAAACCAATAAGACAGAAACGTCGAAAACTAGGCCCTGAGCGGGCCAAAGCCGTCAATGACGAGGTCGATCGGTTATTAAAAATCGGATCGATCAGAGAGGTCAAGTACCCCGACTGGCTCGCGAACCCCGTGGTGGTTAAGAAAAAGAACGTAAAGTGGAGGGTCTGTGTAGACTTCACGGATCTCAACAAAGCATGTCCAAAGGACAGCTTCCCACTCCCGCACATCGACCGACTGGTCGAGGCCACCGCTGGACATCAGCTGCTATCCTTTATGGACGCGTTCTCAGGGTACAATCAAATATTGATGAACCCTGAAGACCAAGAAAAGACTTCGTTCATAACGGATCGAGGCACGTACTGCTACAAAGTCATGCTCTTCGGACTGAAAAACGCAGGAGCAACTTACCAGCGCCTCGTCAACAAGATGTTTTCAGGACTCCTAGGCAAAACCATGGAAGTCTACATCGATGATATGCTGGTAAAATCTTCCAGGTACGAGGATCACATCCCCCAACTAAAAGAATGCTTTACCATTCTTAATAAGTATGGGATGAAACTCAACCCAGCTAAATGTACCTTCGGGGTCCCTTCAGGAGAATTCCTCGGTTACTTGGTGACCGAAAGAGGGATCGAAGCGAACCCCAAACAGATCGCAACGTTCATAGAGATGAAATCTCCCAGAACGACGCGAGAAGTCCAGCGCCTAACCGGCAAAATAGCTGCTCTGAATCGCTTCATCTCAAGGTCGACTGATAAATGTCTACCCTTCTATCACTTGTTAAAAGCAAACAAAAAGTTCCTCTGGGACGAAAAGTGTGAAGAGGCATTCACTCAGCTCAAAGCCTACTTAAGCGAACCACCCATACTAGCGAAACCAGTAGAAGGAGAACCCCTTTACCTCTACCTAGCTGTCTCGACGGCAGCAGTAAGTGGAGTCCTGGTTCGCGAGGAACAGAACGAACAATGGCCGGTGTATTACATCAGTAAGACCTTGATCGACGCTGAAACCAGATACCCCGCCATGGAAAAACTCGCCTTAGCGCTAGTAACGTCGGCTCGAAAACTCCGACCGTACTTTCAATCGCACTCGATCATAGTGATGACCTCTCAACCACTGAGAACCATTCTTCACAGTCCGAGCCAATCAGGTCGATTGGTCAAATGGGCTATCGAACTTAGCGAGTACGACATTGAATACAAAGCTCGAACATACCTAAAAGCACAAGTACTGGCAGATTTCATAATCGAGCTCCCTCCGACCATAGAACTCGACCCGACTTCGGCCCAAAGATGGAAGTTCTACGTCGATGGAGCTTCCTCAAGACAAGGGTCCGGAGTCGGAGTGAAATTAGTCTCCCCAACAGGTGAAGTACTAGAACAATCGTTCAGATTGGGCTTCGCCGCATCGAATAACGAGGCTGAATATGAAGCGTTAATAGCCGGGCTCAGACTCGCGATAGCCATAGGAGCCCGGGAAGTAAACGCCTTCAGCGATTCCCAACTAATCACGAGCCAATATCATGGCGACTACGAGGCCAAAGACGAACGAATGGAAGCATACCTACGGGTAGTCCATACATTGGCCGAACAGATCGAATCCTTCGATCTAACACGAATCCCACGAGGTGAAAATACCGCAGCCGATGCGTTAGCCGCATTAGCATCGACATCAGATCCTAACCTCAAACGGATCATACCAGTCGAAGGGATAGAGAAACCAAGCATCGACATAGCTCTCAAAGCTCTGTCCTTGAAAGAGGACAAGCCCGCTGTGAAGGACGATGTCAAACGCAAAGAGTGTCCCAGAGACATTAATAGCGACATCATCGAGATTGATGATGATCTTGATCCTAGAAGCACCGTTTACGTCGCGAACGTCCCCGACGGACCAATTCAGACCGCATCCACTAGTCAGGGACCTGAGCCTAACAACGACGAAGATTGGAGAACTCCGATCATTCGATACATCACAAACGGCGAAGTTCCCGACGGCAAATGGGAGGCGCAGAAACTTAAAACGCAGAGTGCGAGGTACTGTGTCACACAAGGAGAGCTCTTTAAAAGGAGCCTCTCCGGACCTTACCTTAAATGCCTTGACAAAAAGCAAGCCCTGGCCGTGATTACACAAACACATGACGGATCCTGCGGAAGCCATTCCGGAGGACGACCGTTGGCCGTGCGAATCAAAAGGCAAGGCTACTATTGGCCTACAATGGCCGCCGAATGCGAATCTTTCTCCAGCATGTGCGATAAATGCCAAAAGCATGCCCCAATTATCCACCAAGCGTCGGAGAAACTCTCCTCTATCTCATCACCATACCCATTCATGCGGTGGGGAATGGACATCGTTGGACCGCTGGTCGCATCTGGCAAAAAGAAAGCCACACACCTGTTGGTGATGACGGACTACTTCACCAAATGGATTGAAGCAGAGTCATACCATAAAATCAAGGACGTTCACGTTAAGGAGTTCGTCTGGCGAAACATCGTTTGCCGACATGGACTACCCCACGAGATCGTCACCGATAACGGGTCTCAGTTCATATCAAACACGTTCAAAGAGTTCTGCAGAACTTGGAACATAAAGCGACTTACTCAACGCCACGCTACCCCCAAGGGAACGGGCTAGCAGAAGCAGCTAACAAAGCGATTATGAACGGCCTCAAGAAAAGGCTCAACGAGTACAAAACGACCTGGAGTGACGAACTCCCAGCCGTACTCTGGGCCTACCGGACTACCCCCCGCAAATCCACTGGCGAGACTCCCTTCTCGCTGGCTTACGGAATCGAGGCGGTAGTACCAGCTGAAATTCTCGTGTCAAGCATTCTCAAAGAAGAATGCCCACAACAAGATGATAACTGACGAGCTCGACCTCGTCGACGAAAGGAGGAACCTCGCATTAGCTCGACTCCAGAATTACCAACAAGCCGCAGCTCGCTACTATGATTCCCGAATCAAAACTCGAAGGTTTCAAGTAGGAGAGCTCGTCTTGCGGAAAGTGTTCGACCATAAAAAGGAAGAACACGCTGGAAAATTAGGGGCGAAGTGGGAAGGTCCTTACCAGGTCACCGACGTCGTAAAGGACGGGGTCTACCGACTCAAGTCGGTGGAAACCCAGAAGCCCGAACTACGACCTTGGAACATCATCAACCTCAAAAAGTATTCCCACTAGGAGTACATCAACATAATCGAACTACGAAATGGCTTGATCCCCTTAAAAAGGGTACGTAGGCAGCTCGACTTCGAGCGCAGCCGCCCCCCAAAAAACAAAGCTCACGCCGAGCTCAGCAGCTTCCGAGGAAGATACCCCAACTTATCTTTGTGAAGTCAAAATAAGTCTCTTAATCCAATGCTTCTTTCTGTCGTGAAAGTTAGAATCATTGCGAAAAATCTCATCACAGCATTTTCAAAACAGAAGATATGAAATTATCTCTTCCAAAACAAAAGATATGAAATTATCTCTCCCAAAACGAAAGATATGAAATTATCTCTCCTAAGCCAAAGCGAGATGAAAATATCCTTTCCGAGCGACCAGAAACGGCCTCTCCCAAAATCAATTCTCCCGACCTGATACAGCTCGAAAGAACTAGAGGGCCACCCTCTCCCGTTAAACGAAAACGTCGAAGTCAAAGCAACCGATCACACGGAAAGACCTCCGCGCACAACGAGCCTTTGTAAGTTTACTTGATTTATCTTTCCCGTTAAAACATTAAACTCGTACTGCACATTACGAAGGGACCCGAACTCAAGTACGAACGATCAAACCGTGAAGGTACTAAAACAGTAAAGTCTATGCTAAGGCATGTAAGACTCCAAAAGAAATTCGTTAAAAGAAGGACACAATGTCCTCGAACAAAACCCGCTTGGGCGAATAAATGTTTTTCTAAAACAAAAAACAAAGAATGTACATATAAAAAAAAAAAGAGCCCCTAGAGGCAACATCATTGTCGCGAGCGCGAAGAAGCCTCATCTCCATCCTCCGCCTGATCACCGGTAGATGCAATCCCAGTCGGGAGGCTCGATCCATATTGATCAAGGCAGGGAACAACCGGTGGCGGAGCGTGCGCCAAAATGACCGAGTCACTCGACACGGCCGGCAAGTTCAACTTGCCGACACTGAAGTCATAGATCGCCGCGGCGTTCATCTCTTTCATGGCCGTCCTCTTCTGGTCGGCCAACCTCAGAACTTCCCGAGTCAAGTCAAGCTCGCCGGAAGCAAACTCCGCGATGAGTTCGATATTGGCCAGGGTTTCTTGGAGGCGAATCTCAGTGTCGGTCTCGAGCTTCCGCTTCTCGCTCTTCTCCTTGATCCCTTTAAGGATCTCCAAATATTCCCCGCTCATATTCTTCCTCGCCTGGTGGGACGCGACCTTTATGTCGAAGTCTCTTCCCGCAAGAACTCTCTCCAGGTCGATCCGATCTTGGGCAGCTTGCGCTGTGGCGACTCGACTCGTTTCTTCGGCAGCCAATGCCCGGCCTTCGGCCGCCCGAAGCCTCTGGGAAAGGTCCTCCTCGCGATTCTCGAGAACCAATAGCCGGGCCTCGATCCCCTCATACCGAGCCAGTTTCCTCTCGAGCTCCTCCTCCCGAGCAAAGGAATCCTGCAACTCTGCGGTCAAAGTACGAGCCGACCTCCTAGCGGCCTCGAGCTCATCCTCCCGCGATCGCTCACGAATCTCGCGTTCGGACCGGACCATAAGCCCGCTCGTAGCCTCCAGAAACTACATAAAGACACGAATTTCAAATATCTTTCTTACCAAAGAAAGGCAAAAACAAGAACCATGGTTGATACCTTTCTAGTGGCTTGGGCCATCCTGGCATACAAATCGTCGAAGGCCGGGTCCCCGGTAACTGGAAGCGGAACCCCTGCGGGTCCGACGTGCCTCGACGAACGGGCCGCGCCCCGGGGCATCCCGACACTCTCGCTCGAACTACTCGAGCTCGTCTCCGTATCGATCCTTCGACGCTTCGGTACGGGGGAAGGATCCCTGCCCACGTCCTGATCGTCGGTGTAATACCCCGTCTAAAGAAGTAACATACGGATGAGGAAAGACTACGCAATGCAGGATTTAACCGAGACGCAAGACGGATCAGAAGATAGGTGATATCCGACAATGTCCGGAAAATATCGGTAAGGCCGAAACGAAGGGAAATGGGTCGGACGAAGACCGACGAGAAGTCAAAGATGTGCGATCAACATCAAATTGATGTCGTTAGCCAAAGAGGACATTCTAAGACGTTTGGTCGAGCCAGAATTCAATTTGGACGAGCGGATTAAGAGACGATCGAAGGATAACAAAGACGGACGAGGAATGGCGGGAAATTCCGAAAATTGACGAATGTGGGACGTCACATGTTCCTGATAGAGGAGATCAATCTAAGAACTTTGGTCGAAGAAGAATTTGAAAAGAGTGTACGGTTTAAGAGATATTCGCGTTGCGACTAAAACGGACGAAGCACGGTGGCGCCGAGATGTCCTGGGCGTTGCTTGGTGGTGCCAACACACCTCCAGAGGTGTCCTCCTGCATGGTGAACGCAAGGTGTCGTCGCCGGGATGAAGCACGGTGGCGCCGAGATGTCGCGACGCATGTTCACCTCGGAACCGGCCAATCGGAGGCCGCCATCTTAAACCGCCACCACCAGCTTGTTTTCTCCTATAAATAGGGCCTCTCCCCCTTCAGAAAACTCACATTTCTCAGACCAAAAACGAAACTTAGAGAGAGAAAGGAGAGAAAAACGTTTTAGAGAGAGAAAGTCGCCGGTAAGGAGAAACCGAGCCCCGATCGAGAGCGAGCCGAAGGACGAGCGTTCCGGAAGTTCGGGAAGCGGATTAGGAGTCCCTGGAGAGTAGGAAAGACGTGCCAGGAGGTGAGGAAAGAGGCGCTTGGGAACCGAACCTCTGCCAAACCAAAAACCCGAGAGTGAGTCCCGATAGCTAGGACTGACGGTTTTAATGCAGGTATCGCCTTAAGGATTGAAATACCTCGAGTATTTATCCTTAAGCGCGTTGATTGCTTGAGTGATGCTTGCATGATTGATGTGTGATAAGTATGAGATGGAAGGTATCCTCTCGGAAATGATTGATTGTGATAAGTACGAGGTTGGATAGAGATCCACTCGGAAATGGAATGTGATAAGTACGGGATCGGTCGGGGTACCGCCCGGAAATGGAATGAGATAAGTACGAGGTGGAAGGTATCCACTCGGAAATGTGTGATGTGTATAAGTACGGGGTTGGTTGCGGACCATCCCGGAAAGTGTTGTTGGCATTCACGATAAGTGATCGTGTTATGCATTGTGTTTATTTATATGCTTCCGCATTGTGCTTGTTGCTTGTTATGGTATTATGATTCGGCTATGGGGATGGGTTGGGATTCTAACGCCTATTAGAGGGTTCTGGACGCACTGGGTAACCCATATGGTTGCTCATTATACAACTTTTGTCTCGCAGGAAACCTTAGGTTGGGTAGCGGGCGGATTCGGACGTAGGTTGTGACCGGAATAGATTTGTAAAGTGGGTTGATCAACAAATCTAAGTACGTTTTGATATTATTACTAATACGTGTTTTAATAAGGTTGCCCAGAAGGATTACTAATGTACATACTATATTTTTCGAGGTACACGTATTTTGCGAGACATAAAATCTCTGATGCCTAATGATATACGACTTGGTCTACGTCGACACAACTCTTGACTCGGGTACGGGTTTGCAAGCCTTAGGCCTTAGTCGAGAGGGTTGAATATCGACAGTGGATCGGCCAGACAATGGGCAGTGCCGGTACATTGGCGATGTTCGACATTTTGTGGCACCGCCGGGTCGACTATCGTCCGTAGACCGCGTCGGGGGTGTTACAAATGGTGGTATCAGAGCATGGTTCATGATCATGCTCACGGGACAGAGTTTTCAAAACGTTTTATCGAGTCATTTGAGTCGCAACCAACTTTTTAAGAATCCGGGTGTCCGAATGCCGATAGAATGATAGGTTGGGGATTTAGCTTCACCTTGTTATCGAGATTTGTAGGATGCCGAGAAGACTTGGGCGTGCGATCCTCATTTTCAGTAACTCCGGTGAAACGCCCATCGTCGGCTCAAGGATCAAGTGACGATCCAATGTGAAGGACGGACGAAGAGTAAGATTAGGATTGTAGTATAGTATAGTAAATTAGGAGTTATATTTTTGTTGCAGGGACCGCATCATATCCATGAAAGCGAGGTACGTATGGATTCTGACTTAACTCTTTTTCATTGCGTGATTTGTGGTTTGAGTGGGTGAGAGATCCTTAGGTTACCGGGAAGAGGTGATTTCCCCAGAACCTTAGGATGAAACCATAGTGAGACTTTTAGGACACCTATCCTAAAAAGCCCAACACCTAAGCCATTACCCGAGGAGGCCGTTTCTAGTGAAAACCCTGGTGGATGGTTAAGGCGACCGATTGAGGCCATATGTTGATCGTGGCGGAATCAACAATGGCGAGTTGGTGGGTTGACTACGGAAAGGTATTAGAGTCTCGGCGGGACGTTTAGCATCAGGCTATTGCGGGATCGGCAAAGGCGAGATAGAAGATCAACTACGGGAAGGTAGTTGCACCTTGACGAGAGATCTAGCGTCAAGCTATTGCGGGATCATCAACCTCACGATCTCATCTTGAGATCGGTGAGTGTTTGAGATCAGTAAACGTTAGACCAGCTACGGGAAGCTACGAGAAGGTGGATGAACTTGGAAGTAAGACGTCAAGTGACGGGATGAAGAATGATCGTGGACTTGGGAGAAGAAGGTGTTCATACAAGAATGAACGAGACTTACCGAGGCGACGGAGTTGGAGAAGTTACGTGAAGTAACCGGCTACTAGCGGGAGTTGGCCAAGAGATTTACCATAACGGCCAAACCATTGAGGGGAAGAAATGTTACGGGAAGAAGTGTCACGGATCATAGCATTGAGGCCGGGTAAGAACGACATTGAGAAAGGGCAAGGCTGACGTGGAAAGAGAGTAGACAGACCCCGAGGAAGTGCGGCGATTGAATAAGTACCGAGAAGGAGCGAACATCGACAAGGAACCGGAGAACCATGGAGAAAGTCTCTCGCCACTCCCCAATACGGAGCAAGAACGAGCACATCGAGTGCTATCACAGGGGTCAAGACGGAGCCTAACTCATAACGCAGATGCAATAGAAACCGCAAGTCGTCAAACAACGGAGAATACTAGACGCGATAAGACGGAAGAAGCCCGAGGACGATTCTACTATTGGAATTCGAGGACGAATTCTAATAAGGAGGGGAGAATGTAATACCCCGTCTAAAGAAGTAACATACGGACGAGGAAAGACTACGCAATGCGGGATTTAACCGAGACGCAAGACGGATCAGAAGATAGGCGATATCCGACAATGTCCGGAAAATGTCGGTAAGGCCGAAACGAAGGGAAATGGGTCGGACGAAGACCGACGAGAAGTCAAAGATGTGCGATCAACATCAAATTGATGTCGTTAGCCAAAGAGGACATTCTAAGACGTTTGGTCGAGCCAGAATTCAATTTGGACGAGCGGATTAAGAGACGGTCGAAGGATAACGAAGACGGACGAGGAATGGCGGAAAATTCCAAAAATTGACGAATGTGGGACGTCACATGTTCCTGATATAGGAGATCAATCTAAGAACTTTGGTCGAAGCAGAATTTGAAAAGAGTGTACGGTTTAAGAGATATTCGCGTTGCGACTAAAACGGACGAAAACGGGTTAGAAGCACGACATGTCGCCGCGCATGGCTGGAAGGGTGGAAGCTCCTAGGCGTTGCTTGGTGGCGCCAACACACCTCCAGAGGTGTCCTCCTGCATGGTGAACGCAAGGTGTCGTCGCCGGGATGAAGCACGGTGGCGCCGAGATGTCGCGACGCATGTTCGCCTCGGAACCGGCCAATCGGAGGCCGCCATCTTAAACCGCCACCACCAGCTTGTTTTCTCCTATAAATAGGGCCTCTCCCCCTTCAGAAAACTCACATTTCTCAGACCAAAACCGAAACTTAGAGAGAGAAAGGAGAGAAAAACGTTTTAGAGAGAGAAAGTCGCCGGTAAGGAGAAACCGAGCCCCGATCGAAAGCGAGCCGAAGGACGAGCGTTCCGGAAGTTCGGGAAGCGGATTAGGAGTCCCTGGAGAGTAGGAAAGACGTGCCAGGAGGTGAGGAAAGAGGCGCTTGGGAAACGAACCTCTGCCAAACCAAAAACCCGAGAGTGAGTCCCGATAGCTAGGACTGACGGTTTTAATGCAGGTATCGCCTTAAGGATTGAAATACCTCGAGTATTTATCCTTAAGCGCATTGATTGCTTGAGTGATGCTTGCATGATTGATGTGTGATAAGTACGAGATGGAAGGTATCCTCTCGGAAATGATTGATTGTGATAAGTACGAGGTTGGATAGAGATCCACTCGGAAATGGAATGTGATAAGTACGGGATCGGTCGGGGTACCGCCCGGAAATGGAATGAGATAAGTACGAGGTGGAAGGTATCCACTCGGAAATGTGTGATGTGTATAAGTACGGGGTTGGTTGCGGACCATCCCGGAAAGTGTTGCATGGCATGGATTAGGAGGATGCTCTGGCACTCCCGTTTGGTTACCTCCTAGCTCGGAGTGTACTTGGGTCGCTCCCTTGGCCGAGCAGCTCGGAGTGAACTTGGGTCGCTCCCTTGGCCGTGTAGGATTGTTTAGATGATCCTGATTCAATTCACAGATTCATATCACCCTAAACATACAGATCTAGGTTCTCTTGTAATAGAAACATAGATGATCTCACCTTTTACCTGTTTATGCAGCGGAAGGAGATAGAACAGGTCAGAGATCAGCAGAACCACCAAGGGATGGATCCTCCAAAGGCTCACACACGCACACCGGGAATTTGGCTGCTAGACCAGCAAGGAGAGGAGGCGCAGAAGCGAGGCTGGGAGGCGCAAAAGCTAAAAAGAATTAGAGACCTAGGTCTGATTTTATTCATTAAAATCTCTCCTAGTTCTCATGGGCTTTTGGGCCCAATTCTCAGTTCTGATTAAATCCCATGGATTTAATCAGGCCCTTTAGTCTCTTTAAACACAGTAAATGCCTAGCACTTTTACCGTACTTCTGCTGAACCGTTCCTTCGTATTTTCCCGTTAGCTTAGGCGTGTGACCCATATGGGATCATATAACAAAGGCAATAAATCCGAGATTTATAGATCATGAGCGGACTCTAGCAAGCCATCATGACCCCCAGCATTATATGACTTATGTCTGATCATTGACATACTCTTACTTTCTAGAGACAGTACCGAGATTACTGGACACAATTCCAACAATCTCCCACTTGTACTGGAATCTCTGTATTCATAATCCTTTTGTCACAATATCTCGATTAGTCATAAGGCAAGATTGGTGTCATCCTTATAAAGCCTAATCTTGTTCATCGGACTCTGATTTGATACTGACAATCCAAACGACTCGGGAAAGTCCGTTTAAGCATGGCCATGCGTTTTCCAGTATTCAAATCTCCGATTGGCCTAGAGATATTCACTCCATTTATATTGGAGGGACAAATCCCATCTTGTTCCATCACTGTAAACTACTCATTTCATGATGTACCCAAACAAGGTCCTTATAACTATCGCAGAACGATAGCGTTAGACAATGATCAAAGTGCATCAGTTCATGTGCAGTCACATGCATGCGAACTCAGGTCTAAGGACTATACTCTATAGTCGTAGTAAGAATCTCTTATGACACAGATATAAATATCCTGAAGAGTTCTTATAAGTGGGTCTTGTCCGGTCGTATGTTCCCCAACATACACCTATGTACTGACTTTGATGCCGAGCATCTATGACACACTGAGACTTTGTCATAAGTCACGTACCAATCCAGTCTCACACGGTTGTTGGTGTTCCAATTTCAACAACCTTTGACTAGGGACAGGATAATATAAAACATCTATCAAATATAGGGTCTCATGATCAAGCTAAATGACTTCGATGACTCAAGATCAAGTCATTTACTTCGATGACCTATAAAATGGTTCATATCATTTTGGAACGATTATTTCATCACAGTTAAAATAATCTTGAAGTAATAATTTCATTATCAAACATCTCAAATGTTTTACAAGAACATATCAATAACTAAATAAAGCCCTGTACTAACTCCCACTGAAATTAAGACTACATCTTAATTTCACTTATCCTACAGCTACAGTCCGTGACTCGTGCTTAGGGCTAAGGAGTGGCTTCGTTAATAGATTAGCAACGTTCTCATTTGTTGAAACTTGCTGATCTACTTAACATCTCTGTCATTTATCTTAAGGTGTTTGGACCTCTGATGTGCAGCTAGTCTCATCTATGCTGGGAATCACATCAAGTTCATTGACGAACTCTTCTTTCCATACAACCTCTTTCGCCGCTTTCCAAGCTGCGAAATGTTCAGTTTAAGTCATGGAGTCAGCAACAGTGCCTTGCACCGCCAGACAGACACAAGATATAACCGGACTGTGACCGGAAATCATCTTTGTCTGTTGGAAACTTGCCTTTCAGACTCTGCTGACTTGTAGCACATCACTTTCTCCGTAAATCAAGAACTTATCCTTAGTATTCCTCAAATACTTTAGGACATACTTTAGGAAACTTGATTCTTTGCTGGATTTGACTGGTCTTTATTTGTCTTGCTTAACATTAAAGCATCATCAAACAAGTATGTTTCATGGCATACATGATAGATCCAATTGCCAACGCATATGGAATCTCATCCATGCATTTAAGCTCAGCAGTTATCGTAGGATACTGTATCTTGCTTAACTTAATGCCATGTGATATTGGCATAAAACCCTTCTTGGAATGCTGAATGAATGTGTAGGACTTTGTCAATTTAAGAATCCTGACATTGTCCTACCAGTTCTTTTGGATCTCTATTTTTAAATCCAAAATCCAAGACTTTCGTGGCTGTACCCATGTCATTCACAAAACCAATTCCCAAGCCAGTCCTTTACCGACTGCATCATTGGGACGTTATATCTGAGAATCAGTATGTCATCGACATACACTATGAGAAATGCAATATCGCTCCCACTTATCTATTAGTAAACACACAGTTCCGCTTCGTTCCTGTTCAAGTCAAAACCTTGACTACTTCAACAGAACGAAGATTCCAACTCCGATATGTTTGCTTCCATCCATGAATGGATCGATGAAGCTAACTTACATAAAATGTAATTTTTCGGAGTCCGGGCTCACTTTCGCTTCTTTGAATTTCGCAGATTCATCGCTTTCAATGATCATCAGATCATGCGAACTTTCAATGATTATCAGGTTCAACTAATTCCGAGAAATCACTCTCGGATTAGTAACTGATTCATATCTGCGAACTTCAGGCTCCACAGGTGTAGGTTCTACAGAAATCTGTAAATCCTTCCGCTGCTCTCCCTCAATAGGTTAAGCAGCCTCCTGTATTTCTCGAATTTCTTCGAGTTGTACTTTTACTCCCACTGTTCTTCTTTGGAAAGTAACTTCCCTTCTTAGAAAACAGAATGGTCGTAAAAATACTTTTTACTCCCACTGTTCTTCTTGGAAAGTAATTTCCCTTTTAGAAAACAGAATGGTCGTAAAAGTACCGAGCCTTGGTTTCCCTAAGAAAACTTCGAGTTATGCTTTTACTCCCACTGTTCTTCTTGGAAAATAACTTCCCTTCTTAGAAAACAGATTGGACGTAAAAGTAACAAGCCTTAGTTTCTCTAGGACAACCAGCGAAGTAGCACAAGTACAAATACTCAGTAAAGACAAATTTGGATCGATTCCAATCCACATTAACGTGGTGTCTTTCAACCGATATTTGTGGAACTATTTCAGCGTAAACTTAGATATTTTAGAGCGTTATTCTTAAATAATATCATGGAAGTTTCGTGTGACTCATCTTTAATCATTTCTAATAAGATCTGATTCTTTCTCACAGAAACACCTTCAGGTTTTCAGGAGAAATGGGCTGTGAAACGATTTCACACTCATTAAGATGATCACACAATCAATGACTTAAGTATTCTCACTCGTGATTTAATCCAGAGTCTTAATACTTTTGTCATTCAGATCCTATACTTCATTCTGGAACTCTTTTGACCATGTCAAAGAATTCCGACTTGTGTCTCATCAAATGAACACAGTCACACTCACTGAAGTAATCAGTAGAGACAATGAAGCACAGGAGATTTTCTCTGGCATTACTGCTCATTGGGCCACATACATGAGTATGTTCCAGGTCCAATAAGACTTTGGGCTTTTCTCTAGCTCGGCTAAGATAGGCCCTTTACCTTTTGGTCTAGTAAACAGAATTCAAGTCTCATAAGATATTTTATCAAATGAGCCCAAACGTCCATGACTATGGGATTTCTGAATCCGACTTACTCTATGTGACCAAGACTTTATGCCAAGAAAAATCAGGTTTAATTCATCAGATTTAAACCAATTCGGTATTTATGTTACATTTAGGCACTCTTTGGTTTAAGACATAAAACCCATTCCATGAATAGGGTGCTACAATTAATATTTCATTAAGATCAAAAGAACAAAACTTGTCCTTTATCAAAATGAAAAACATTCAAATTCTTACAAGTAAATGAAAGACAATTCTGCTTAAAGCAGGTACATTGTAGCAATTACTTAATACAAAACCAAGCCTAAAAGGGATCTATAAGTGAAAACCCTACGACTGAAGGCAGCATCCCAAGCTCCTTCCAGACATATAGTTTCACTTGCCCTTCCTTCAAAGTTCTACTGTTGCCCAGGCTCTGCATATTATAACAAATATCAGTGCCACAACCAGTATCCAATACCTATAAGGTAGAACTTGAAGTAATAACATGAATACCTGAGGAAGTAGTCTCATACATCAACTTCAACTCCTCATCATCTTCCATGAATTTAATGCAATTTCTCTTCCAATGCCCAATCTCTTTACAGTAGCAGCACTTACCAACGTAAGAGGTATCTGACTCGGGCTCAGAAGACACACGCTTGCCATGATTCAAAATCTGGACAACTTTGTCTTCACCCTTGTCAGCATTAGGTTTAGTAAACCTACCCTTCTCATTCATGAGATTGTACAGGGTACTCTTCACGTTTGGCTCAACTGTCTTGAGCATATCATGCAGTTCAGTCAGCGTCTTCGTTAAGCCTTTCTTGATATAGTTCTTTCTGAACTTATCATAGCTTGACGGCAGTGACTGCAGAATGATTTCAGTTGCCAATTCTTGGCTAACTGGATAATCCAGTTTCCTCAGGTTATCAATGTAACCCATCATTTTACTGACATGAGGACTCACTGGATGATCATTTGGTAGCTTGCAGCTAGTGAGAGATTTAACCAACTGGTATCTCTCCACTCTTATCTGCTCCTGAAATTTCAATTTCAGGCTGCTGATCATCTCTATTGGCGACTCCATGTTCTCATATTGCTTCCGCAAGTCTGAGTCCATGGTAGCCAATATCAGACCACGCACATCTACCGCATCATTATAATGCTTATTCCAAGCATCATATACTGCATGAGAAGCATTGGACCCGATCCTCACGGGGAGAGCTCTCTCAAGGACATTGTCCTTTCTCTCCTGTCTGAGGACTAGCCTCAGGTTCCGCGACCAAGTCAAGAAATTTGATCCGTTCAGCATGTCCATCTTAAGGACAGACCGGATCAAGAAAGTGTTTTGATTGTTTGTGCTAGTCATAACTGAAAATTAAGATAAAAGGATTTTAGTTAATATGTTCAATATGATTAATCTCGTATTAAATTTAATATGATTAATCACGCATTATATTCAATAACATAAGTTACCCTCAATAGAATATAATGATTCCAAGATCCACATATAACTAAGATTAAAGTGGGCCACTGGCCGTCACCCAACCTTAGCTTATATCGGTAAGCCCTATATCGGCTAATTATATCCGTGATATAACTCTTGGTTGTGAATCTGGGCCCGAGGCCCAATCCACTCTGATGTCTCAAGGCCCGGGACTCCCGATGGCCTAGTCAAGAAAACCAGACTATACAGTCATGTAATCATTAATGTCTGGGACTCCCAATGACATCTATGAATCACAAACCGTCTTACCCACGCAAAAGCAGACATCCTCACACTGTAAGGCCATGAATGCAATTGAATGGGCTTCGACAGCTGACATAGCCTGGACAAGACATCCAACGCTTGATATTATTTGAGGTTCGTAGGTTTATTTAAAAAATCATTCCCAAAATAGAAGATTACTATTTCGGGAAACTTTCCATTTTTGGAAACCTACTATTTTTGGAAACTTTCTAAAATTGGAAACTTTCTAAAACCGGAAACTTTCTAACTTTAGAAATTTCTTAAAATCCAAAACTCGCAAATCCAGAAACTTCTATTTTAAGAAACTTTCTAATTTCAAAATTTCGGAAACTTTAATTTAATTTAAAAACGACTTTATAATTTTATAAAATAGATTTTAAATTAATCTGAAGAAAGACTCAAATAATTGGCCCAATTGTTTTAACTTCTTGGCCCGAGGCCCAAGAATTGGTCCATGTCCAAGACATGACCCAATTGTCCAATTATTTGACATAACCGGTCTGGTTCATTAAAATTGGTCTAACCAAATTTTAATTACTACGATGACCACAATTGTCAACCGGTTATTTACTAAACCGGAATTTCTCAATTTATTTGGTCCAACCAAATCAAATTAGAAATTCCTGGTTTAGGCACTAAATCCAATATTTCTTTCGACATTGGATTTCTTATCCTGGTTTAACCAGATTTAATAAATTTATTAAATCTGTTTATTAAACCAGAACGAATCAATTTTAATTAAGTTTTGAACCGAACCTAGAAACGGACCGAACCAAAACGATTAGGTCATGTGACGATCACGCAACCGAGATGAGACATCGGTCAGCCGCAAGCAACGGACGCGATCTTCCAAGACCGGTCCATGTCTTTCGCGACGATCGAGCTCGGACGTTCGGGACGCGTACGGGACTGCTCGGGTCAGGCGGGATGATGCTCGGCGTGAGGTGCACACGATCGTATTGATCCATGCTCAAAGCACGCGATCAGCTCGTCGATCGGCTCATCACTCGCCGTGAGCTTCAAGCGATCGGTATGATCACGCGATCGATCCGCGATCGACCCGTGCATCAAACGATCCGCTCGGCAGTGATCATGCGATCGATCATGGATCGACCCATGCATCAAAACCGTCGGCCAATCACAAGAACACGAGTCATATAGCTCGGTTTTGTGATTCATATGTTTGTTCAGGATTCAAATCAGTTTCTTAAGTGTTTTTCTTATCAGTAGTTGATTCAGAACACTTCTAAACAGATTAAACAACCTAAACATGAATCTAAAACAAGAAATCCTAAGAACCAATGGCTCTGATACCACTGTAGGATTGTTTAGATGATCCTGATTCAATTCACAGATTCATATCACCCTAAACATACAGATCTAGGTTCTCTTGTAATAGAAACATAGATGATCTCACCTTTTACCTGTTTATGCAGCGGAAGAAGATAGAACAGGTCAGAGATCAGCAGAACCACCAAGGGATGGATCCTCCAAAGGCTCACACACGCACACCGGGAATTTGGCTGCTAGACCAGCAAGGAGAGGAGGCGCAGAAGAGAGGCTGGGAGGCGCAAAAACTCAGAAGAATTGGAGACCTAGGTCTGATTTTATTCATTAAAATCTCTCCTAGTTCTCATGGGCTTTTGGGCCCAATTCTCAGTTCTGATTAAATCCCATGGATTTAATCAGGCCCTTTAGTCTCTTTAAATACAGTAAATGCCTAGCACTTTTACCGTACTTCTGCTAAACCGTTCCTTCGTATTTTCCCGTTAGCTTAGGCGTGTGACCCATATGGGATCATATAACAAAGGCAATAAATCCGAGATTTATAGATCATGAGCGGACTCTAGCAAGCCATCATGACCCCCAGCATTATATGACTTATGTCTGATCATTGACATACTCTTACTTTCTAGAGACAGTACCGAGATTACTGGACACAATTCCAACAGGCCGAGCATTGTGTGGTGCCGACCGTGAGGGGTCGGGAGGAGCCACCAGAGAGAGTGGTGCCGATCGTGAGTGGTCGGGAGGAGCCACCTGTGACCAAGTGGGAAGTGTCGGATGCATCTAGGAGGCCTCTGCGTGTGTAGGTGTCTTCATCTAGACATTGTTGGCATTCACGATAAGTGATCGTGTTATGCATTGTGTTTATTTATATGCTTACGCATTGTGCTTGTTGCTTGTTATGGTATTATGCTTCGGCTATGGGGATGGGTTGGGATTCTAACGCCTATTAGAGGGTTCTGGACTCACTGGGTAACCCATATGGTTGCTCATTATACAACTTTTGTCTCGCAGGAAACCTTAGGTTGGGTAGCGAGCGGATTCGGACGTAGGTTGTGACC
The DNA here is from genome assembly GCA_030180135.1 of Orychophragmus violaceus. Lineage (NCBI taxonomy): Eukaryota > Viridiplantae > Streptophyta > Magnoliopsida > Brassicales > Brassicaceae > Orychophragmus > Orychophragmus violaceus. Next base: position 66,902,727 of record CM058233.1, on the reverse strand, counting down.
GGAATAGATTTGTAAAGTGGGTTGATCAACAAATCTAAGTACGTTTTGATATTATTACTAATACGTGTTTTAATAAGGTTGTCCGGACGGATTACTAATGTACATACTATATTTTGCGAGGTACACGTATTTTGCGAGACATAAAATCTCTGATGCCTAATGATATACGACTTGGTCTAAGTCGACACAACTCTTGACTCGGGTACGGGTTCGCAAGCCTTAGGCCTTAGTCGAGAGGGTCGAATATCGACAGTGGATCGGCCAGACAATGGGCAGTGCCGGTACATTGGTGATGTTCGACATTTTGTGGCACCGCCGGCTCGACTATCGTCCGTAGACCGCGTCGGGGGTGTTACAGTCGGGGCAAGGATCGCGCAAAGTCGGCTCCCTGGACGGAACCAAGTCCGCCCTCCGAATAACCGGAGAGGAGGACCCTGCCTCCGCGGACGCATCACGGGCCCCGGAGCTCGGGGGGACAACCGTGGAAGGGAGAGGAGAATCACACATGGCAAAAAAGAGTGCATTGCTCAGACTCCCATCCTCCACCCTTTTTGCCAGATCTATGGGATCTTTTCTGTTTCGGCGACTCCTCGACCTACGAGATAGCTTCTCGTGAGATGGGGTGCTAGCATCCGAACCTACACCCGAGGAAGGACGACCTGCAGAATAAAAAAAAGGGGAGAAGTCTTTAGACTCTTCCCAAATAATGACGAACCGAATGTCATGAACAGAAAACTCACCTTCTCTTGCCCGCTCGAATATACGAAGCGGAGGTTGCACGGTTCGACTCAGAGAAGTCCCGCGAGGTACATGAGGAAAGGTTTGCTCCTGAAAGACCCGGGACCGACCCTGTGGGACCCCTCTCGGATTGACCCTCAAGGCAGCTTGTACACGCTCGACCGTGAAACTGTCCCAGTTAACGGAACCTCTCCACAGACGGGCTATTAAGGCCTCAGTGACAGGATTAAGGTCAAGCGATTCAGGGAACTCTGCAGTATAGAACGAAGCAGGTCAGGGATCAAACTGACACAAGAAATAATAATCAAAATAGCAGTAAGAAAGCCTCACCAACGTCGGAAGCCCACCGCGAGGGAACGACCGAGCAATCAAACTGTCCAACTGATAGGTCGAGTTTTAATCCCTATACTAAACTGCAAGTGTACAGCAATGTCAAAGTAGTATATAGGGTTATCGAATCCACAGGGACACTTGGTCTCAAGAGAATCGAACCGTAGGGAATGAATACTAGAAATAAGCAATGTGATTGTATTGAAAATAGTGCAAGAAAGTAAATCAGTAGCAGAGATTATTGGTTGTGAAAGCAAGTAATTAAAAGCGTCAAACCTAGGGTATTTTCAGGAAATCAGACTAGCAAACAGTTCATTCAGCAAGGATCTAATTAAGCACCAGTTCTAGAACTCAAAACACAGATATAGAATTAACCAAATTCCTTTGCGATAATTCTCTAAGTCTAAGTGCAGCAAACCAAACTTCCGTTTGCGAGAACTAACAGATTAAACTAGCAATAAGTTCGAGTTTGATATGTTCACAATTATCCTAAACCAAACTTCCGTTTGCGCAAAGTTTAATTGCCCAATTTAATTAGTTCAGATTCCTAAACCCCACTTCCGTGACGTATTTAGCAACCTAAGATCTAGATTCTAATTGATCAGGTTAGAACTAGCTTTAAGCACAATTAAATTGAAGAACAGATATAGTTTGAATCCTTAACTGAAATTGAACAAGTCTAGCAAGTCATGAAATCCTATGTGAGAAACCCTAAGCCTAACTAGGAATCTACTCAGACATAGATAATGAAAACATGATCATATGATAAGTAAATTGCATAAAAGAATAAGAGTAAAAGGGGTTCGAAATCTTCTCCAAATACAGATGATGAATCAGGTTCAGATCAGCCCCAAAAGCTCTAAAAATCCTCTGCTCTTAATTATAAAGTGTATGGTAAAAAGTATCAAAAGCCTCTCTAATAAAAACTCTAAAAACTCTATTATATAGGCATAATCTCGGCCAAGGGCTTCTTTGTAAATATCAGGAACTTCTGGATCAAAGTGCAATATCTTGATTCTTCTAAACCGCCGAGTTTTTGGCCCATCTCGCTGGTGCAACGATCGTTGCTAGAGTGCAACGATCGACACCTTTCTCTGTTTCGGACAGTGAACTCTATCTCTCGGCCAATCACTCCAAAAATCTCCAAAATGCTCCATAATCTCCAATTAGCTCCCAACCTGATTATACCTGTAAAAGACTCTAAACAAAGACAAAAGACACTAAAACACATCTATATCATGGCCTAAAACTAGTAAAAACCATGATATATCAACTCCCCCACACTTAGCCTTTGCTTGCCCTCAAGCAAAACATAGAACTAAAACATGGTGAAGAGGTTTGAAAACTCTTCAGAAACTCATTTCATCTTAGAAGCTACAATACTCAGATTCCCCTTAGTAAACCACTGAAAAAATCAATCACAGGATATCAAGACCAACATGTACTTCCCCCACACTTAGCAACTGTCCTAGGTAAACTCCACAATCACATTCAAGCATTCAAATTCTCCCTACTGACTTCTGCAAGTATTTAAGTGCGGTCTCACCTAAGGAGTATCGATCTAAAGGCACATGGATTCTTACCTAATCAGCTCTAGACCACCATACTATCTTTCTCTAGTCCCTTTCTTCTCTTTCCCTTCTTTAACAACTGATTTTTCCCCACTGGGTATCATTTTATTTTTTTTATCAGTGTTCTTCCCGTTATGGGGTGTACTTTGGACACATTCCATGGATCACATGAGAGATAATAGTGTTTGCTACTATTCTCATGACCACTTCGGAGTTACTAACTCATCCTCAGTTTATTATTATTATTTTTTTTTTTTTTTTAGAAGGGGAGAAGGGGACTAAATAGGACAGGTTTACAGGCTGTGTCAGAACTAACAGGGAATCCGACATAAAGTATACCAAGCCCTTAGGTGAGAAAATCTAAGTCAGTATTAGGGGTGAAGTCAGTAAAAGGATCCTCTGATACCTGAAGTGATGTGGGTGTTCCCAGTAGGTTGATCTGTGTCTGGGTTTTCTAATAGTCAGAGATAGATCCTGCAATTCATCCCAATGGTTACTTAAGTTCCTGCAAGTCTTGTAAATCTCCTCAGAAAATCATAGTTCCTTACTTAAACAATTTTGACTCAATAAAACAAAAAATTTTGAAAAACGGATTGACTCTTAAGAAAACAGAAAGATAAACGTCAGTAGCACCTCCCCCACACTTAAGACACACTGTCCCCAGTAGTGTCCAGCGAAGGATCGGTAAAAAGAAAGTAAAAATAAATTGAAAAGGTGAGTTTATGTCTGTCGGGTTACCTCTGTCGCACGAGCAACGACCGTTGCACTATGTGCATCGACCGTTACCTGGCGATTTTTCGTGTATGGTCGATCGTTGCTCAGGACCGCAACGATCGCTGCAATGCGATTCCTTTCGTGTTGTGACGATCGATGCTGTAATGCATCGATCGCTGCACTGCGATTTAATCCGAGACCTGCAAACATGACTGCACCAGAAACAAAAACAAACGTAAAATCCTAACAAAAACACCAAAAATTAAAAAGAAAAACACTAGTACCTAATGGTGGGTTGCCTCCCACCCAGCGCTTGTTTAAGGTCAATAGCTTGACCGGACGCGCAAGGGTTTTCAAGTTCCGGAAGATCCTGACAGAGACTTTTTCTGTCTCTGTTCAAGTCTCCTCATCCATGGTGGAGAATAGGCTGTTGCAGAATGCTTCAGTCCAAGAAAAGATGGAGTAAAATGCGCTCCAGGATCTATTATCACAGTCTCATTCAGCTGCTCATCATCTGCTTCCAAGATCTTGAAAGTCTGTCCATCTATCAGTGGCTTCCGCAGCCTTTCCATCTCATATCGCAGTGTCTCATCTCCCAGGTGGAGGTCTATTAGACTCTGTCTAACATCAATCACAGCTCCTGCTGTAGCCAAGAATGGTCTCCCAAGCAATAAAGCTTCATCCGGATCGCAGGCATATTTCAGCACAAGGAAGTCCGTTGGAACTAAGTAGTTTCCAACTCTTACCGGAATATCAATAAGGAGTCCTTCAGGAACTCGCATGGACTGATCAGCCAGGATAAGACGTGTCCTAGTAGGAGCAAAATCCAACATACCCAGCTTCTCTGCCACAGTGTAAGGCATTATGCTCCCAGCAGCTCCTAAATCACACAGAGAACGCCTAAAACTATCTTCAAAGATAGAACAGTCAAGTACAAAGATTCCAGGATCAGGCAGTTTCTTTGGGACCTTAGTTAACAGAACATCACTAATATGCCGAGGAACTACTATCACCCATTCTCTCAGCTCTTCATCTAATGGCAACATCTTGTTCAAATATTTCTGAACACATGGATGATAAGGTGGATCATCAGATGATGGAATTTCTTCCAAGTCTTCACTACTCTTCTCTAGCCTTTTCAGCTCTTCAATCTCTTGTTTAATCACTTCAGACACCTTGGGACAGTGCCAAATAGCTTGTGCATAAACATCTTCTGGAGTGATTTCAGATGTATCAGGGAATAGGCGGGCTAGTTCTGCATCAATCTCATTTTCATCCCACGGATTATCTGCTTGTTCACGACCTGCATCGATCGATGCCAGATGTGTATCGATCGTTGCATCGCGATCATCACAACTTCCACCCGAGAGTTTTTCACAGAAATCCGAAAATTCTTCCTCAGTCACCAACTCAGCTGTACTTAGCTCAAATTTCTCCCCTAGATAAGATCCATCATTAATCATTACAGACCAGGCCTTAATATGAGTGTCTGCAACTCCTTTTCCTTTCAGTGAGCTGGACATCTGATTCACCTGAGTGTCCAACTGCTTCATGTGAGTACTCAATGTCTCAAACTTCCCATTGAGGTCTTGATAGACAGCGTCCAGCTTCTTGTTGTTGTCTACAGAAAGCTTGGTTTGACTCTCCATCAGTTGTTCCATCATAGCTTCCATTTTGCTCTCATGGGCTGTAGGTGCAGGAGGAGTATGATAAGATGTAGATCCATAGGCTCTCTGAGTACCTTGTCCATAGGTCTTCTGAAAACCACCAGATTGTCCTCCATTTGAGAATCTGTTCCCCTGTTGATTGTTGAATCTATTACCTTGGAAACTGGAACCTCCTATGAAATTCACATCTTCTTCCTGAGTGTCCACCTCAGTTTGAATCACCTCTACATCTTGGGCAAAGTGGACAGCTTTCTTATTTGTCAGAAGATTGTAAACTGTGTCCAATCTGGATCTTATGTTAGCCATATCAGAATTCTCTACGGTTCCACCAGATCTCTTTCTCCTTTCATCCATTGTTTTGCAACTGTTGCTGCCAATCAGGTTCTCTATCAACCGTTTAGCTTGTGTAGGAGTTCTGGTGCTGAAATTAGCATCACTGGAATTATCCAGAGCAGTCTGATAAGGGAGATCTATGCCTCTGAAGAAAATACCAATCAGCTGTACTTCTGTGAATCCATGGTGTGGACAGTCACGCTGATACTGCTTAAATCTCATCCAGGCAGTCTTCAAGGGCTCCACAGCTCCTTGGGAAAAGGTGAGTATGTCCTGTCTGGACTGATCCGAGCGTGCATCATCATAAAAGTGACGCAGGAACTCACTCTTTAAGGCTGTCCAAGTAGTATACTGACCAGGTGCCAGTTGTCTTAGCCATGCACTAGCGTCTCCAGCAAGACTGTGCGGAAATAGCTTAAGGAACAGATAGTCCGGGCATACTCCTTCATACTTCATGCCAGTGACTATGTCCTCAAACTTGTCAATGTGATCCATAGGCTGCTCTGATTGAAGACCATGGAAAGCAATCTGTCTCATCAGTTGGTAGTAGATGGTTTTTACCTCAAAATCATTCCTCTCGAAAGCAGGAAGCACTAGAGCTGCTCGGTTTGCATGAAACTCATCAGGTCTATTGTAATCAGCTAGTGTCCTCTCATGAACTACCATCTCTCTACCTTGAGCTTGATCTTGCGGTTGTTGCTCAGGTTCAGGGGGGTCAGGGATTACATTTCCCTCAGCATCAACCCGATGCCCAGCAGCATTGTACGGGTTGTTATCTTGGTCCCTCAGGGTACCTTCAGCATCTGGTATCAAGATCAGACGTTCTCGAACCATTCTTTCTCTCTTTTCTCTTCTGATAGTCCTCTCTAGACGTCCAAGTTCCTCTAGGTTGAGATTAACTAAGCTCGAGTTCGGATTACTTCGAGTGTTCTGCGTTGGCATAAACTGTCTGTAATCGTCCAGCAACGATCGATGCTATCAGTGCAACGATCGATTCTATCTCAAATCGCTCAGTGACGATCGATGCAAAGGGTGCAACGATCGATGCAAGGCGAAATCCGTACCTGCGACAGAGAGAAACAGAGAAAAAGTCAGCAAAAATAATAATAAAAACGAAAAACAAAAACGAAAAACGAAAAATTTCTAGTAAAACCCTAAGTTCGGTCCTATCGAAGACTCAAAGAGTCCCCGGCAACGGCGCCAAAAACTTGATAGGTCGAGTTTTAATCCCTATACTAAACTGCAAGTGTACAGCAATGTCAAAGTAGTATATAGGGTTATCGAATCCACAGGGACACTTGGTCTCAAGAGAATCGAACCGTAGGGAATGAATACTAGAAATAAGCAATGTGATTGTATTGAAAATAGTGCAAGAAAGTAAATCAGTAGCAGAGATTATTGGTTGTGAAAGCAAGTAATTAAAAGCGTCAAACCTAGGGTATTCTCAGGAAATCAGACTAGCAAACAGTTCATTCAGCAAGGATCTAATTAAGCACCAGTTCTAGAACTCAAAACACAGATATAGAATTAACCAAATTCCTTTGCGATAATTCTCTAAGTCTAAGTGCAGCAAACCAAACTTCCGTTTGCGAGAACTAACAGATTAAACTAGCAATAAGTTCGAGTTTGATATGTTCACAATTATCCTAAACCAAACTTCCGTTTGCGCAAAGTTTAATTGCCCAATTTAATTAGTTCAGATTCCTAAACCCCACTTCCGTGACGTATTTAGCAACCTAAGATCTAGATTCTAATTGATCAGGTTAGAACTAGCTTTAAGCACAATTAAATTGAAGAACAGATATAGTTTGAATCCTTAACTGAAATTGAACAAGTCTAGCAAGTCATGAAATCCTATGTGAGAAACCCTAAGCCTAACTAGGAATCTACTCAGACATAGATAATGAAAACATGATCATATGATAAGTAAATTGCATAAAAGAATAAGAGTAAAAGGGGTTCGAAATCTTCTCCAAATACAGATGATGAATCAGGTTCAGATCAGCCCCAAAAGCTCTAAAAATCCTCTGCTCTTAATTATAAAGTGTATGGTAAAAAGTATCAAAAGCCTCTCTAATAAAAACTCTAAAAACTCTATTATATAGGCATAATCTCGGCCAAGGGCTTCTTTGTAAATATCAGGAACTTCTGGATCAAAGTGCAATATCTTGATTCTTCTAAACCGCCGAGTTTTTGGCCCATCTCGCTGGTGCAACGATCGTTGCTAGAGTGCAACGATCGACACCTTTCTCTGTTTCGGACAGTGAACTCTATCTCTCGGCCAATCACTCCAAAAATCTCCAAAATGCTCCATAATCTCCAATTAGCTCCCAACCTGATTATACCTGTAAAAGACTCTAAACAAAGACAAAAGACACTAAAACACATCTATATCATGGCCTAAAACTAGTAAAAACCATGATATATCACCAACCGAGTGGTGAGTCGTCCTAAAGAAAAAATATTGGTCCCTCCACCCTTCCCTCGGCGGGAGACCGTCCAAGATCCTCCCAAACCGGGGGGGAAAGACGGTACGACCCCAGGAAGCGGAAATCTTGCTTCACCGAGCAAACCCGCATCAACTCCTCGGGACCGAATTCAATCCCTTCCTCCGCAGCCCTAACTCCGAGTCCGATAACGTACCGAACGAAGTTCGGCGTCATCTGATAGAAAGCCATCTGGAGTTGGGCCAGCACCAAGAAGACGAGGCGAGGAATGGGAAAGAAAAGCCCATATTTTTCGAAATACGTATAGGAGGCACAGCAGTAGCCCTCTCTGACCGTTTCGGGGGATACCGCCGAAGAAGGGATGACAATTTCGACTTCCGTCGGAATCCGGCAGAGCACCCTCAATTGCTGGATACGGTCCATGGTTAACGAAGATGGCGGGTGCGGTCCAAACGACCCTGCCGCCGCACTCGTACTCGCTCCCGCAGGATCCCTAGAAGCCATGAAGGAAAAAGGAAAGTTTCTGAAAGAAAACTTTTTCTCTAACGACAAAGGAAGTAGGGAGAAAAAGTTCGAACAGGTTAAGAGTAGGAAAGCAAAGGACTTCCTTCAAACAATGCGAATGATCATTTATATCAAAGATTGTGCGCAGTATCGCCCGTACGACTCCTTACTCGCATTAATTGCTGATAGGATCGAGATGACTGATAGGTTCTAAGTTTTCCCTATACTAAACTGCAAGTGAACAGCAATGTCAAAGTAGTATAAAGGGTTATCGAATCCACAGGGACACTTGGTCTCAAGAGAATCAAACTATAGGAATAAATACTAGAAATAAGCAAATAGTGAATGAAATAAATTGCGGTGCGAGAAAGTAAATCAGTAGCAGAGATTAACGGTTGTGAAGCAATAAACTAAAAGCGTCAAGCCTAGGGTATTCTCAGGAAATCAGACAAGCAGACAGTTCATTCAGCAAGGATCTAATTAAGCACGGTTCTAGAACTCAAAACACAGATATATAATTAACCAAATTCCTTTGCGATAATTCTCTAAGCCTAAGTGCAGCAAACCAAACTTTCGTTTGCGAGAACTAACAGATTAAACTAGCATTAATCCCAAGTTTGATATGTTCACAATTATCCTAAACCAAACTTCCGTTTGCGAGTAGTTTAATTGCCCAATTTAATTAGTTCAGATTCCTAAACCCCACTTCCGTGACGTATTTAGCAACCTAAGATCTAGATTCTAATTGATCAGGTTAGAACTAGCTTTAAGCACAATTAAATTGAAGAACAGATATAGTTATGAATCCTTAACTGAATTTGAACAAGTCTAGCAAGTCATGAAATCCTATGTGAGAAACCCTAAACTCAACTATGGATCTACTCAGACATAGATAATGAAAACATAATCATAAAATGAATAAATTGCATAAAAGAATAAGAGTAAAAGGGGTTCGAAATCTTCTCCAAATACAGATGATGTAACAGGTTCAGATCAGCCCCAAAAAGCTCTAAAATCCTCTGCTCTTAATTATCAAAGCGTATTGTAAAAAGTATAAAGCGTCCCCAATAAAAACACTAAAAACTCTATTATATAGGCATAATCTCGGCCAAGGGCTTCTATGTAAATATCATGAACTTCTGGATCAAAGTGCAATAACTTGATTCTTCTAAACCGCCGAGTTTCGGCCCATCTCGCTGGTGCATCGATCGTTGCTAGAGTGCAACGATCGACACCTTTCTCTGTTTCGGACAGTGAACTCTATCTCTCGGCCAAACACTCCAAAAATCTCCAAAATGCTCCATTATCTCCAATTCAGCTCCAAACCTGATTATACCTGTAAAAGACTCTAAACAAAGACAAAAGACACTCAAAACACACTTATATCATGGTCTAAAACTAGTAAAAACCATGATATATCAATGACTCGGACCCCTCGCTTCCCTCTCGACCAGCCGTTGATCTAAGATCAACGGCTACAAAGCGCGCAGTAATTAGGTCACATCATCAAAAGAGTGAGCCCGAAAAGACTCTTCGCGACCTTCGAGCCTGAGCCGTTGATGACCAACCGAATTTACGGTGGGAGATGAAATTCTCAAACAAATACACGCAACGACTGCAGACGCGCTGAAAAGCAATTCAGTCTGTTCCACGCGCTTATTCCTAACCATCAGATTAAAACAAGATCCACGGATGGGGCAAAAATAATCATTAGATTTGTCACATCCGAGGCACGCGCCTCTTCCCAAGAACGTCCACCGCCCATTAACCTCGACTTCTCGAATTCAATGGGCTGGGGGCTATTGTTGGTACTGGATTTCCCCCCAAGAAATCCGGCCCACTAACAAACAAGACAAAGGCCCGTAATTACGAGCCCATTCCAGAATCAAAGACAGACGGGAGAGCCAACTCTCTTGTTGGGCCCAAGTGAAGCAAACGCCTTGGAGAGGCCCAGACGATGCCGAAGCCGGAGACAATCGAGCTCGAGCTCGGCAGAGGATGACGTGGAGATAGAGCAACTCGGTCTTCGCCAGTTCAACTGATCCGCATAAATCTCGGAGATCGTTACAACGATGAGGCCGAAAGATCGGGACGAAGAGATCAGAATCGAGGCTATTTAAGAAGAGAAGTGGCGGCTCATTAAAGACAATTCCAACCTAGGCTAAGAACACTTCGATTAGATAGCTCGATTTATACTTTGTTCTCTCTTCTCGACTGTGTTTGTTCTATCTCGACGATCAATCTCAATAAAGTCTTTGATTCATAGGAAACTATACCATTTCTATATCCAAAAGTCTAAATCCACGAATACAAATTCTTAGTGTGAATCCCGGATCTCATCTTTGACTTCAGCTGAATGCTTATCCCAAACATTCTTTTCTGTCTGCGGGGCATTGGAACGTGGCCTCTCGGTGAGAACTCTTTCAAGGACATATTCCTTGTTCTCCTGCCTGAGAACTATTCTCAGGTTCCGATACCATTCCAAGAAATTAGATCCATTTAACTTGTCCTTCTCAAGGACGGATCTTAGTGAGAAAGTGTTGATGTGATTTGAGACAGACATAGTTGTAATTCAAAAGAGGTAGATTTTAGTTATAATGCTCAAGAAATGAGAATTCTTATCTAATAAGAAAACTCATATTGTATTCAAAACTATGTTTCCTCGGATGAATACAATGAGCCAAGATCCTCAGATTACTAAAATTCGAGTGGGTGACTCGCCGTTACTCAAACTTTAGCTATCTAGGTAAGCAAATCATTGCTAATTGTACTCAGTACAACTCTTGGTCGTGGATAAGACAAACTATGTCCAATCCACTCTGATGTCTCTGGGCCCAGAACTTCTGACAGCCCAGTCAAGTAAAACCAATCCATTTTCTGTCTTGTGATCACTGACAGTTACACTGCAAGTCTGTCAATGATCACCTGCCTTACTCACGTTGCAGTGGATACCGAGGACTCCAAGATTATCCAACAAACGACACGAGTCTTGACAGTAGACAAGATCGGGCAAGACATCAAGATCACTTGATATTTAGTTGAGGAAAGGAACTATTTTATCTTGATGTATATCCAATACACATCCAAGAAGTTATTAATTCAATTAAAACATTCAGTTTTATTAAGTTAAGATTCATTTCGATTTGGTATTCGCAACTAGAAGTCCAACCCCTGAGTCTGCGAGTTGTGTGTCGATCGACACATCTTTTGCATCGATCGACACATCTTGACCACAATCAAATTGGTTTCCGGTTCATTCAAAACAACCGAAACCAACCAACTGAATCGATCGATGCACCCAGTGCGTCGATCGATACAGTGCGAGTTTTCGCGATGCAACGGTCGACACAAGCTTAGTGTCGATCGACGCTTTGCGAACGACCCAAAGATTTTACGAGTTTTCGCTCTGTGTCGATCGATGCACGTTGTGCACCGATCGACGCACTGCGACAAACCCTAAGATTATTTTGCGAGTTTTCGCTCTGTGTCGATCGACGCACGCTTTGCACCGATCGACACGCTGCGACAAACCCTAAAATTATTTACGTGTTTTCGCTCTGCATCGATCGACACACGCTTTGTGTCGATCGACACACTGCGAGAACACAGGTATCGAATTTTCAACAGATGCTTTAATCCGAGATTAACACTTGAAAACACGATTTACACAGGCAATAATCAATTCAACAAACTCAGTTTTCGAATTAATTGCATCAGATTCAATAGCTAAACCCTAACAACGCTCTGATACCACTGTTGGATCTCCTAGGATCTAGGGTTTGATATATTGAATCACCAACCTCGTTCTTACCTTGTTACTGGCAGCGGAATGAATGGTGAACGAGATCAGTAGCGACACAAGTGCCTCGCCTCTACCACGTACACACGCACGCTCGCTGGAAACGGGATGCTAGTGCCGAATCTGTGGGTTCTAAGAGTTTCTGCTTTTCTGCTTTTCTGTCAGAGAGAAGAGAAGACGGCTAGGGTTCAGGTCGACCATATAAGCCTTTATATATCGACCTGTAAATGACATCACAAACCGTCAGATAAATCCGACTCGGTTGCGTCATTAATCCGAAACATCAGTTTCGAAACCCGATATGCAACGATCGACACACTTAATGTGTCGATCGACACACCTCCACGAAAAGCATGCATCGATCGACGCACTCATGCATCGATCGACACACACATTGTAAAACTCTATGTAAATGTGTATCCAATACACATAAGTATGATCATTACCATAATGATCATTCCCACTTTCATGCTTCCAGTTTGCTTAGGTGTGTGACCCTATAGGATCATATAATACTGGCAGTAAGTCTACAACTTACAGACTGCAAGAGGCTTCTAGCAAAACATTGCAACCGCCCAGTATCATATGAGTATCTGATCTCGACACACAACTATCATCAGGAGTGAGTACAAGTGTGATTTCAGGACCCTATCCCAACAGATAGATCTGTAGGGATTCATATATGTTAGTTCTTCATCTAGGATTGTTCTTACTGCTTAATCTGAATTAGCTACCCAGATTGATGCAACGACAGTTGGTTAATTAGCTAGAAAGAACCTAGACGAGCAATTTAATTACTCGCAAAGGAATTTGGTTTGATTAGATTGTGAACATATCGAACTTGGAATTAAGGCTGGTTTAATCTGTTAGTAATTGCAAAGGAATTTGGATTGCTGCACTTAGACTTAGAGAATTCTCACAACGACAATTGGTTAATTCTATATTTGGGTTTGAGTTCTAGAATAGTTCTTAATTAGATCCCGATTGATTGATTGCTTGTGTTCCTGATTTCCTGAGAATTCCCTAGACTTAACGCTTCGCTTCCTTGCTTACAAACTCGCCTGATTTACTTTCTGCTTGCTTTTTAGTTTCTCATCATATTTGCTTTCTCCTAGTTTAATCTTTTATGTTCTTAATCTATCGTTGACCGGAGTCCCTGTGGATTCGATACCCTAAGTACTACAACTACATCACTGTGCACTTGCAGTTAGTATAGGGATTAAAACTAGACCTATCAAGTTTTTGGCGCCGTTGCCGGGGACTCTTTTGAGTCTCCGATAGATTTGAACTTAGGGTTTAGACTAGGTTTTTTGTTTTTTGTTTTTATCACTAATTTTTTTTATGTTTCTTGCGTTTCAGGTACGCCTGCAATCGCCCTGCAACGATCGACACGGTCATGTGTGTCGATCGTTGCATTCTCGAGCTTGCATCGATCGACGCTACTCTGCATCGATCGACACAGTGCGAAAGAATGATGGGAATGATGGAACGGATGTTGGAAAATCAGCAGAATAACTCGTTCTGCAGAGGCTATGGTTCCTATTCATTCACCAGAGATTATGAATCTCCATCATAACAGCTTGTTCCTCCTCACAATACACAGTCTAATAAGCTGATGAGCATGATGGAACAGTTATTGGAGAAGCAGGAAGAGAATTTAAACTACATCAATAGCTCTGGATTCCAAGGAAACAGGTTTGGTAATCAGCAAGGTAATTCTTATCAGAGAACCTATGGATCGTCCTCATATCAGACACGTCCTGCTGCTAATGCTTATAAGAGCAAGATGGAATCCATGATGGAGCAGTTACTAGAGGATCAGACCAAGACTGCTGTAGACTTCGACAGAAAGTTGGATGCTATGCATGAAAATCTGAATGGGAAGTTTGAATCTCTGAGCACACATGTGAAGAAGCTGGATGTTCAAATCCAACAGACATCTCAAGCAATACAAAGGCATAATGAAGTTGGGAAAGCTGAACAGTACAGATCCATCAAAGTTGTGACATTAAGAGATGAGATTGAGTTGCTAGGTGAAGAAGAGAGCATAATCTCGGATTTTCTGGATAAATATTGTCTGTCTGAGACATGCATCGACCGACACCCCCTTAGTGTCGGTCGACACGCAGTTCTGACGGCAATTTCAAGTTCTTACGACGAACGGAAATTGACCATTGTCGACACTGAAGGTCGACACCAATTCAATGTCGACCGACACCCACTCTGCGTTGGTCGACGAGACAGTCGGGCAGACCCAATTTCGCCCAAATCTGATGTTTTTGCTAAGGAAAGGGTCTACAAACCTCCAATACCATTCCCAAAAGTTCCTATAAGGTCTAAACATGAGCAGAGTGTAGTCAAGTGCATGGTAGTGGTGGATAAGGAGATGAATGAAACTCCACCAGCTGAAGCTTCGCGAGTTCATCCTTCTGTGTTGGGGTATGCAAAGAAGATGGTCTCCTCTGATGGTCATTTAAAAGATGAAGTTCAGATTGGTGGAACTTCAATATCTGATAGTGGAGAGAAGAAGATGGCGGTTCCTCTTGAACCTGCTCTAACATCTTCAGAGCCTGCAACTGCTCATAATGAGAAAGCTCCAAACATCAGATCTGCACCAAAGGTAAGGTATAAATCAACTAAGATTAAACCTCCTGACCGCATTGCTTTGAATGCAGGAATACGCAGTATACCACCCAAGCTTTGCTCCCGCCCTGATTCTGTTTATTCATTCCTTGGGAAGCCTCATGATCTGAAAGCCTATACACCTCCTTGGATGAAGAGATATTCACAGAGACACTCAAAGTCTCTATTGAAACCGCCATGAGTTCAATCTCTATCCTATAGTCAAGCTAATGACTCAAAACAAGCGCTGAGTGGGAGGCAACCCACTGTTAGGTTCGTTTTAGTTTTCGTTTTTCAATTTGATTTGGTGTTTTTAATTTTTCTGTTTTTGTGTGTTCAAAGGCTTGAGAAACAGGCAAAATCGCATTGGATCGATCGACACACCTAGTGCATAGGTCGATGCAGTTGCGATTTACGGATTACCGATTCAATTGCGGTCTAGACATCGGTTATTCACATAACCGCGAGCAAACTTCGCCCTGCATCGATCGACACCCTTGTGGCATCGATCGACACAGGGCGACGACAGGTACGTGTTCTGCAACTTTTCGGATTGTTTCGATTTGATTATTTATTCTCACCGACCCTAAGCTTGACACTACTGGGGACAGTGTGTTTTAAGTGTGGGGGAGGAGCTACTGACGCACGCTTTTGTTTTCTTAAGAGTCAGTCCAATTTTCAAAAAATTGTTTTATTGAGTCAAAAACAGTTTAAGTAGGAAACAATGATTTTTTGAGAAGATTAACATCACTTGCAGGAACTTAAGTAACCATTGGGATGAAGTTGCAGGATCAATCTATGACTATTAGAAAACCCCATCACAGATCAACCTACTGAGGACACCCACATCACTTCAGGTATCAGAGGATCCTTTTACTGACTTCAAACTTAATATTGACTTAATCTTTTCACCTAAGGGCTTGGTATACTTTGTGTCGGATTCCCTTGTTAGTTCTGACACAGCCTGTAAACCTGTCCTATTTAGTTCCCTTCTCCCCTTCCATAAAAAAAAAAGATAATAAACTGAGGATGAGTTAGTAACTCCGAAGTGGTCTCTGGGAGTGGTAGCTACAACTATCATATCCTGTGCATCCATGGAATGTGTCCAAAGTACACCCCTTAACGGGAAGAGCACTGATAAAAAAAATAAAATGATACCCAATGGGAAAAAATCATAATGCCAAGGAAGGGAAAAAAGAAGAAAGGGACTAGAGAAAGATAGTATGGTGGTCTAGAGCTGGCAAGGTAAGAGTCCATGTGCCTTTGATCGATAGTCCTTAGGTGAGACCGCACTTAAATACTTGCAGAAGTCAGTAGGGTGAATTTGAATGCGTGAATGTGATTGTGGAGTTTACTTAGGACAGTTGCTAAGTGTGGGGGAAGTATATGTTGGTCTTGATATCTTGTGATTGATTCTTTCAGTGGTTTACTAAGGGGAATCTGAGTGTTGCTGCTTCTAGGATGAAAAGAGTTTCTGAAGAGTTTTCAAACCTCTTCACCATTCTAGTTCTTTGTTTTGCTTGAGGACAAGCAAAGGCTAAGTGTGGGGGAGTTGATATATCATGGTTTTTACTAGTTTAAGACCATGATATAAGTATGTTTTAGAGTCTATTTGTGTTTCTTTAGAGTCTTTTACAGGTTTTATTAGGTAAAAGCACATTTGGAGCAGAAGTGGAGATTTTGGAGCTGTTTGGTGCATTTTGGAGATTTGGTCCGAGAGACAGAGTTCACTGTCTAGATTTGAGGATTGCGTCGATCGTTGCACACCTGCATCGATCGATGCATAGCGCGAATGGGCTAGACTCGGTGGTTTAATGAAGAATGATGATATTGCAGAAAAGCCCAGATATTTACACAGAAGCCCAAAACGTGTTTTAGACTATATATTAGGGTTTTTAGCCACTTGTTTAGGTTACGCTTTCCTTAAGTCTTATTTTATTTCAGAGAGAGTTAGGGGCTGATCTTGATCTCGAAAGAGAGAGGATTTTTGAACCCCAGTTCTTTATTTGATTTTATAATATTTGGTTTTCTATTCATGATGTCTTCTGTTTCGATGAACATGTCTGAGTAGATTACCTGTTAGGTTTAGGGATTCTCATTAGGGATTTCATGGAATTATAGGTTGATAGATCTGTAGGGATTCATATCTGTTAGTTCTTCATCTAGGATTGTTCTTACTACTTAATCTGAATTAGCTACCCAGATTTATGATGTTAGGTTGATTGATGCAACGACAGTTGGTTAATTAGCTAGAAAGAACCTAGATGAGCAATTTAATTACTCGCAAAGGAATTTGGTTTGATTAGATTGTGAACATATCGAACTTGGAATTAAGGCTGGTTTAATCTGTTAGTAATTGCAAAGGTATTTGGATTGCTGCACTTAGACTTAGAGAATTCTCGCAAAGACAGTTGGTTAATTCTATATCTGTGTTTGAGTTCTAGAATAGTTTTTAATTAGATCCCGATTGATTGATTGTTTGTGTTCCTGATTTCCTGAGAATTCCCTAGACTTAACGCTTCGCTTCCTTGCTTACAAACTCGCCTGATTTACTTTCTACTTGCTTTTTAGTTTCTCATCATATTTGATTTCTCCTAGTTTAATCTTTTATGTTCTTAATCTATCGTTGACCGGAGTCCCTGTGGATTCGATACCCTAAGTACTACAACTACATCACTGTGCACTTGCAGTTAGTATAGGGATTAAAACTAGACCTATCAATCATCTTATAATTTCTAATGTGCTCCCCTTTTACGTTTTAGATCGACTAACGCAAGAGCTTCTTTGGATCTTGCTATATTTACACATCTCTTATATTTCTTTACATGATTGTTGTTTTAGTCATTCTCCCCTTTAAATACCTAATTATAAACAACATAGAAATAGCAATTTAAAATGTTTTCATATATCGTTCACTGTTGACTAATTTTTATACATTTATCATCAGCTCTTTTCCAATTCAGAAGTTTACAAATAAGTAATCTAACTTTAATCAATCAGTTGACAAAAAAAAAACTTTAACCAACCAAACCACTCATTATATCTAGTCCATAGACATTTACCTAAAGTCATTTGACCGATTTGGTGGATACATATTCCGTAACATTTGTTGTTGAAACGAAAATATCTTCTAAATTAATAAAAAATAGCTTAATGGGTAAATCTAAAAATGATTTTATAAATTTGATGTCCTATGATGGACATACGTTTTTATAATGTTTTCTAAAATTGGATACCAAACGAACATGATCTTAACTTAAAATTTTACATATCATGTTGGTGCCTTTTTGGAGACGCACGTAAGGGAAGTAAATACGGATTTTATTCTCAGTAAATTAGGTTCGGGTTGGAATCTTTTGGCTAATTGTCAGTTTTCGGACCTTGGCAAGATTTGGATTATCTTTAAGAATCCCACCAAGGTTCAGTTTCTTTATGGCGACACTCAATCTATTACGGTCCAAGTGTTTTTTGAGGATGGAGATTCTTTCTTCTATACCGCTATCTACGCATCCAATGAAATTCAGGAAAGGAAACTGCTCTGGGATTCTTTGCGCGATACTCATGTCTCCTTTGATCTGGGCAGTAAGCCTTGGATGGTATGTGGAGATTTTAACGAAATCATCTCCCCTTCTGAATCTTCAAACCCAAGCATATGTTATTCTAATGGCCAGATGAGAGACTTCGCTGCTTGTTTGGGGGATATTGGTCTCTTTGATATGGCTTCGCAGGGCCCTAGGTTCACATGGTCCAATCACCGTCCATCCGATCCTATTGCTAAGCGCCTTGACAGATGTTTGATAAACGATGAATGGATTATCAAATTCCCGAGAAGTCATTGCTCATTTGATCCGCCTGAATTCTCTGACCATACTCCGTGTCACATCAGGCTGAGCTCTCCTCCACCTTCCTTTGGAACTAAATCCTTCATGTTCAATTTCTCTCTTATCAGTCTTCCAACATTCCTCCCGTCTTTAAAGCAGGAATGGGAAAGCTTGGGTGAGAAAGCGACTTCTCTGGCTGGTCTTTGCTATAAGCTTAAGTGTATGAAGCGCTTTTTCAAATCTTTGGTTAAGCAGAACTTTAGTGGAATTGAGAAAAGAGTCTCGGAGGCTGAGACAGATCTGAAAGAGAAGCAGAGATGCTCCTTAAACGACCCTTCCCAGGCTAATATTTTATCTGAGCAGATTGCAAGAAATAAATGGGTTCTTTTGAGACTGGCTGAGGAAAACTTTTTCGGACAACGTTCTAGAATTAAATGGCTGGAGTGTGGCGACATGAATACTCCCTTTTTCTTTAGAATCATGACAATCAAGAATTCTGGAAATTCCATCAAATACCTGTTGTATTCAGATGTTTCTCGCTCGGTAACTCTACAGGAAGTCCATGAGATTGTTGTGAATCATTTTCGTAACATTTTATGTAATCCAAGGGGAGCTTTCTGCTCTTCCATGTCGGACTTACTGGTCAGAATTGTTGAAGTTGCCTGTACCGAATCTCAGAAAACAGCTCTAGCTTCTGTTGTCACTGCCGATCAGATTAAACTCTCCATGTTCAAGCTAGCTAAAAGCAGAACCCCGGGCCTTGACGGCTTACCAACAGAATTCTTTAAGGCATCTTGGAACATTCTAGGTGAGGAAATCATTGGTTCTGTTAAAGGTTTCTTTGCCTCTTCTTTTATGCCTAGAGAATTGAACTCTACTTCTCTTGTCCTTATCCCTAAACGTCCTAATGCTGAAGATATTAGAAAATTTCGTCCCATCTCTTGTTTGAATACCTTATATAAGGTCATTTCTGTGCGCTTGAAGTCGATCCTCCCAGACATTATCTCTCTCACGCACACAACTTTTGTAAAAGATAGACTCCTTCTTGAGAATGTTCTTCTAGCGTCTGAAGTTTTGAGTGGTTCCCCGCATTACCCTCAAGGTTGATATCTCTAAGGCCTTCGATTCTGTAAGGTGGGATTTCTTATTGTCTTCCCTTCAAGCTTATGGTATCCCGAATATATTTATCTCATGGGTTAAGGCTTGTGTTTGCTTTCCGTCGTTCTCCTTGAGTATCAACGGTGTTACTTCTGGATTTTTCAAAGGGAGTACGGGTCTGAGGCAAGGAGATCCTTTATCTCCTCCACTCTTTGTCATGGTTATGAATATTCTCTCGATAATGCTTAATAATGCTGCTAAAGGTGGAGTTTTTGGCTATCACCCGGGTTGTGAAGATCTTCAGCTAACTCATCTCTCCTTTGCAGACGATCTGCTTATTTTTGTGGATGGCTCAGAACGCTCTTTAGCTGGTGTTTTCTCAATCCTCTCGCAATTTGAAAATCTGTCGGGACTAGCAGTCAACATCCAGAAGACTTCCTTGTTTTGCTCTGGTATTTCTGAGGAACCCCTTCTAAACATCTGGAACAAATTCTCTCTACAGCCGCAAAACCTTCTTGTCCGTTACTTAGGCCTCCCGCTCTGCACGAGGCATCTCTCTAAGGACTGTGACCCCTTGCTCTCTCAGATCAGAAAAAACTTAATGGTGGATTCATCGCCATTTAAGCCTTGCTGGTCGTCTTTCGTTTAATTTCCACAGTCATCTCTGGCTTGGTCGGGTTTTGGACCTCAGCTTTTCTTCTCCCAAAGAAGGTTATAAGGCTGATCAATAGTCTTACTTCTTCTTATCTCTGGCATGGTAATCTCGACAAGAGTACGGGAGCTAAAGTGGCATGGGATCTTCTTTGTTACCAAAAATCAGAAGGGGGTCTTGACCTCCGGAGTATAAATTCTTGGAACGAAGTTTTTGGCCTCAAGTTGATTTGGATTCTGTACTTTAGAGCCGGGTCAATATGGGTCACCTGGTGCCGGAGTAAGTATATGTCAGCTGGCTCCTTATGGTCTTTACAGGTTGACAATTACTCCATTTCATGGATGTTCCGCAGACTCCTCAAAATGCGGTCTGTTGCTTCCTATTTCTTGCGTATTCAAGTCGGAAGAGGGGATTCAACATATTTCTGGTGGGATCCATGGACGATCTTTGGTCCTCTTATTCATTTCCTTGGCCCTCGTGGTCCTAGTGATATGGGAATACCTCTATACTCACTTGTAAGTGTTACTACTAATCTCAGTTGGAACCTCCCTCCAACAAGATCTGATCGTCAATTGCAGGTATTGATTTTCATTGCCTCTACCACTCTTTCGGATAGAAGTGATGTCGCTACTTGGTCTATCAGCGATAAAGTTTACTCTCGCTTTAGTTCCAAAGCTATCTGGGCCGCGATTAAACCACATAGGCAGGATGTTGTCTGGTCCTCTTTTGTTTGGCATAATGTTGTGATTCCTAAACACTCTACTACCTCTTGGTTGTTTGCTTTAAACCGTAATCCAACCTTGGACAGACAAATTTCTTGGGGTCTTGATGTTGAGCCTTTATGCTTGCTTTGTGGTCTCTCTCCGGAGTCAAGAGACCATCTCTTTTTTTACCGTTCTTATTCGACAGCTGTGTGGAACCATGTTACTTCTAGGCTGTCTCTAACCTCGGTCCCAACTTCCTGGGATTCAATTCTCTTATGGCTATCCCAAGCTCCTATTAGGGATATTCACAGTATTGCTCTCTTTCAAGTGTGGAACGCTTCAATTTATGAAGTACGGAGAGAAAGGAATCACCGCTTCCATCATGGCCTATCTCTTCATCAATCTGTTATTTCAGGAAAGATCATCAGAGTGGCTAAAGACATGGCCACTGCTCTGAAAAATCGTAGGTACAATTATGGAGAAGACCTAGTCAGATTTTGGTTGGCTAGGTAGTTTTCTTTCTAAAATGTTCTCTGTTTCCCTTGTATCCAATGGGTTTCACCGATCTCTGATCATGGTGCCTTCCCCCTTTTTTCTTTTTTTCAGTTCATATAATTTTCACTTTGTATTTTTATTTCTTTAATATGAAAGCCCTTTGAAAAAAAATATTACATATAAAGAAAATGGTGGTTTATTTTGGTGGTATTGTTAAGTTTTGTCAGAGCATTTAAACGGAAAAGTTATAATTGAATTTTCGGAAATAGTTAAAGAAAAAGAAAGAGTTTTTTCTCTTCATTTCTGTCGAAGCCTAAACCAGCTTTTTAACATGGACCTAACTGTGTTCCAAATATAAGTATGTAAATAAATATGTTTTTTTTTTTGGAAAAAAATATTCATGTTTAAAGCATGAGAAGAAAAAATATTACAAGCCCACATATGGCTATAGTGTATTTTGAGAAGCTCTATTAATAGTTATAAACCCAAACCAAAAAGATCTTAACTAAAACCCCTGATTTTTGTCTAAAACGATTGACCAGAAATCAGTAATTATTCCTTCTATCGAACTCTCCCACATATTCGAGATTCTTGCTCTATCTCTGACTTTTCCGATCTGAAAAATTAACCTCAACCATTAGTGATCCATTTTTGAAACATGGCTGACGACAAAAAGCTGTTATCCTCTCTATAACCTGCGATTTTGTTCCTGATGAGGAGATCATGCTTTCGTCTCAAAAGAATCAACTCCTCTGTATTTTGGTGATGTATTTGAGAATTCATTTCAATCCAGATCATATAGATGCAGGCTTGTCAGACCAAAGGTAACAATCTCTGCCGGTACCTATCACCTCTAGAGTTCTAAATTTGATATCCTATATATAATAGGAGAAGGGGGCTCTCTCACGCTGCCACATCAGCCCCCCTTAATTGGTCAATTCCAAAAAACAATTTCCATATCATCATTCTATATATAATATTTAATGTAAAATCATTTAATTTAAATGTGATAGTTAAAATAATAAAATATAAATTTTAAATTTGAATTTAATTTAATTTAGCATCTCATAAATATATACTATTATATCGTATTAATTTTAAATACATCTTTCATATTTTTATATAATAAATAAACAAAAATAAATAAATCTCAATAGAAGTGAAATATCAATTATAAAGATTATAAATAAATATAAAATTATTAAAAAGTTTTCAATAATTAAAAAAGAACCATATAATAAAAAAATATAAAAAATAAAAATAATTACTATTAAGAATAAAAAAATATTATAAACATGAGATATAATGACAATAAAAATTAAAAATATAAAAAATATAATAACATAAGAAATAAATAAAATAGATGAAATATATATATATATAATTAAATAATTATAAAATGATAACTACAAAATATCAAAATATATAAATAATTATTATTAAGAATAGAAATAAAATGTTACAAAATGAGATAAAATGATAACAAAAAAATTATATAAATATAAAAAAATAAGTAAAAAAGTAATATTAGTGAAAAGATATAAAATTTAAAAATTTAAATGATAACTAAAAATATTAAAATGTTATGAATGAAAACTAAAAATTTAACAGTTTGATGAATGAAAATGTATAAATAACAAGTATAAATATTTTAAATAGTTTTAAAAATAAAAAGATGATAAAAAATGTTGAATTAAATAAATTTTTTATAAAAACATCATTAAAATTTGATAATTTAAAATATATCTTTATAAAATAAATTAAATTAATAATTATATATTAGCGCATATTCTTTTCTAAAAATCATTATAATCATACAAAGAAAGAAGAAAATAAAAATTTTAAATTTTAAAAAATTAAAAATATTAATACTAAAATAAATATCAAAATATATTAAATATCTACAAATTTAAACAAAATCCACGCATTTGCGCGGGTTCTCTCCTAGTATATATAATGCATCACAATCATTGACGTGGGGGCAGTAGTCAATTCATCAATAACTATAATAACTATATAGTATTATTATTATTATTAATTTTTATGTCATTTAATCAAACGTATTGCATATTCGAATTATTTTGACAAGAGGTAGGGTCGGTTACAACAATTTCACAAACTGTGGGGTATGATGGTGCCTTTTCTTATTACCACCCACTCCTTTTTTGATTTGACATTATTTGCACGGGTAGAAAATATTAAAAATATTTTTTTATTATTATTATTTGACAAAAGGGTAGGGTCGGTTACAATAATTCCATATATCTTTTTTTTTTTTCCGACATAAGTTTATTTGGGTCTTTCTTTCGACATAGTCTCTCTTCTTTGTTACCAATAAAGAAGAGAAAGTAAATAAACCATCGGTTAAGTTAAAGGTCTATAGAAATTAGAAAACGACCCTCCACCCACTCTTTTTAATAGTCTTGGAGATTATCTATCTTTGTTAATTACTTTATCTCATGGGTATTGGTTAATGAGGCAATCAAAGTTTCTGCACTAAGCGATATAATAGAAATGGTTTTATAAATTTACTAATATATATATATATATATATATATATATATATATATATATATTTTAAATGATTGCACAACCAACTTGTTAAGCAATTATTTTTTGAAACCCCCACATGAACGTTGCAATGATTTGTTTATATTATACGGTTATGCTATGTGTAGAAGAGAGAGTGAGAATAAGATAAAGAATCATCTTTTTTTTTTGTTTTTTTCAAAGATAAAGAATCATCTTTTTATAAGCCAACATTGATCATTAGACCTTTGTGAAAGTGCTTTTCGCAGTGTTGAAATTAAAAGGGAAAACTTACTTACTACATACTCTCTTGTCCATTTTCCCATCTCTCCTTCAACTTTTCGAATATACATCTATCCTTTGAACATATTTGGTCAAATGATACTTGTTAGATTAGGAAGAGTTAAATCCTTAATATATACGAATTTATAATAGTTTTTGAATTATGTATAAGTGATTAATGTATTATTAATAGATTATTTAAAATGAAGAGATGGAAAAGAAAAGAGACACGGAGGAGATGTGAAGAGAGACTTATCCACTTTTGACAGAAGACTTTAGAATATTAGGTGACAACATGTGATTCTTCTCCTCGCTCTCTCCCCCTTTTCTTTTGCCTTTAAAATAATTATCTCAAGTTCATCATCTTGAATTAGTCGCACTCGCATTACATTGTTCATCTATTTTTATTTATTTTTTATAAACTAAAACTTTTAAAAATCATTTCCGAAAAAACAATCTAATTGTATAGGTTTAATTAGAAACTATATAATCGATTAGTAGATTGAAAATTAATGATTTTATCAGTCAAAAATTATATATATACATGAAAACAATACACAGGTTTATCATAGGTAACTTATAAAAAAAACTAACAACTAAAAATGATAATTATTATGAAAACAACATTAAGTGGGTTGGGTACAAACTAAGTAAAAGAACTTCACCCACTTGTCGGGTTTATGGATAACTATGTACAACTTATGAATATATTTATTAGTATAGTGAATTGTATTGAATTATCTAGAAATAGATAGTCTTTTTTTTTGTGTGCTAAACCGTTGATTGAAATCATAATAGGCCTAGCCCAGTTCTACAATAAGATTTTTTAGGGCCCGTTTTGCTAAGGCATTGGCCGACCCATTTTTGACTCTATTAATAAACGAGAAGGAAATAAACGAGAAAGACGATGATAATAGAGCGATGTCCGATAGGATTCCATGCGCTTCAGAGAGGGATTCTCCGGCGTCGATGGTGCGGACTAGGTGAAGGGAATCCGATAAGACTGATATTCTTCTGATGTTTAGGTCAAGGGCTTTCTTTAGAGCGGCACGGATTGCTAAGGCTTCTGCTACGATCGCTGATCCGACGTGGGATGCGTGATCTGAGAAATTGAGTTGATGGGCATTTGGGGAGTTTAGCGTCCATCCCATCCCTGCTAAGTTTCGATTCGCACACCACGCACCATCGGTATGACAGGTGATTGTCTGTACCGATGGATTTAGGGGATATAGCACAGAAGGAACTCGAGTTGATGGGGCCTGAATTGGAGCGATTGGTTGAGCCAGGAACCATTCCCGAGCATCACAGGTAGCCTTCGATATCGTTTCTTTTACTGTGAAAATTATGTTCTGGAAAATCCTTTTATTCCTCATCTTCCATATCGTCCACAGAACCCAGGCGTGAAGCACTTTTGGTGGTAAGCCCGTAGGGGGTAAAGTTCGCCGGTCTTGAATAAATTGGATAGAGGCGACCACTGCGGGATTTGGTGGAAAAACCAGAGTCTGGTCAAAGGGTGCCAGTGTCCATACTTCTCGGGCAAACCTGCAGTCAAAGAAAACATGTGCACAAGTCTCCAATTCCTGGCATAAACCACATTTCTCATCTAGAACAACTCCTCTCCTTCCAAGATTTAAACCTACTGGTAAAGCATTATGGAGTAGTTTCCATATGAAAGTGCGGATTTTTGGGGCTGTAGGTATTGACCAGACTAGTGATTCCCAATTAATAGGTAGTAAGGGTAGTATTGGTTGATCATGGTGGGGCAAGTTTCTATACCCTGTCTTAGTCGTGTACATACCCGTTGAGTTAGCTAGCCAGATGAGTTTATCACTAGCACCTAGAGAGCTTGGCTTGATGGTTAGGATATATGTAGTATGAGTTGGTAAGATTAACTCCACTTTATTAATATCCCATTCTGTTGAATTTGGCAGGAACAGATCCGCCACTCTCATGTCTTGGAAGGCTTCTGGTGCAGGACCTATTGGTGCGCTTTTAACTGATGTTGAGAGCCAGGCGTTTTCCCATATCTTGATCGAATTCCCATTTCCTACTGCCCATCCCAGCTGTGTGATCAGAAGGTCTCTTCCCACCAAAATACTTCTCCAGCCATGGGAAGCATTGGAGGGTGCTGTACACTCAAGGAAACCTGTTGAAACACAGTATTTTCCTATAAGTGTTCTGGCTAAGAGGCTCTGGGGATTCTGCAGGATTCTCCAGCCAATATTTGCAAGTAAGGCTTCATTCACTGAACTGATATCGCGTACTCCTAGTCCTCCTTTGATTTTTGGCTTTGCTATTTTGTCCCATGAGACCCAGCAGATTTTTCTCTTGTCCATAGAGGTATCCCACCAGAATCTAGTTAGTGTTGACTGTATTCTTTTTTGCAGGGAGACTGGGAGCAGGAAGCAGGACATGGAGTACAATGGCATAGATGAGAGTACACTCTTCAGCATAGTTTGTTTTCTTGCACTGGAGAGGCATCGGGATGACCAACTAACAGCTTTCTGTCTGATCCTGTCTACTATTGACGTAAACAGGTCCTTCTTTTTCCTCCCGAAGTGTTCAGGTAAGCCCAGATATTTTCCAACCCCTCCCTCCTTGTTTATATCCAGAATTTGCATGACTTGCTGCTTAAGGTCCAATGGTGTTCTCTTAGAGAACGATACAGATGATTTAGAGCAGTTTATTTTCTGACCTGAAATGCCTTCGTAGAGTTGAATGATTCTCTTTAGTTCATTGGCTGATTCTTCATCTGCTCTGCAAAAGAACATTGTATCATCTGCGAAAAGTAGATGGTTGATCCTAGGACATTGTCTTGCTACTCTAATGCCTTTTAAGGACCCCTGAACTTGAGCTTTGGTGCACATTCCTGACAGGACCTCACTACAGAGTATAAAGAGATATGGGGAGAGAGGATCTCCTTGGCGGATTCCTCTACTAGGTAAAACTCTTCCTCTTGCAGCTCCATTAACAATAAATGAATAGGTCACAGAGGTCACGCATAGCATAATCCATCCAATGAATTTTCCGTGGAAGCCAAAACGCTTCAGCACCTGCTCAATCATTGTCCATTCAAGCATGTCATATGCTTTAGACATGTCTGTCTTTACAGCCATAGAGCAGTAGGTTTTTGCTTTTGAGTTTTTTAGGAAATGTAGAATCTCATGTGTAATGAGAACATTATCCGTGATTGCTCTGTTAGGGACAAAAGCTGACTGAGTTTCTGAGATTAGGGCATCTAGATAGGGTTGCATTCTTTTGGAGATTAATTTAGAGACCACCTTGTAGAACACATTGCATAACGCAATGGGTCTGTATTCTGCCACTGTTTTTGCACCACTGACTTTTGGTATGAGTCTGACCAGGGTGTCATTTGATGATCTTGGTAGATTGTCTGACTCAAAGAAATCTCTTACTTCCTTTATTAGGTCTCCCTTGATGACTTCCCAGTTGGTTTGGAAGAAACTGGCCGAGAAGCCGTCCGGGCCAGGAGCCTTGTCCGGGTGAATGCTGAAGAGAGCCGCCTTGATTTCCTCAGGAGAAGGTAACTCTGTCAACTCTCTGTTGGTTTCCATTGAAATGACAGGATCCAATGCTTGCTGGATTATAGCTTCTGTATTCATTGTGGGGGGTTTCAGCAGTGTACAGCTTGTGGAAGTAGGATTCAATGACGCTTACTATTTGATCTTCTTCAAAGGTTGGATTGCCTGCATCATCATCAATTACTGTGAATTTATTGATTGCTTTCCTTCCTCTAGTAACTGCATGGAAGTAGTTAGTGTTTTTATCTCCCAAGTACAACCAGAATTGCCTACTTCTTTTCTTCCAAAACTCTTCCTCTGCAGCGTATGCCTCCTTTAGAGTTTCATTTATCTCTGTTATC
Organism: Orychophragmus violaceus; assembly: GCA_030180135.1. Lineage (NCBI taxonomy): Eukaryota > Viridiplantae > Streptophyta > Magnoliopsida > Brassicales > Brassicaceae > Orychophragmus > Orychophragmus violaceus. Next base: position 66,874,538 of record CM058233.1, on the reverse strand, counting down.
ACTGCATCATTGCAGGAAGGATTTGTCATAGCCTCCTCAAGTTTCTTCTTCAGTTCTTCTATCCGCTTGAGGCTATTGTTTTGATTATGTTTATTCCAAGCAATCAGGGCTTTCCGTATTTTATCAGCTTCTCTTTGATCAGGAGTCTAACATCTTCAGACCAGGTGACTTCAATCAGTTTTTTGACTTTCTCATTGTCTCTGAATCTTCGGTCATACCTAAAGATCCCTTTCCTCCTTTTCTTTGTAGGATCCAGATATGTTGCAATAGGTCTATGGTCAGATCCTTCATATCTGAGGTATTCACACCGAGCTTCCGGGTATTTTTCAGACCACATACTGTTGGCCAGGGTTCTATCCAGCCTCACTTGTATAAGTTGTTGATTTCTTATTCCTCACCAGGATAGCTTCTCACCGGAATGTTGGAGATCATACAAGTCACATTCAGAGAGGAAGGAGCGGAAGTCTCCAAAGGTACCTTCTGCTCTTATAGGGCCGCCCTCCTTCTCTGTATTGTCAATTATATCATTGAAATCCCCTGATATGAACCAGGGGGCATCTCGGATAATGGCTAGATAAGTTAGTTGTTCCCATATCTTTTTCCTTTGTGCTTTATCCGGGTCACCATAGACAAAGGTAGCATAAAAGATAGAACCCTCATGTGAAATTTCAGTATCAATAAAGTTTGTACAAGCTGTGATAACTTGAAGGTTTACATCTTGTTTCCATAATAAAGCTAGGCCGCCGCCAGCATGACCATGCGGAGGGACTAGTTTATGATGAGTGAAACTCAGACCTTGCAGCTTGTTGAGAACTTTCTCGTTAGGGTTTTTAGTCTCAGAGAGGAAGATAATATCCGGGTCAATAAGACGCTTTATTTCCTTGAGACGACAAACTGTCAAGGGATTCCCCAAACCTTGGCAGTTCCAGCATACCATTTTTAAGGAAGAGGAAATGATGGATCGTGAAAATCCATCATCTTCCTTGAGGTTGTGGCCGGTATCAGTCTGGGGAAGTTTGAGGGTATGTTTGGGTCAGAGGCACTTCTTCTTTGGTTTGGTATAGTTGAGGTACCAGGAGTTGCTAAAGGGGTTCTTGGGGTTGATGGTCCAGCTTTCTTAGTGTTATCTTTGTTGATTCTTTTCCTTGGAGAGGGTTTAACGGTTGGGACTTTTCTTTTCCTTGATTTTACAGGGGCTGGAGGCGCTGCTACATCAAACAGGGTTGACTTTTTCCCCGGTGGGCGACCTGGTTTCCGTTTTGGGGCTGGCTTTTCTGTTAGTTGAGCCGGGATATGAGCATTATCATTTACATGCCTTAGTCTCAGCGCCACTGGGATCCTGTCTTGGTGATCCAATAGTTGGGCGTTCTCTTGCTGGATATAGGGGTTAAGGGTATAGACATACGGGCCATCTGGATAGCAGTTTCTTCAAATTGACCTTGCTCTTCTGCCATTCTCACTCTTTCTCTTCTTGCTGCACTCTCTGTGGGATCTGCGCAGCTAGCATATTGGACCATAACGTCTCTCAAGTCATTCATTGCAGAGTTAAAGGCATGTTGAGGGATTTGGTCGTCATCTCGTGGTTGGGGTGAAGGATCCTTATCCAACGGGGGTCTCCTTGCTCTAGCAGATGATGATTCAGATAAGTTAATGTCTCCCAGTCTTTCCGTTGCAGGAATCCTTGGTTTTGCTATCCACTCTTGTCTTGGAATCTCTGTTCTAGCTTGTTGAGGAGAGCGAGTACGATGGTGGGTCAAATCATTTCCCTTAACCCTTGAGTTTTCTCTTTGGTAGCATGTGGCTCTTGTACTCTCACCTCTTAGTTGCCAGTGCTCCTTTCCATGGTAGTTTGTCTGAGATGTTTGGCGTAGTTGAGATGGGTGGTCAAACTTGTAATGATTAGCATACTCTCTGAAGTTCTGGTTGTGAGTGCTTCTTGAGAGGTTGGATGCATCTGGTCTGAAGATCCTTGATCTTGAGTCACTTTTGTGGGGATTATCGTGGGTTCTGGTTGTTTTAGCGTGAATATTCTATGCTAACTGTATAAAGTAATATTTTCATAGTATCAAATAATATCTAATTACTCTAACATGTCCTTTAAAGATGAACAATGTGAAACAAGACCAATTTTAAACACAATAGTAGAAATTTGACGCGGGAAAAAGGCTTTGTCAACGCATCGGCAAGCTGATCAGTCGATGTGACATGATCTACTCGGAGAGCACCTGATTGAACCAAATCGTGAATGACATGAAAGTCCACCGCCACCTTCTTCACTCTCGAGTGAAAACCGGATTAACAGATAGATATGTAGCGCTAATGTTGCCACAATAAATAACAGGTGTCCAGGATGTAAAGCCAAGCTCACGAAGTAAAGAGAGAACCCATTCAAATTCCGAGGATGTATCCGAGACAGACTTATATTATGCCTCCGTAGATGAGCGTGCTACGTTCCTTTGCTTTTTTAAAGACCAAGACACCAAGTGATTACCCACATAAACTAAGTATGCCCCCGTCGACTTGTAATCATCACGATCACCAACCCAATCTACATCCAAAAAGCATAAACGTCCATCATAGACTTAGCAGAGAGAAAGATACTTGATGTATTTGTACCACCAAGATATCACAAAACCCTCTTCACTGCACTCCAATGTTCATCGCGCGGCTGATGCATAAACTGGGAGACTTTATTCGCAACAAAGGCAATGTTCGGACGAGTAAAAAGGAGATATATTAAGCTCCCAATTACCGACCTATACTCAGTTGCATCATCAAGAAGAGTAAAGAGACATGGAGGGAGAGTCGACGAGTAGACACATGTTTCGCATCAACCATGTTCGTGCGATGAAGCAAATCATTAACATGATTTGTTTGTGTTAATGTGATCCCAGCCGAAGTATGCCTTACTTCAATCCACAAAAAATAACTCAATTGTCCCAAATCCTTGAGTGAGAACCGCAAAGTAAGAAAGGCAATAAACTGAGATACACAATCTGAAGAATTACCCGTAATGAAGATGTCATCAACATAGACGAGTACAAACAACATAAAACCTGGAGAAAGATGAATAAACAATGATGTATCCGCAACAAAATTTGTAAAACCCGAGTAAAGAAGAAAGTCATGTAACTCATTATACCATGACCTTGGTGCTTGCTTGAGACCATAAACCTATTTCTTCAATTTGCACACATAATCAGGTTAATCTTGACCAATAAAACCTGGTGGCTGAATCATGTATACATCTTCTTTGAGCTATCCTTGCAAAGCATTGTTAGCGTCTAGTTGACGAAGAACACAACCTCTCGCTGCAGCTTGAACAAGAATTAATCTTATCGTAAGATGCTTGATCATGGGACTGAAAGTGTCAAGTAATCAATTACTGGTCGCTGGTTATAGTCTTTAGCCACAAGACACGATTTGAGCCACTCAATCGAACCATCGGCTCTGTATCTGATGCGATAAACCAGTGGAAACCGACCAAATTATAACTCGGATCCGGAGGTACCAAATCCCATGTGTGATGCTTGGTTTGAGAATCCATTTCATTACGCATTGATCCACACCATAGAGAGTCCTTAGGGGCCTGAACATGAGTATTTGGCTCAATCTCGTCATTATAAAATTTGAAATAACCATCACATACCTCGGATTCAGTTTCTTAATATTGTCCTTGAGTCGAGTCTGCATTTGATGATCATTTATGGAAGAAGAAGCAACCGGAGATGAACTAGAAGAACAATCCATTGTTTCTGTTATCGATTCATTGAGAGATGCATAGCTCGAGTCACATGTTGATTCAGATGTATGAATGGATTTTTCTGGCTCCTGAGACTACGCAGATGATGATGACATGATTTCTGGCTCCTGAGACTACAAAAGAGATGAAGTTCTCGCACGCATACGGGCGGCTGCAAAAGATGGATGCATGTTAAGCAAGTATGTGTATGGATACATACACAAAGTCTTCGGGGGAAGACAGAGATGATGAACTGTTCGGTGGATATGAATTTACTCGGAGACGCAACACAATTGCCATTAAAACTACCTCGTCTGGATCATAGTTCATGAGGAGGTTGGCTTCCTGATTGGTTCAAAGCGAACTGGGACGAAAACAGTATTGATCGTGTGCGACACTGCCGATGTTCTATCTTCGACCCTTGGCGCTTTGGGTGGCCAATGTTTAAGGATATTATGACCAATGTTTCTGGATTATGCAGACCGATTTCTTCTGCAGACTGATAGATAACAACTTCTCTAGATTTCCTTGTAATCGATGATGTCGTATTTATGTATGTTTTTCCTTTTTCACGTTAGATGTTTACTTGTACAGATATCTAGTGTTTTGTATCTACCACAACTTCTACAGGTTTCTAGTATTCTGTTTATTACTTCTACAGCGTTGCAACCCACATAAATCACTTGAGACAGTGAATAACACAAATAAACTAAACACTTTAATATTAACAAGATCAACGAGAACTTGGTTATAAATTATACCCTAAACTCTAACTGCTAGACCCCATATATACCCTACACAAACATTAAACCTTAAACTTTATATATACCATAAACTCTAAAAATAGACATTAAACCATAATACATGTACTTGATTTTTTGATTCAGTTTAACTTATGTTTAAGTAATTGAACCCAAGACCATTAATTCCATAAAAGATTTACAATTTGCCTTAAGTTCTAATTTTTGGAATGAAATATAATGAAATAGTCATTCCATTTTATATAATCCATTTACACCCTAATTATTATGTGTGGATAACGAATTGTCACAAGTGTATGTGTGTATATATATATATATATGGAAAGGCCTCATTAATAAAACCAACTCGATAACACCCATTCAATCAACTCTCCACTTCAAAAGCACCACCGATTCAAAACGAAACCCAAAAACCATCTCAAATGCCAAACCCTCATGTATACAGGCCGTTGCCTCATTTAAACGACTCGCCCTACGAAACACGGTCGGTGACAAGAAGGCGGAGGGAGGCAGCGAGACCATTCAACCTGCTCGGCTTGCCGGAAGATCTAATAAGGAACATTTTTGTTTGTGTCTGCGAAAATGACGTGCAGGATCTCCGCCACTCGAGGATTACGTACACTCGGCTGAATGGAATGTCTCAAACAGACGAGTTCTACGCCTCTATTAATCTACATAAGATGAGTCATTGGACTTGGGATCCCGGGTATGACTGGACAAAATTCCATGAGCGGTGCTATGACACAGGCAACAAAACCGTCATCTGCCTCAAAAGAATCTCAAATGTGTTATTCGAGAATAAGCGCATTGAAGGAGTCGGTCAAATCAAGGTTGTTGTGGAAAAAAAATGCATCATGAGCGAGTATATCTACGGTATGATTTGCAAAATGTTCAGGGACGACTGGGAGGAAGGAGTCTTCGGTAAGTATCAATTTACTAGAGAACGTGTTACTCATCTTCGAAGCAAACTGCCTAAGATCATTGGGAATGGGTGGGAAAGGCAGATTCCAGATTGGTTAATTACGAAATGTGACCAAAACGACCCTCTTATGATCACCGAGTGCAAATGTTCGAAATACGACCCACGTCAACCATGGTGGGAGAAGCCGAAGGGGGACGACATGTGTGATAATTGTTAGTGGATTTTGCAGGTTGTCTATGTTTGCAAAATGGTCGCCGAAAACTTTATTCTTTTGAGTGCAATCATTGAATTTTGGGGTTGTTAGAAATTTTTAATAAATTTCCTATTTATATGTTTGAAGCAAACTGCCTAAACCCTAAACCCATGTTTATAAACCCTAAACCCTAAACTCTAAATGAGAGACGAGGAGAATTGTTCAATGTTCCTCTCAATCGATATTATTTAATTTTCTTAATATGACAAGTTTGTATATACTAAAAAAAAAAACTCACATATATCTAGAAAGATTCACAAATTCATAATTTAATTAATGACCACTGCATCTCGCTATGTTTTTTGATTAAGATCATTCGATGTAAAAGAGAAGACGAAACCTCAATTTTTAAGATTATTTCATTAGTTTTGACCATTAATCACTTCGAAATGCATTGATTGATCAAATTTGGGAGTATCAGGGAAATATGTTTGTTGAACCCTACAATGAAACCTCGTAATGAGGTGTTGCGGATCCTTTTTAGGGTATAGGGTTTTGTTCACTCCAAAAGAAATCCTAAACCCAAAAACCATTCTAGTCCACGTTACGCATACAAGTGGGCAAAAATTTAAAATATTTGCCAAATTAATCCGGGAAACCTAAACCCAATTTTATAGCTCAAAACATTTCAATAAATCATTTCTTAGGGTATAGGGTTTCGTCTGCGCTGTAACATTCTAGTCCGAAACTATTTCTTAAATTTTGTTGTATACTAATTTTAATTTGAGTGTTACCAAAATATCTTCAACTATTTCAAAGAACTTAAAACACGAATTTGTTTCCATAAAACATGTCTTCAATCGTTCTTTATATTGTGAGCAAACCTGTTCTGATTATAATAAAGTAAAATGGATTAGTTAAATTTTTAAAACAGAGTCAATATAAAAAGGAGTATATTACTACCACGTTACGCATACAAGTGGGCAAAAATTCAAAATATTTTCCAAATAAATCCAGGAAACCTAAACCCAATTTTATGGCCCAAAACATTTCGATTACCCGCCTATGCCCAAGAATTTTCGACAAAGTGCCGAGAAATCATCAAATACGTCAAACCCTGATTTTCTTTTGTTCTTCCCCTTTTCAGCAATCTCCTTCGAATCATCTCCTCTTCTACGCCCACATCTCAGACTGATATACCGTCTTCAAATCTCTTAATCAAAGTTTTCTATTACATAGCAAACTTGGGCCGAAATCCTATCGACTCTCTCAAATTCTTCCTTTTGATTTGCTTGTGAAACGGGACATGCTCTGAATCTGGTTATTTGTTTACAATTAATTAGGTTCTACATGTTGTAAACGACGCCTATAATCCAAGCTCTGGGTAAGTTGGTTATTTTTTAATGAGTGTTTGAGGAGTTAGAGTCTGATGGTTAGGATGTTAATCTTATGGTTAGCATGCAATTGAAGACACCAATCTTTGCTTAACTCATTAATTTGTTCTGCTAAGTTCGAGTGTCTGAGCGCTTACAAGATAATCAATGTATCATTTGAGACATGACCAAACCATTCATAACTTTCTTCTGAAACATTGGTTGAGGAGATCTATCAACGACGTATGAGAGAAAGGGTTAGCATCACAAAGGACTGCAGAAGCACTGCAAAGAACTTTGACCTCGTGAGATATCAACAGTTGAATATACAACATCTTTCCTCAGGTAAAGTAACATTTTTCACAATCCATGTTTATAAAGTCATCTCATGTTCTTTATTTAATTGTTTTTCTCTTACTGTCTGTAATTGTCACATGCCATTGAGAAGGATAGACGAGTAAATCCTTATCGAGTCGAAAGCCTGACAGCTAATCTTTTAATGCGCAAGCACAAGAAGCCCAGACACTTTTCAGCGGTGTCGCCCACCAAGAGCAACTGAATGAAGCCAAAAGTAAGACAACAACACCATCTGATTCGTATGTTACATTATCACTGTCCCTTGCACTTGTTAATTTATTGGTATATGATTTGGAAAATCCTAAATGCTAGAGTTTGCGTATGTAGGTCATCTGTGTACATGTTACCAATGTTATTTTTGATGCAAGTGTTTGTTACGTTTGTTGTACCATTCAAATTACGGTATCACCGATTACCAAATCGGAAATGAAATTAATCCAAATTCTAAATTTTAAGAAAAAGCACTAAATAGTCGTCCATTATTCGCACTATACACACAAACTAGTCGTTAAATATTTACCATCAACGAATATATATTTTCCATATATTCGCTTAATATTTACGACTATGTTGTGACTATATTAGACAGTCATATACCAGACGCCCAGACTGTACCATAATCGAATCTGGATGTTTCGTTTAGACGCTGCATAGTCGTTTAACTGTCGACCTTTAATAGCAAGATGTTTACCATATTCGTATTTGGATTCTCCAATTAGTCGTCATATAATCGGTAAATTAGTCAATAAACAGCCGCCAAAACGTCACCATAGTCTACGACTAAATCGTGACTTTACTAGTCTTTCACATAACAGTCGCCACATAGTAACGAGATCATTACCATAATCGTATATGGATGTTCAGATTAGTCGCGGGATAGTTGTTAAAATTGTTGTTACCCAGTCGCTACATAGTGGCTACTATTTACGACTACTTTCTAACTACATAATACAATCACATATTAATATCCTAATGGTCACCTAATTTGATGACTATTTGATGACATCATTCCTCAAACCGTATATGAGCTCCATATATAGTCGCACATTTGTCACTGCCGTAGTCGCAGATTAGTTCCTATATCTTCTGACAACGCTACGTCTATTTTACGATTATCTATGTTGGTCGTATAAATAGTCATAACTCGCCGACAAATAATACGACTATGAGATTTAGCGACTATGGATTGACGACTACCATATTTAGTCGTATGTTTGTCATAAAACCCCGATTAACGACTATTCTCCGATTAAAAGTACAGTAAAAAAAACGTTGTTTTCTTGTAGTGTATGTTTCTAAGAAGCAATTCGTAGGATATCAAGCAGCTAAAGGAGCACCTAAACTTTCCCATATTCTCTTTGCAGATGACTCAATGCTTTTATCTAAAGCTACCATCCAAGACGTCACTCTGATTCACCATCTTCTCTATACTTATGAGAAAGCACCTGGTCAACAAGTGAACTACTCCAAGTCAGCTTTTATGTTTAGTAAAGGTACTCCTTCTAATAATATTGTTGATACAGATAATTTCTTGAATATGATCCAAATAGGCTCATTTGGAAAGTATTGGGTATGCTTGATCATATTGGGAGAAATAGAACTGCTACCTTTCAATATCTTAAGCAGAGGATCCATAGTAAATTAGCTAGTTGTTATTCTAAGCTCCTTTTTCCGGCTGGAAAAGAGGTTTTTTCTGTTATTCAAGCAATCCCTACGTCTACTATGAGTTGTTTTTTAATTCCTGAAAAACTACTCGATAGTATAATGATAGATATTAGAAGGTTTTGGTGGTGCAACTCTCCAGATAAGAAAAAGTTGTCCTGGATTGCTTGGGACGAGATGGTTAATTTCAAAAGTAATGGTGGCCTACGATTTAGAGACCTTAGAGATTTTAATATAGCTCTGTTAGCAAAACAAGGCTGGCGGCTCATAACCCATCCCAATACCCTATTTGCTAAAGTTTTTAGAGCTAAATATTATCCTGAGCAAACATTTCTTGAGGCTCATCCCAAACATCATCAAAGTTATGATTGGAAGAGTATACCTAAGTCTCAATCCCTATTAAAACAAGGAATAGCCATGAAAGTTGGCAATGGGTCCTCAATCAACGTTTGGCGTGAACCATGGCTAGCAACCTCCCATCCTTGAATCCCCAGACCAAAACAATATGGATATGTTCCAAAATTTAAGATCTCTGACTTGTTTATGATAGGTACCAGAGAATGGGATTCAGAGAAACTCCAACAATGGTTCAATCCAACGGACATCACATAAATCATGAAGATCAGACCCTCTATAATTGGAGTAAGTGACTTTTGGAGGTGGGTTTAGCACCCTTCTAAGGCCCGGCCCAATAACTAAAATGGCTCGAACGAGATCCAGCCCAAGCAAGATGATGATGACCCAATACGAAGTAGTCCGGCAACCGTGAGGCTGCTCGGCGATGCGTTTCGGGCCGACCTGCATGGAGAAAGTAAATATGTTGATTTAACATATTTACAGAATATAAGAAGATAAATATAAATCTTCGTAAAGGAAATAAGATCTATCTTGGTTCGAATTTTGTAAATAATATCATAGAGAATCTAGGGGAAAAACCCTAAATGTTCTGATATAAATATCCTTGGGAAAAGAACATGTTTTATTCATTCAATACTTGTGTACTCAGAAACCCAAGAGCTAGCGATCATTGATCGATTCCGGCTCATATTCTCAATCAGACTAGATTTTCCAGTCTAACATGTTCTTGCCTTTCGATTCCTATTTAATCTTATTATCCAAGTCCCTCATTTTCTAATCAGTTTTATAAATTGATTATTGTGTTATTCTCTAAATCAACAATTGGCGCCGTCTGTGGGAACTTTGGATTTTTCGATTAACCAAAGGAAAGATCGGCAATGACAGAACCACCACTCTCGTCACAGGAGAAAGGAAGAGCAAGAAACGCATGCGATGTCACCAATACCGCAACGGGAGGAGAGGAAATCCAATCCAATCCATCCCAGCAAGGTGACGAAGCCGGAAACATATCGACAAACTCAAGGCTACAAGATAGTGCACCACCCGTAGGAGACTCGAGCACCCCAACCGCATCTACGGTGAGGCCAGCACAGTCAATAGTCGCAGCGGCCGCCGGACGTGCAGGCGACATAGAGCCACCAGCAAGATCAGTGCGCATGATGAACACCATAGTGCCGACCAACAGAGTCGGGAGCCCGATCACGACGGAGATGCTTCGCACGCTACTAAACCGAGTGGAAAACATGGACAAGGCGGGAAACAAGCGCATCACCGCAAACGCTAATCACTAGGCCTTACTCTAAGAAAGCTTGCTTAGACGCCAAAATGCACCGCATCGGAGCACAATCCAGAGTGAATACCGCCTACCAGTCTAAGTTTTTTTCCCGCGGCACCTCGGATGACCACAGGATCAGCGGCCAACCCTACAATAAGCGTGTCAACTCCAACCGTCTCAGCACCTATATCCAACGATCAGCTCGCAACCATAGTGACCCAAATTCAAGAACTTAATTCCAAATTCCATCGTGTGGCCAGTTTGGCACCAAAGCTTGGTCGCGTCCTAGAACAGGCACAACAGACGCCTTTTACGGCCCGAATCATAAACGCAAAATTCCTTCACATCGAGATGGTCAAATTTCTATTCTACGAAGGAAAGTCACACCCCAGCCAGTTCATGACCGCTTTCATGATAGCAATGAGTCGTAACCAATTCACCAACAAGGAAAGAGATCCCGGATACTGCCAGCATTTTGTAGAGCCTCAGAGGGATCGCCCTCACCTGGTTTTCATGACTCAAGGTGGGATCAATTAACAGCTTCCAGGAGCTCTCAGAGATGTTCTTAAAGCACTACTCGCTCTACATAACACATGAATCATCTGACGCCGATCTATGGGACCTCGAGCAGAAACAAGACGAGCCCTTGCGGGATTTCATCGACCGATTCAAAGAAGTTGTGTCCAAGATAAATGTGGATGACAGTGCAGCTAGAGGGGCGCTTCGGAAAGGCCTTTTTCATCATTCATACTTCAAAAAGACCTAAAACTCAGCAAGCCCACATCCTTGGAGAACGCACTACACAGCGGTGTCATTTATCGAACCGGAGGAAGAGGACACGATATTCTCGAAAAAAACATGCCGATTCGGACAAGAAAGCCTCCCAGCAAAAGAGAAACCAAAACCCGACTCCCAAGACAATGGCAGTGGAAATATGGCTTTGACCTTCGTCATCGGCAGCACGTCCCAAGGATGGAATAAGTTTGTTCAGAACCAACCGCGTTCGGAGGATGGCAACGAAGACTGACCATACTGCGAGTATCATAAGAAGCATTCTCACGATACCGCATTGCGTCGAAACTTGGCCGAATACCTGCTGGATCAGTACCGAAAGGGGAAGATAGTTAACCCCGAGAGAAGTGATCGACCGACCCAAAAGCAAAGATACTGGGCATGGAAACCGAGAAGAATCCCCCCCATCAGGAAGCAGAACTGGAAGATCATCCCCATGTAACAGAGCCCAACAGGCGCCCTCAGGACAAAGATGACAAGGGACGAGCTGCTCCACAACCTCGTCGTAGATTCAATATTATAATGGGAGGCCTACAGCTGTGTTCGGATTCGGTACGATCAATCAAAGTGTATGGCCAAAAAGCCATAGCAACTAAGCGTAACCCGCTCCCAATCGAGAAAGGCATACCTCTGTCGTTTAACGAGGCCGACGTAATCGAGTAGAAATTTCACACAATAACCCTTTGGTGGTTGATATCTTAATCGGAGACTGCAAGATCTGACGCGTGTTGGTCGATGCAGGAAGTTCGGTCGACTTAATCTTCAAGGAAGCACTTGAAAAAGCAGAATTCAAAAACACGCATGTTAAACCAAAGGTGCAGCCACTAACCGGAATGGCAACAATGACTAACCATGACAATAAGCACGGTCAAACTCCCAATCTATGTCGGCGGAATGGCAACGATGACAAAATTCATCATCCTAGGCAGACCATCTATTTACAATGTTAGCCTAGAAACGTCGTGGCTACACGAAATGAAGGCAGTTGCCTCGACATACCACCAATGCGTTAAATTCCCAACCCCGAATAGAATCCACACGTTAAGAGGAGATCAAAGCACCTCAAGATTGTGCTTCATAAGCGAACGAAAACTTCGTCACCCCTCCGAACCAAAAGGGAAGAAGAAGATCGTACCAGGGCAACCTAATGGAAGGAGGGCACTTGAAGGAAATGAAGGTGCAAGCAAGAAAAATGCACCTCGGCATGACCAGGCTTAGACTCAAAGAACGCCGATATAAGTCGGTCGAGCTCTTTTTACGGTTTTTCAGAAAAAAAGACCATTTCCATGTGTAATATGAACTACGAACGGCTTGATCCTCGTCTTCAAGGTACGTAGGAAACTCTACCCAGAGTGCAGTCGTAAATCAATAAAAACAAACTTTTTTCAAACAAAATCTTGTCTCAAACAACGCTGACATCCTAACCGGATGCTCAACTTAGTCATATCTGCACATCAAACGTGCAAGGACATCCGCCTTTGCCATACGACAAAGACTATGAACCAAATCGTATTGGCACAAAGAAAAGCCGGGAATTGCACCCGCTCCCTAACTCAACGGACTACGTAAGCCTACCTGTCTCGCATAGCAAATCCCGAGTTATGGATAAAAATCTAATCCCGAGTATCCCTCGATGAATCAAAACCGAGTTTTCACTCGCCCAACAAACCACTTCAAGACACAAACATAAGCTGCGCTATCTGCGAGAAAAGCACTCGAGAGAAGTCGAGCTCCAAACTAAGACTTCGAAAAAGCCAAACCCCTTTTCTTCACATCCTCAAAAGGATTTCACAACGAAACGATGATAACTCGTCTAATCAGGACCCTCTTTCTTACTACCTCGTTCATTCGACAACAAAACTTTTTAGAATGCTTCGATGAACAACGAGATGAGCTCAGCGTTATTCGCTCAGAATATACATAAATAACATGTAAGCGAAAGTAATTCCTCACTGGAAAATAACAAACAACTCAAAAGAATCATTGATCCTAAAAGGCAAGAAAATCTCCGCCCCAACACGATTATAAAAAGAGACTTCACAAAAATAGAATTCCATTCCAAAAAAGGGGATATCGTCACCCCCTTAAAATCCTTTAAAAAGGGGAATCAAAGCCACCCCGAGAGCAAAAGCGAGTTACAAGAACAAAACAAAACAAAGCCTAGACTGGCGGGGGGAGATTTTGACTTAGTTCGACAAGAGGAGCATCCAGGGCCGAGGTAGTAAATACCACGGGCAACGACAAAGGAATTTTCGTCACCTCAAGCTGTACACCCTCAGGACTCTTCAGAGTCCCGACCACTTATGTCGATATCACACCGAAATTGGTGCCGAACTCGTTAAACAAGGCAGCACCGTCAACTTTAGGATCAACGAGTGGAGGTTGAAAAGGACGAGGAGACGGAGGGTTGCATTCGCGCATCCTGAGCGGAACCGGGGAGATCACGAAAAAGTCATCAACTATCTCCAGAGCGTCGATCTAGTCGATCTTCTTATCCCACATCTCTTTCACCGCCGCGAGCTCCTCAAATACCTCATCGGGAATAATTATCCCCTCTGGTCTTGAAGCGATCGAAGAAAATCTAGAGTCCCAGAATACTGGCTAAAATTCATGTAGGCGTTGCTTTCAACATCCTTTGCAGAAAACGCCTCCTTCAATTCTTGAAGACGATACTCGTACTTCTGGAGTAAGGCAGCACGAGCATTAAGCAGCTCGCCGATCTCCAGTGTCAAAAGTATTTTGGTCTTTGGTTATCTCCACGACACGACAAAGCTTCTCTTGCGCCAAATCAGCAGACAGCTTCTCCTTGAACTCCATAAGCTCCTAATTTCGGTTTTTGAGCAACTTACCATGCTCAAAAGAAGAAGCAATATGGCTCTTCAAATTCGCCTCATTCACTCAGGGAAGTTCGGCAGAGAGCTGAAGCCTCTCCAACTCCTTCGTCTTTCGAGCAAGTTCCTTGCTGACCTCGGAACCTTGTGCCAACAGCTGTCGATTCATATCAAAGACATACAAATTTAACAGCGAAGTCCCCTGCGCGAAAAAGAACGTCAGGACAAGAAAAAACATCAAACACGGTCGTGAAAAAGAACAGGACAAGAAAAAAGATCAAACCCGGTGACAGATGATCGGTAAACGAATGCAAAAACTTACATCGAAAAATTTGGAGATGTTATGATATACCTCCGGCTTGTACATTTGATCTACCATACATGGCGTAATGGAGTCGAAGGATATCCCGCAATAGTACTCATCCATATTCTTAAATTTGCCCCTCCCCCCCCTCGAGAAGGAAAGAAAGAGGATGGGGGGAGGGGGGAATGGGGCCGGTGCCCTTCTTTTACGGCCGTCACTCCTATTTGTCAGCCGTGAGGAACTACCGCTCGGTCGGTGGGAAAGGAAAGGCTTGGGCCTAACTATATCCCGATAAGACCTCATAAAGGAACGGCGGGAGTGATAGGTTCCATATTGCCGAGCTGAAGGGCAAGACTTTTGTACGTGATCGAAGGACTTGGAAACAACGGCGGCGCAAGTTTGGCAATCCCTTTCGTCTCTACAAAACCATACCACCACGTGAACCTTTATTTGGTTGAATTGATTTCATAATAACTAAACCGGAACCAGCTGACTGAGTAAGAGAGTTTGGCTTTATGTTTTTATAATTTATTGCCTAAAATTCTAAAACTCTTAAACCGGACCGAGTCTGGGTGACCTAACTTAGCCAAAATAACGAGATAGAGAGAGATGCAGAAACGGGAGCTTGCGAAATCCGGCGGTCAGTCCGGTGGAGCTTCGGCTCCACCACCGAAGAGAGGCCGACCGTTCGGTAGTACAAGTGCAAACTCCGCAGCTGCAGCAGCTGCCGCTGCGGCGGCGGAAGCGATGTCTCCGTCATCTCTACTCGGTCCTTCTCTTCAAGTTCACAATTCCTTCGTCGGTAAGCTCGCAAATGACCAGTTTCGTGTGAAAAAGGGTTTTGTTTTCGTTAGTTTATTTGAAAAATTAAGTTACCTTGAAAAAATGAGAAGATAGACTCTACTGTTAGTTAGCTAAATCTCATTGCTTTCCATAGTTCCAGACAAGTATGGAATGATTTTAACTCATTATTTTGTTGGAGTTTGTAGAGCAGAACAATAGAAGAATTGTACTTGCGCTACAGAGTGGTTTGAAAAGCGAGGTGACATGGGGGTTGAATACACTTACATTGCTCTCCTTCAAAGAAAAAGAAGATATTCGAAGAGATTTCACGCCCCTTGCTAAGATACCTGGCCTGCTTGATGCCCTTCTCTTAATCGTGAGTTCTATATATTTATTTTTACTGTGTATAGTCTTTTTGTATTTCTGGTTAAACTTTAGTTTGGGATTTTGCTTTCCTCTCTGTTCTTTAACCAACGTATGTTAAATTTTGGGAGATTGATGACTGGCGTGACATAGCTCTCCCAAAGGACCTGACAAGAGGAGCTAGGGTCAGGTCTATAGGTGTGAATTCTTCAGTTACGGGATTCGGCAGTGAGTATGATGCTCTTGCCTCTATTCAAACCCCTGGGTGAGCCAATATGATCTATCATGTTTAGGCCCTGTTCGTTTCGCAGTCGCTGGCGACAGCGATAGCGACAGCGACTCAAAACATGTTCGTTTGACAGTCGCTGTTACAGCGACAGCGACAGCGGCAGCGACTCAATCATGTTCGTTTGACAGTCGCTGGCGACAGCGACTGTCGCAGCGACTCCAAATCAGCGATTGGCGACTAAAAATCCGGTCGCTGATTTTAATAGCGATTAAAAAAAAAAAAATTAGCGACAGTCGCAGCGACTGTAAAACGAACAACATAGCGTCTGTCGCAGCGACTGTCGCTGTCGCTGTCGCTGGTCGCTAGCGACTGCGAAACGAACAGGGCCTTACTCTTTTTAAGTTATAGTTGCTTGTATATATGGAAACATAAGTGCGGTTAATGTTGGCCTAGCAGATCCAGCGTTGGCTCTTCAGCTGCTGAGGCATTAGTGAAAAAAAACACTGGAAAACATCAGTCATCTCAGTGGTGGAATGAAGAGGATGGTTTGTTTAATCTAGACGATGAAGGTAGAGCAGAGAAACAGCTTTGCGCCATTGCTGCATCAAACGTTATACGCAACTTCTCCTTCATGCCAGACAATGAAGTTGTAATGGCTCAGCATCGCCATTGCTTAGAAACTGTTTTCCAGTGCGTAAACGATCATATGACCGGTAAAAAGAAATCATCCTAACATTTATGTGCTTCATATTTGATTGGGAAGTATGATCTTAGTGAATCTTTTGCTGACAGAGGATGAAGAGCTGGTCACAAACTCGCTTGAGACAATCGTAAACCTGGCTCATTTGATGGATCTTCGTATTTTCAGCTCGCTTAAACAGTCATACATCAACATAAAGTGAGAGTTTGTGTATACTTGAATTCTTCTATAAGAATGCAGCTTAACTTGTTTTTTCTATCTCTAACTTAACGTCAAATAGTGAAAAGCAAGCGGTTCAAGCTGTGTTTGGAGTTCTCAATTCTTCCGTCAAGACTTGGAATTGTGCTGCTGCTGAATTGCTGGGGCGTTTAATAATCAACCCGGACAATGAACCTTTCATTAGTCCCTTAATTCCGCAGGTTTGATCACTTCTTTTATAGCATAATTATCTTATGGTTTCTGGTTACTTACTACTGAATAAATAGAACAATGGACCAACCCCTTGCAGATACACAAGAGACTAGTCGATCTTTTAAGCATACCAGCCGTTGATGCACAAGCTGCAGCTGTTGGGGCACTCTACAATCTCGTGGAAGTAAACATGGATTGTAGACTAAAGCTTGCAAGTGAGAGATGGTATACAAAAACTGTACTTTCTTCGTCTCTTACTAGATACAATCAAAAACGTTTTCACATTACAACAATTGTTTTCAGGGCGATTGATAGATTGTTGAAAGTGATGAAGACGCCACATCCGGTTCCAGAAGTCTGCCGGAAAGCTGCAGTGATACTAGAGAACCTTGTCTCCGAGCCTCAGAACAGAGGATTGTTACTGGCTTATGAGAATGCTTTTGCTGAGCTGCTTTGTCAAGATGGTAGGTATTCTGATTCGTTTGCGAGGATTTTGTATGAACTAACTGCTAGATCAAATAGCAGAGTAGCTTCGGCTCGGGGAATCTGGGGGATGTAATGTGGTTTGGTCACTGAAAGTCTTCTCTATAGATTAGTGGTTTGATTAACGATGAATGATGTAATGTATTATGAGTAGTAAACTTCATCATTTGGTGATGTAATGAATCCAATATGTGTTTTGAATCATTTTCAGACATGAAATCTTGGTGCAACACAAATAGTGTAAGCATTATTTTTATGATGAAACATCAATGGGTGATTTGAATAAATCTTTGTCCCGGTGAACTATCTGTCTTTGGCACCATATTGATTAATGTGGCTTAGCTGAGAGTAGTCTGATGTAAATCTTTCATCCAATAGAAAGGGAACAAATTAACGTTTATTAACCTTGGGAAACTTGTTATTAAGGTGGCACTGATTCGAACATGAGTGCTGTTAATTCTTTTGCTACGAAAAAGAATTGTGATTAACAGAGGGATTCAATATTCGAATAATTCGTCCAACCCCACCATAGCTATAATCATTCGGAGATATTTTTTCCTCCTATTCGAATTATATATACTGAGTGTATTGTTCACCAACATATGAGTCTATAATAATAAAATAACAAGGATTAAGCCAAACATATACAGTGTAACATATTAATTTGCCATTTTGGAAATG
Source organism: Orychophragmus violaceus (assembly GCA_030180135.1). Classification (NCBI taxonomy): domain Eukaryota; kingdom Viridiplantae; phylum Streptophyta; class Magnoliopsida; order Brassicales; family Brassicaceae; genus Orychophragmus; species Orychophragmus violaceus. The sequence goes on along the minus strand of CM058233.1, from coordinate 66,856,318 downwards.
GGGTCAAAATCTCTGTCCTTTGCATTTTTTTGGTAATTTTTTTCTTTAAAATCAACAAACGTCTTTTCATTAAACGAGGGGACGTTCTTTCTTCTTAAATACTTTTATTTGGATTTGGTTAGCATATACTCATGAATATTGTATTACGAATGTTTTTTGGGGGTTTAATGTTAAAGAATTGAATTATGAATGTTGGATATTTAAACGACCATAACACACACCTAATTACCTACCCATAATTGTGACCAACAACAACAACTACCACGCAAACTAATGCATTCCTACCAAAATTCAAATGCATCTATCCAAATGTTGTCTGTCTGTAACGAGTTCCTCAATAACAACCTTCTCTTTTGTTACATTATGGATCTGAACGAATAACAAAGCATTTCGGAGTTAGAGAAGCAATAATCAACCACGAACACTCTAAAAACAAGTGATTGCATGTAATCTTATGATATTATTCAAAAACTGGTGACTTGGGTTCTCATTATGCACGTTTTTACTATACTAGTTTTCTGGTGATAGAAATATCAACGAATAAAGAAGAATATATTTAGCTCGTACCCCACCAAATTATATATGCCATTGCATTAATAAATTTATCTTTAGTCTGGAGCGCATTATTGAAAACTTTTCAGTAAACTATCAATTATTTTTTGCTGGTTGTATAAAAGTAAAACATAGTATATGGATCCATTATAGAATGCGTAAGGTCGAAGTTCTCTTTGAGAGGGAGATTTTTATTTTTCACTTAATAAAACAAAATTAGGTGGTTGGGGAAGAAACAAAATCTAATTCTCAAATTATAGTGCTACTTGAAGAGGGTCCCAATAATCGAAATGCGCCTCTTTATTGGTCCAAGTGTGGAGCCTCCTATGATGTAACGTGTCAATAAAACAATTGCAATAGTTTATAATATACTAGTACTATACTTTATATAGTATGTGGGTGTAAAGACATCGTAGCTGAGGCCATTTGTGTGGTCCATTGATGCTCTCTCTTCCTTTGGCTCGCATGTGTCCGACCCACAAGGTGGACCTCAAGATTTTGATTTGTGCGGTTGTGTAACCAAACAGAATTTTGAAGCCAGTCTCATTCAATAAGTCGAATAATGCAGACTTGATAATGTACACGTGTCCTGTTTTGATCAAAGTTTTATAATTGGGTAAACACTTAGCGTGTGTAAAATAAGTATGTACATGGAAACAAAAAAATAAGGGAAAAGTCAAATTTTCCCTGACACGCTTCCCAATGTTCATCCCTAACCTGGTTTCCTCCGGCACAAGCTTCCGTCGTGAATCCGTCGCACTCTTCGACTATTCCCTTGCCTCCACCTCACCCTGCCGACCTCCTGACCCGTCCTCTCTTTTAGCCTTGTCCCAATTCCTTCTTTTTTCTTAGCACTGTTGCAACTGTAATTTCATCATTTTCATCTACTGCTCTTTTTATGGCGCCGGTGATTAGTTTTGCTGCGGTAGCTCCCTCAATTATGTCACACACTGCTGATATTGTAATGACAGAGGCTCCCTCAACTACAACTGGTTTATCTAAACTCACTATTAATTCCACTGTTCCAAAACCATATCTAAAAAACCAAAGCCACAAAAACTTCAAAATCTTACCTTCCAAGCTTTCTTCTCCACTGTTAACAAATAAAGCTTTACCAGCCCCCTTAAACACCTTACCATTATCCAAGATCACTCATGTTTCTCCTCATGTTGAGGTTACAACATCACATGTCTCAACTAAAAATACGATAAGTACTTCATCTCTTACAGTCACCAACATTATTTATCAGTTAACAGAAAAATTTCGTCCTCCGCATACTCTGCCATATGTGGAATGAATTCATGCTGCTAATAAGGTCTCCCTGGAACGAATAGCTCTTGTCTTCATTGATGCTAATTGTCGCCCTAGAGTCCTAATACAAGATGATGTCTTCATCAAAGGTGCAAACATACACAAGGATTTCATTGTGTATTATTTCAATGGCCGCCCACTTCCTTTCACACAGATTCAAAAATTTCTGAGCCACATGTGGGCTAAAAGAAGAAGGATTGAAATCCACAATAATATTCACTCTCGGCCAATGCTGGTACATATACCTAATGAGTATATTCGACAGAAGGTGCTCGAAAAAGGTGTGTGGTACGTAAGGGATTCGATGTTACATACTATGCAGTGGTTTTCATGCCCCCAAACAAACTCGCCTTCACCTACGACTTTAAAACTCTGGGCTCATTTACGTGGTATTCCTTTGGATCTTAGGCACACTTGGGTTATAGCATCATTGTCGGATTAAAAGGGGAACCTAGAGAAATAGATGAATTCACATTGAACCTGGTTAGTCTTACCTTATCTCACGAAGTTGAAGTGGAAATAACAAAGGAATTACCTCGTATTGTTGAGCATGAAAGGCAGAATGGACAAGTTTTCGAAGTTGAAGTTGATTATCTTTGGCTTCCCACTAAGTGTGCCCACTGTCAATAATATGGTCACATCCAAAGAAACTGTCTCCAACTACCTCCTCTTGTTATCCCTGCAAAAATTCAGAACAATGACAGTGTTAATAAAGGCAAAGGAAAAGTTGTTGATCCAGGGAAAAAATTTAAGGCAACAAAAGAAACTAAGGAGGGTAAAGTATTGGAGAAGAAGAATCATAATTTAAACAATAGCTCTTCGAAGTTGAATCATACTAATGTGGAATCAATCTCTACTCCTGCCACCTTACCGGAATCGGTAGTTACTTCTCGGGTTATGTCTGCTATTGCAGAACTGGATCAATTCGTCCATGTAGATGCAGATCAACCAAAATCCTCTGGTACCTCAACCATTTTGAGCCAATCTACTGCCTCAACCAGAATTCTCCCTGCCTATTACCTAAATTAATATGTTCATGTTGCCCCTTCATCTCTTTTGGTTCTCTCGTCAACTGCTCCTACTGATTCTATTAATTCTACAATGGAGCAAGCCACAACCATCCCACCTGAAATTTACAAAAGAAAATATCTAAAGCGATCCCTTTCCAGTCCTACTTTAATCTCAGATCCTACTGAAACCACCTTTTGTTCATCTACAAACACTGCCCAATTTAAATTCTCTTCCAAAGCCCAATCACATTTACTCTTTCTTTCTCAGACCACTGTTTCACCCCTTTTTGGACCTCCATCTTCGGAGGAGTCTTTCCAACCCCTTTAATGAGTATGAAATGATTTTGTGAAATGTTTGTGGCTTGAATGACCCGGACAAGCATGAGTCCTTTTGTCGTTGGTTGGCTAGCCATCAACCTCTTTTTAGTTCACTACTTGAAACACACATTAAGGATCAAAACCTGAGCCCTATAATGCTTAAACTTTGTAAAGGCTGGAATTATGTCTCAAATCATCTTGCTGACTTTGATGGGAGAATAATCACAATCTGGAAAGATCCTATTAACCTGAAGATATTGCACAACTCTGCTCAATCCTTTGACTTGTGAAATTGATTTACCTTCCTGGCCTACCTTCATTCACACATCAATTTATGCATTTAATCAAGCTGCTCTCCTAACATATTTGTGGGTAGAATTACTTGGACTTCATTCATTTATGGCGATTCACAACCTTCCTTGGATACTGGGAGGTTATTTTAACGAGATCATGTACCATTCTGAGCATTCCTTACGGGATGTAAATGTTAACTCCTCCCAGATGACATAGTTTAGATATTGTCTTACCCAACTTGAATGCTATGACCTTTGGTTTAATGGTCTTCTCTATACTTGGACTAACTGTTAACCTTCATTTCCCATTTCGAACAAACTTGACAGAGTCTTGGTCAATGACTCCTGTTTAGCCTCCTTCCCAAACAGGCCAGCCTCTTTCCTCCCTCCCCTTACCTCTGATCACTGCCCTAGTCTGGTAAACCTTTCCCTTCCTCTCCCAATTTCTGGAACAAGACTTTTTAAATTCTTCAATTACCTAACAAAACACCCCAAAAATTTCCCAAGTTGTAAAAGTGCATGGACTCAAGCCGGTGGCATTGCAATGGATCTTACCAGCTTATGTTGGAAACTGAGATAAATCAAAAGAGAGCTTAAACAGTTAAACATAGAGAATTTTTCTAATATCCAAGAGAGGGTTAATGAAACTAATGAGTTGTTAAATTTTTTGCAGGTCGAGGCTCTAAGTAACCCCTCTTCTAACTTGTTTCAAGAGGAACATGAACTTCACGCCAATTGGAGTTTCCTGCGGCGTATAGAAGATAGTTATTTCAGACAGAAATCAAGGATACAATGGTTAAAGGAGGGTGACTTATGCACAACTTACTTCTATAGAGTCGCCAAAGGTTTAATTCTATCCGCTCTTTTACACTGCCTTCGGGATTGAACCTTGAGAATCCGCAGGAGATGAGCACTTTGGCTGTTAACTACTTGAAATATGTCCTTGGCCCTGATCATCTGCCTCTGCGACAAATTGATACTTCTCTGGACTGGATTCAATCTTTGTTTGTTTTCAGAATTCAACCGGCTACTCATCAAACCATGATCTTGCTACCCACTTTTGCTGAAATCACTAAGTGTCTGTTCAAGATTAATCTGAATAAGGCGCCAGGACCAGATGGTCTAACTTCAGCCTTCTTTAAGCACGCATGGAATTGTTGGATCCCCTAGGATCTAGGGTTTGATATATTGAATGAAAACCAACCTCGTTATTACCTTTGAACTGGCAGCGGAATGAGAATGGTGAACGAGATCAGTGGAGCAACGCAGATGCCTTGCCTCTACCAGATACACACGCACGCTCGCTGGAAACGGAATGCTAGTGCCGGATCAATGGGATTCGAATCTCTCTGGTGTGTCTACTGTTTCTTTCAAGAAAAGTGGACGGCTTACTGTTTAGGTCGAAACTCTCGAGTTTTATTCGACCTAAACATGCTTAACGGGCCAGACTTAATTAAGTCCCAACCCGAAAAGCTGTTTCGGAAATTCCGAACTGTGTCGACCGACACACAAGCTGTGTCGATCGACACAACACCATTATATCGATTATAATGTGCATCCAATGCACATTAATATGATCATTACGATAATGATCATTCCCATGTCGTAGCTTCCAGTTTGCTTAGGTGTGTGACCCTATAGGATCATATAATACTGGTAGTAAGTCTACAACTTACAGACTGCAAGAGGCTTCTAGCAAAACATTGCAACCGCCCAGTATTATACGAATGTCTGATCTCGACACACAACTATCATCAGGAGTGAGTATAAGTGTGATTTCAGGACACCATCCCAACAATCTCCCACTTGTACTGGAATCATCTATTCTTATAATCCTTTTGCCTCTATATCTCGATTTGGCGTAAGGCAAGATTGGTGTCATCCTTATTAAGCCAACATCGTGTTTATCGAACTTCTGATCTCATACTGAAACATTACAAACAACTGAACTACAGTTCGTTTGAGTGCAGCCACACATTCTCTCAGTATTCAATCTTCGATAGGCCCTGAGATATTTATCTCCTGTTATACAGGAGGGACAAATCCCATCTTGTTCCATCCCTGTTTCAACGCACACTTCATGATAAACTTGAACAGTGCCGTTATAGTCGCCAGTTACGGGTCGACGTTTGACAAAGTCAAAGTATACCAATTCATATGCAAGAAAGCATGATGAACTCAGGTCTAAGGACTATACTCTATAGTCGTAATGAGAACCTCTTATGACACATATATGACTATCTTGTAGACTTCTCATTAGCGGGTCATGTCCGATCATATGTTCACCAACATATATCTATGTGACTGACTGCGATAATCATATCATTGGCTCCATAAAACTTAGCCAACAGTCACCTCACAATCTAGTCTCTCGCGGTTGTCAGTGTCCCACTTTGACAACCTCGACTAGGGACAAAACATAATTTATGTCATATTTAACTTACAGGGTTTCATGATCAAGTCCTCAACTTGATGACCTATAATATGTCATAAACTTATTTTGGGACCATTATTTAGATCACAATAAATAATGCTGAAATCAAATTTCATTAAAACACTTCCGAAGAATGTTTACAAGAGCATCTTATTATAACTAAAACAAAACTAAAACTCCCACTAGAATTAAGATTACATCTTAAGATCTCTAATGCCTACAGCAGTCGTATGACTCTCATGCTTAGGCCTTGGGAGTGACTTGGTCAGAGGATCAGCGACATTCTCGTCTGTCCGAACTCGGCTGATCTTCACATCACCTCTATTGACGATATCACGAATCAGGTGATATCTCCTCTCAACGTGTTTGGACTTCTGGTGTGACCTAGGTTCTTTCGCCTGAGCAATGGCTCCATTGTTGTCACAAAACAAAGCCACTGGCTCCAAGATACTAGGAACCACACCAAGTTCAAGCATGAACTTCTTGATCCAAACAGCTTCCTTTGCCGCTTCTGAAGCAGCAACATATTCAGCTTCCGTTGTGGAATTAGCTACGGTATTCTGCTTAGAGCTCTTCCAACTCACTGCACCGCCATTTAAACAGAAGACATATCCAGATTGTGATCGGAAATCGTCTCTGTCCGTCTGAAAACTCGCATCGGTGAATCCATTCACCACAAGTTCTTCACTTCCTTCATACACAAGGAATTTATCCTTAGTATGTCTCAAATACTTGAGAATATTCTTGACAGCTGTCCAGTGAACTTCACCTGGATCAGATTGGTATCTACTCGTCATGCTTAACGCGTAAGCTACATCTGGACGAGTGCAGAGCATGGCATACATAATAGATCCTATTGCAGAAGCATAAGGAATCCTATTCATGCGTTCTCGCTCAGCATGTGTCGCTGGACACTGCTTCTTGCTGAGACTTGTGCCATGAGACATCGGTATGAAGCCCTTCTTGGAATCATGCATCCTGAATCTGTGCAGCACCTTATCAATATAAGTGTCCTGGCACAATCCAATCAGCCTGTTCACTCTATCTCTGTAGATTCTGATTCCAAGAATATACGCGGCTTCTCCCATGTCTTTCATGGAAAAACAACTTCCGAGCCAAGTCTTAACAGACTGAAGCAACGGAACGTCATTACCGAGGAGGAGTATGTCATCGACATACAGTACAAGAAACGCAATTTTGCTCCCACTGGTCTTCTTGTAAACACATGGTTCCTCTTCGTTCTTGATGAAACCAAATTGTTTAACTGATTCATCAAAACGAAGATTCCAACTCTGTGATGCTTGCTTCAATCCATAAATGGATTTATGAAGCTTGCATACCTTCCCAGCGTTCTTAGGATCGACAAAACCTTCAAGCTGTGTCATATACACATCCTCTTCCAAAATACCATTCAGGAATGCGGTTTTGACATCCATTTGCCAAATCTCATAGTCATAATGAGCGGCAATTGCTAGAAGTATCCGAATGGATTTAAGCATAGCGACTGGGGAGTAGGTTTCATCATAGTCAATACCATGAATTTGCTTGAAACCTTTAGCCACCAACCTCGCTTTGTAAATTTGTACATTGCCATCCACGTCAATCTTCTTCTTGAAGATCCATTTACACTCAATGGCTTTTGCACCATTAGGTAAATCGACCAAGGTCCAAACTTGGTTTTCTGACATGGATCCCATTTCGGATTTAGAGGCTCCAAGCCACTTTTCGGAGTCCGGGTCCATCATTGCTTCCGCGAAGGTCGCTGGTTCGTCAATATCAATGATCATCAGATCATTTGAATTGGCCACGAGAAATCCATAGTATCTCTCGGGTTCGTGACGGATCCTTCCGGATCTGCGAACTTCAGGCTCCACAGGCGCCGGTTCCACAGAACTTTGTGGATCCAACTGCTGCTCTTCCTCAGAAGGTTGAGCAGTCTCCTGTGCATCTTGAATTTCTTCAAGATGTACTTTACTCCCACTGTTTTTCTTAGAGAGAAACTCCCTCTCAAGAAAAGAACAGTCCCGAGAAACAAATACTTTGTTCTCAGATTGGTTGTAAAAGTAGTATGCCTTGGTTTCATTAGGATAACCAATGAAGTAGCATTTATCTGATTTGGGTGCAAGCTTGTCAGAGATTAAACGTTTGACATAAGCTTCACAGCCCCAAATCCTCAGGAAAGACAGACTAGGAACATTCCCAGTCCACAGTTCATGTGGTGTCCTTTCCACTGATTTAGATGGTACCCTATTTAGTGTAAACACAGACGTTTCTAGAGCGTATCCCCAAAAGGATAATGGAAGATTTGAATGACTCATCATAGACCGAAACATATCCAATAAGGTTCGATTCCTCCTTTCTGACACTCCATTCCATTGGGGTGTACCAGGAGGAGTGAGTTGTGAAATAATTCCACACTCGCTCAGATAGTCGCTGAATTCTTGACTCAAGTATTCTCCTCCGCGATCCGATCGCAGAACTTTGATACTTTTGCCAAGTTGATTCTGTACTTCATTCTTGAATTCCTTGAATCTATCAAAGGATTCCGACTTGTGTCTCATCAAATAGACATAGCCATACCTACTGAAATCATCAGTGAAGGTAATGAAGTACTTGTAATTTCCTCTGGCAACAGTACTCATCGGCCCATATACATCAGTATGAACAAGGCCCAATAAGTCACTGGCCCTTTCATTTGGTTTGTTGAAAGGGGCTCTAGCCATTTTGCCTATCAAACAAGATTCGCATTTCTCACATGATTCAAAATCAAATGAGCCCAGAAGCCCATTTCTATGGAGCCTTTGGATGCGTTTCTCATTTATGTGGCCCAAACGACAATGCCATAAGAAAGTCGGGTTTTCGTCATTGGACTTAAACCGCTTTGTATTTATGTTAAAGACAGGCATTTCTTGGTTTAAAACATATAACCCATTATCTAATGGGGCGCTACCATAAAACGTACCATCACGATTAAAAGAACAAACTTTATTCTTAACAGCAAAATCAAAACCTTCCAAATCCAAAACGGAAACTGAAATTATGTTTCTGCTTATCGCAGGTACAAAGTAGCAATTATTTAAAATTAAAACCATGCCCGACGGTAAGGACAACTCGTAGGTGCCTACGGCAAGTGCAGCATCCTTAGCTCCATTCCCGACACGTAGCTCCACTTGTCCTTTCTTCAGCGTCCTACTGTTTCTTAGTGCCTGCACATTTGTACAAATATGAGCACCGCAGCCGGTATCCAATACCCACGAAGTAGGACTAGAAGACATAACATTAAGTTCGATAACATAAATACCTGAGTCAGACGCATCATACGTCTTCTTCAGCTTCTTGTAATCTTCCATGAACTTCTTGCAGTCTTTCTTCCAATGCCACAACTGCTTGCAGTAGTTGCACTTATCCTCAGGAGAAGGCCCGAATTTGGGCTTCGGCTTGGGCTTGTCCTGACTTTCAGCCTGGACAACCTGGGCCTTACCCTTACCCTTCTTCGGTTTCTTAAACCTTTTACCCCATTCTACCATCAGGACACTGGGAGTAGCCTTCTTGAGATTCGGTTCTGCTGTATTTAGCATACCGTGCAACTCAGTCAATGTCTTAGTCATGTTTTGCATGTTGTAGTTTATGATGAACTGATCAAAACACGACGGCAAAGACTGCAGAATCATGTCAGTGGCTAGCTCCTGGCTAATGGCACAGTCCAGTTTCCCCAGGTTATCAATGTAACCCATCATTTTAAGGACATGAGGACTTACTGGACTGTCCTTAGCCAGCTTGCAATCCATGAGAGATTTAACCGTCTGGTATCTCTCTGTGCGAGCTTGCTCCTGAAACAAAGCTTTCAGGCTGTTAATCATCTCAATGGGTGACATCACGTTCTCATATTGCTTCTGCAGCTCAGAGTTCATAGTCACCAGCATTAGACAATTAACATCTTTGACATCAGCTGAATGCTTATCCCAAGCATTCTTTTCTGTCTGCGGGGCATTGGAACGTGGCCTCTCGGTGAGAACCTTTCAAGGACATATTCCTTGTTCTCCTGCCTGAGAACTATTCTCAGGTTCCGATACCATTCCAAGAAATTAGATCCATTTAACTTGTCCTTCTCAAGGACGGATCTTAGTGAGAAAGTGTTGATGTGATTTGAGACAGACATAGCTGTAATTAAAAAGATGTAGATTTTAGTTATAATGCTCAAGAAATGAGAATTCTTATCTAATAAGAAAACTCGCATTGTATTCAAAAACTATGTTTCCTTAGATGCATACAATGAGCCAAGATCCTCAGATTACTAAAATTCGAGTGGGCGACTCGCCGTTACTCAAACTTTAGTTATCTAGGTAAGCAAATCATTGCTAATTGTACTCAGTACAACTCTTGGTCGTGGATAAGACAAACTATGTCCAATCCACTCTGATGTCTCTGGGCCCAGAACTTCCGTTAGCCCAGTCAAGTCAAACCAATCTTTTTCTGTCTAGCGATCACTGACAGTTGCACTGCAAGTTTGTCAATGACCACCTGCCTTACTCATGTTACAGTGGATATCAAGGACTCCAAGAATATCCAACAAACGACACGAGTCTTGACAGTAGACAAGATCAGGCAAGACATCAAGATCACTTGATATTTAGTTGAGGAAAAGAACCGTTTTTTATCTTGATGCATATCCAATATACATCCAAGAATTTATTAATTTATTTAAAACATTCAGTTTTATTAGTTTTAGGTTCATCTAGAACTTTTAGGATTAAACTGTTCTGGTATATGCAAATTTGTGGTCCAACCAGTATATCTGCGAATGTTGTGTCGATCGACGCCAACCATTGGCATCGGTCGACACAACTCAACTTAAACCGGTCTTCGATAACCGGTCAAACCGGATCGAATTTACTTAACCGATTCAATCCAATTGAACCGGTTCGGTTTAATGGTCCATGTCGATCGTTACACACTGTGTGTCGATCGACATTACCAAACCAGAACCAATTGGTTAATTAAAATTAACCGAGCGAGATAACCAGTTCAATCCAATTGAACCGATCTATCTAATCGCATTGCATGTGTCGACCGACACACCCAGTGTATCGATCGACACAGCAGGAATACAGGTACTCGATCTCAGATCGAAACCCTAAAATCATTTGCGGATTTTCGCTTTGTGTCGACAGACACACGCTTTGTGTCGATCGATACTTTGCGACAAACCCTAAAATTTTATTGCGAGTTTTCACTCTGTGTCGACCGACACACGCTTTGTGTCGATCGACACCCTGCGACAAACCCTAAAATTTTACGTGTTATTTCGCGGTTTGTCGACCGACACACGCTTTGTGTCGATCGACACAATGCGATTTCAACAGTTCATCGTTTTTCCAACAGGAACAAAACCGAGATTAACATATGAAAGCATGATTTCAACAGGCAATATCCAATTCAACAACATCAAGTTTCGAATTAATTGCATCAGATTCAATAGCTAAACCCTAACAACGCTCTGATACCACTGTTGGATCCCCTAGGATCTAGGGTTTGATATATTGAATGAAAACCATCCTCGTTCTTACCTTTGAACTGGCAGCGGAATGAGAATGGTGAACGAGATCAGCGGAGCAACGCAGATGCCTTGCCTCTACCAGATACACAGGCACGCTCGCTGGAAACGGGATGCTAGTGCCGGATCAACGGGATTCGAATCTCTCTGGTGTGTCTACTGTTTCTTTCAAGAAAAGTGGACGGCTTACTGTTTAGGTTGAAACTCTCGAGTTTTATTCGACCTAAACATGCTTAACGGGCCAGACTTAATTAAGTCCCAACCCTAAAAGCTGTTTCGGAAATTCCGAACTGTGTCGACCGACACACAAGCTGTGTCGATCGACACAACACCATTATATCGATTATAATGTGCATCTAATGCACATTAATATGATCATTACCATAATGATCATTCCCATGTCGTAGCTTCCAGTTTGCTTAGGTGTGTGACCCTATAGGATCATATAATACTGGTAGTAAGTCTACAACTTACAGACTGCAAGAGGCTTCTAGCAAAACATTGCAACCGCCCAGTATTATACGAATGTCTGATCTCGACACACAACTATCATCAGGAGTGAGTATAAGTGTGATTTCCGGACACCATCCCAACATGAATATAGTAGGTGCATAGGTAGTTACAACCATTTCCAATTTCTTCACCACAACCTTCTTTACGGTGGCAACAAATTCAATAATATTATCTTTAGTGCCAAAGAAACCTGGAGCTACTTTCATCACGGACTATATACCCATATCTTGTCTCAACGCCATTTACAAAGTTATCTCTCGCCTACTGGTTAGAAGACTGAAACCGTTATTGGCACCTTTAATCTTGCCAAACCAGACTATGTTTGTAAAGGACATACTTTTAGTTGAGAATACGCTGCTATCTAGTGAACTGGTGAATGGTTATCACATGAATAAAGGACTAAAGAAGATCACGATAAAAGTTGATATAGCTAAGACTTTTGATACTCTATCGTGGGATTTCTTATTTATTTGTCTATGTGGTCTCGGGATTCCTACTACGTACACTAGATGGTTGGAAGCATGCATTTGCACTTTGAGTTTCACCATTGGTTATAATGATTTGATGCAAGGCTACTTTAAAGGTTAGAGGAGATTAAGACAAGGGTATCTTTTGTCTCCTTATCTTTTTGGCATAGCAATGAACTGCCTTTCATCCATGTTAAATCCAGCGGGTGATGAAGAAAAAATAGGATACCATTTCCAATGCAGAAAGACAAAGCTGAATCACCTGAGCTTTGCGGATGACTTGCTGATTTTTTTGGAAGGCAGACTGTTGTCAGTCCAAAATGTTCTTCAATTGCTGCGGGAATTTTAGCTACGATCAGGATTAGCCATGAGCCTGCAAAAACCGTCGTTCTTTGGTTTAGGGCTTACTCAATATGAATGGACCTAATTAAGTTTTATACCGGTATGCAAGAAGGATCGCTACCAATAAGATACTTGAGAGTACCTTTAAGTACAAAGAAGCTTTCAATTTTGGATTGTGGTCCTTTACTCCATCAAATGAAAAAGCGCATAACATCTTGGAGTGCTCGTTCCGCAGGTCGCCTCCAGCTTCTCAATACGGTGGTCTCGGGCATTACAAACTTCTGGTGTGCTGCATTTACGATTCCAAAAACAGTTATCAAGAAACTGAACTCCCTATGTAGCATATATTTCTTGAAAGGAAAGGCTGATGGACATAATAGTGCAAGAGTGTCTTGGGAAACTCTTACTTCTTCTAAAAGTGCAGGAGGATTAAGGAAAATGGATCTGATTTATAGGAATAAGTCTTGCAATTTTAAGCTAATTTGGCTATTATTTTTTAGATGAGGATTAATTTTGTGGCTGATTTGTAAATGAGGTGCTTCAAGGAGTGGTTAATAAATTTTGGACTCAAAAGTTAAGTCAGCGTTTCTCTTGGACGACAAATAAAATTCTGAAGCTAAGAGGAGAAGCTTTTACCTGGATTAAACTTCGGATTGGAAACATAAGGAATTGTCATTTTGGATGGATAATTGGTCAGACTTCGGCTCTCTGGATTCATACTTATGTGCAGCAGGCCACTCGATGCTGGGAATTCCAAAGAAAACAGTTGTTGCAGATCTCTACAACTTGGATCGTTGGGACCTCCCACCAGCAAGAACAAATCAACAATTAGCGCTGCAAGTTTACCTAACTACAATCTACTTGAGTGATCAGGAGGACACTTACGAATGGAGGCCAAAAGGTATCAACACTAAGTGATTCAACACTCGGCAGGTATATAAAGTGTTAAAAGGAGAAGAATCAGTTGTACCTTGGGCGAAGATTGTCTGGTTGAAAGGTGGGAATCCAAAGCACTGCTTTCTTACATGGTTGTGGGTCCTAAATCGATGCTCGACCAGAGACCGGATGTTAAATTGGGGACACAACACTGATGCGGCTTGCCTCCTATGTGGCTCTGGTGTTGAATCTTGTGATCACTTATTCTTCCTCTGCCCCTACTCTTGGGATCTATGGCTTTCTGTCGCAGGTAGATGTGGGTTTATACCTACCAGAAATTGGTCAGACCAGATCAATTCTCTGCAATTATTGACTGGAGGAAAGGCGAGAAAGAGGCTTACGGTACTTGGTTTGCAATGTGTACTCTACACAATTTGGAAGGAACATAACCAACGAATTCATCGCTCCATCTTCTCGTCGAAAGAGACTCTTTTCGGCTTCATTGGCCTCATAATTCGAAACAAAATTGCGGGATTAAGAGACACTAATCCATCTATTAGCTCAGCAATGCTCCAACAATGGTACCCCTAAGGCATTCATGTTGATCAACCCTGCTTGAACGAGCCTTTGGTTTTAGGCGTTCCTCTACTTCGTGGCGATAAACAACTCTTGGGCTCCTACAGATTGGATTTATTATTAAGCGTTTGATCCTTCTTATTTTGTGTTTCAAGAAACTTTGGGTTATACCCATTTCCGTTTAAGGGCACTTGCTCATTGGTTTTGGCTAAGTCTATAAAATTTTACATTCTCATGCAATTTAAGGGGAAAAAACTGTGGTGGCACTAAAACATGTGTTAATTAATATAATAGCATATGCGATTCTAATTTTTGTAGGCTAAAATTTTGGTCTAAAATGACCTTACATGTACTTGTTAGGAAAAAAATAATTACAAGAATGCCATTACTATTTTATTTCCACATCAGCAAAAACAAACTTTATTTACGAAAATGCCACCTTCCCGAAATAATAAATCCGCACGGATTTATGACATTCTTTGTTACAGATTTAATAAATCTGCACGGAGTTATTTTCTTTTGTTGCGGATTTATTGTCTTTGTTGCAGAGTTTTATAAATCTGTAACACGTTAGAAGGTTTTGAAAAATTACTATACTAGCATCATAGTGTTATAGATTTTTAACTTTGTTACAGATTTATGTTCTCATGTTGCAGATTTGTTTCTTTTTCTGCTGACATGGCACGGATTTATATTAACGTGTTGCACACTTTTGCAGATTTTCCAGATTTGTTTCCTTAGTTTTGAATAAATCTGGAATTTCATGTTACGGATTTGTGTTACGTGTTACAGATTTATTAAAGTCCGCAACAAAGAAAATTGTTAAAATTAATAACTATTGTAGCACTGCTATGTTACAGACTTTCTCTCTTTGTAGCAGATTTGTTTTCAATGTTACGGATTTATGTTATGTTAGATATTGATTTTAATGTTACAAATTTATTGAAGATGGACATAATTCGAATAATTGTTGCATGATATTTTCCTGATTTTTAGGAACCGTTTAGGGTAATTAAATATTCACTTAAGAAATTCAATATTTGGCAAAAAAAGATAACCAACAAAAAAACTTTTTCAATTAATTTCTTATTTAAATAATTTTTTTATTTTTAACTTTTTTACAAAATAAATATAATAATAAAAATAACCAACGAAATTTGTTTCTATTAATTTCTCATTTAAATGATTTATTTATTATTTTTATATTAAATTCTTGTTTTCAAAATCAAAATAATAAAATATAAGCAACAAAAAATATATTTTTTATCAACTGTTTATTTAAATTTTAGATTTATTAAAACATTATGTTGTATTTATTTCTTATTTTTGAATTTTTTTTTAAAACAAAATTAGCCAAAAAAATAATTTGTGTTAATTTATTATTTAAATGATTTATTTATAAAATATATTTTCTATTTTTTGGAAAAGAAAAATTAACCATAAAAATATTGTATTTTATATTTAAATAATTTTTTATAAAGTTATTTTACTAGTTTCTTACTATTTATTTTTTTAAACGAATTAATAATTAATTATTTATGTTTTAGAAACGAATTTATATTAATTATTTTTTAAGACGATATTATATTAATTTTTTTTAAACGAATTTTATATTAATTATTTATTTTTTAGAAAAATATATTAATTATTTATTTTACTTTAATGATTATATATTATTTCTTTAAAAAGATAAGTTAAGGAAATGATAATATTGTATTTTAAACCATTATAGAATGCTACTCTAGTAAAAAATACACCCTAATGCTTCTCTAGTAATTAACCTTAAAATTTGTGCTACCAGGAATAATTTTCACTTTTTTAATAGTAAATTTTTGACAAAAAGTATGTATAACATTAAAACCGGAATCGGAAATTTAAATCGGAATCAACCTGAAATGGACCAGTTCATACCATTTTCAGGTATGTGCTATTAATCCGATTTGACATTAAAACCCCCCGATTAACCCAAAATTGTTTTTTTTCGAAAAAGTAGAATAATAAAGATCAACCCGATACTTTGTTTTAAAACATTTTTCTTCTTTTTTTTTTTTACTTTTCAATTTTATAATAGGTTATGATATGTTTGATCTGTAAGTTTTATATTCAAATGACAAAAAATACAATAAAATGAGGAATTTGTATGCAAAATAGTGAAGACGGTGACACAATATATTTATAATAGGAAAACTCAAAGAATATGGAGATTAAATTATTGTTATATCCATCGTTAAAAAAAAGTAATTAACAAAGTGATATTGTATTCAAACTCGGATATCAAAAGATTTTTTTTTGTCACAACAGGTACCAAAAGATATGTTGCCGTTTGACCACTTGAAGTAATTGTATATTTTTTCACTCAAAATACACAAATATATGTACCATTTAGGCTTTAAATGGTTAATAAAATTGAAAACCAAACCAATCCAAACTGATAAAAACCAAATCAAAACCGAACTGAAACACTCAAAACACCTTCAATGGGGAGCTTTTGTTGAGTATCTAAACATAAAAAAAAAAAAAAAAAAAAAGTACTGTAAACAAAGAAAGAGAAGATCTTAGTCAAAAACCTCAACAGAAAAATGGAGAAACTCTTGTACTATTTGGCACTTAACGATTGGTTTATTATTTTTGTTTGTTATAAATTTAATTATATTAAATCTATTAATATTATATGTTTAGAAATCTATGGTAAAAATCTCATATGTTAAAAGTGCTCTTACAAATTTTAAGTAGCTCTAAAATCTCTCTATCCAATAGATTTAAAATGGACCAGAATACTTAAATCTTTAAATCAAGTTTAAAGTCGAATGGTAACCGTGTTTTACGGTATGATTTTAGTGTGCAATACAGTTTAAATATTGTGCGGTACGAAAAATGTATATGTGGGACAAGTTTGGTTTTTCATTTACTTTAAAAAATGTAATTTTCTTACAAAATACTAATATAAAAAAATATTTAATTGATAACTTAAAAATGGTTTTCGAAAAACACACTTAAATATTTTTTTTTATATATCACCATTCATGACTTATATAAACTAAAAAGAGTAGTTAAGTTAGTTTTTTCGTTTTAAATAAATGTCATTTTCCTTGTCTCGCAATAAATGTCATTATTTCCTCGTTTTCAATCAAAATAGCATAAATACAATTAATTCTTTGCAGCTTTTGTTAGCTTGTCATTGGTCCAACAAAGTTCATAACTACAAGTTCCTATAGGATGTGACTCGTGTCAATCCAAGACTAGTTTATAAATATGGAGTGTAGTCCCAGTTTAAACTTTGAAAACATTTTAGGTTCGATTGGTCATCCTTATTGTAGTATGGTAAAGGCTATATCATTTAAATTAGGCATATATATTAAGGTATTCGATTCCATTTTGAGTAGGCACATATCAGTTCATGTTCTTTCAGTTTCTAAGTTTAAGATCCAATAGTTACATTTTTTTGGTTCGGATCCGGTTCGGTTCCAGTTCGGTTCGGTTCCATAATTTAAAAACCGTAATATACCCAAAAAATTTCGGTTATTAAAAGGTTCCGGATATTTTGTACTCGAAATATCATTTTTATCCGAAATCAACAAAAATACCCGAAATCAACAAAAAAATATGAATATTTAATATACAGATTGTAAAATAATATCCAAAATAACAAAAAAAGTATTCGGAACCGATGTGAATAAATTGCCCGAAGTGTCAATAAATATCTGAAAGCCAATAAACTACCCAAAATATAATACATCCTAATACTATATGTGTAATTGTATATATTTGTTTGGGTATTACTCGGAACCGAACCAATAGGTACCCATGGATCCTAAATACATGATCCAATAGGTATTTTGGCCGGAACCAGAACGAACATAAATTTTTAGTCGGTTATGGTTTCGGTTCTTCGGTTACGATTTTTTTTCCCATCCCTAAATTACGTATTATGTTTTAAAAAGATAGTAAAAAATAGGATTTTTCAGACATATTAAAAAGTAATGTTCAATCATAAATGCATAATTTTGTACACTAAATAAATTTCTATGATTTTAAACCATTAGTAAATTAAGAAACTTAGTGATTTCCAATAAATACTTCTTGGAATCTATATTTGTTGACCATTAATTAGTAAATATTGCATAAGAAACCTAAAACATGTATCTTTAAAATACAAAAGAAAAAGCTAAAATTTATCCAAAACTAAAAGAATATAAAACAATAAAATAGCGGTATTAAAAACAATAGCACTTATTTTGTTTAAAGTCATATTTATTGAAAAGAATACATTTTTATGCTCTTTACCATTAATATCATGTAAACTTTGAAAGCCTGTATATAGTAAATTTTGTTTATTTGATCCATAAAACATGATTCACTGTGTTTCTTTTTGGAAAAATGATTGATAGCTACATCAAGTGCATCATATGACTACACAAGCTAACCAAATTAATATATTATAACTACACTTATAAATAGATTTTCATGGTAATATACACAAACATATATAAGTTATGTGGCTTAATTTGGTTATTATTTTGATGTATCGTCTGATTAGACTCGAATCGATTCTAAAGTATTTTTTCAATTTTTTTTGCTAACTACATCAAGTATATCTCAATAGATATAACCACATATCCAACTAATTTAATATAAAAAATACCTACACCAACAAATGAATTTAAATGATAACATACACTAACAAACATAAACTATGTAATTAACATCCAAAACTATCAACCAGATCACTATCGTAATTTACAATACATTAGATTATGATTATCGTAATATCGCCGCGAGCTGGTCGTCGGGTACCTGCATGGAGTTGGTTGGGGTTGATGCGCTCCCAGTTAGGTTGACTGCCGATCCCACAGTCCTTCGTGGTGCTTCAGGAAAAAGGCGTCGGTTGATAGGTGGTGCTCTGTCCGGAGTCCGCTCCGTTGTGGTTGTGCCTTGGCGTCTGTGCAAACTTTCTCGGAGCAGATTCTGCTGGTCGGCGATTGTGGTAATGCGTTCGTTCGCAGTTTTGTCCAAGTTTTAGATTCGGCTTAACAGCGTGCAAAGCAGCTCCGTTGTGGTCGGATTTTTGATCCCGCTGGTCGGTATCATGGTATTCATGCGCACTGACCTTACTGGTGGTTCTATATCGATCGGCCTCACCGTAGGTACAACCGAGGCACTTGAATTTCTTGAGGGTGGCGCGTCATCTTGCGGCCCTGAGTTTGATTTGTTGTGTGCTCCATCGCCTTGCTGGGATGGGTTAGATTGGTTCCCTTCTCCTCCCGTTGCGGCGTTAGTGACATCGCCTGCACTGTTCGTTCCTCCTGTCTCTTGTGACGAGGGTGGTGATTCTATCATTGCTAGTCTCTTCTTTGGTTAACCAAAATACCCAAAGTCCCCACAGACGGCACCAATTGTTGATTCAGAAAATCGAACAATAATCAATTTGGTAAATCAATTAGTAAATAAGGGACTTGGATATGAGATTAAACAAGAGTTGCAAAGCAAGAACATGTAATACCGGAAAATCTTGTCTTATTAGATGAGAGCCGAAATCGATTGTATAATTGCTAGCTCTTAGGTTTTTTTTAGTACAAGTGTATGTTTTGACTTCTTCTTTTCCAGCGCAGAGGAAGAATATTTATATCAGAGGATCTAGGGTTTTGTCCTAGATGCTCTCTGATATTCTTTACAAAATCTGAACAACAAATAAAATATTTCCTAAAAAATATTCTTCCTTATCTTTTTCAAGATAAATGTTAAATTAACATTTATCTCTTTCTCCCATGTAGGTCGGAAGAGCGCGTCGCCGAACTCCATTGGTGTCGCCGAGCTTCCTCGTGGTGTATCTCCATATTTTCTGGGCCGAGTCTCTACTGGACTCCTTTGTTATTGGGCCGGGCCTTAGAGGGATGCTAAACCCATCTCTAACAGTAACCCCCCCCAGTTCGTCGCGCTGGGCGGAGCGCAAGTCGGTGAATTTACTCACACTCCAGGTCCAATAATCGAGTTGTTGCAAGTCGATACTTAGCCCGGATCGATTCATCTACTTCCACGCGTCCCCTCGTTATTCTGCGTGTCTAGGACGCTTCTTCTTCTTCCAACCGCGTGGGGACACGTGTACTGGGAAGTCTTAGGGTCGTGTCTGTTGAGAGGTAAAGTTACATCCCTCGAAAGACTCCCACTTCTTCGATTCTATAAATATTGCTCCTTCTTTCTGCTTTTCGTCATTTCACTATTAGAAGTAAATTTCAGGTACCTCCTCTTCTAAACATTTCTGATCTTCTCTTTCTCTTTTATATCCTTTATGCCTTTGTCAATTTCTCTGCCGATGTGTGTATCCGTGCCGAGTCTAGTGAGAATTCCGCCAGTATTGCGAGTGCTGGTGCTTTTGACGGGGAAAGCATCCCTTCTTCTTCTCCGCATAGCTCGGGCTCTGTCAATATCGGTCAGGAATTATCTCGGAGGCATTCTTTATCTCTTCGTGTCAATGATGCCGATCATTCCGACGAGCACGCCCATATTTCATTGAGAGCGGCTTCCCAAAGCCGAGGTAAGAAAGAGGCCACCCAGAAGAAAAAGACAGAAAAGGCGTCTTCTTCTCGGTCAGTAGATGATTTTGGTGTCTTGCCGAATCTCTAGCCTTGTTAAAGGCCCTTACCGGATGTGAGAACGTGGAGATTCTTTTTCCCTCTGCTTCGCAGCGTCCTTGGAATGCTCCTCCAAACTTCGCTTGTCTCTACGAGTCATTTTTAAACATCGAGATCTTCGATTTTCGTTGCCGAAGGTGCTGGTCGACTTCTGTGCGAAGTTCAAGATTGCTTTCACCCAGCTTAACCTCGCTAGTATTATTAACATAACCGGCGTCCTCGAGCTTAGCCCGCCTCTCGGAATTCCGCTCACGGTCAAACTGTTCGAATGCTTTCGCCAAGTAAACATTGTGTCGAAGAGGCCGGAGTGGATTCAGGTTAACCTACGTCCGCTGTATAAATTGTGAACTGGCTTTAAGTCGGGTAAGACTCACGATTGGCAGAGAAAGTACATCTTTGTCAGGATTGACAAGCATTCGTTTCCTGATCATGCGGCCTTGGTCGTCAATGAATGGAACCTCTCTATTGGTAGTTGACCGATGGGCTAGATGTCAGTAATTTTTTCCGCTGTTGATTCTTATCGCAACTTTTCTTGTTTTTGCAGCTCGCCTTAATCTGAAGCTTCTCAATAAGGAGTTTTTGAACGACGCCAGCATGAATTTTTTGAGCTCGGCTGGCAGACTTTGCCCGAGACCGAAGACCCCAAGAAAACTTGTGAGTTTGCCGATACTTCACGATTCGGCTTATATTATCGCTTTTGTTCTTATGAATCATTTTTTGCAGCGTCTCAAGCGGTGAAGGAAATGGGGAAGGCGAGGAAGGCTATCCCGAGCATGATGATTGATCCGAAGAAGACTTCGAAAATATCCTGATATTGATCGACCAGATGGTTTCAGCCGTCCTTCGGCTGCTATCCCCGGCCTCTTCTAGGTCGCAGTCTAGGAAAAGGGAGAAACGAACCTCCGATGATGCCGATAAGAAAAGGGCTGAGGAGTCCAAAAAACGTTCGTACGAGCTGAGGTCTAAGAAGACGGTTGACGGTATTGATGCCTCGAAGAAGAGGGGTGGTGATCCTTTCGCCGAGGACGAGGTAGAGGAGGCCTCCATCCCGTTAATTCAGAAAACTTCGAAGTCAAGCGATCCTATTGGGGCGCCCTCTTCATCTGAGAAGGGAGCTCTTCCTTCTTCTTCCGTTCTGCTGATCTCGGTCTCAGGAACTCCTAGGACGTCGGCCTTGCTTTCTGAGGCGAGGAAAATGCCGTCCGAGGTTGTGAGTAGTTCTGACGGTTCAGACGCGAGCAAGCATCCGAGGATTGGTGGTTCCTCCGAGAGTTAGAAGAATAGATCTTTTGCTCTTTGGGGGGATAAATTAAAGAATCCATACGAGTATTACTGCGGGGAGATACTTCAGAACATCTCTTGCGAGGCTATTCCACCTTGCCCAGTGAGCGAGATGTACAAATCGGACGTGTTCCGTAACATCTCGAAGCTTTTCATCGACGTGAGTACTCACGTTCGTTTTTTAAATTTGATCTCTCGATTTTTGGTCTTAATGTTCCTTGTCTTGCAGGGGACTTTGCTGCTGAATTCATACGTCTTTGTCATGAATCATCAACTGCGGTCGCGAAGCGCCGAGAACAGCAAAGAGCTCGCTCAGAAGACGAAGGATCTAGAGAAGCTTAAGCTTGTCAACGATTTTCTTCAGAAAAGTGAGGTAAAGTTGAAAAGCAAGGTTGCTACTTCTTATGAGCATGTCAAGCTTCTCGAAAATCGCAACCAAGAGCTCGCCGACTATAAGGAGAATCTCTCTGCCGAACTTGCGCAAGAGAAACTTCGTCACGCCGAGGAGGTAACCAAGGAGCGGAATAACTCGTCTATGGGGTCGGTGACCTCATAAATGGTCGAAAAGCTTTAACTCAGAAGTACGAGTTCCGTATTCAAGATTTGAAGGAGTCGTTTGCCATGAAGGAGGCTGAGAGTGATTTGTATATGAATCTCAGTCAGTATTCTGGGACCTTGGAATACCTCTGTTCGCTTCGAGATGAGAAAGGAGTAGCTGTTCCCGACAAGGCTTTCGAGGAGCTTGCGGCAGAGAAGGATAAATGGAACAGGAAGATCGATGAGATCAATTCTCTTGATATTGTTGAAGAGTTCTTTGCAATCTCCCCGGTTCCGATGAGGAACCATGACTGCAATCCTCCCTCGCCTCGCCCCATCCAACCTCCGTCTGTCGATCGACAAGTGGATGATGTGGCCTTACTCGATGAGTTTGGCACTAACGTGGACGTGATGTCGACGGAGGTGGTTGATACTTTGAAGAGTCCTGAGGGGGCGCAACTCGTGGTGACGGAAACTTCCTCGTCTTTTACTACGGTAATGCCTACTTTGGTGTCAGGTGCTCCTTTGATTGATTCTGTTATCGTACAAGCGAGGTATGAAGGGGGGCTTGTTTGGTTGAGTTGTTATTTTCTCGTCTTCAAATTTTTTTAAGGATTTGAATCATTCTGATGTTCTAGGTCGGAGCTCGGCTCCTTTCGAGTGTTTCTTCTTGAGGATATGGTTTGTACCTTGAGTAAGGGTTTTGTTTTGATCGAGTGAGGACTCAGTTTTTGATTCATCAAGCGGAGCTCGGCACTGAGTTTTTGTACCTTTAACAAGGGTTTTGTTTTCACTGAGTGAAGAGTCGGTTTTGATTCATCGAGCGGAGCTCGGTACTGAGTTTTTGTACCTTTAACAAGGGTTTTGTTTTCATCGAGTGAAGACTCGGTTTTGATTCATCGAGCGGAGCTCGGTACTGAGTTTTTGTAACTAACTCGGGATCATCTATGCGAGGCAGGTCGGCTTACTTAGTCCGTCTGAGTTAGGTTGCGGGTGTGATTCCCGACTTTTCCTTGTGCCAATCCGACTTTAAGATCTTAGTCTTTGTCGTTTGGGGAAGGCGATCGTTCTTGCACGTTTCGTTGTGAGGATATGATTAAATCGAGAATCCCTTTAGGACATCGGCGTTATTTGAGACAAGATTTTGTTTTAACAAAAGTCTTTTTTATTTATTTACGACTGCGTTCTGGGTAGAGCTGCCTACGTACCATGAAGACGAGAATCAAGTCGTTCGTAGTTCATATTACACAGGGTAATATCTTTTTTTTTTGCGCTGAAAACCGTAAAGTAGCTCGACTGCTTAAGTCTAAGCTTGATTTTGCCGAGGTGTGTGTTCCCTCAGGTGCCCTTCCTCCGATGGGTGGTCCTGGTATGATTCTTCTCTTTTCTTTTGGTTCAGAGGGGTGGCGAAGATTTCGTTCGCTTATGAAGCATAGCCTCGACGTGGTATGATCTCCCCTTAGCGTGTGTACTCCGTTTTGGGTTGTTAACTTGATGCATTGGTGGTACGTCGAGACGACCGCTTTCATTGCGTGTTGCCAGGGTGTTCCCAAGATGGCATTGTAGATGGCTGGTTTATCGACGATGACGAACTTCGTCATTGTCGCTATTCCGCCAACATAGATAGGGAGTTTGACCGTGCCTATAGTCATGGTTTGGTCGCCATCGAATCCGGTTAGCGGCTGCACCTTTGGCTTGACACGTAATTTCTTAAACTCTGCTTTCTCCAAACCTTCTTTGAAGATTACATCGACTGAGCTTCATGTATCAACCAACACGCGGGAGATCTCGCTGTATCCGATCAGGATCTCGATCACCAGAGGATCGTTATGTGGCGTGTCTACTCAGATTGCTTCGGCTTCGTTGAACGATAGTGGTATGCCTTCCTCGATTGGGAGTGGGTTGCGCTTGATAGTTGTTGCTTTTCGGCCGTCCTCTTTTATAGACCATACTGAATCCGAACACAGTTGCAGTCCGCTCATTATCATATTGATTCTCTGACGTCTTGGTCCCGGCGGCGCCTGTTGGGCTCTGTTTCTTGGGGACATTCATCTGGTTTCTCCCGGGGGGCTTCCTCTCGGGTCTCTGGTCCTTTATTGCCATTTTTGGGCCGTCGGTCACCTCGCTCGGGGTTGACTATTTTTCCTTTTCGGTATTGATCCAGCAGATACTCAGCCAAAATCAGGCATGATGCGGTATCGTGAGAGTGTTTCTTGTGATACTAGCAATATGGTCGGTCGTCGTCGGTTTCCCCTGATCGTGGTTGATTCTGAACAAACTTGTTCCACCCTTGGGAAGTGTTCCCGATAGCGAAGGTCGAAGCTGCCTTGCTGTTGTGGTCCTGAGAATCGGTTTTTGACTTCTCTTTTGTCGTAGAGGCTTTTTTGGTTGACCCGGATTGCTTCTTGGATAATATCGCATCTTCTTCTTCCAGTTCGATGAATGCCACCGCTCTGTGTAATGCATCTTCCAGAGATGTGAGCTTTTTGAGTTTTAGGTCTGTTCTGAAAGCCGAACGACAGAGTAGTCCCTTCCAAAGTGCTCCTCTGGCTGCGCTGTCATCCACGTTTATTTTGGACACGACTTCCTTGAATAAATCGATAATGTCTTTCAGAGGCTCGTCTTGTCTCTGTTTGAGGTCCTATAGGTCGTCATCCGATGATTCAGGTGTTATGTAGAGCGAGTAATGCTTCAGTAACAATTCCGAGAGCTCCTGGAAACTATCGATCGATCCTGTCTTGAGCCTCAGGAACCAGGTAAGAGCTATCCCCCTGAGTTTTTTTCACAAAGTGTTCGCAGTATCCGGGATCCTTTTCCTCGTCGGTGAATCGGTTGCGACTCATTGCTATCATGAAAGCAGTCATGAACTGGCTGGGGTCGGTTTTTCCTTCGTAGAAAGGAACTTGACCTTCTCGATACGCGGGATCCTCGTGTTCATGATCCGAGCTGTGAAAGGCGTCTGTTGTACTTGTTCTAAAACGTGGCCGAGCTTGGGGGCCGAACTGGCTACGCGATGAACTTTGGAGCTCATTTTCTGAATTTGGCTTAGTATCGCCGCGAGCTGGTCACCGGGTACCTGCATGGAGTTGGTTGGGGTTGATGCGCTCCTAGTTGGGTTGACTGCCGATCCCACAGTCCTTCACGGTGCTTCAGGAAAAAAAGCGTCGGTTGATAGGTGGTACTCTGTCCGGAGTCCGCTCCGTTGTGGTTGTGCCTTGGCGTCTGTGCAAACTTTCTCGGAGCAGATTATGCTGGTCGGCGATTGCGGTAATGCGTTCGTTCGCAGTTTTGTCAAGGTTTACGACTCGGCTTAACAGCGTGAAAAGCAGCTCCGTTGTGGTCGGATTTCTGGTCCTGCTGGTCGGTATCATGGTGTTCATGCACACTGACCTTACTGGTGGTTCTATATCGCTCGGCCTCACCGTAGGTACAACCGGGGCACTTGAATTTCCTGAGGGTGGCGCGTCATCTTGCGGCCCTGAGTTTGATGTGTTGCGTGCTCCATTGCCTTGCTGGGATGGGTTAGGTTGGTTCCCTTCTCCTCCCGTTGCGGCGTTGGTGAAATTGCATGCACTGTTCGTTCCTCCTGTCTCTTGTGACGAGGGTGGTGATTCTGTCATTGCTAGTCTCTTCTTTGTTTAACCAAAATACCCAAAGTCTCCACAGACGTCACCAATTGTTGATTCAGAAAATCGAACAATAATCAATAAGGTAAATTGATTAGTAAATAAGGGACTTGGATATGAGATTAAACAAGAGTTGCAAAGCAAGAACCTGTTAGACCGGAAAATCTAGTCTTATTAGATGAGAGCCGAAATCGATTGTATAATTGCTAGCGCTTAGGGTTTTTTAGTACAAGTGTATGTTTCAGCTTCTTCTTTTCCCTTGTAGAGGAAAAATATTTATATTAGAGGATCTAGGGTTTTGTCATATATTCTCTCTGATGTTGTTTACAAAATCTGAACAACAAAGAGAATATTTCCTAAAAAATACTCTTCCATACCTTTTTTAAGATAAATGTTAAATTAACATTTATCTATTTATTGTTGTAATTATAAATACATACATGAATTTAGTTAGCATGTGGAGTCATGTGATACTCTATATTTGGTATAGCTATCAAGAAATTTTCTTTAATTTTTTAAGTTTGAATACTCATTGTAAGGAATATTTTTTATTTTATCTTGTATATTTTTCTAAACATAGAACGTTGAGGATCTAAATTCAAATCTCATCTTTTATGATGATTAAATATTTGTCCAATATTGAAATTTAACGAAATTTATTTTCTCTAATTTGATTTTAATGATATCATATTCTTTTGTTTATACGTTCCATTGGTTTTAATACTTTTCTAATAGTTTAGACGTTTTTAATATTTGTAATAATATCAAGGGTAATTATATGAACTAGCAACATTGAGAACATAAACTAAGTCTATGAAAAAAGATATTCTTCTCTAATAAAAAGATCAATGAACCCTTGTATATTCTCATAATATATATTTTACATTTTCTCCTTCCTCTACAAATAGCGGAAACATGGCCCACAATAATTTATAATACTAATTTTCTTTCTTTTCAAATTGTTGCATCTACGTTTAAAATATGTTGTAAACATGAGTTTCCAAATATTACAGAAATAGTTGTCTATGATATTTGAATATTTAAGTTTTTCTAAGAATGGTATAGTAATATAATAGTTATCTATGTTTCAATGACTATATTTTTATCGGTAGTCAATTACACAAATATTTTACATGTTATATGTAGTCAACTACATAAGTAATCAACAACACAAGTACCTAACACAAATAGTGAACTTTAGTAAACCATGAAATCTTAATGTTTAAATGTCATCTAGGAACGATTTTCTAATAAAATAGTCATCCATATTTCAAGAATTATCTTTTGTCAATAGTCACTTACGCAAAACATAAACTATGATGTTTATGTAGATGGTAAAATAGTCATCTACATACAAACAAATATCTTTTGATCCAAATTTTTCAGAACTATGTACATGAGAGATCGTTTTCGTGTAAGTACGAAATAAAGTAAATGAACAAAGACATTCAGTTTCGTGTCAGACATTAAAAAAAAGTAGGGGTATTTTTGGAACTTCATGGAAATTTAAAACTTTGACTATGTCATATTCTAAACTGACCAAATTATGTACTATGGATTTCTATTCTTTTCACAAAAAGTAATATTCAACAAATTCACCCTCATATCAAACTATAATAAAAAAAAGAATCATATTCCCCTCCCTTCTTTTTTTGTTTGCCAGCAACATAATTTTTATATTAAAGCCCAATAGGCTAGTACATGTAATTATAAGTCTGTAGAATATTGAATGAGTATGAAGCGAAATGGGCTAAATAAACGGTCCAAAAATCTGAAAACTTAAGATCCGGTCCAGTTTCATTGCTAGAACACGAACAAACGTGTCGGAGCCATAAAGGGGTAGCTACGCGTCACCCTCCCAAAAAGCAGCCACATGCAAAACGTCGGGAAGTCTCCGTTCACTAGGGAATCGCCTATGCCACTACAGTTGTATCAACCTGACGATCGATTTTCACCAAAATCGTCATAGGACATAGCATCGAGGGATGAAATCTCTGCAATCTGTCGCAAAGACCACCAATTTCCATGCGCTTTGTAGATGGTGAATTCACTGAAGGATGAGCACCTTGAGTAGAACTGAGAATGAGCCAGCCCGTTTAACTCAACCGGGCGAAAAACCAATGACTTTAAGTGCTCGACGATGCTGGGAAGAGAGAGAGGAAGTACCAATGTTATGGCGAAGAGGCACCGTAGAAAGAGATCGGAAATCCGTTACACAACCGGAAGCAAAATCCGAGATAAACTCGGAAAAGCAGCCGGACAACAATCTGGATTTATTCCGAACTGAAAATAAAAAGAATCGCCGAGCTCTTCACATGTGATACATCAAAAGGAGAAGATCGGCGGGGAGGACAAAAGTAACCATACCACCGGCCAGCAAAACGCCAAACCGACGGCCGGAATGATAAATAGATATTCGGTTTCTAGTGAGAAGATGGAGAAAAAAAGTCGTAGCGAGAGTCCAAATGTTTATTGCTTCCCCTCCCCTCAATTATGTCATGATTCATGAACAGATTTTCAAAGAATAAAAATGTTATCAATTTTAGGATTAACCTAATAGTTTAAATTGTGTTTGATATTTGTAATGATATCAAAAGATAAAAAAAAAATCCGCTACACAGCCGAAAGCAAAATCCGAGATAAACTCAGAAAAGCAGCCGGACAACGATCCGGATTTATTCCGAACTGAAAATAAATAAAAAATCGCCGAGCTCTTCACATGTGATACATCAAGAGGAGAGAATCGGCGGGGAGGACAAAAGTAACCATACCACCGGCCAGCAAAACACCAAACCGACGGCCGGAATGATAAATAGATATTCGGTTTCTAGTGAGAAGACGGAGAAAAAAATCGTAGAGAGAGTCCGAATGTTTATTGCTTCCCCTCCCCTCAATTATGTCATGATTCATGAACATATTTTCAAAGAATAAAAATGTTATCAATTTTAGGATTAATCTAATAGTTTAAATCGTGTTTGATATTTGTAATGATATCAAAAGATAATTAAAAAAATTCGCTACACAACCGGAAGCAAAATCTGAGATAAACTCGGAAAAGCAGCCGGACAACGATCCGGATTTATTCCAAACTGAAAATAAAAAGAATCGCCAAGCTCTTCATCAAAAGGAGAGAATCAGCGGGGAAGACAAAAGTAACCATACCACCGGCCAGCAAAACGCCAAACCGACAGCCGGAATGATAAATAAATATTCGGTTTCTAATGAGAAGACGGAGAAAAAAGTCGTAGAGAGAGTCCGAATGTTTATTGCTTCCCCTTCCCTCAATTATGTCATGATTCATGACCAGATTTTCAAAGAATAAAATGTTATCAATTTTAGGATTAATCTAATAGTTTAAATCGTGTTTGATATTTGTAATGTTTATTGCTCCCCCCCCCCCCCCCCCCCCCCCCCCCCCCCCCCCAAAAAAAATGGTTTCGAACAAGCAAGTTTTGTTCTAAGTTTTATTTAGAAAGATAGTTACATGTCCATTATTTTCATTTGCACATATGATAAGTTTTCTTAATGCGGTATGTTTTAAGACTTTCTTGAAGAAAAAAACATACGACACTTTGTATTAAGTATAAATAATTAATGAGATGGGATCCATACTTGGCTGCAAAAGCCTACGATGCAACAATACTCAGCCTATCAGAATCTTAGAAATTGTATTTGGTCCGTTCGTATAACATATTGCACTTAGAGCATACACATCAAAGAACCTCTCATGGGGTTCTTTAAAAAGAAATTTTTTTTTTGGGAAAAGTGTAAAAAAAAAAAATCGAAAAAAAAAAATAGACGAATAACAGGCTGCCACGTATCATGAACAGTGTAAGAATCGGTTCTTAAATAACACTGCCACCCTTAAAAACCATTGGTGTTCATGGTCAATTATATTATTATTGCTTCGCGTAGAAACTAGAAAGCAAAGACCAAACTCCCATGATAACGATATTATTCAACTCTATAGTATACCCTTCTATTTTGACGATACTCGTTATACAATGAATAAATAAAATGTAATTATAAGTATTTTGATGACGCCACGAAATAATTCTATAAACTGTAATATAATTTACGTTTTTAGTATAAAAATAATATAATTTACGTTTTTAGAAAAGTCTATAAACTTAAATAAAGATGAAAGGGGTGAGAAAAAAGATAAACTAAAAATTGATTTAAGAAAAAAAAAACGTGAATGAGAGAAAGAGAAAAAAGAAATAGAAAAAAATAAATTCTTTCACCTATTTAATGAGCATAGACATGTTTTAATCCCAAAGTATCTGACAAAAAAAAGCAAAACATACCGGCTAGCTAATATATTATTGTAAAATATAATACTACTTTATCACTAAGATCTATATTAAACCTTTTATCAAAAAAAAAAAAAAGTATCTGACAAAAAAGCAAAACTATATCCAATGGACGCGATTTAATCACGTGCTTTTTTTAATATTCTCCTTTTCCAGCCATCCGATTGTAAAGCATCTAACGGTCAATGTTGATTCAAGATTTTAGTTTCCCCCACTTTTACTTTCATCCCCAGCCACATGACTATTAAAAAAGACGGTCCAGATCGCACTCGCATAACCAAATCGCTTCTCTTCTAGTTACGCAAACATGTGACAATAATGACTCAATTGAAGGGCAAGTTTGACATTAATGTACACCAAAGAGTGTACAGTAAAGAAGGTGCATTATTGTGTAATAACATTGACCAAATGTGCCTTTTTGTGTAAATCACTCAATTTTTGTATTAAGAAAAAAACAAATATTTTTTTAAAATTGATGGGGTCAGCTGAGCCCCACCCTTATTACTCCTTCTGCCACTGACTGTGGAAGTACTCGTATATGATAGACATGACAGACAAAATTAAGGAATGTGATATGTATGGCGATACAAAGAATGCGAAGTTTGATAATAAATTATCAAACTACAACTGAAGTGTGAGAGTGAAACTTCAACATGAAGTCTGACATTAGTCTGCTTTTGAAGTGATGTGTATGTCAATACAAGGGCCGCGAAGTCTGAAAGTCCAATATCAGACTACAACTGAAGTCTGAGAGTGAAACTTCAACATAAAGTCTTATACAATTTTTGAAGTCTGAAGTCTGATATTAGATTAGATGTTCGTGACTGGGTCGTGGCTATTTACAGTTTTTCTTGTAGTGCATTAGAATCGAGATCTCAAATAATTCAAAATGCGACTTAGAAAGTCTTTTTCATTTCTTAAATATTGATTTTCCATTATATATCGAAAACACATGGCAAACATACCGGCTAGCTAATATATTATTGTAAAATATAATACTACTTTATCACTAAGATCTATAATTGGTGGTTCCTTGTTTTTCTTATAATTCTTTTTTAATTATTTCATTGTGTCGTTTTCATTTTTGGGTCAAAATCATGTCGTCTTCCACTCGATGATGGATCTAGACAATTTCGTTTTATGAATATTATTTTAGTAGTTATTTTATTTGTGTATTTGTTTGTTTTGCTGCATATTTAATTTGTTGAAAGACTTTCATTCCATTAATCTTATATATAATAACATATTTTCATCTTTCCATCTAAACTATACACATTAGAAAAAATTAAAACTACTATTAATGTCTCTATTAATTCAAACAATTTTTATATAAGTATTTTATTAAAACTACTAATACTGTCTTTATTTATTCAAATAATTAATTATATAACTATTTCATTACAAATTAATAACTCATTTTAAAAAACAAAGAAATTAATAGTTCACCAAAATATCATATAGTAAAAATGAATTTTAAAAAAGAATTAACAAAATAATATATAAATATATAAAATATATTTGATAAATATACAATTACATAATTTTAATAGAACAATAAATAATTTAAAGAAAAAGCGATTTAAAATTAAATAATATATTTTTTGGATACAAAAAAAATTCACTATTTAAAAAATAAAGGTTTAAGATTTAAAACTATGTTTGTGAGTGTTAAAGTAAAAAACTTACATTAACGTATAAAATGAAATAAATTATAAATAATTTCAAATATATTATATATATATATATAATTATAATATATGGGAATAAAAATTTGAGAAATGCTACGTATATTATTTATCAATCTCTAAATGAAGAATAAAAAATTCGAACAAAGGTATATCTATAGCGAGAAATATATTAATAAGTGTTATATATGAAATAATGTATTAAGTTTTTCTAATAATAAATAAATTTTATTTAAATATATTAAAAATCTCTAATATTGAGAATTATATTTGGAATAAGAAAGTTTTTATCAATTTTTTTTGTCAACAGTTTTTATCAATTTTATTTATACAGTAATATAAGATTAAGAGATCAAAATTAAAGATATTAATAAATATTAATAATGATTATATATTAAAAATATTAAAATATTAAAAATAAAAGATCAATTATATGTGAGGAACGTCTACTCAGATGAATTGGGGAATATATATGTGACCAAATAGAAATATAAAGTAATGTAATAGGCAAAAATGAGTGCAATTTTGAAGATGACCAAAAAACTAGTAAAAAGTGATTGAACTAAAAAAACTCAAACTCAGAAATATTTGTACAAAACAAAATAAAAGTGTTCATATCTCATTTATTGTGTAAATAAATAATTAATTATAAAACTACTAAACTTATGGTTTATATTCACACTTCAAACACTTGTTAAAATAATTTATTTATATAACATATTTATATTTACTTATCATTTAAAATTTATATGATAATATTTATATTCAATAATCTGTATTGTTAATAGTATATAGTTTCATTTCTTTTAACCAAAATACATGCCAATCTATTATATAATAGCACATTTTTCTCTCTATGAAAGTTGACGTCATCATTTTCCCTTCATAATCTTGGGTTTCCACAGCTATTACATACTAATCTCATATTTACATAAATAGGTTCATATAAATAAATTTATTTCTAATTTTGGATTTTTCTTTCTATGTAGTGTGTCCACATCAACCAAAACAACAGTTAAACATAATATGAATGACTTATTTAATTCACACAGTTTATAATAACTATTTTCTTTGTAAAAAACAAAACAATTTTTTTTTTAATAATTCACCAAATACATTTATTGGAACACAAACAAGATAATATATATATATATATGAATAAAATAAATTTGATAAATATAAAAATAAATACTTCTAACTTCAAATTAGTTAGTAGAATAATAACTATTTTAAAATATTGAAACTAAAATTATATATAAAACAATAGATATAAGAAGAAATTCACTATTTACAAAAATATATACTTAAAATTTTAAACTAAATTTTATAAATAATAAAATATAAATTCACGTTATCGTATAAAAATAGAATAATTTCAAACATACTTTATATATGGTTATGATGTAAACTTATTTAAAATGAAAAACATAGTCATGTTATTGCTTTTTTAGAAAAAGATGAAAATTATTAAACAAAAAGTAAATCCACAAAGGAAAAATAAATAAAAACACATAACATAAAATAAAAAATTATATGTTAGTCAAAATTTATAATGATAATATTCTATAAATCTTATATATAATTGGCATTTTTTCTCGGTGTAAACTATTCACATTACCCAAAAAAGAACCATACAAAATTCATTAATATCAATTTTTAAAGTCACTTTAAAATAATAAAATTATTTTGTCTATCCAAATAGGTCCAAATTATTCTTATTACTAAACAAATATATAATATCACTTATATATTTCAAGTCTGAGAAGTTAAAAACCCTGAGATTCATTACAAAACACGAGAAATATAATTTTTTAAATTAGATTGTACAAAATATTTAGAATTGAATATAAAAAAATGTAAAAATAAAAATAATTATGTCAATTAACTGCAATAAAATTACAATAAGACAACATGCTTAACAAAAAAGACAACTGTTCAAGTGTCCCAACAATTAAGAATTGTTTTCTCCTATTTGCTGCATCAAAAAATAAATCATAAGCTTCTCATAAAAAAACTATAAAAATCAAAAAGACATATCTATAAAAAAAGAGAACGAGACAAAGTTTAAATGTGAAACCGAAAATTAAAAAATAAACATTTCACACTGCAAATGAAAAATAATGAATCTACTAATTAGATAAATAAAAATATTATAAAAACGGCTTAAACAAAAACAAAATTTCGAAAAATAAAATCAAGCTCAGATAACAAAAAGCTAATATCTATTTAAGCTATATTAAATAAGTCTCAAATACGAATATGATCACAAAAAATTAAAATATGTAATTTTTATACAAAAAAACTAAAAATAGATACAAACAAAATATAATTGTTCGATAAAAATATGAAAAAACAAAAAAAAACAATATCACACTAAAAAAACACCGAATATAGATTAAAATGCAACAACTAAAAAACAAATCAATATGTAAAACAAGTTTGGCGCTTATGCGGTGCAAAATATCACTAGTATGGTAAAAAGTTTTTTTGTCAACGTATGGTAAAAATTAAACACATTAGATTTGCAAAACAGAAAGAAAAAGGCGCCTCAACATGTTTTAAATGGCAGAATAAATTCGCTCAGCTCATTTTGCTAAGTATAAAATTTTATTTCTTAATTTTCTCATTAGTATATATGGTCATGACATATTACTCTTTGGACAATATCTTCATTGTTGAAAATCGATTACAAATTTTCAGTACAAAACTAGATGTATATAATAAAATATCTATAAATTAATATTTGATAAATTAACATTTTAATAAATTAATAAATTTTAATTAGATTTTCGATACAACTGATTATGATAAATTAAAATTTATTAAATCTATAAAATTCCATATAGGTTTTACTGTATTTGTCAACATCAAGATCACATGAACATACATGACCAGTTAGCTAATATAGTAATTAAGAAAAATATAGTTATAAATATGTACGAACCCTTATTAAAAATGTCGAATAGGAATTAATGTTTATTTCCCAATTAATTGGAAAAAAGTACAATTATCTTTGTTTTCGTGTCCAAATTCCACTCAAAACAATATTATCTAACTTGTCTGAAGTGTTTGTATAAATGTGTCTTCTTTCCAGAATTTTATTGTAACACATTAGGTTTTACGAAGTGTTTTATTCAAAGAATGTACAGCTAAAATATACTGTACATAAATCACATCAGAAAAAGATCAAATATGAAGTTGGACAATAACCGATATCATGATTGGTTAGCGAGTAAGACTACTCTGAGTATATGACTCATACATATGTGTATGTAATAAGTGTGTCGATATAATTATGCATATGTTTCTGATTTATATCCAAACAATATATTTATTAATGAAGTTATGATTTAGTCGGAAAAAACCTTGTCCTAGAAAATAAAAATAAATTAAATCAGTACTATATATATAATTTAATTGCTTATATCAAATGTACCGATTTTTTTTGACAAAAATCTTTCATATATATAATATTTTGTTTTTTTTTAACAAAACTTAATATAAAATAAATAAATAAATAAAAGTTCAAAATGAAATTCCAAATGGACTCGTTTTAGAAATAGACCGATGCCCAAAAGCTTTACATAAATAGTAAGCCGGAAACTGCTAATTTTCGCCGGAACAGAGTTACCAGAACATCACAACGTCAACCGCAGAATGCACCAGCCAAGTTTACCAAGACAATAGCCAAAAAGAGCAACAAACGTCGGAGGAAGGGGCAGCCAACATAGACTCCTAAATGGGAGAAAAGAAGAAAGATCATGCCTCCGGAGACCCGTCACACACCGCCAGGAGATTAGTACCAGATTGAAGACAAAAAAGAAGGGGGTAAAATGGAAGATGAGGAGCTGACATATTAGATCCGACATCAATTCACAGAGAGAGTGGGAGAAAAGAACAACTACAACACTCATATCCCATGAACAGACTCTAGAAGGATCGGGGGAATGAGCCATAGAACCAGAACGTGACAATCAGTCTAAGGGATCAAGAAGAAGTGGTCCATGGTCTAGAATTAGCTAAGTTCAGTGAGAAAGGAGCTTAACCGAGCTGGACAGGAAGTGTACGGTATCTGGATCAGCTGGGTGACTAAGTAAGCTAGTATACCTAGATGACCAGCTGAGAGTTCACCTGAGTATGGAAGATGCTACCAATGAAGAGATGTGTCCACTCGCAGGGACACCAATGAAGAGATGTGTCCATTCGAAGGGACACAAATGAAAAAGTTGCAATGGTTTGCTGGCCAAGGCCAAGCCTATAAATGGGAGACCTTGGGTTTATTTTAAACATCAGACAAAAGGGAAAAGTCCATGGAGGACAAAAACGTCCAGGAGGCAATACTCCACGCCGTACGGGTCAAGGTTCGGGAAAACCGACCGCGATAGCGATTCAGTAGATAGACAGTACGATGATCGATCACGATGGGATGCGACTGTTCGCCAAGAGATTTTACTGTTCGTGAAGGGACACGATGGTTCGCTAGGAGACATGACCATTCGCCAAGAGATGCGACTATTCGTGAAGGGACTCGATGGTTCACTAGGAGACATGACCATTCGCCAAGAGGAGTGATCATTCACGAAAAGGTGTGACCAATCGTGAAATGGTGCGGTTGCTTACTAAAGGGTGCAACCGTTCACGAAAGGGTGCGACCGATCCTGAAAGGGTGTTATCGTACCGAAGGGGTTCGATCGGTCCCGAAGGGGTGCGATCGGTAGAATAAGTGCGATCGGTAACGAAGGGGTGCGATCGGTACCAAAGAGGTGCGATCGGTACCGAAAGAGTGAGATCGGTTCCGAAGGGGCACGATCGGTACCGAAGCGGCGCGATCGGTTACGAAGGGGTGTGGTCGGTTCCAAAGGGGTGAGGTCGGTACCGAAGGGGTGCGATCGGTTCCAAAGGGGTGCGAACGGTTCCGAAGGGGTGCAATTGGTTCCAAAGGACTGTAGATGCAATAAGAGAATAGAAACAGGATTGGCGGAATGAACGAGTTGAGAAGGAAACGAAATATCTCTCTTGTACTTGGTCATGTGGTGATGGTTGGCTGAGTGACTAAATACATGGGAGATATTTTCTGTAGGTTTAAGCGCAAGATCAATGGAAGATGGACGTGGAACCAGCTACACACCAACTTCACGTAAAAGGCTAAGTTACATGTTCAAGTACTCATATGTTGTTCTAAGGAGTGTTTAGAACGTAATATGTGAACAGAACAATCTAGGTTAAGACTTAGGTGGTTAGACTGGATAGATAGGATTGGAACCTCAGAAGGAGTTGTAAGGAAATGAATTAGGAGCTCTGGTGGTTCACGGATGGATAGTTCTTTAGAGGAATAGAATCAAGGTTATATAAGGATTTCCCTTGTGTATTGTTAAGTATGAAGGATCTCATACTAGAAACGAATAAGGGAGTAAATAGGAAGATCCCAAGAATACTTGTCCTAGAAGAAAAAATTTAAATAGGACGAACTTTAGGGAGGTTCAGGCCATGAAGCAGCCTGACCTTTAGAAAGCATCGACCGCAGCCTAGGAAGGTCGGGGTGTTTCAACAACTACGCCTCGTCTCTGATGAACTTCTAACGGCTCAAGGGAAAGCCTGCTAGCACCACTGCCGTCCTCAAGCGACAATAATTAGAAGGCGTACACCCCAAGGTATCTACAAAATAGAGCTCCCTTACCTTGCATCTTGCCTTGTCACCAGATTCACCTCCAAGGCACTACCGCTGAACCAAAAAGACCTTCAACCGCCGGTGGTTTCACGGGAAGCAAATACGAAGGCTTGAGGACGCATCACTGGAATCAGTCTTCACAGATCCAGATCAGACAGAGCTGCAACACCTCGGGTCCGCAACATAACCACTGCAACACCACCGCTGACAATTACCTGCCACCAAAAGAGCAAACGGAAAACCTCCGAAGCCGCAGATGAAACATATGGCATGCAAGGGAAAGACGAAACGGTAAATGATAGCCATGTCATGACGCTGACAAAAACCGGACGCTGGCAAAAACCGGACGCCAGAAAAACAGCGAGATCTGAAAATTTGGTGTGGCGGCTAATAGAAAAAATGGGTTAGGGTGAACTCGCCAAAAAAGTGACAGAAATTTTTACAAATATAGCAATTTATTCGTGGGTTATGTATGTATGTTTCATCTTCCCCACTTATATATCTGATCGCAGATTGAATAAACTTAAAACCTAGGAAAAAATGATAAGTTAAAACCTTAAAATACCTGATGTGAATTACAGTTTTCAGAAAAATATCCAAACTTTAAATGTTATCTAGAAAATATCCAACGCTATTTTAGTTCTTTTAAATACTCCAACTTTAAAATTTTATTATTTTGACACCAATTTTAACTACCATTATAAAGTTAACCTAACTATGGTTAATCTGGTAGTCAAAATAACAAAAAAAATAAAGTTGAAGTATTTAAAAGGTAACCAACATAGTATTTGATATTTTCTTGGCAACGTTAAAGTTTAGGTATTTTTATGGTAAATGTAATTCATGTCCTATAGTTTAAAGGTTTATATATATATATATATATATATATATATATATATGGGTTTTTCTCCAACTGATATGTCTTTTCTCAATCGGTTCACCTTTAAGATTGAACACATACATGTACCACTAATAAAGTTGATCTACAATTATCTTGTTGAAAGAAGATAAAATTTAGGAAAGTTGAAGAACAATGCTTAATTTGTAACCTTTAGGGTTGCTGTTATCGATCTTGACGTGCTTTATCTATTCTTACCAAAGGTTGTCTCGATCGAATTCCTTTGGAGGAAGATCATTTCGAGGCTTATTTCTCGGCCAAAGGAGTTGAAAAAGTCACATTTGTCTTTATTGATCGGTCGAATCTTGGCTACTTCTTCCAATTCGGGTGATACATTTCTTGCTGATACCTTTCTCCGTTCTCCTTTGTTGTTGGTGGTGGTATTGGTTCCCTCCTGCTTTTTGTGATAAGATTGGTGATTCCACCATTGTCGATCTTCATTTTATCGTATGAAGATACTCAAAATTTCCAAAGATGGTGCCAATTGTTAAGCGCTAATTTTTGATGGTGAATTTTCACAAGGATTAATTTAATAATTTGACATGAGCTTGACGGACCGATCTGCTGTTGGACCGGACTAAAATAGGTTACTAAACTCACCTCCAACATCAACATTGGACATAAGTGAAAATCTACATAACGGTAAAAGAAAAAACTTTTAAAATACGTAACGTGAATTACATTTGTCAGAAAAATACCCAAAATTTAACGTTGCCTAGAAAATACTCAATATTGTTTTGGTTACTTTTTGAATACTTCAACTTTCAAATTCTGTTATTTTGACACTGAATTTTAAACATCGTCAACGAAGTAACTTAACCATGGTTAAAATTAGATGTTAAAATAACGAATGAAAGTTTAAATATTTAAAAAGTAACTAAAATAACGTTATATATTTTCTAAACAACATTAAAAAGTTTGGATATTAATATGAAATTATAAATCACGTCATATATTTTTAAAATTTTTCCTTATTTTTAATTGAAAGTTTATCGAATGTCTCACGTAAGTCGACGTGTAGTTTCATGACAACTAATTGTATCACGTCTCTTAGAAAGCTTAATGGTCGTATTGTATCGTATCCCACATTTTATTCTCAATAAGCCATCTTAAGTCTACTTAAGACAACTACTACCTTGGAAAACGGTAACATTCTCTCTCAAGAGTGTGATTCCTGAGCTCGTTTGTTACCCTTTTATCGCCATCGATTTTCCTCATCCGATGATGGATGTCGACCATCCACCACCATATCCTCTGTCTCCTCTGCCGCCGGACCCTAATCTCTCACGTCCTTCACCAGCTATCTCTCCTTCCCAACAAGTTTCTCCTTCTTAGTGTGGCTCTCCTGCTATCTCGGACTCTCCGAGAATTTCATCTCCGCCACCGCAGAATCTGGGTCAGGCCGGAACTGCTACTCCACCTCATCCTAATCCGTCTGGATTAAATACTAGTTCTTCTCAACCATCTGTTGGGAATGTCCTGAAATCTACCGTACTATCTCTAGAAAGTATGATAAGTGTCGAGATCAGACATAAGTCATAAATACTGGGTGATCATGATGACTTGCTAGAGCCCGCTCATGATCTATAAGTTTAGGACTTATTACCAGTATTGTATGATCCCAAAGGGTCACACACCATAGCTAACGGGAAAGTTAAAAAGGAATTAATACAGTAAGATGCAAGGCATTTACTATATTTGTACAGAGAATTGGGCCAGACAAAAGACAGTCTTTTGTCTGATTTGGGCCTTGGGCCCAAAAGCCTAATGAGCCATTAGTTTAATTACTTGGGCCCATATAAGGAAGAGGGAAGGCGCTAGAAACCCTAAGGCTTCTAGTATGCGATTTTTCTGAGCACCTGAGCCGTCTTCGTCTCTCTCTCTGTTTATTCCAGCTTGGTCTAGCAGCCTGATCCAGTAGCTTGTAAGAGTGTGGATACCTAGGAGGAGCCGGTAATCATCAGCTCTTGCAGATCTCGATATTCCTTTGATCAATCCGCTGCAATCACAAGGTAATGATCCTGATCTGTTTATGATTCAACTGCAAATCACCTAGATCCTAGTTGATTATGTGATAGGTTGTAATCTGATAATTACACCAATGAACACACATAATCCTTCAGTGGTATCAGAGCCTAGGTCATTAGGTTTTTGCTTTTTGGATCATACTAGGTTGTTTATTAGTTTGATGAATCGATTTTAATGAGTAAAATTGATTGAAACTTGGAAAACCTAGAAATAAGAAATCGATTTGAAAGCTTGATGATTAAAGTCAAAATCGTCACTTTGTATCAATCGAATGATGTCTTTGTCTTTGTTGAATCGAATGTTGACCTTGTTGCTGAAGAAACGATTATTTGTTTGATTATTAATGTTTAGAATCGTTTATGGAAAAGGTCAAAATCAATCGATTATTAATGTTATCAAAACAATCGAATCGTTTGTATGAAACGACTTGGGAAAAGTCAAATTCAATTATGAATGAATGTGAACATGATCGATTAATTGAATGATCGTTTTGTCTTCGCTTGTTGAATTGCAATCATAAGAATCGTGTTTAATTTGTCTTCAAGTGATGATCATGAATCGATTAATGATCATAACTGAATCGCATGTTGTTTGGAAAAGTGATGATCATGAATAGATTTTGTCCTAGTTTGAATTGGAATAAGGACAAAATCTAATTTGCTTAATGATCATAACTGAATCGATTATTTAATTAATGTATGGTTCAAGCGGTTAACCCAAATCGCGGTTTGCTGGAAATTATTTAATACAATTGGTATTATTTAATTTCTGGTTAAACCGGATTTAAATTCAAAAAAAAAATTGAATTTTAACCTAAACCGAAGGCTGGTCTAAGTTTGATTTGGTTGGACCGAATAAGTTAGAGCTGGTCTGGTTTAGTAAATAACCAGTTGGATTTAGTAGTTAATTTGGTCTTGGACCAGAATTAATGAACCGACTCGGTTATGTCAAATTATTGGGCCAATTGGAATTATGTGGTCTTGGGCCAAGAATTGGGCCTATAATTTGTGACCCAACCGAAAACTTTAATAAAATATTAAATTAGAAATTTCTATTTTTAGTATATTTCTAAATTTAGAAAGTTTCTAAAATAAGTAAGTTTCCCAAAATAGTAATCTTCTATTTTTGGAAAGAAAACCTAAAATCCTCAAAACCAATATCAAGCTTGGATGTCTTGCCCAATCTTGTCAGCTACTTAACGCTTATTCAATTACAGATATGGCTTACAGTGTGAGGTGTCTGTTTTTGCGTAAGTAAAATAGTATATAGTCACTAATTTCATTGGGAGTCCCAGACTTTAGTGATTATTTGGCTGTAAGAGATTGGTTTCCTTGACTGGGCCATCGGGAGTCCCGGGCCTTGAGACATCTGGTGTATTGGGCCTTGGGCCCAATTCACAACCGAGAGTTATTGGATATAACTAGCTGTGTGTATGCTTACCAAGTAAAGCTACTTCTGGATGACGGCCAGTGGCCCACTTTGGATTTAGCTGAACATGGGTCTCGGAATCATTGCATTCTTATGAGGTTAAACAAAGAAATTTTGAATGCAATGCGAGTTTTCTTATAAGTTATTAAGATTACTCTTTTATGAACTAAATAACTAAAACTCTATTTATCTTTAAATTTCAGTTATGACTAGCACAAACAATCAAAACACTTTCTCGATCCGGTCTGTCCTTGAGAAGGACAAACTGAACGGATCAAATTTCTTGACTTGGTCGCGGAACCTGAGGCTAGTCCTCAGGCAGGAGAGAAAGGACTATGTCCTTGAGAGAGCTCTCCCCGAGAGGATCGGGTCCAATGCCTCTCATGCAGTATATGATGCTTGGAATAAGCATTATAATGATGCGGTAGATGTGCGTGGTCTGATATTGGCTACCATGGACTCAGATTTGCTGAAGCAATATGAGAACATGGAGTCGCCAATAGAGATGATCAGCAGCCTGAAATTGAAATTTCAGGAGCAGGTAAGAGTGGAGAGATACCAGTTGGTTAAGTCTCTCACTAGCTGCAAGCTACCAAATGATCATCCAGTAAGTCCTCATGTCAGTAAAATGATGGGTTACATTGATAACCTGAGGAAACTGGATTATCCAGTTAGCCAAGAATTGGCAACTGAGATCATTCTGCAGTCACTGCCGTCAAGCTATGATAAGTTCAGAAGGAACTATATCAAGAAAGGCTTAACGAAGACGCTGACTGAACTGCATGATATGCTCAAGACAGTTGAGCCAAACGTGAAGAGTACCATGTATAATCTCATGAAGGAGAAGGGTAGGTTTACTAAACCTAATGCTGACAAGGGTGAAGACAAAGTTGTCCAGATTTTGAATCATGGCAAGCGTGTGTCTTCTGAGCCCGAATCAGATACCTCTTACGTTGGTAAGTGCTGCTACTGTAAAGAGGTTGGGCATTGGAAGAGAGATTGCATTAAATTCATGGAAGATTATGAGGAGTTGAAGTTGATGTATGAGACTACTTCCTCAGGTATTCATGTTATTACTTCAAGTTCTACCTTATAGGTATTGGATACTGGTTGTGGCACTGATATTTGTTATAATATGCAGAGCCTAAGCTACAGTAGAACGTTGAAGGAAGGACAAGTGGAACTGCATGTCTGGAAGGAGCTATAGATGCTGCCTCAGCCGTAGGGTTTTAACTTGTAGATGCCTTTGAGGCTTGGTTTTGTATTAAGTAATTGCTACAATGTACCTGCTTTAAGCAGAGTTGTTTTTCATTTTCTTGTAAGAATTTGAATGTTTTTCATTTTGATAAAAGACAAGTTTTGTTCTTTTAATCTCAATGAAATATTGATTGTAGCACCCTATTCAAGGAATGGGTTTTATATCTTAAACCAAAGAGTGCG
This sequence comes from Orychophragmus violaceus, assembly GCA_030180135.1. Classification (NCBI taxonomy): domain Eukaryota; kingdom Viridiplantae; phylum Streptophyta; class Magnoliopsida; order Brassicales; family Brassicaceae; genus Orychophragmus; species Orychophragmus violaceus. Next base: position 66,812,539 of record CM058233.1, on the reverse strand, counting down.
TAAATGTAACATAAATACCGAATTGGTTTAAATCTGATGAATTAAACCTGATTTTTCTTGGCGTAAATGTTTTGGTCACATAGAGTGAGTCGGATTCAGAAATCCCATAGTTATGGACTTTTGGGCTCATTTGATCGGATATCTTATGAGACTTGAATTCTGCTTACTGGACCAAAAGACAAAGGGCCCATCTTAGCCGAGCTAGAGAAAGGCCCAAAGGCTTATTGGACCTTGAACATACTCATGTATGTGGCCCAATGAGCAGTAATGCCAGAGAAAATTTCCTGTACTTCATTATCTTTACTGATTACTTCAGTGAGTATGACTGTGTTCATTTGATGAGACACGAGTCAGAATTCTTTGAAATGGTCGAAAGAGTTCCAGAATGAGGTATAGAATCTGAGTGACAGAAGTATTGAATAGACTCTGGATTAGATCACGAGTGAGAATACTTAAGTCATTGATGGTGTGATCATCTGAATGAGTGTGAAGTCGTTTCACAGCTCATTTCTCCTGAAAACCTGGAGGTGTTTCTGTGAGAAAGAATCAGATCTTATTAGAAATGATTAAAGATGATTCACACGAATCTTCCATGATATTCTTTAAGAATAACGCTCTAGAAATATCTAAGTTTACGCTGAAATAGTTCCACCAATATCAGTTGAAAGACACCACATAAATGTGGACTGGAAATGATCCAAATTCGTCTTTACTGAGTATTTGTACTTGAGCTACTTCGCTGGTTGTCCTAGGGAAACCAAGGCTTGTTACTTTTTACGTCCATTCCGAAAACGAAGTTAGGTTGTTCGGAATTCTGTTTTCTAAAAGGAAAGTTGCTTTCCAAGAAGAACAGTGGGAGTAAAAGTATAACTCGAAGAAATTCGAGAAATACAGGAGGCTGCTCAACCTGTTGAGGGAGAGCAGCGGATGGATTTACAGATTTCTGTAGAATCTACACCTGTAGAGCCTGAAGTTCGCAGATCTGAATGAATCCGTCACTAATCCGAGAGTGATTTCTCGTGATTAGTTGCCATGATCTGATGATCATTGAAAGTGACGAACCTGCGAAATTCACAGAAGCGAAAGTAACGTTCCAATGCTGCAGTCGGTAAAGGACTGGCTTGGGAGTTGGTTTTATGATTGACATGGGTAAAGCCACGTATGTTCTTGGATTTTGGATCTAAAAGATAGAGATCCAAAAGAGCTGATAGGACAAAGATGGCACTGTTGCCGACTCCATGACTTAAGCTGATCATTTCGCAGCTTGGGTAGCGGCGAAAGAGGTTGTTTGGAAAGAAGAGTTCATCACTGAACTTGATGTGATTCCCAGCATAGATGAGACTAGCTGCACATCAGAGGTCCAAACACCTTGAGGGTAGGTATAACCTATTCCGTGAGATAAATCACAGACGTGTTAAGTAGATCAGCAAGTTTCAACGAATGAGAACGTTGCTAATCTATTAACGAAGCCACTCCTTGGGCCTAAGCACGAGTCGCGGACTGTAGCTGTAGGATATGTGAAATTAAGATGTAGTCTTAATTTCAGTGGGAGTTTGTAAAGGGCTTTATTTAGTCATTTTGAAAGGTTCATGTAAACATAATATTTTATGTTTATGAAATCTATGATTTCTGGATTATTTAACTGTGATATAAATAATCGTTCCAAAATGATTCATGTCATTATATATGGGCCATCGAAGTACATGAGTAGACTTGATCCTGAAACCCCATATTTAACGAAATGACATAAATCATAATGTCCATAGTCGAAGGTTGTTGAAATTGGAACACCAACAACCACTTGAGACTAGATTGTGTTGAGACTTATGACCAAGTTTCGAGGGGTCATAGATGCGCGGCATCAAAGTCGACACATAGGTATATGTAGGGGAGCATATGACCGGACATGGCCCGCTGATGAGAACACTTCAAGATATTAATATCTGTGTCATAAGAGGTTCTCATATACGACTATAGAGTATAGTCCTTAGACCTGAGTTCGCATGCATGTGGCTGCACATGGAGTGATGCGCTTTGATCATTGTCTAACGCTGTTTCGTAACTGGGAGCTATAAGGACCTTGGTTGGGTGTATTATAAAGTGTGTAGTTCATAGTGATGGAACAAGATGGGATTTGTCCCTGCCGTTTAACGGAGGTAATATCTCTAGGCCAATCGAAGACTTGATAGCTGGTAAGAGAGTGGCCACTCCCAAACGGACTTGCCCAAGTCGTTTGCATTGTCAGTATCAAATCCGTTCCGATAAACATGGTCTGGCTATATAAGGATGACACGCATCTTGCCTTATGCCAGATTGAGATATTGAGACAAAAGGATTAGGGAATGTAGGATTCCAGTACAAGTGGGAGATTGTTGGGAATGTCCTGAAATCTACCGTACTATCTCTAGAAAGTATGATAAGTGTCGAGATCAGACATAAGTCATAAATACTGGGTGATCATGATGACTTGCTAGAGCCCGCTCATGATCTATAAGTTTAGGACTTATTACCAGTATTGTATGATCCCAAAGGGTCACACACCATAGCTAACGGGAAAGTTAAAAAGGAATTAATACAGTAAGATGCAAGGCATTTACTATATTTGTACAGAGAATTGGGCCAGACAAAAGACAGTCTTTTGTCTGATTTGGGCCTTGGGCCCAAAAGCCTAATGAGCCATTAGTTTAATTACTTGGGCCCATATAAGGAAGAGGGAAGGCGCTAGAAACCCTAAGGCTTCTAGTATGCGATTTTTCTGAGCACCTGAGCCGTCTTCGTCTCTCTCTCTGTTTATTCCAGCTTGGTCTAGCAGCCTGATCCAGTAGCTTGTAAGAGTGTGGATACCTAGGAGGAGCCGGTAATCATCAGCTCTTGCAGATCTCGATATTCCTTTGATCAATCCGCTGCAATCACAAGGTAATGATCCTGATCTGTTTATGATTCAACTGCAAATCACCTAGATCCTAGTTGATTATGTGATAGGTTGTAATCTGATAATTACACCAATGAACACACATAATCCTTCACCATCAATTCCAGGTTCTGAATCGTTTAATTGGGCTAAAAATCTAAACTCAGCTTCGCGTATCCTGGAATCAAATGCCACTGTTACTACCTCTGAATCTGGTCGTCCAAGGGTGAAAATCCCTAATGGAGTCTTTGAAAGAGGTGCCAAACTCCATAGTGACTACATTGTGGGGATCTTCTATGGTAAACTCCGTCCTCCTAAAATTTGGGGTAAAGATCGCAGGGTTACAATTCATCATCTTTCAAAGAATGCGTTCTTGTTTTATATCCCATCTCCTACTCTGCGCAGAAAGGTTCTTGAAGAAGAATTATGGCGTGTAGGTGATTCACCGTTCTTCATTACTGAATGGAAATCGAAATAGGTTCTTGAAGAAGAATTATGGCGTGTAGGTGATTCACCGTTCTTCATTACCGAATGGAAATCGAAATTCAGTACTAACCCACTGTCTCTGGATCATGCTCTGGTCTGGGTCACCATAAAAGGGATTCTGTTAGATCTAATCACGCTTGAGGGTTTATGTTTCATCTGTCATCCTATTGGGAAGGCGGTCGATACAAAACCGTTTACAAGTATATCTTCTGCTGAGGTTAAAATCGTTGTGGCCCTTACTAAGCCACTACCTTCAGAAGTGGAAATCGAGTGCGAGAATGGGAAAGTTCTTCTTCTCCAAGTCTCCTACCCTTGGTTACCCCCTCTCTGCTCTTATTGTAATTCAATTGGCCGTAAGGTTTCATTACGTCTGTCTGCTCCTCCTGCTCTGCAAGGTGAAAAGTCTTCTCAGAAAGGACCTGCAACTAATCCCAAAACAGAATGGAAATAGGTTCCAACAAAGGGGAAGAAAGATAAAGGCAAGAGTATCGACAAGTCGGATTCTCAGTTTGCTTTGGGTGTTGAATTGAATTTGGAAAATGCTGAGGTGCCGGTGTCTCCACGGGTTTCTCAGGATATTACTTCTAGTGTGGTTAATGTCACTACTGCTTTAGGGGAGGATAATTCTAGCAAAGCTATTATCTCAGAGGTAGCGGAAACTACTTCAGGGATATCTCACTATGCTCCAGTAACTATGGCTGTTTTATCTCTAGCCATCAAAGAGGTGCATGCGGGCTCTTTCACGGCTGCAAAGAAGGGATTGCAGAATAAAATAGCTCATATTACTCAAGTCGATTCGTGTACGAGTAACCCTTATACTGTTCGTTGTGATGATGATATGGCTATGGATGTTTCGGGCAAGCATTTGCTATTAATGTCCCAAACTAACCAGTCTCCTTTGACTTCACATTCGTCTAGTACGGCCAAGAAACATAAGTTTAAAGCTCAAAATTCTCCCATCCAGGGTGATATTCTTCCTATAGAGTGGAAGAACGATCACAACCAAGAATAATTTATGTCGGATACATTTGGAACGTGTGGGGCATCAACGATCCTTCAAAGCATAGCTCACTATCTAACTGGCTTCAGAGAAAGTCAGTGTCTTTTGGAGCGATTTTGGAAACTCATGTGCAGGAATTAAATAAGCATCAAATTTTGTTAACTATGGGCTCGGGGAATCTTTTGGACAACTACACTCATTCTGATTTGGGGAGGATCATTTTTAAAGCCCCAACGAAGGTTCGTCTCTTATTCAAAGATATTCAGTCTATAACATGTGAAGTCACTTTGGAGGACGGAACAAATTTCATCTATACAACCATCTACGCAGCAAATGAAGAGGTTCTTCGTAAAGATTTATGGACTTCTCTTCAGGACACTGAAGCTGCGTTTAACATCTTGTCTAGACCATGGGTTGTGAATGGAGACTTCAACGAGATTATTCATCCTAGTGAAACGTCCAATCCAGACATTGTTAGAACTACTCAGCCTATGTGTGAGTTTGGTGAGTGTCTTGGGCAGCTCGGTCTCTTTGATCTGCCTTCTTTGGGACCTCTTTTCACCTGGACTAATAAGCGACCTTCAGAACCTCTTGGTAAAAGACAAGACCGGTGTTTGGTTAATGGTGTTTGGCTTCTCAAGTTTCCTTCCAATCATTGTGTGTTTGAAGCTCCCGAGTTCTCGGACCATACGCCTTGCCACATCCGGCTTCTTTCCAAACCTCCTTCTTTTGGGACAAAGCCATTCAAAATTTTCAACCTCCTGAGCAAGAATCCTTAGTTTCTAAATAAGATTCGTGAGACGTGGGAGCAATCGGACATCATTGCAGGCTCTCTTAAAGATTTCTGCTACAGGTTAAAATTTTTGAAACGTCCTATGAAATCTCTTTATAATGATAACTATAGCGGAATAGAGAAGCGGGGTTTCTGAGGCTTATGACCGGCTAGCTTCGGCGCAGCTGCTTGCTCTCAACAATCCTTCATCGGTTAACCTTGAGTCTGAGCTTGCTGCTAAATCTATATGGTATGTTCTGAGATTAGCAGAAGAACGGTTTTTATTGCAATGTTCTAGAGTTAAATGGCTGGGAAAGGGTGATTCGATTACCCCTTTCTATTTCAGAGTAACCACTGCTCGTAATGCTAACAATGCTGTCAAATACTTGTTGCGGGTGGATGGTTCTCGGTCCTAGTCTTTTCAGGAAGTTCATGTGATTGCTATTGATCACCTTCAAGCGATTTTACAGACAGTCAAAAGAGTGTTCTGCCCGGACTTGCAGGAGTTCATGGTCGTTCTGATAGAGGTCAAATGCTCGGATAGTAAATCACTGGAGTTGAGTGCTCCGTTCACCGCTGAGATGATTCATTTTTCTTGTTTAAAATGCCTAATAACATGACTCTTGGTACGGATGGTTTCCCGGCAGAGTTTTTCAAATCAGCATGGTCCATAGTTGGAAATGAGTTCACGGAATCTACCCTTCACTTCTTTGGAAACTGTTTCATGCCTACTAGTATGAATTCCATGTCTCTGGTCCTTTTGCCGAAGAGACCATGCGCTGATCAGATCTTTGAATTTTGCCATATATCTTGCCTTAACACTCAGTACAAGCTGGTTACGAAATTGTTGTCCAATCGCCTAAAGTTACTTCTTCCTGTTGTTATCTTGCCTAATCAGACGACCTTCGTCAAAGATAAACTTATACTTGAAAATGTTCTTTTAGCTTCTGAGGTTTTACTGGACTATCATAAAGTCTCAGTTGTCCCTAAGATCACTCTGAAGATCGATATTGCCAACGCTTTCGATTCTTTTAGATGGGACTTCATCTTGAGTACACTCTATTCTTATAATCTTCATGATCAATTTGTCAATTGGATCAAGGCGTGTGTTTGCTCGCCTTCGTTTAACCTGAGCATAAATGGAGTGTCTTCTGGTTACTTTAACGGACAGACTGGTCTAAGACAGGGAGACCCTTATCCCCGATCCTCTTCGTTCTTATGATCAATGTTCTATCAATGATGTTAAATAAGGCTGGTAAGAGTGGCAACTTTTCTTACCATTGGGGCTGTGATCAGATGGATCTTACCCACCTCTGTTTCGCAAATGATTTACTTATTTTCATTGAGGGTACATCTGAATCAGTTGAAGGTGTTTTACATGTGCTTGAGGAGTTTGAGAGGCTGTCTGGTTTGGCTGTCAATATCGCGAAGACTACTCTTTTCAGTTCAGGGGTGGATGACTCAGTTTTAGCGGATATCTTCATCGTTTCAAACTCAAGGAGGCTTTCCTTCTGGTTAAATATTTGGGTCTGCCTCTTTCTTCAAAGAAGTTATCCGTTAAAGACTATGATCCCTTACTGATCCAGATAAAGAATAAGATGTCGTCTTGGACTTCTCGGTCCCTCTCCATGGCAGATAGATTGACTTTGATCAAGTCTGTGATTGCAGGAATTGTGGGTTTTTGGTCTAGTGCTTTTGTCTTACCGGAAAAGTCATGAAATAGATCAATAGCTTGTGCAGTTCGTTTCTCTAGCATTGTAAGATAGGTTTGGGCTATGGAGCAAAAGTGTCTTGGCATGGAATATGTTTCCCAAAGAAAGAAGGGGGGGCTCGGGTTGAGAAACATCCAGAACTTGAGTGAAACTTGTAGTCTGAAGCTTGTATGGATGTTGTATTTCCGTGTGGGTTCGTTATGGGTGGCTTGGGTCCGGAGGAAGTATTTGAGTTTTGCTACTTTTAGGCGTTGAATGAGAAAACTATGCATTATTTTAATCCTTTCATCAGTTGCTGAAGATGCGCGACAAAGCTCTCAATTTCATTACCATCAGTGGTGGAAGCGGCGACTCTACGTTCTTTTGGTGGGATCATTGGTTCCCATTTAGTTTGTTGTATCACTTTTTAGGTGAGGATGCCCCTTCTCTATTGGGAATCCTCTTTATGCTACTATTTCAGACGTGATTCAGAATTAAGTCTAGAAAATGCCCCTTGCTCGCTCGGATAAACATGTTCAATTATATGCTTTCATTTTCACTCTCTCGATTGATGGCTTTAGTTGTGATTTCCCTGTTTGGAGTGTTAATGGCCGTAGAAGAAATAAGTTTTGTTCTAGGGATGTATGGAATGAAATTAGAGAAACTAGGACAAACAAAAGTTGGGCTCCGATTATTTGGCATAAAGCCATTATTCATGTCACGTTTCTACTGCCTGCCTCTTTGTGCTTGACACGAACTCGACATTGGAGCAAGTAGCTGTGTGGGGCTATGATACGGAGAAAACCTGCTTTCTTTGTGGTGGCGCAAATGAGTCCCATGACCATTTGTTCTTCTTATGTCCATATTCGTTACATACATCGCAAGACATCGCAAGACATCACAAGTCACCTTGCTATTCAGAACGTTCTTCATGAGTGGGCTGCGGTTATTCAATTGCTGATCGCAAATGATTTAAGCAAACATCTCAAGCTGGCCCTTCTACAAGGATGGCATGCTTCGACATATTCTATATGGCAAGAAAGGAATAACCGGGTGCATAATGGGACAACTCTTCATCCCATTGCCATTCAGAAGCAGATAATCACTACTCTAAAGATCAAATGCTCAGCGTGGCCTCTCTTGGCTTTTCTGTTGGTCTTCCTCTTTCATGTTGTGGATCAGTCTACATGCTCCTTAGATCGCCTTGTCTTCTCAGTTTAATCTAGTTTGGCTGTGGATTCTGTTGATTTCCTGGCCCTCTACGTTCTTTTGGTGAGATCATTGGTTCCCATTTAGTTTGTTGTATCACTTTTTAGGTGAGGATGCCCCTTCTCTATTGGGAATCCGCTTTATGCTACTATTTCAGACGTGATTCCGAATTAAGTCTAGAACATGCTCCTTGCTCACTCGGATAAACATGTTCAATTATATGCTTTCATTTCCACTCTCTCGATTGATGGCTTTAGTTGTGATTTCCCTGTTTGGAGTGTTAATGGCCGTAGAAGAAATAAGTTTTGTTCTAGGGATGTATGGAATGAAATTAGAGAAACTAGGACAAACAAAATTTGGGCTCCGATTATTTGGCATAAAGCCATTATTCATGTCACGTTTCTACTGCCTGCCTCTTTGTGCTTGACACGAACTCAACATTAGAGCAAGTAGCTTTGTGGGGCTATGATACGGAGAAAACCTGCCTTCTTTGTGGTGGCGCAAATGAGTCCCATGACCATTTGTTCTTCTAATGTCCATATTCGTTACATACATCGCAAGACATCACAAGTCACCTTGCTATTCAGAACGTTCTTCATGAGTGGGCTGCGGTTATTCAATTGCTGATCGCAAATGATTTAAGCAAACATCTCAAGCTAGCCCTTCTATAAGGATGGCATGCTTCGATATATTTTATCTGGCAAGAAAGGAATAACCGAGTGCATAATGGGACAACTCTTCATCCCATTGCCATTCGGAAGCAGATAATCACTACTCTAAAGATCAAATGCTCAGCGTGGCCTCTCTTGGCTTTTCTGTTGGTCTTCCTCTTTCATGTTGTGGATCAGTCTACATCCTCCTTAGATCGCCTTGTCTTCTCAGTTTAATCTAGTTTGGCTATGGATTCTGTTGATTTCCTGGCCCTCCCCCCCCCCCCCCATTTCCTTTCTTAATGTATGTCTGATGTTTATAAACTTTTGTATTCGATTTATTTTAATATATTTAAAAAACCTTTGCCAAAAAAGAAAAGAAAAGAAGACAACTAATACCTTAACTTGACTCAATTTCATCGTTCATTTTTTTTTTTTGCCAATCATCTCTGCATATATTTTAATCATAAATTCACGAAAATAATTAAGAGAATACTTAGTTGACAAAAAAATTAAGAGAATATTTAAATTCACTAAAACACTTTCCCTGAAATCTTCCATGCACATTTTTCACAAGTTATGCATGCATATATGACTAATAGATGTTTTAGAAAAAATTACACATATGTTGTTACGGAATTTCGATCTAGTCTAGAAAGTCGGGTTGCGATCAGAGAAGTTCGAACTACGAGGTGAGAAATAAACTTAAGTGAGGTAGAAACTGTTCTTTATTAATCTTAAGGCCGAAGCCGAGCAATGAGCAATATGGTACGAGGTGGGAGTCCGTCAAATGACGTGCTCCCTAAATGTTGCTTGAGCTCGGAGCTTTATAAGAGTAGCTCGGAATCTATGCAAGTTACAATGTGTCTAAAATGAAGAATGAAGGGTCATATTTATAGCTTATGAAGGCAGACTTTTTGTTGGGCTGTTGACTCCTTAGCGGGCTTGTCTTCTTGGGCAAAGATGATTTATCAAAGTAGCAAGATTTCTAATGGGTTTATGGATGGGTGCTAAACCCATATCCAACAATTACCCCCCCCCCCACCGTTCGTCGATCTATGGTTCGGTTGGTGTCGGAGAATTTCTTCGAGCATTTAAGTCAGGCGGAAATCTTATTAGTCATGCTCAGCTTCGTGGCCTTTACATTCCTTTGTACTCTTGTGCACGTGTCTCGATATCCTTGGGGGGACAAGAAAGTGCTAACGGTCGTATGGATGGGAATGTCGCGTATCTCTTGCAACATCACTGATCATGCAATCGTCGGGCCTTGGGATCTGCGCAGGGGTAATACTGATGTTCCCTCGATGTCTGCCAAAGGTTTTTAGTATAAAATTCTCCAAATTGGTCTTCTTTATCCATTTTTCTTGACACTGCTTTTGGTTTTGTTCCTTCTCCTATACTTGGTTATGAGTTCTTCGTCTGATCATTAGTATTCCAGCAGTGGTAGTGACGATGATAGTTTGTTTGTTTCTTTGGGGATGGATTCCCCTGTCCCGAAATCGGCTGATGAAGAGGGCGAGTCTCGGGTATGCGGGAAGAGCTCGTCGTCTGTGCGTCGTCGTCTTCGTTTTGATGTTCTGAAATACCAGGTGATGACTCTAATTTGAGCGTTGTTTGTGAAGCGAAACGAACAGAAAAGGCTGTGGTGACTCGCGAGGTTCGGAGATCTTTGTGCAAGCAGGCGACTATAGACGATATAATGAGAGTCTGTGCTCGTGTTTCGGGCCTCGTACTTCGACTGCCGGCTGTGGATGAGCGGTCGTGGTCGGTTCCTAGCGGATGGATTTATCTTTATGATTGTTGGTTCGTCAAATGCCACTTTTGGTTTCCTCTTCCTAAGCTTCTGGTGGGTTACTGTGAGCAGCGTCGGATTGCTCTTTCTCAACTTTGTCCAGCTGTGGTTCGTAATGTAGTAGGTGCCTTATTGCTCGATGTTGGGGTGAGGGTCGTTATGGCTCTTTAATTTTTTGAGGAGGCGATGAACAAGACGATTACTGGAACATGTTATGTCTCGGCCAGGAGCCGATATGGGCTTAAGCTTGTTACCGGCACGGTGAAAAATATATCCAACTGGCAAGATCGATATTTCTTTGCGAAGGTTAATGGTGCGTAGGTTCCTGACGAAAATAGGTTGTACCGGTCGTCATGGAACCATGATGATGGTATGGTTCCTGATGTCTCCCCTTCCTTTTTCCCCTTTATGCTTATTGATCATTTCGTGTTTTCCTTTTCCCATATCGTCGTACGTACAATGATCATTTCGTGTTTTCCTTTTCCCAGATCGTCGTACGTACAGTGCTCCCTACTCGAAGGATTTTTCCTTCGCTTGGTCCTTTATCGTGGCCTGATGTCCATGTTGTGAGGATTCAAAAGAGTTTTTCTCGTATGGACGTTGGGGCAGCTATATGGGAGCTTAAGAGGGAGCGGCCGTCCGGGAGTCCTTCGGTTGGTATACGGGATGACAGGGGGAGCGATGGTTTTCTGCCGTCGAAAATGAAGAAAAGGAAAACAGAGAAGGGGGACTTGGCTTCTGATTCTAAGCCGGAGATGTTAGTCTAGGACCCGGTTAACCGAGAGATTAGGGTGTGTGATCGGACTAAAGCGGCTGATTTCTCGGTTTGCTTCGAATATTCCGGACCTGAAGTGATTGTTAATGATGTTGGTGCATGTGTCTGATTTCTCCGGTCGGTGAGGTCGAATTCGGTGAAAGGGAAACTTCCAATTTCCGCTTCGTTCGGACCTGACCTTCATCGGAGGATCGGCTGTGGTCGTATCCGGGTAGGGGTTTTTCGACCCTTTGTGCTTCTGTTTTTCTTCCTCTTCATACTTTTTCTTGTTTTTGGTGGCAGACTCTTGCGGATGAGAATCGTCTGACGGAAACTTATGAGCAAGAAATCAAGGCTTTCAGACTCGAGAAGGAGAAACTTGGATCAAAGCTTCTTGAGATGAACGCGAAGGTTCGTGAGCTCGAGGGGGTTGGTGAATTCCTTCGCCGGGAGAACATAAAAGTTGAGAGTATCGAACTCCAAGCAGCTGATTCTTCGTGGGAGAGGAACGCTCTTCTCGCCGCCCAGGCCGTGCATCGGTCCGAATGTGACAATTTGCGAGCATCTTGCGTTGATGAGGTCGCTCGATCGAAGGCTGATATTTTCGGTAGGGCCGAGGCTCGTTTGTCGAAAACCAGGAGGGCTAGGGAGGAGGATGTGCGATCACGAGGGAAACTTCTGGAGTGAACCAAGTTGTTTCGGTCATGGCGTCATACCTTCTTCTAGTTAAAGACGTTTTGGAGGTTCCGATGTCGAAGATCGAACGACTGGTTGCTAACGAGAAGACCCTCAGGGAGGAGCTATTCGATCGGAGATACTGAGCTTACCGAAGGGGATCTTCGCATGACTCCTTTGGGTAGTCTAGATCGTCGGCGGGATATTTTGGCAGGTCGCATTGTATGGGATGTGCATGGTTCGAACAAGGGGACTATTACCGCAGATGATGTCGCCAGGCTTCGTGATAAAGGGCTCGTTCCTGCGGAAGCTTGTGTTTCGGCCGGGTTTTTGTTTTTGGTTTGATTTTAGAAATGCGGGTTGTTGTTGTTGGGTTTTTTGCACGCTTTGATTTCCCTTGTGGGTTTGCTCTTCTATTCTGCTTCGTTATACTTTGCTTTTCCCGGGTTAGGTTTCTATGTGCCTTGCTTCGTAGTTGTTTTTATAAACGCGAAAGGTTGTGTTTTTTCTTTATTCTGTGAATCGTTCTCCATATTATTTCGTTGTCGTGTTTGCTTAGGTGTGGGACTGTGGCCAGCTTATCCTGTAAATAAATTTTAGGGACGAGTACGTGTTTGGCTTATCATGTAGTTTATATCGGGGTGGGGGCTACTGCCGGCTTATCCCGTAATAACTTTTAGGAGCGATTACGTGCCCGGCTTATCATGTGGTTGTGTGAGGTGCAGAACTGTTGCCGATTATCTTGTATCTGGTTTTTAGGGGCGAATTCGGCTTATCATGTAAATGACTCTTAGGGACGAGTACATGCTCGACTTATCATATGGTCTCTCAATGTGTAGAACGGTTGCCGGCTTATCCTGCAAATAACTTTTAGGGGCGAGCTCACGCTCAGCTTATCCTGTGGATAACTATTTTTAGGTGCAATTACGTGCTCGGCTAGACGCTCGAGTAGGTGTTATGCCTATCTTGTCCGTTCGATTGGAGACTTTTTGCGGGACTGAGCCCGGCTTGGATCATGACGCGCGTTTGGTCATTTTCGTGCAATGCATTTTTCTCGTCGATTGTTTGGCCAGAACGTCTGTGAGTATAAGGAAATGCAAGCAGCTAAGAGAGAAGGAAATTTATAAAGAATTTTTATTGAAATAGTTGAACCTTGAAAAAGGCTGCTACATACCCTCCGAAGAGGGATTAAGCCGATCGTAGCTCGCTTTTACATGTTTTTAGTAGTAGTACCGTTTGAGCGTGTTTGCGTTCCACGACCTGGGTATTACTTCGCCTTGCATGGTGACGAGCTCGTATACTCCTGGTTTGATGATTTTAGAAATGATGTATGGGCCCTCCCGATTCGCGCCGAGTTTTCCTGCTCTATATTCTCGTGTGTTTTCAAACACCTTTAACAATCATATTGTTGCAAAATGCTTGGTCGCGTTTTTCTTCTATTTGATCGAGGTGGTCAAGAATCATATTGTTGTTGAGGTCTTCGTGCTCTGGCGCGAGTTTACGTCTGATTGTTGGTATTCAAACTTCGGCCGGTGCCACTGCTTCTATTCCATGTGATAATAAAAAAGGGGTTTGCTCTGTTGCTCGGCGTGGGGTCGTTCTTTGAGACCATAGTACTCTGTTTAGCTCGTCAACCCAAATTCCTTTTTTGCTTTCGAGGCGCTTCTTAAGTCCGTGATAATTGTCTTGTTCATGGCTTCGGCTTGCCCGTTTCCATGAGGATGGCGAGGTGTCGATTTGCTAAGTCATATTTTCCATCTTGCGCAGAAGCCTACAAAGACGTTCGATATAACTGTGATCCGTTATCCGTAACGATTTCGTATGGTAGGCCGTGGTGGCAGATAATGTACTTCCATACAAATTTCTGCACGTCGAGGTCGCAGATATTGGCATAGGATTCGGCCTCTACCCACTTGGTGAAGTAATCTGTCATGATGATGACAAATTTCTTTTGTCTGGAAGCCGGCATGGGGCCTACTATATCCATTACTCATCTCATGAACGAGTAAGGGGCGGCTGAGGTAGTTAAAAGTGTGGCGACGTACCTCTCGCAGTCCTCTACCATTGTTGGCCAGAAATGTCCTTGTCTCTTGATTTTTGTGGCGAGCGTCTGGCCGTTGGAGTGGTTTCCGCCTGCTCCTTCGTGTGTTTCTTCCGTTACCCATTTGATTTCTTCGTCGTAAAATGCAGCTCATGAGAATTTTTGATGCGCTTACTCAGAATAGCTTTCTGTCATTCACAACATAATGGGCGCACCTTTCTTTTAGGCGTCAGGCCGCCCATCTGTCCTTTGGGACTATCCCTTCTAGGATATAAGCTATGATCTCATCTCTCCAGTCGTTCGCTTGCTCGAAGGCCCCTTTCGTGGCGGATTCGTCCGTCTCGCCGAAGTCATTTATCCTGTTTTCGAGTTTGGAGATAGCGAACAAGTTTTTGGTTTGACTTATGCTTGACTTCTCGATGCATTCGACTGGTATGATCCCTTGTAGGTCGGGGTTGGATGTGTATGTGAGGGCTGCGAACGCATCGGTTGGTGAGTTATCACTTCGCGTGATCTTGGTGAGCGAGAAGATACCGAATTCTCCTGCTAATTTTTGAACGATTTGTAAGTATGCGCCCATTAGATCATTTTTGCTTCGTATTCGCCGTTGTACTGGCTGCCGATTAGTTAAGAGTCACAAAATGCGTTGATATGCCTTGCTCCACTTCCTTTTGCCAACCGCAGTCCCGCTATCAGGGCTTCGTATTTCGCCTCGTTGTTGGATGCTGGGAAAGCGAGTCAGATTGGCTACTCAAGTTTTTCTCCGGTCGGGGAGGCCAGTCTAATTCCAATTCCTGACCCATTATGGGAAGATGAACCGTCGACGAAAAGGGTCCATTTCTTGGTTGTAGCCTGGTCCCCATCACGGGTCAATTATGGTGGTTGATCGATTAGGAAGTCTGCCAGAACTTGCGATTTCGCGCTTGTTCATGGTTTATACTCGATGTCGTACTCGCTTAGTTCCACCGCCCATTTCACCATTCGTCCTGATTGGTTTGGGCTGTGGAGTATGGTCCTCAATGGCTGGTTGGTGAGGACGGTTACCGAGTGAGACTGGAAGTATGGCCAGAGTTTCCTTGCCGAGGTGACGACTGCTAGAGCGAGTTTTTCTAAGGTGGAGTATCGGGTCTTGGCGTCGTCAAGACTTTTGCTGATGTAGAAGACCCGCTTCTGGTCGCCCCTACCCTCTCTGACAAGGACACCGGTTACTGCAAAACTCGACACTGATATGTAGAGGTATAAGGTTTCTCCTTCTTCTGGATTGGATAGGATGGGTGCGTAGATAGATACTCTTTTAGTTGTTGAAAGGCGTCTTCGCATCTGGCGTCCCATTCGAATTGCTTGTTCCCTCGGAGAAGTTGGTAGAATGGTAGGCATATGTTCGTTGATTTTGAAATAAACCGACTTAATGCGGCTATTCGCCCCGTAAGTTTTTGCACCTCGCGCGTGTTTCTCGGCGAAGGGAGTTCAGTGAGTGCCGCGATCTTCTGTGGGTTCGCTTCTATCCCCCCCTTTTGGTGACTATGTATCCGAGGTATTCCCCTGAAGTAACTCTGAATGTGCATTTGGTTAGGTTGAGCTTCATCCCGTATTTGTTCAGGTTGTTGAAGCAGGTTGTGAGGTGAGAGATGTGATCGTCAGCTGAGGCTTATTTTACCAGCATGTCATCTATGTATACTTCCATCATTTGCACGAGCTGGTCGGCGAACATTTTGTTGACGAGCCTCTGATATGTTGCTTCGGCGTTCTTGAGTCCGAATGGCATCACCTTATAGCAGTATGTTCCTCGGTTGATGATGAACGATATTTTTTCTCGGCCATCGGGGTGCATCATTATCTGGTTGTACCCAGAAAAGGCGTTCATGAACGATAGGAGTTCGTTGCCTGCCGTGGCCTCAACGAGTATGTCGATGTGAGGAAGTGGGAAATTGTCTTTTGGGCAGGCTTTGTTGAGGTCGGTGAAGTCGAAGCATACTCTCACTTCTCGTTCTTTTTCTTGACGACCACTGGATTTGTAATCCAGTCTGGGTATTTTACTTCGGTTATTGAGCATGCCTTAGATAGTCTCTCTACTTCTTCGTTCTCCGCTTGAGACCGCTCCGGCCCGAGTTTCCTTCTTTTCTGTTTGACGAGTTTGAACACTGGGTCGACATGGATTTCGTGGCATGTTACCATAGGGTCGATCCCCTTCATGTCGCTGGTCGACCAAGCGAAGGTCGAAGCGTTTCGGCAGAGAAACTCGATGAGTCGGTCCTTCAAGTCTTTTCTTAGTTATGTGCCTATACCCACGCACCGTTCTGGGTCGCTGATGTCGATGTTGACTTGTTCGACCGCGTCTCGGCTGGGTCTTTCCTAGGGTGGTAGTTCTAACTTTGGTTCGGCGAGCAGACATGTTAAGAACTTCATGCGCAGCTTATGCTCGATGAGGAAGCAAGTGCTTGAAACTTCCTGGCTCCCTCGGAGTGTAAATGTTCCATTCAGAGTTGGGAATTAGACGCACTGGTAGTAGGTCGAAGGGACTGCTCTCATGGCGTGGATCCATGGTGTTCCCAGAATAGAAATATAGATCGTCGTCCGATCGACGATCACGAATTTAGATATTACTGTCGTTCTCCCAACGCGGACCGGTAGTTTGATTGTTCCAATGGTTCTGGTTGTCCCTCCAGTGATGTCGGTTAGGAGTCTTTCTAAGCGTTTTATCTCATAGTCGTATAGCTCTATTATTTTTAAGGTTTATTCGTATATGAGGTCGACTGTGCTTCCGGTGTCGACTAAGACTCTGTTACCTCACAATCACCGATTTGTACCTCGAAGACGAGTGGGACGTTGTGCGGTTTATACAATCCTCTATCATCGTTCTCGGTGAATGCTATTCTGTCCTCGCTTTTGAGCTTGTAGCCCGCGCTTTGCTTGCGACGTCGGTATGTGTCCACCTTCGTATGTACTCCTTTATTGATCTCACGGAGTCGTTGCAGGTCGGGATCCCCCCATAATCATGTTATTTATTCAGGCCCTACTGGTCGTTATTGCCGGTTCGGTGACGTCGTTTGGTGGTAGGGAAGGAGTATACGAGCTCGGAAGAGGCGGGCTCGGACTCTGCTCGAATAGCCCGGAGTTGCGATAGTTTAAAAGAGGTCTTGTCATCTCGGTTTCGTCTTAGAGTGTAGAAAAGTTTACCGATCCCCACAGACGGCGCCAA
The DNA here is from genome assembly GCA_030180135.1 of Orychophragmus violaceus. Classification (NCBI taxonomy): domain Eukaryota; kingdom Viridiplantae; phylum Streptophyta; class Magnoliopsida; order Brassicales; family Brassicaceae; genus Orychophragmus; species Orychophragmus violaceus. The sequence goes on along the minus strand of CM058233.1, from coordinate 66,795,359 downwards.
TTGTTGTTACAAAATTCGATCTAGTCCAGAAAGTCGGGGTGCGATCAATGAAGTCCGAACTACGAGGTGAGAAATAAACTTAAGTGAGGTCGAAACTGTTCTTTATTAACCTTAAGGCCGAATCCGAGTAATGAACATGATGGTACGAGGCGGGAGTCCGTCGAATGACGTGCTCCCTAAATGTTGCTTGAGCTCGGAGTTTTATAAGAATAGTTCGGAGGCTTCGCAAGTTACAATGTGTCTAAAATAAAGAATGAAGAGTCCTATTTATATAGCATATAAAGGCTGAGTTTTTATTGGGTTGTTGACTCTATAGCGGGCTTGTCTTCTTGAACCGAGATTATTTATCAAAATAACAAGATTTTTAATGGGTTTATAGATATATACTAAATTCATATCCAACCACATATATAGTTTATGTATTTTGCAGCCGGGAAGTTATGCATAAACTATATATGTAGTATTTAATATAATGAATATGTAGTATTTAATATAATGATAAAGAATATGTAGTATTTAATATAATGACTTACTTCCATATAACTGGTATATATATATATATATATATTTTTTTTTTTTTGCAAAAAAAATCTGTATATATATATTTTTTTTTTTTTTGCAAAAAAATCTGGTAATTTATTTGTTCTCCAAATACACTAAAGCTATAAAAATAAAATATTTAATTCCCGAGAAAATATCATACCAAGATACTGAAATTCATAGTTAGATCTAGATCTTTGTAAACACATAATTTTGTTTATCTTAAAAAAATTGCAACATGGTCCGAGCACTGAGTACTATTAACTGCAGAAGATATTTTGATACAACATATTCATATACTATTTTAAAAAAAAAAAAAAAAAAAAAACATATTCATATACTAGTCCACTACATGCAATATTCCAAAGATATATTAATAATTTTCTTAGATACGTATCAAAAATGGTTTAACTAATATGATATCATCGTTATTTGCATATGCGTAAAATTTTCCATGTTAATTTAATCCTTTTATAGTGGGGGACAAATATGCCATTGTGGACTGGCAAAGTCCAAATATCAAGAAGAGTAAAAAAATGCCATTTAACTACAAAAGGATTAAATTAACATGGAAAATTTTAGTTAGACAACAACAGAAAATAATAAAAACTTTAATTCGAAATTTATTTTTTTAAACATCAATTTTGCTCCACCATCTTGTGGGACCCATAGCGAGTCCAAAGTCTTTGCTGACATGGCACAAGGAGAGCTGTTCACCTGTCAGTCGATTACCAGCAAAGATTCTTGACGGTATGTTAGTTTGCGCGTTAAGTAAATGACTTATCTACCCTTTAGTTTTTTTTTTTAACGCTGATACAGATTATGAGAACTATTACAAGGACAATTTTACAGATAATACTACCTCCATTCTACGAGAATCTATCAACGGTCACGATCAACGGCTTCACCTGCTCCTGAAAACTTCTTTATAAACTTGCCTCTTCGGGGATTCGAACCCAGTACCTGCCAGTGTAAAACTGCGTCTTCGGGGATTCGAACACAGTACCTGCCAGTGTAAAGCTTATCTACCCTTTAGTTTAATATACCAATTTAAATTACTGTGATTTTATTGTTTATGTAAGCAACGGGTACAGTTAATAAGGCCTGGGATTATTATCCGGGATTCGGATCCGATTTGGTATCCACTCCGGATCCACTCAAAAAAACGGATATCCGGACAAACAGATCCAAATCCGGATAATAAATCACAGATCCGAAGAATCTGGATCCGGATCCGGATAATAAAAAATTTCAGAATCAGATATCCAAGATCCATTATATATATTATATTTATATATGTTTTTATAATTTTATTTTTTAGTTTTAATGATATCCATTAAAACCCAACAAAGATAGAATCAAATTTAAACTAAAAACAATCCTACATTAAACAATTAATCATTAAAATATCTTACTCTTTTCTACTCTAATTCTCTCGAATGTTATTTCATTCGATCTCTAAAATATAATTTTTTTTGCCGTGTTCATTTCTTAGTATAAAAGTGAGATCTAGTAATGTTATTCAGTGATCTGATCGATCAAAGGTTCGTTTCTCGATCGATCCATCCAACAAACTAACACTTATTTTTGATTTTTTTTTGTATGTATTTGATGATGTTATAGTTATGCTATTTTCATCAGTTATTAATTATGGTTGATCATTTTTGTTTTTGTTTGTACAAACGTTTTGATATTTTTCTTTCTTTTAACTTTTTTTTCCATGTTTATATTGTTTTTGAAAGAACTCTTTAAAGAGTATTTTTTTTTTGCCATAATTTAATGTGTATACAAACCATGAATATATATATGAGTTCATATACATATGTTATTATATTTTTGTGTGAAAATTTTAAATTTTAAAAAATTTACGAATCGGATATCCGCGGATATCCGATATTTTTACGGATATCTGCTAACCGAATACCCGTAACAAAAAGATCCGGATCCGGATAGTCATATTGCATATCCGACAGATCCGGATCCGGATACTTCAAAAAACCGGATATCCGGATCCGTTCGATGTCTACAATTAATGATGGGTAATTAATTAAAAGTACAGGTGAAAAATCTAGCAAGAAAAAGATGGACACATACATACGTTGGAAGTAGGATGACAAATTAATTAATAAAGGCTGTGATTGGTTGCACTAATAGTGGGAGAGAGAGGGAGATTTATTACACTGGGAAAAAGCAGAGGGATTTTTCTCGCTAGGAAAAAACTGATTTCCTTGTAAACAAAAAAATTAAAGTGTGGGCCCAAAGGGATTTTTCCCATTTCTCACTCATTCTCGCTCAATTACTCCTCCCACTCATTCTCGCTGGTGTTAACCAATCACAGCCAAAGTGTCCAATAGAAATAACGACAATGATGAACACCAAAGATTATATTCTCTATTTGGAATAGTGATTGATTGATTACTCCTACTTTTTCATGATTAGCTTTTAAGCACTAACTAGTTGGAATAGTTATACTGTTATAGTGATATCGACCATTAGATATTTTGTAGGAAAATATTCGTGGTGTATAAAGTTTAATGTAATACTTTCGCTAGGCATATTTTTCCTACAAAAAAAAAAAGAAAAGAAAAAGATAGTCATCGTTTTGTCCAATATAAGTTTATGAACCAAGACATTTGATCTAACACTCAAAATCCCAAACATCGCAACTTTTGGAGCATTGCATTATATAGCGAATATAATCTATTGATTTACAAAGGGAAATTATGTAATTCTATAGAATAATGGAGATCAAATAATGCCAGTTATTCAATCCCCTAGTCAAATTGTGGGTTGATGAAGTTTGAGTATGTAAGGAGGCGTCACAAAAAAAAAATCTTCGCCTACACAATATGGAATCTATTTCATTAATTGAAAAGTGAGAATGCGCCAGAATCGTTATTACGATGTTAATTACCCGTCTATTATTAATGGATTTTTTTCCTGAATTATCTTAATTACCCTTAATGAATAATTATCTTTCCAGCGATTACCTTTCTAACGATTTATCTTACTTATTTTTATCCTAATTATTAGTTGCGTGTTTTTTACATAATTTGGTCGCATTGATCGTATTTGAGCCTTTTGGTTAGATTCACTGGGCCTTCATGATAATTTAGGTAAACAATACTTTATTGTTTCGTAGATATCTTATATATACATGTTCCATTCCTCGAAATTTGGTAAATATCCATATAGTTTATCAAATTTTCGTTTTTAAATTTATGTGATATCTACTGAGCCTTTTGATTTCAATGTATAAGAGAAAAATTTATGTATTTGATAATGACTGAATATTTTTATATTTATCAATATATAACAGTTATCTCTGTCATATTTGAATATAGCCAATCAGACTTATTTTTATTCAGTTTTGTGGTCATTATCGTGTATCTGATAAAAAGCAAATATTCTATATGTACTCATAATAATCTTCCAATATACTTCTGATGGATTTATCTGTTCCGACGTGCCCAGAGGCCAAAGGCGGAAAAGGGACAAATTCGTGTTATAGCCATCATATCCTTCCTACAAGTATCTTCGTTAATAACTATTAGGTGTATCATAAAAAAATATTGCTTTCTTAAACGTTGCTCTATGGTTAAAAAGATGATTGTGTTTGTTCCTCTTAAAGAGCTCACATCCATGCATGGACGTGTCAAGATACAAGTTCATATAGTGCACTTGTGGAAGACATATAAAAACTGTATAGTAAACTCCAAGGAATGGTTTTTGCGGATATCGAGGTATGCCGTTGACGAGAGTAGAACTATATATCTTTATTGTTATGTAGTTGAGATCGAGTATAACATGACTAATATATATACACATGTTATTTTCTATTTCTTTAGGGTGTTAGGATGCATGCATCTGTAGAACAAGGGTTTGTCTCGAAATTTCAAGGACGACTGGTACAAGGTGAATGTAAAGTGATTGACACTTTCACGGTCTCTGAGTACGGCAGAGATTACCGTACCGGTGAATTGGGATTTAAAATATCAATTATGCATACTACTGCGGTGAAACTCTCCGATGATTTCAGCGATAGGATTCTTCAGCTTTACATAAAAGATTTCAAAGATATCATGTCCGGAACATTAGACCACAACGTCTTAATAGGTTCGTTTTGTAGGATTATGAGTTTTTCATGGTTCAATTCTCAGATTGCAACCTAACGCATAATCTTAAACAAGGATCTAGGTTCTTGTAATCGAATCATAAAACAAACCTGGACATTACCTTTGCAGCAGAATTTGGTGGTAATGACGAGATCAACGAACAGATGAATACCTGCTCCTCCTTGGTATCCACACACTTACAAGCACGGATGGCTGCTAGACCGGATGGAATTCAACCAGAGAGAGAGAGAGAGAGGAGAGAGAGCCTGCGGCTGCTCTTCCAAATCGCCAAGAAGCCATTAGGGTTTCATAACCCAAATGTTGCAATTAATTAACTCACTAATGGGCCCAAGTTTAATTAATTAAACTAATGGTCCATTAGACTTTTGGGCCCAAGACACAAATCAGACAAAAGCCCATTTGTTGTCTGCCCAACTCTCTGTACAAATACAGTAAATGCCTCAGCATCTTACGTATTAATTCCATCTTAACTTTCCCGTTAGCTATGGTGTGTGACCCTTCGGGATCATACAATACTGGTAATAAGTCCTAAACTTATAGATCATGAGCGGGCTCTAGCAAGTCATCATGATCACCCAGTATTTATGACTTATGTCTGATCTCGACATTTATCATACTTTCTAGAGATAGTACAGTAGATTTCAGGACATTCCCAACAATCTCCCACTTGTACTGGAATCCTACATTCCCTAATCCTTTTGTCTCAATATCTCGATCTGGCATAAGGCAAGATGCGTGTCATCCTTATATAGCCAGACCATGTTCATCGGACCAGATTTGATACTGACAATGCAAACGACTTGGGAAAGTCCGTTTGGGAGTGGCCACTCTCTTACCAGCTATCAAGTCTCCGATTGGCCTAGAGATATTACCTCCGTTAAACGGCAGGGACAAATCCCATCTTGTTCCATCACTATGAACTACACACTTTATAATACACCCAACCAAGGTCCTTATAGCTCCCAGTTATGAAACAGCGTTAGACAATGATCAAAGCGCATCACTCCATGTGCAGCCACATGCATGCGAACTCAGGTCTAAGGACTATACTCTATAGTCGTATATGAGAACCTCTCATGACACAGATATTAATATCTTGTAGAGTTCTCATCAGCGGGCCATGTCCGGTCATATGCTCCCCTACATATACCTATGTGTCGACTTTGATGCCGCGCATCTATGACCCCTCGAAACTTGGTCATAAGTCTCAACACAATCTAGTCTCAAGTGGTTGTTGGTGTTCCAATTTCAACAACCTTCGACTATGGACACTATGATTTATGTCATTTCGTTAAATATGAGGTTTCAGGATCAAGTCTACTCATGTACTTCGATGGCCCATATATAATGACATGAATCATTTTGGAACGATTATTTATATCACAGTTAAATAATCCAGAAATCATAGATTTCATAAACATAAAATATTATGTTTACATGAACCTTTCAAAATGACTAAATAAAGCCCTTTACAAACTCCCACTGAAATTAAGACTACATCTTAATTTCACATATCCTACAGCTACAGTCCGCGACTCGTGCTTAGGCCCAAGGAGTGGCTTCGTTAATAGATTAGCAACGTTCTCATTCGTTGAAACTTGCTGATCTACTTAACACGTCTGTGATTTATCTCACGGAATAGGTTATACCTACCCTCAAGGTGTTTGGACCTCTGATGTGCAGCTAGTCTCATCTATGCTGGGAATCACATCAAGTTCAGTGATGAACTCTTCTTTCCAAACAACCTCTTTCGCCGCTACCCAAGCTGCGAAATGATCAGCTTAAGTCATGGAGTCGGCAACAGTGCCTTGCACCGCCAGACAGACACAAGATATAACCGGACTGTGACCGGAAATCATCTTTGTCTGTTGGAAACTTGCCTTTCAGACTCTACCGACTTGTAGCACCTCACTTTCTCCGTAAATCAAGAACTTATCCTAAGTATTTTCCAAATACTTGAGGATATTCATTACGTCTATCCAGTGATTCTTTGCTGGATTTGACTTGTCTTTACTTGTCTTGCTTAACATTAAAGCAACATCAAAAACAAGTACGTGTCATGGCATACATGATAGATCCAATTGCCGACGCATATGGAATCTCATCCATGCATTCAAGCTAAGCAGTTATCGTAGGACACTGTTTCTTGCTTAACGTAATGCCATGTGACATTGGCATAAAACCCTTCTTGGAATGCTGAAAACGTGTAGGACTTTGTCAATTTAAGAATCCTGACTTTGTCCTACCAGCTCTTTTGGATCTCTATCTTTAGATCCAAAATCCAAGAACATACGTGGCTTTACCCATGTCAATCATAAAAACAACTCCCAAGCCAGTCCTTTACCGACTGCAGCATTGGAACGTTATTTCCGAGAATCAGTATGTCATCGACATACACTATGAGAAATGCAACATCGCTCCCACTTATCAATTAGTAAACGCACAGTTCCATCTCGTTCCTGTTCAAGTCAAAACCTTGACTACTTCAACAGAACGAAGATTCCAACTCCGATATGTTTGCTTCCATCCATGAATGGATCGATGAAGCTAACTTACACACAGTGTAATTTTTCGGAGTCCGGGCTCACTTTCGCTTCTGTGAATTTCGCAGGTTCGTCACTTTCAATGATCATCAGATCATGGCAATTAATCACGAGAAATCACTCTCGGATTAGTGACGGATTCATTCAGATCTGCGAACTTCAGGCTCTACAGGTGTAGATTCTACAGAAATCTGTAAATCCATCCGCTGCTCTCCCTCAACAGGTTGAGCAGCCTCCTGTATTTCTCGAATTTCTTCGAGTTATACTTTTACTCCCACTGTTCTTCTTGGAAAGCAACTTTCCTTTTAGAAAACAGAATTCCGAACAACCTAACTTCGTTTTCGGAATGGACGTAAAAAGTAACAAGCCTTGGTTTCCCTAGGACAACCAGCGAAGTAGCACAACTACAAATACTCAGTAAAGACGAATTTGGATCATTTCCAGTCCACATTTATGTGGTGTCTTTCAACTGATATTGGTGGAACTATTTCAGCGTAAACTTAGATATTAGAGCGTTATTCTTAAAGAATATCATGGAAGATTCGTGTGAATCATCTTTAATCATTTCTAATAAGATCTGATTCTTTCTCACAGAAACACCTCCAAGTTTTCAGGAGAAATGAGCTTTGAAACGACTTCACACTCATTCAGATGATCACACCATCAATGACTTAAGTATTCTCACTCGTGATCTAATCCAGAGTCTATTCAATACTTCTGTCACTCAGATTCTATACCTCATTCTGGAACTCTTTCGACCATTTCAAAGAATTCTGACTCGTGTCTCATCAAATGAACACAGTCATACTCACTGAAGTAATCAGTAAAGATAATGAAGTACATGAAATTTTCTCTGGCATTACTGCTCATTGGGCCACATACATGAGTATGTTCAAGGTCCAATAAGCCTTTGGGCCTTTCTCTAGCTCGGCTAAGATGGGCCCTTTGTCTTTTGGTCCAGTAAGCAGAATTCAAGTCTCATAAGATATCCGATCAAATGAGCCCAAAAGTCCATAACTATGGGATTTCTGAATCCGACTCACTCTATGTGACCAAAACATTTACGCCAAGAAAAATCAGGTTTAATTCATCAGATTTAAACCAATTCGGTATTTATGTTACATTTACGCACTCTTTGGTTTAAGATATAAAACCCATTCCTTGAATAGGGTGCTACAATCAATATTTCATTGAGATTAAAAGAACAAAACTTGTCTTTTATCAAAATGAAAAACATTCAAATTCTTACAAGAAAATGAAAAACAACTCTGCTTAAAGCAGGTACATTGTAGCAATTACTTAATACAAAACCAAGCCTCAAAGGCATCTACAAGTGAAAACCCTACGGCTGAGGCAGCATCTATAGCTCCTTTCAGACATGCAGTTCCACTTGTCCTTCCTTCAACGTTCTACTGTTGCTTAGGCTCTGCATATTATAACAAATATCAGTGCCACAACCAGTATCCAATACCTATAAGGTAGAACTTGAAGTAATAACATGAATACCTGAGGAAGTAGTCTCATACATCAACTTCAACTCCTCATAATCTTCCATGAATTTAATGCAATCTCTCTTCCAATGCCCAACCTCTTTACAGTAGCAGCACTTACCAACGTAAGAGGTATCTGATTCGGGCTCAGAAGACACACGCTTGCCATGATTCAAAATCTGGACAACTTTGTCTTCACCCTTGTCAGCATTAGGTTTAGTAAACCTACCCTTCTCCTTCATGAGATTATACATGGTACTCTTCACGTTTGGCTCAACTGTCTTGAGCATATCATGCAGTTCAGTCAGCGTCTTCGTTAAGCCTTTCTTGATATAGTTCCTTCTGAACTTATCATAGCTTGACGGCAGTGACTGCAGAATGATCTCAGTTGCCAATTCTTGGCTAACTGGATAATCCAGTTTCCTCAGGTTATCAATGTAACCCATCATTTTACTGACATGAGGACTTACTGGATGATCATTTGGTAGCTTGCAGCTAGTGAGAGACTTAACCAACTGGTATCTCTCCACTCTTACCTGCTCCTGAAATTTCAATTTCAGGCTGCTGATCATCTCTATTGGCGACTCCATGTTCTCATATTGCTTCAGCAAATCTGAGTCCATGGTAGCCAATATCAGACCACGCACATCTACCGCATCATTATAATGCTTATTCCAAGCATCATATACTGCATGAGAGGCATTGGACCCGATCCTCTCGGGGAGAGCTCTCTCAAGGACATAGTCCTTTCTCTCCTGCCTGAGGACTAGCCTCAGGTTCCGCGACCAAGTCAAGAAATTTGATCCGTTCAGTTTGTCCTTCTCAAGGACAGACCGGATCGAGAAAGTGTTTTGATTGTTTGTGCTAGTCATAACTGAAATTTAAAGATAAATAGAGTTTTAGTTATTTAGTTCATAAAAGAGTAATCTTAATAACTTATAAGAAAACTCGCATTGCATTCAAAATTTCTTTGTTTAACCTCATAAGAATGCAATGATTCCGAGACCCATGTTCAGCTAAATCCAAAGTGGGCCACTGGCCGTCACCCAGAAGTAGCTTTACTTGGTAAGCATACACACAGCTAGTTATATCCAATAACTCTCGGTTGTGAATTGGGCCCAAGGCCCAATACACCAGATGTCTCAAGGCCCGTGACTCCCGATGGCCCAGTCAAGGAAACCAATCTCTTACAGCCAAATAATCACTAAAGTCTGGGACTCCCAATGAAATTAGTGACTATATACTACTTTACTTACGCAAAAACAGACACCTCACACTGTAAGCCATATCTGTAATTGAATAAGCGTTAAGTAGCTGACAAGATTGGGCAAGACATCCAAGCTTGATATTGGTTTTGAGGATTTTAGGTTTTCTTTCCAAAAATAGAAGATTACTATTTTGGGAAACTTACTTATTTTAGAAACTTTCTAAATTTAGAAACATACTAAAAATAGAAATTTCTAATTTAATATTTTATTAAAGTTTTCGGTTGGGTCACAAATTATAGGCCCAATTCTTGGCCCAAGACCACAGAATTCCAATTGGCCCAATAATTTGACATAACCGAGTCGGTTCATTAATTCTGGTCCAAGACCAAATTAACTACTAAATCCAACTGGTTATTTACTAAACCAGACCAGCTCTAAATTATTTGGTCCAACCAAATCAAACTTAGACCAGCCTTCGGTTTAGGTTAAAATTCAATTTTTGAATTTAAATCTGGTTTAACCAGAAATTAAATAATACCAATTGTATTAAATAATTTCCAGCAAACCGCGATTTGGGTTAACGGCTTAAACTATACATTAGTTAAATAATCGATTCATGACATAATAAACCAATCATCGTCTCTTATGAATAAGCCCTAGATCATGACTTTTTCCATTCACGATTCATATGAACCAAAACAAAGTCAACATGCGTTTTGTCTCATTAACAATTCAATAATCGAATATCACATTCACAAAAGGACAAAGCAATTTTGTTCTTTTCAATTCAAACAAAATCAAACCTTACGAACATCACGATTCTTATGATTGTACCAATTCAACATGCGAAGTCAACAAGCGAAGGTTTAATTTGTTTGATAATTATTGAAACCTTATAATCATGACTTTTTCAAGCAAACACAAGAAGACAAAACTGGTTTTGACTTTTTCTTCATCGTTTCATAATTAATTTGCAATTCGTTTCAACATTCAATTATTATAATGAAGCAAAGAAGTCAACAAGCGAATCAACAAACGCATCATGCTTTCACATCGATTTCATATTATCGATTATGACATTCAATAAACGATTATGAGATTGACTAAAAGACCTTATTCAAATCGATTGTTAAGCGATTCTCAACCTTAACAAACCTTATTCAAATCGATTCATACAATTCTAGGTTTTCAAAGTTTCAATCAGTTTTATTCATTAAAATCGATTCATCAAACTAATAAACAACCTAGTATGGTCCAAAAAGCAAAAACCTAATGACCTAGGCTCTGATACCACTGTAGGATTATGAGTTTTTCATGGTTCAATTCTCAGATTGCAACCTAACGCATAATCTTAAACAAGGATCTGGGTTCTTGTAATCGAATCATAAAACAAACCTGGACATTACCTTTGCAGCGGAATTTGGTGGTAATGACGAGATCAACGAACAGATGAATACCTGCTCCTCCTTGGTATCCACACGCTTACAAGCACGGATGGCTGCTAGACCGGATGGAATTCAACCAGAGAGAGAGAGAGAGGAGAGAGAGCATGCGGCTGCTCTTCCAAATCGCCAAGAAGCCATTAGGGTTTCATAACCCAAATGTTGCAATTAATTAACTCACTAATGGGCCCAAGTTTAATTAATTAAACTAATGGTCCATTAGACTTTTGGGCCCAAGACACAAATCAGACAAAAGCCCATTTGTTGTCTGCCCAACTCTATGTACAAATACAGTAAATGCCTCAGCATCTTACGTATTAATTCCATCTTAACTTTCCCGTTAGCTATGGTGTGTGACCCTTCGGGATCATACAATACTGGTAATAAGTCCTAAACTTATAGATCATGAGCGGGCTCTAGCAAGTCATCATGATCACCCAGTATTTATGACTTATGTCTGATCTCGACATTTATCATACTTTCTAGAGATAGTACAGTAGATTTCAGGACATTCCCAACACGTTTACCACTTCGTCTCGAGCACTTATGTTTTTGTATACCATATCGTGTCTAACGACGTAACTGTTTTTGTTAATTTAGATGTCTTCGGTAATATAACCAGTATTGGGAAGACCTGATTACTAAGGGAAAACCCAATCATAGATTGCAGTTTGAATCCGTAATGTTAAGTAAGTATCAATGGCTATGAGCTTATTTATGTAGGATATATCGTGAGTTGACATGTTCACGATTCGTATATGTTAGTGAAGAGAGAATCAAGTGTACACTTTGGGCTGATTATGCTAAACGGGTGTCCAAGTATGTTGAACAAAAGACCGATGGACCTGCTATTTTCTTATTCAAGTTCGTTTATATTCGTATTTGGCAAAGTAAGTTCGTAACTCACCTAAGATTGTATTTGATGCAAATATTAATCAGAGCGAGAAATTGAAAGCGCTGTAAGTACCAGCAAATCTTAGACTACTTATTACCACAATATAGTTTATGTAATGCATCACCTGTTTTGATTAATATTCTAATATTGTAAATTTATTTTCTAAATTATCTTTGATGTTTTTATGGCTCTTTTTTGGTGATAAAATAATACTACTCGACTCATTATATGAAACAAAACTTCTTTGTTTAGTTTCATTGTGATTACTGCTTTACATATTCTGCAGGTACGAGATTCGCTGAACAAGAATTGAAATTCTGCACCTTGGTTTCTCTTCAGAAGTACACAAAAGCACTGAACACCTTTGAGAGATCTGCCCTTGTGGAGAAGTAAGTCTCCTAACTGCTTAATAACTCTTCTTCTTTTAGAGGACTGATATTTCTAAATCTTTGGTTTTGTATTTTCATATTTCCATGACAAAATTACACCACACTTAGATGCTTATTGATATGGCAATGCTTATTGATATGGGGGAGTTAGTAGCAGAGAAGTAGAAACTTCTCCAACTCCAAGATAGACAAGACATAGTTGCTTCCTTGGAGACTGAGATTTCATCATTATGGGTATGCACTCCTTCAACTTAAAATAAGAGTTATCAAACAGTTAGGAGACTTGCTTCGTCACAAATGCAGATTTCTTGAATGTGTTCAGTGCTTTTTTGTACCTCTGAAGAGGATTAAAGGTGCATTGCCAAAAAGCTAATGGAGAAGATGAAGGTAACACAAACTTAAGCCTTCCATTTTTCTTCTTGTTACGAGATTGTGTATTCACTCGTATCTCATTGTTTTACATATACCTGGCAGCAAAGGTAGCTAGAAAGTTGATTCTGCAGCTAAGGAAAGAGCGGTGAATATATACAATTTTGATTATTTTATATAATGTTGTATCAGTGTGAATTGTGTAGGCTAGTAGAACTTGATATAAAAAAATTATGTGGATTTGCTTATCATGTTGTTTAGTTTCTTTTGTAATATTGAATTATTTTTGTAAATTATGACAACTTTGTAAAATGTTTACATTAATAAAGTTATCTTCAATTAAATTTGAAACTTATTTAAATTTTATATATTCATATAATATAGCTCAGAAATCCAGAATCTGTGAAATGGATAACAAAAATAAGTAACATAATTCGAATGCTATAGTAAAAAGTGATGTATATAAAATAAATAATAACAAAAATAAAATACTATTATATAACATATAACTCTATTGTAGCATATCAAAAATTGTTATATAAAGTGTCTGATCTACTATAACGGACGTAGATAAATCGTTTATAAAAACTTTCTCTCTCTTCTCTTTTTTATTTTTTAATGTTTAGAAACTGTATTAGATAACTGCGAAGGAGATGGTCTAAGGGCATTTCTAACCCACTCTCAAATCCTCAAATTTTGAGGTTTTTGGCATTCCAACCCACCTTCAAATCCTCAAATTTTTCTTCAAATTATTCTTTTGGTCCTTGTAATTATATTTTCTTCAAATAAATGTACTAAATTTAATTTAGAATAACTTAAGTCCACAAAAATAAAATAAAATAAGATAAATATTATATAACATTAAAATAAATTTACAAAATAGAAAATTAAATTAAATAAAACTTACACAAAATAAGAATACATTAAACAAACTTGACACAAATTACATAAATACATAAATATTACATATCTTACAAGTGGTACCAAAATACTAGTATTCATCCGGTAAACCAGATCCTGAACCTCCAAGATCATCAAAATATTGTCGATGAATATTTGGATCAAATGAAGGTTGTTGCTGTTCTTGAGTTCTTTTTTGCATGATTCTCACTTTCTCCAATCGTATAAACTCACGGGTATCATCATCGACAGAGTCTAAATTTGTTAGTAATATCTTATCATCCCGTTCTCGTTCTTTTAAGGCTATTTTTAGCCTAATTTCGGAGGCGTAACTGCTGCAACTCATAATTTTACTCCTAGTTGATGCACTTTATTTTAAGAAATTAAGGATTTGTTCGTTTGATGAAATCATAGAGTCAGCAGATGAATTATTTCCTTCATCTATTTTTATCTTCAGTTTTGCTTTCTTTGATCCAATGGGACGTTGTGATGAATTTGATCCACCATTTTCACTGCTTAAGTTGATTGAAAATGAAGACAATCCAGGAGACTGTGATGTTGGAGATCCGACTGTATCGCTTCCAGCAGTGGGAGCTTCTGGAATACTGATGTGGACATTGTTGGTAAACTTTGGAATATCCTTCATCAAGACCCACACATGATCAAATTTAAAACCCTTTTTAAGTTTTGGATCTTGTATCAATAAGTGTTTTGCTTTGTCCATCTGCAATGAGTTTTACATAAAATTATGTTAACTAAATATTCAAATATCATATATAAAATAACACACTTCTTGAACATTAACTTACAATGTCTTGTTCGGACGCTCCACTTAGATTCATATTCTGCATTTGGTGCACACAACTCTTCAAATTCCTAACAGCATAGAGAATAACACTCATCCTGTCTTGTAGAGATCTAATGCTTCTAATCTCCCAACTCTCAATTTTTTTTTCATTGTAACTTTTTTCTATATTTCCCCATAATTATCGTAGAGCTTGGTTATTGCTAACTATAGGATCTTGTGAAATTTCTAAATACACTCGACATAACAACTCATCTTCTTGGTAACTGAATGATGAGCCTCTATTTTTTCCATACTTTTGTCTAAAAAAGAAATAATTGTTTGAAGTCTGAGTTTTTCATTAGGTGGAGTCTATTATTTATACACAAAAAGGGATGGATAAGAATTCAAATACATAGACACAAATATGTTTTACATATTTTCTTATCTACAATGTTGGATATCTTGGATAGGATGATGATAGGATTTCAATCTAACGGTGGTGTACAAAAGAGATGTGATGAATGGCATAGATGATTTTTCACAGATTTTCTTATCTACAATGTTGGATATCTTGGATAGGATGATGATAGGATTTCAATCTAATGGTGGATAACAAGTGGGCTATGATGAATGGTGTAGATAAAATTCACAGATTTCCTTATCATTATATCTATAAAAAACACATATAGATGGTCGACAAACATCACAACTCTTTCTCTTACAAAAAATGAATTTTAATATTAGAGGTCCATATTTTTCACAAAATTCTTCTTCTTCGGACTCATCTGAGTTTGATGAATTTCTTATGGATGATATTGAAGCAATGGATAAAGAAGAAAATATTGCTATCAATTTGCTTCTCAACAATAACCACCATTTTCACCAAATCACTCAAGGAAACAATCACGTAAGTTTTCGAGGCTCTATTCCTGGTCACGCGGTTATACACCGTGACAGAGAAAAGGCTCATGAAAATTTGTTCAATGATTATTTCTCGAACAATCTTGTATATGGTGAAAGAGATTTCAATCGCGGATTTCAAATGTCAAAAAGGCTTTTTCTTCACATTACTAATTCTGTTAAAGAACATGACAACTACTTCACTCAACGACGTGATGCTTTAGGAAGATTGGGCTTGTCAACCTTGCAAAAAGTAACAGCTGCCACTCGGATCTTGACGTATGGCCTGCCTGCTGATGCCACAGACGAATACATAAAAATAGGAGAGTCTACGGCAATCGAATGCATGAAGCGCTTTTGTCGAGCAATTATTGCAATTTTCTCGGAGTGGTATCTTAGGTCACCAACAGCAGAGGACGTTGCTAGGCTTCTCCACATTGGTCAACAACGTGGATATCCCGGAATGTTGGGTAGTCTTGATTGTATGCATCGGAAGTGGAAAAATTGTCCAACTGCTTGGGCATGACAATTCACAGGTCGTAGCGGAGCACCCACAATAATTCTTAAAGCAGTTGCAGATTATGATCTATGGATATGACATGCCTACTTTGGCATGCCAGGAAGCAACAACGACATTAACGTTTTGAAGTTATGAAACTTATTTTCAAAGCTTGCTCAAGGTACCGCTCCTCCTGCCAATTACATTATTTAGGGAAATCAATATAATATGGGTTATTATTTAGCTGATGGTATTTACCCAAAATGGTCAACTATTGTTCAAACTATAAGAGATCCCCAAGGTCCAAAGAAAAAAAAACTATTTGCAGCAAGACAAGAAGCATGTCGAAAAGATGTCGAGCTTTCCTTTGGTGTTCTACAATCTAAGTTTGCTATCATAGTAGGATCAACACGTTACTGGAAGAAAGAAGACATGCATGATATAATGACAGCGTGTATCATAATGCATAACATGACTATCGAGGATAAACGTGATATCAACGCACCAATTAGAGATGTAAGATCAGCGCCAAATACAACTTTTGAAATAGCAGTAAATGAAAATACTCGATTTCAACAATTTCTAGCTCGTAATCTACAAATAAAAAATAAAGTGGCTCATTTATCACTTCGGAATGCGTTGATGGGAGCATTACGGAAATAATGCTTAAGTAATTTTATATATTATATGTAATGTTGTAAAATTTGTGTTTATGTGTGTTTTATTATTATATATGTAATTTATATTATTTTTTATTATGTAAAATTATAATATTGTGTGTTGTATAATATATTAAATGTATGTTCTATATGTAATTGTGAAGTTTTATAATTATTAGTAACTTTTGTTAATATTAAGGACTATAATGTAAAAAAAATAATTTTTTAAAGATTTTTTTGAGATTTTATGGTTGGAGCAATCCACACTCAAATCCACATTTTGAGGATTTGCTCCCCTTAAAATGAGGTGTTGGGTTGGAGATGTCCTAGTGAACGTAGAATGAAAAAGGTAATTGTTCCTCCAAAATCTTCTATTCTCTTTCTTCAATTTTCTATGCAAACTTCGCTCCTCTTTCTCTCCAATTTCAAGTAATCTTTACCTTTATGGGAGCTTTAAGATGAGTTTTTTGTTTTCCCCCTTTATTTCACATTTCTTCTATTGACAAAAAATGTTCACAAAACTGATTTTAATGGTTATTAACGGATTCCGCTCGCTTTTTGGATTTTATTTCTCTCAATGGGATGGTCTAGTGAACAAAAATTATAATTCAAGAATTTTACAAAATTAGCTCAAAATTGAAACTTCACCATATAATATTTATCTTAGTTGAAGGGTTTTAACCAAATTCCACTAAAACTGAAAGATACTTTCTCTTAGATACTAATGTACATAAGTGTTAACCATTCACAGCTGTGCTTTCCAAAAAATGATTTGCATTTTGTCTAATTAAATACTTAAATAATAATTTGTGGGAGGCATCTGCTTCAGAGAACTACATGATCAAAATCTTGCCTTATTGGCCAAACAGATGTGGCGATTGATCGAACACCCACATTCCCTCCTTGCGAGAGTTCTGAAAGGACGATACTACAAGAATTCCGATCCCTTAGAGGAACTCGCCGTCATATGGATGGCGTAGTATTATGGCTGCAAGGGATGTTTTGAAACTTGGATTAAGAAAGCGGATTGGATCGGGATGTAATACTAGAGTGTGGGACGAGCAATGGATCCCAGACATTCTGGCATGCATGCCGAGAAGGGCTGATCCAATGGGGCCAAGAGACCTCGATCTTCTGGTACACTAATTGATAAGACGAGGAATGAGTGAATGGGATGAACTCATGATACATGAACTATTCCACCCAGAAGATGTTCCATTAATCCTTGGCTTGAGACCAAGCTGTAATCTCACCTTAGATGATTACATTTAGAAACATACCACTTCAGGGGCGTACATAGTGAAATCAGGGTACGAACTTCTACGAAAGACTAATCTGGCACTAGACAATCATGAGGTATTAGAGCCAAGTATTACACCCCTAGAAAGTCATGTTTGGAAGATTAAGACCCCCCAGGAAGCTTCGACCTCTATGTGGCAAGCTTTATCCGGATGTGTAGCGACTTGCCAACTCCTTGCCTACCGACATATCATCACATATAAGAGCTTCCCCAGATGTGGGGCTACAGAGGAAACGATCAATCATCTCTTATTTGAATGCCCCCCAGCCTTACAGGTATGGGCTTTATCGGACTTTCCTTCCCTTCCGGGTTGCTTCTCGAGTCCATCCTTATACCGAAACATGGACTTCCTGTTTTGGATAACAAAAGAAATGGGCCTTCCGGCGCCACAGAGAGATAAATTTTCTTGGATCATTTGGTTCATATGGAAAGCAAGAAACGAAAAAAGTTTTCAATGAAATTGAGAGATCAGCGGGGACACTCTACAACATGCCATACTGGAGGTGGAAAGCTAAAGAATAGAAAACAAAAAGGAATGTGAGGTGGAAGTGGAACATACCACATTAATACCATGGACAGAAAAACCTCCCGAAACACACCCTAACCTTATCTGCCAAATTGACGCATCTTGGGTCAACCATGGTACGATTAGTGGATTAGGATGGTGCGTTAGGGATAACATGAGTTGGATTTTAGCTAGATAAATAGGGTGTAGAAGAAGTCTATCGGCTCTCCATGCCGAATTGGATGGACTCATCTGAGCGATGGAATGCCTATGCGATAAGGGTTTCCTCTGAGTTAGCTTTATGACAGACTATGAGAATCTAGTAAATATGTTTGAGGAACCGTCGGACTGGACGGGTTTTCGGTCCGAATTAGACAACATAGCTAAGATTAGAGAGCGTTTTACCTTTTTTGATTTATCTTATATTAGTCGTACGGAAAATATCTGTGCTGATACCTTGTAAATCAAGAACAGTCAAATTTCAGAATTCTACAAAATAATGAAACATCTGACCAAATTTGATTTAATGAAAAGGATATAGACGACAAAAAAATTGTAACTTTATGGTTACTTATAAAAAACTGACTTGTATCTGTATTTAACCTCTAAACATAAATTGGTGACCTTTTTTTGAGGCTAACTACATTTTTCATTTTATACATGATTCATTTTACTTGTAATGACTTCAAGAAAATAAAATTATTCTAAAATTAGATTATTATAATCGGTAGTTTAAATTTATTAACAAGTGATGTTATCAAGAAAGAGAGACTATTGTTATTAATGTAAAAAAACAATATTATTATTTTCCGATTTTTTTCCTCCTCCAAGTAATAAGAAAATAAAGGGTATGTTAACAATTCCGTATAACACGTAAAACAGGTTCTATTCAACATCATAATTATTTCTCCAAGGGTATTTCGGTATAACAATAAAGAAATAATTTATTTTCCCTATAAAAACAAACATCAAGTCACTAAACAATTCGTCCAAGAACTGAGGCACCACTTCTTCTCGCCGCCAGTACCCTCCATGGACTCTCCTCCTCAACCGCAAAACCAGTCATCTCCGGCTAAAATTCTCCTCGGAAAATACGAGCTCGGTCGCCGTCTCGGCAGCGGAAGCTTTGCGAAAGTCCATTTGGCTCGTTCCATCGATAACGATGAGCTCGTCGCCATTAAAATCATTGAAAAGAAGAAAACCATTGAATCCGGCATGGAGCCAAGGATAATCCGTGAGATCGATGCGATGCGACGTCTCCGTGATCATCCTAACATCCTCAAGATTCACGAAGTTATGGCAACCAAATCTAAGATCTACCTCGTCATGGAACTCGCCGCCGGCGGTGAGCTTTTCTCCAAGGTCCTCCGCCGTGGCAGACTTCCTGAATCGACGGCGCGTCGTTACTTTCAGCAACTCGCCTCCGCGCTTCAATTCTCTCACAGAGACGGCGTCGCTCACCGCGACGTGAAGCCGCAGAATCTACTCCTCGACAAGCAGGGAAACCTCAAGGTCTCCGACTTCGGCTTGTCCGCTTTGCCAGAGCATCTTCAAAACGGATTGCTCCACACAGCGTGCGGTACCCCGGCTTACACAGCGCCGGAGGTCATATCAAGGCGAGGATACGACGGAGCAAAGGCTGATGCGTGGTCTTGTGGAGTTATACTATTCGTTCTTCTCGTCGGAGACGTTCCTTTCGACGATTCCAACATTGCAACCATGTACAGAAAGATTCACCGGAGAGATTACCGTTTCCCAAGCTGGATCTCGAAACAAGCCAAATCGATTATCTATCAGATGCTTGATCCGAATCCTGCAACGAGGATGAGCATAGAGACCGTCATGAAAACAACCTGGTTCAAAAAATCGCTAGACACTTCCGAATTCAATCGTAACATCTTCGAATCGGAACCATTTCTAGAGAAATCGAGTTCGATCACAGCTTTCGATCTTATCTCGCTTTCGTCGGGGTTAGATCTCTCCGGATTGTTTGAGATTAAGAAAAAGAAAGAGAGGAGATTCTCAGCCAAAGTTTCCGCCGTCGAAGTAGAGGAGAAAGCTAAGGCGATTGGGGAGAAACTAGGTTACGCAGTGAAGAAGAAGACGAAGAAAGAAGGTGAAGCGAAGATAGTTGGATTAGGAAGAGGAAGAACAGCGATAGTTGTAGAGGCGGTGGAGTTAGCGGTGGATGTTGTGGTGGTTGAAGTGAAAGTAGTTGAAGGAGAAGAAGAAGATTCACGGTGGTCCGATTTGATAACAGACCTTGAAGAAATAGTTCTCTCATGGCACAATGACGTCATGTAAATATTTTGTGACGTGTACGTTTTTTTGTTGTTGTTCAATTTTGTATAACCATGAAGAAAAATCTACTGCTTGAAAGATTTACATATACAATCTACAAAACTAAAACCCTAAAGGTCATCACAATCTTCGTTACTGCTTTGAATCCCAACAAGTGAAGAGAGAGTCGAGATCCATAAATCTAAACCTGTCTTAATCTCTTGTTTCCTCACTTCTTCAATCTTACGAACAGCTTTCTTCGACAACCCAAGTTTGATCAGAATGGTTCCAAGTGACTTAAACGTTGAATCATCTGGTCGGATTCCGGATGAGACCATCTCTTTGAATGTCTCAACAGCTTCTTTGAATCTTCCGTCCAAAGCATATAAACCAAGAACGCTATTGTAACTCAAAGGATCAGTGAGAATCTTCATCTCTCTCATCTGTTTCGCTATCTGAGTCGCTTCTTCGAACCTACCGTTCTTCTTGTACATGCATAGCATCATAGCGAAACTGAACTCGTTTGCTTCTCCTCTCTCTTTCATGCTCTCGAATATCGCTTCCGCTTTTCTCACCATCGATCTTTCGCTGTACAGATTGATCATACAGTTTGATGTATATACGTCTGGATACTGCGTCTTGTTACACGATTCAAGAAGCTCTCTGTATATAGCTTCAGCTTCATTCAAGTACCCAACTTTAGTGTAGAGCTTAATCAGGGAACTATTAATAACAGAGTTCCCTGTAATTCCAGCTTTTCTCATCGCTTCTACATAACTCATAGCTTCTTGAACGTTTCCAGTATCCGCAAAGGCGTTGATCAAGACCCCATAAACAACAACATCAGGTTCTATATTGAAGTCAACCATCTCTTTATACACTTCCTCTGCCATATTGAGCTGACCCAGTTTCACAAAGCTCGATATCACAGCACAGTAAGGTATGCAATCGCTCACATAACCCGTCTCCCTCATTTTCTCCAGGTAGGATCTGGCTTTATGAGGCATGTCAGAGTTCGCAAGGATCTGGACGAGGGTGTTATATGTACACTTATCCGGTGTGATGCCATAACTCATCATACTCTCAAATAATTCACACGCCTTGTCACAGCTTTTACCGATTCCATACGCTTTGATCATCACATTGTGCTCAATAACTGTTCTTTTATTCACTTCTTGGCAGCAGATAAATACTCTCTCGGCTTCTGATAAATGTCCACGCTCACCATAGGCATCAATGTTGGCTGAATAGCCTTCAGAACTCATATTACCCGCAAAATGAAACCTTTGGAACCAAGACCATGATTTCTCAAGCATATCTGCTTCTATATACATTCTAGTGAGAGCAGATTGCGTATACTCATCAATCTCAACGTTCTTATCATCCATCTCTGCTACAAGCTCTTCCGCTTCCTCAACCATATGTCTTATCGAGAATGCATAGAGGAGGGTGCGGTAACTTACAGGGTCTGGTTTAAGCCCAGCGTCCTTCATTTCCTTGAAGTAGGCTCCTGCTTTTTCAATATCGTTGTTCTTTGTGTGAAGCGAAATGAGAATGTTGTATGTTCTTGTATCAGGTAAGCACTGAAGCTTCATCATTTTCATCAAGGAAGTCACTTCTCCAAGCTGACCGTTGTTGCCATACATATGAATCATAGTATTAAAAGTCACCGTGGTTGGCACAATCCCTTCTTCTAGCATCCTCTTGAACGTCTCTGAAGCTTCTTTTATCTTGCCAGACTTACCATACGTATCAATCATTGTGTTGTAAGTATAAGAGCTCAAGCAAACATGTGATTCCAACTTGTTGTCTTTCACGCTGAACGTCCCAAATGATTTGCCACACGACCATTTCTTGAAAAAGTCCTCTGCTTTCTTAAACTCTCTTGCCTTTTTATACATTTGAAGAATAATCCCCGTTGTAACTTCGTCAGGTTGCATTCCTATCTTGATCATCTTCCCTAACCAACAAAGGGCATGTACCTTAAGCCCGCCTTTGCTGTAAACGTCAATGAGAGTCCCATACGTTGAGTTAATCGGCTTGATACCTTTCCTGATCATTTCATCCCATAAACTCTGCACATACCTCCATTTACAAGCTTTCCCAAGAATCCGGAGCATGATATTGTAATGAATCACGTTTAGTTCATAGCATTCCTTACCCTTAAACCACTCGAAAATTTCCACCGCTCTCTCCCACCGTGTCTGCTCCTTCAAAATAATCGTCCTCTCCTTATTGCTAAGCCTCTCCTCCCACGGGCTCAACGCATCTGCAACATTCTCAATACGATCCAGAGCTTCTAAAATCGCCGGAATACATCCTCCGTAACTCAGACCTTTCGTCGAACATTTGGGGAGCACTTTACTAACCATACCGTTTCCATTAAATCCGGCATCTCCTGCTCTCTTATCAACAAACCCATCAATATTCCTCGACTTTCGGACGCGATTATCACCTGGGTTTACAATAAGTAAGTTTTTTCCGGCTATAACTTCATGGGCAACAGTACCAATAGCTCCACGGTCGCAGTGTCTGGTGCTTCTCTGGGGTGGTCCCTTGTCGTGGGTTCCTGGTACGTAATTCTGCTTCAATTTCTTGAAGGGTGGGAATTTATCGAGAGGTAAGATCGGTAAGGTTTTCGTCGAGCAAAGAACATGTAAGCTACTTCCATCGAGACGAAGATTCAACAACATTTTTTAGATGCAACGAGCATTTAGTTATTCACGTGAGCAAGAAAGAAACTTGCACCGACAAGTTAAACGACGGTAGTTACTTCAGCGGCGAACGTGATTCTCTGAAAAAATTCCGACGAGATTTTTCGTCCTTAGTCCGATTGAAAAGGAGAGACATTTGGGTTCAATTTATAATTTCGTAATATTCTAAGCCCTTAATGGAAAGAAAACAAAATGGAAGCCCATGAAGTACAATGGGCCCGATTTGAGTAGCAGCTTTCTCGGTGTCTCCAACCAAATGGCGGAGAGATTCCTCCCGACGAAGGCGATCTCCGGCGGTGGCGGGAATCGCCGGCGGGAAAACCTTACTCTCCTCTCCGGACCGATTTCCTCGTGATCTTTCCTCTGACGCTTTTTACTCATAATTTTGATCTTATCGTTCTCTGTCTCTCTCCCTGATTCATTGTTCTCTCTACTACAGAGGCAAAACCTCTCTGCTTTTCCAATTTGCACTCAATGTAGCGACTGTTTCTGAAACCAATCATGTCGTCTTTATCTGTCACCGGAAAAGAATCGAAGCCAACCCTCCGTTTCTCTCTCAGGTACCCTTTTCGCGTCCATCGTGCTGTGTTTGAATAGATTTTGTTTTGGGGTTTTGATGAAATCTGGACTCTAAATTTTTCTCAGGGAACCGATCCCTCCTCCGATGTATTCAATCGAATTCAGATGAAGTAAGAAACTACCAATTTGAAAACTAATTTATTTACTTAGCTTTGATATAAGTATCGAATGATTTCAATGAAGACAATGGCCTGTTTTGTAATTGAAAGGTATGTGGATGATGATGAAGGAATCAGGAATTACTTTGCTGCGTTTCATCTTCATCTTGATTTTCCAGCTGCTGTTGTAATCGATGATTTTGGTGACTACTTCACTCAATTGTAAGCTCCTCTGGCACTCATTCACTCTTTTCAAGATTTGTCAATTCCATAATAATGAAAACATGTTTGATACCTTTGGTCATTCTTTTGTTTTTTCACTGACTTAAGTTCTTCGAATAGAAACTCCAAGGGGACTCTAATGAATTCACGGGCTAGAGACATGGCGATGGTGCGGACCCTTGCTCTATGCCACAATGCTATTATTGATGCCAAGTGAGTCTTGTTTCCAGTACAAGTGGTGAAAAGGTTTTGTAAAAACTAATGTGTGCTGTCTGTTTCAGCAAGAAAGCTGCTTGCGAACTTGTCTTATCCGAGACCAAACCTGGAGACTCCCTGAGGTCACTGTTCATCTACAAACGATGGATTCCATCCATGTTTACAATAAAAGGTTTTGTTTTTGTTAGAAACATTACAACATTTGCACAGCATAGTTTGTAAAATTCCATTGAATGTGATGAAGGTCATGGTGATGGATCGTTTCTTTTGACAAGTAATGTCTCATCTGAGAAAAGTGCCAAGTATTCTATCGCCCTGCAACATCTTATCTTGGAGGCGATTATTGATGGATAGTTAACTGAGATCTGAGAAGAGGACTTCCACTCCTTGAAACAATATGTTTTTGTATTTGGTTTTAATGACAAGTTAGGTTTTTTTTAACATATTGTATATGTCATTTTGTTACCCTTTTCCTAATATTCTTGTAGTTTTAATAAAATTTGCAATATCCTATTTGTTGCATTAGGTGCAAAATTATTAGGGATTAATCTTTGAGAGATATAATTAGGGTTTAGGTCTTCTCATTGCATGGGCTGGCTTGCTTAAGTCTATGGAGAGGAGAAACCTTTCATGGGATTTGATAAAAGAGATACCCTCTAGGGTTCTGGCTAAATCTCTGGCACGATACTGATCAACATCTAAAAATGGAACGCTCTATTGAAAATGAGGAGTCTCTGAGTATCATGTTGATTGATTATAGGTTTTTCTTAGTTAGGATCAATCTCCATGGGTTTCACAACAATGTTGCTCCATCTGTTAAGGTAACATATCAGTTCAAGTCTATGTAGACTCTTCACAAGTCTATATGTAACAACTATTGCTATGCACCACCATAGACAATAAACTCGTGGTTTAGAATCCATGTTCAGGAGAAACCAAATTGGTTAAACCCAGAGACTTGTACAAGGAAACAAACTACGTCAACAAATCTTCCTGCAAGCAATACAAAATTATCAGGATGAACCAACAATTACAAATGCACATAAAGTAGGAATTCTATGAGTTTACCTCTGATTCATGGACGGTTCTTTGGGTGAATAATGATTGGTGCTGGCATGTCTATGAAGGGAAATATTTATTGGGTTGTTGATGAAACTCAAGAAGAGAAACTTTCTTGCTTGATGGATACATATATTCAGGAGAGTTAGATGACAACTAATCCCGTCTCGCTCATGTCATAGAGCAAGTTCCTAACAGTGAAAGTCAATGGGCTGAGTTTCTTGACCGACAGCAGAACAAAGCTTGCTATCATTATTATTCGAACACCGTGGGAGGAAATAAAGACATACAACTGGATCCTCATGATCGAAATTCTACAACCAGACCTTCTTATGAATTATGTTCCAAGTTGGCTCAAATCGCTAGGGCAAAAGCGTGTGATTTGTAGTTCTCTATTTTACTTATTTTATTTAGGAACTATGGTCACGAGCCTCAGATCTATGGGTTTCTTCATTGTAGATGATTTTTGATGTTATTATGAAATAAAAGACTGTTCGTCAAGAACATTGCTACATATGCATCGGCATCTATATTGTGTATATCTCCGTATAATACATAAAATTTAATATATCTTTACATCAAACTCCTTCAAATCTAAAAACAAAAAAGGAAAGAGAAAATCACTTGGAGATGGATCTAACTCAGTGAACAAAACCCTGAAATGTTTTGTTTTTGGTGTAGTCAACTACTCATACGCCGATCAGAATCAAATCAAAAAGGGTTTCATTCATCAAAGTCTCTTCTTGATCATCATAAGGCAGAGTCTAAAGCAAGAGCATCAGATCCTTTCATGATTCTGAGTCTCTTACAAGAGGAAGAGAACATATCCCATGGAACATCACCAACCAACATCCAATCTCCATCTTTATCCTCGTACGTTGGTACAACTCCAGATCCTTTGTATCCTTCTCTTTCGCAATATTCACCGATCGTGAATTTGAACATGTTCTCTAACGCCTTGAGAAGCTCTGGATAGTTTGTGTATGTTTTGAGATCGATTTTACGGAGGTATGGAGCTCCGTCCATACTCACTTTCACATAGCTAACACAATTGTTCTTACGGTAAGATCTCACCGGTGGCCAACCAACGATTTGAGTTCTGTAAATTAACAAAGAATCATCATTAGTACAACAATTCATCAGTTAATTATATGAATTGAAAGAAGAGATTGAAACTCGGATCTTTTACTTACTTCGTAGGAGGTGTAGATTCTTCTTCATCACGGTTTTCCTCGTTATCGCTTTGGAATTGACGCTTGTTGCTTCTAACGCAAGAAACCTCTTGTTCTTCTTTAACTTGCTCTGTTCCGGGTAATCCAAGACGAAGCTCTGTGTCCTTAAGGTTAAGCTCACTGACTTTCTCGTAAGACATGGTTTTTCAAGATCAAGAAACTCTATCTCTACGTTCTTGTGTGATTTCCAATGCAGAATCCTTCTCTTGTTCTTGTTCTTCTTCTTGTTGGTGAGTTTGGTTGATTGATGATGGGTTTAGAGAAAACGAGGTGAAGATATATATAAAGGTGAGAGAAGATGCATAGAAGTTAGGGTTAAAGGAAGAGAGAGAGAAGTTGTCGGGAGCATGAAAGGCAAGAGTGAGGCAAGGGGACAGAGGTGGGACACAAACGCTTTGGCCGCCCATGTGGACTCGACTCTTTCTTTATTCCACGCTCCTTATTTGCCTCCGCCAACTTTGCTTGCGCTACATCTTAGCCGTCCAGATGTCTTTTCCTTTCTTTTTCAAAGGATATAATAATTATTATCATAAAGGACCAAAGAAAAGGAGTTTATTACGTGAGAGGGCACCTTCTAGTGCTTTTATTACGTAGAAGGACACTTGCATGATTTAGGATACTTTGACCCTGCGATTTTACCTTTTTAACCTTAATTTTAATTGATCCCAATAACTATCTCATGAGTTCATAACTAGATATTGCTAATATTGCTAACTATATTCATTTTTTATTTTCTTTTGGGGTTTTTTCATCTTTCGTTGTTGGTAAGAGAGAGAGAGAGACTTTGGTGGTTTGCCGTCCAGATCTGATGGCAAGATAATCGACGACAAGGGAAGCGACGAAGTCTCTCTCTCTCACGTCGTCGAAGGCTCGAAGGCTCTCAGGTCGTCGAAGAAATTCGAAGGATTTTCCGATTTGATTCATCTCTGGTACCATATGGGTTCGGTCCTCTCTTCTTCTCCGATTAGAGATTTTGGGGAAAGAGATCTTGTAATCGAGGCGGTGGACGATCGAACAATGAACCGACTAGGCAGAGGAGGAGGACATCGGCTAAGATCCACTGGATTATTTTCGAGCTGATTATTAGCTGGAAAATCGAGAGCTTGACGGCGGAGATCGAGGAGCTGAGATGAGCCGAATCCAAGGCGAGGCGTAAGATGGGTGAGATGGAGCGAGTGATTGACTACTCAGACGAGGAGAGGAAGGTTCTGGAGTTGTTGTTGTTGGCGAGGAAGGAAGCGGAGCCGAAGCCGAACTCGCGGCGGAGCTCTTGAAGACGAACCTTGCTTTTGCTGTGGAGTTGAGTGGCGTCGAAGAAGACGAGTAAGGAGTTACTTGATCCCTGTTGATGATGCCGGAACGTTCTGTTTTGAGTTGTTGTTATTTATTGATGCGGAGAGAAGATTTGCTAAGGGTGATGGATTTGTTATCGATTAAGGAGCACCAGCTCAGACTCTTCTCATTCATTACCAGTGGGATGTGGAGAAGTTATTAGCAGTCTTTGTTGAGAAAGGAAAGGATATTTGAGCAGCTTGGGACGGTGGATCTGATCTAAGCAAGAGTATTGAGCCGTGGTTGAAGAGGAAGAATTCACCGTCTGAACCTAGGAAGGAGATTCTACAGAGCAAGAAGGATAGTGCTAAGCTTGATGGAATGTACAAGTGTGGACATTTATGGACATTTTTTGGTGGACACATGGTTTGTTTTTAGTCTATTTCAATATTTTTTATTTAACTTTGTACACCGATGCCACTATCGTCTACAAGTTTCTGTGGACAATAATCTGAGTAACATCACCGAATTTTCAGTTGTTAAAATTATGGTCATTGATAGGTGGACATATATTGTATCTTAGTTTATTTGGATACTTCTTGTTAATGGCCTTGGAGTGAATGTCCACGACCTCTCGCTGCCACCGTAAGCTGATATTTTGTCAATGTTAATGTTAATATTAATGTTATCCATAAACTTAAAATATGTCAATGTTACAACAATTTATTATCATATGTTTGCATTTGGTGAACACATGGTTTATCTTTTAGTTTATTTAGATATTTTTTGTTTGAGTGTGTACACCAATACCACTATGGTCTACTATCGTCACTACAATGTCCACTAAATTATATCCACCATTGCATAATATATCACACTACATTTTTAATGCATAAGATTTGATAAAAAAAATAAACAAAAATATATGAAGGTGTCTAAATTACTAGATTTTTTTTTTTAAAAAAAATATGAATTTATGTAGACAATCATCTAAATAACATAATAGGTTGATGTTATTGTCCACCAAACATTATCGACAATCGCCTTACCTTACTTATCTCTTACTTTTTTATTTTCCCGGTATGACATGTATGGACATATTGTCGAAGACTTGTAATTGTATTCAATTCACTATGTCAAGGCGATTGTACAAATGTCTATAATTAAACGATGCACACATGTACACTTACCAAAACGAGGTCGAGGAGACTGTTGACCTATTTTAACGTGGACGATAACATGGCTGATAGGTGTATTTCATTTTTTATCATCCATATCGACACGTTTACGTGTACATTTGTGTGTGGACATTGTTTTATTGTACTATTCATATTAAAATTTTAACATTCATAATTTGACATAAAATTAACCGAAATATATCAAAATGGGTATCAAAATGTAGAGAAAAACAAATTATTGTGTATAGAATAAAAAAAAATTAAGTTACGTTTTTTTAGAAAATCTACAAAGTTAAAAAGAGATCAAAGGGGTAAGAGAATAATAATCTAAAAATCAAATCTGGAAAAGCAAAAAAATCGTAAGAGAAACACAAAAAATAATAATTTATTATTCAAAAAATTAAATGAATGTAACTTTTGTCCACAGCCATAGATTTCATTTAATCCGACGGCCACCAGTTTATAGTTAACATCTAACCGAAAATGCTAACCGAAAAGAGTGTGATTGAAGGGCAATTTAGCCAATATTGGGCTTCAAAACGTGAACAGTAGCATAGGTGTCATTTGGTGTAATAAAATGTATGGAAGGTGCCCTTTGGTGTAAATCTCTCAAAGAAAAGAGAAATATAATGATATTGTATTATTATAATATTTTATTTACTGTTTCTTTAAAGTTATTTTGTTGGCACCTTTTTCAAAGTGTATATAGAGCCTTTTTCTTTATTTTTTATCAACCTTTTTCTTTATATCTTGGTACAGTAATATGGATGTTGATAATCATTACTCTTTTTGTTTAATGTTATTTTAAGATATTTGTTTCTACAATAATGTCGGCTTAGAATTTTGATATTATTTTTATGTGATTTTTTTGTGTGATTAATTTTCCCCTAATGATAAACAAACAAAAATATACGAATGTATACATTCTTTGGTAAAGATATAATAGAAGTTTTATAACTTAATTTTGATCTAAATGTAAAATGATAATTATAATAAAACCAAATATTTATATTAACTTTTATTGAATCATGACTCTATGATGGAATTTTCGTAGAATTTCAAAGTGTTCGGTTAAGTATGAAAATTACTGAAATTGATTTTTTCAGTGATTAATTTTTCTGTAATGAATATGTTATACTATATTTTATATATATATTACAGAAAATATTGATAGAAAGAAGATGATGAAAATATTTTTATAGTCAACTTAGCTGTATAAACTATATTGTATATATGTGTTTAATCATATATACATATCTGGACTATAATTATTTCGATACTCTTTCTTCAAAATGGAAGGAATAAGTTATGAATTCCCATCTTGAATAACAAGCTTCTGAAGAACACTGGTTGAATATCTTTGGCCAGTATATGCGCGAATTGGTTGATAGGTCAAAATTATCCCTAGTTATCTCTTGCAAATGTCCAGTATCGATGTTGTAATATTTAAGATATCGAACAATGGTCCACATAATACTAATAGAAAGTTCGTTCATTCTCTAATACTAAGTAGGTGCAAATTGGTGAAAAACAGTAAAATAGCAAGTAAACTAAAGGTGTGTTTCGAATGTGAGAGAGAGCTAGACTTAGGGAATTTCTCAGGAAATCATACAATGCCAGATACTAACTAATCATGGTTCGGATTTAGTGCAGGTTCAAGAACTAGAATCACAAATGTCAAACAATTCAACTCTTGCTGCAATTTTTCTCTACATCTAGCAACTTAACGATTCAAATCTCTTTGCAATCTTAAAGTTCTAGATAAACATTAAGTCTAAGTTCTTTAGTTCACAATTTACCTAAATCAAATCTCTTTGCATCTAGTTAAATTGCTCACACTAAGTTCTAATCAGATTATAAACCACACTCTGGTGTCAAGTTATTAACCTAAGATCAAAATTCTAGGTGATCAGCCCAGACTTAGCTTTAAATCTAACTTAAGTGATGAACATATTGATTGTGAATCCTAATTAGCCAGAAATCTAACAAGGCATAAAAACCCTAATGAGAATCCCTAAATCTAACAAGGGTTACTACTCAGACATATAATCAATCAGACAACACATATTGTATATAAAACCAAAGACTGAATAGATATAAATAATGGGGTTCGAAATCCTTCTCTCAAAGGTTACATAGTAGCAAAATCAGCCCTAAAGCAATATCTCTCAATTTACAAATCAAGAACAAAAGATAAAAGACGATAACACGGTTTAACATAATTAAATAGTCTAAAACACGTTCAATGGCTTAATTATAAATAATGAAACATATGGGCTCTTTTACGATTCTTCTAACTTCTCATTAAACTTGCGCATAAGTCTTATTGGGGATCAGTGTCGACCGACACTAAATTGATGCCGGTCGCCACTCATGAATCATGTGAAATACGGGAAGGGCTTCCTAATTTCCTCTGAGTCTTCCTAAATTTCCTTTGAGTCTTCCTGAATTTGGTCTGTTTACAACTCCAAATTTGACTTCTCACAGAATGCTCCAACAATGTTCCAAAACTCCTAACTTCGCTCCATTCCCGTGCTAACCTGTAAAAAACTCGATAGACTCCAAATAACTGGTTAAAGACTCCATATAGACACACATATCATGGTTAAAAACCTGGAAAAGCCATATTATATCATTGGTGTTCAGATTTCACATGAAGAGTCTTCAGAAAACCACTTTGTAGCCGTTCTTGAACCACATGACAGTCATTCTCAATGTATTTTGTTCTCTCGCGGAATACGTGGTTGGAGGCTATTTGCAATGCAGATTGATTATCACAGTATAATGTTTATGTGGCTGATGGTGGACAATGAAGCTCACAAGTAAAGTGTTTGGTTAAACTAGTTCACATGTAGCATCTGCCATAGCTCTTGTATTCAACTTCTGAACTACTTTTGGATACAGTCGGTTGTTTCTTACAACACTAAGAGATCAAGGATTCTCCCAAAAACATGCAATACCATGTGACTGATCTTATGGAATCTGGACATGAAGCCCAATCAACATCAGAGAATGCCTTTAATTGAATTGTTGATGATGATGAAAAGAACAAGCCCTGTCCTGGATCATTCTTGAGATATATGAGGATTTGATATGCTGATTGAAGATGAACTGTTATAGGATATGTATTGACTTAGTTTATGCACAACATAATTAATATTTGGTCTTGTATGTGTGAGATATAACAATCGACCAATGGTATGCTTGTAACAATTCTCTATCTGTTTCAGATAACTTGAGATTTCGTTCCATTGGAACCAAGACTGGTTTGCATCCAAGTAAGCATGCATCTTCAAGAAGTTCCAATGTGTATTTACGTTGATTGATGAAGATACCATTGTTGTTCCTTGCTATTTCAAATCCTAAAAATTACTTAGCTAGTCCAAGATCTCTGAGTTTGAATTTTGTTTTCAACACTTCTTTAAACTTCTCAGTGGCAATATCATCACTTCCTACAATTAAAATGTCATACACATAGACTAAGATGGCCAAAATGCTTATGTCTCATATTTCAAAAATAGCCAGTGGTGCCTTTAAATTGATAATAACCTTGTTTGAGACTGTATAAAGATTGTGAAGTTTGCATACTAAATTCCTAGACCATGATACCTTTAAATTGATAATAACCTTGATCCATTGTCATGTATATTTCTTCATAGAGATCTCCATTCAGAAAAATGTTAATGTTATCTAGCTGTGAGATTGTCCAGTTCAACCAAGAAGCATTCTGAATGTTCCCAACTTTGCAACTGACAAAAAATTGTCCATATAATCCAATCCTTCCAATTGAGTATATCTCTTAGCCACGAGACGAGATTTGTATCTTTCAATACTGCCATCAAGATTATATTTAATGGTGTAAACCCATTTACAACTAACCGGATGTTTATCTTGCAGAAGCTCACAAATAGACCATGTTCCATTAGCCTATAGAGAATTAATTTCAGATTTCATATCATCCTTATATTCAATAGATTTGATGGCCTCATTAAAGGTTTTGGGTGGTTTAAAAGTCATTATGGAAAGGATAAAATGTTTGTATGAAGGTTCGAGGTTATCATAGGTGATAAAAGATGAAATCGAATAACATTTTGAAGCACGAGGAGAGATTTTATGTTTATCTTTAAGAAGATTAGAGGTAAAAAAAAGACATCCAAAAACTCAAAAATGATCATAACTTGGATGTTTGGAAGTAAGAAGTTTGAAAGGAGATTTGTTTTGCATAAGTGGTGAGGGAGTTCTGTTTATAAGATAAAAATATTGTAAGAATTCAATCTCCCCTATGAAGTAAAGGAACATTAGTTTGAATGAGAAGGGAACAAGCAACATTAAGGATATGTTGTTGTTTCCTTTCCACAACAAAATTCTGTTGTGGTGTGTAGACACAAAATGAATAATGAACTATACCCTTAGATTTTAATAAGAAGTTGAAGGAAAGTTCAGGGGCATTGCCTGAGCGAATGGCTTTGATTTTCTTTTGATATTATGTCTTAATGAATTCAATGAATTCATGAAAGACTAAAGAAACAGAACTCTTATTTGCCAACAAGTAGACCCAAGTGACTCTTGTACAATCATTAACTAGAGTAAAAAAAAATATCTATATTATTATGGAGTGGGAACATGAAATGATCACCAAAAATTTATATGAATAATATCAAAAGGAAATGATGAAAGTTTTTTTTTCTTTTTTTTTACCAAAAGACAAATCTTACAAAGAGAATCATGATTTGTTTTTCCAAAAGAAATATTGAGAGTTTTGGAAAGAAAATGAATTTTATTTGAAGAAGGGTGACCCATTCTTTGATGTCAAGTCTTAGCTGAAACTTGATGAAGAGAATAAACTTGTGATTGAGTAGGAGTTGCTTCCAAAATTTGTGTCTTTTCCAAAAAGTATATTGTTTTGAATGCTATTCTTCCCAATCATAAAATCCGGGATATGCTCCAGAAGAATGAAAGGATTGTATGGCAAAATATATAAATTGTTTGAAGAGAATAAAACAGAAATAGTGCTATTAGGAGTAAAAGCATTAATATTGAGAAGATTGAATTTGAAATGGGGCAAAAAAAAAACTAGAATGAAGAATAAGATGTACATATAGGATAATTAATCCATAAAGATTGACTGAGAGGAAGGTTCCACTAGGAAGAGTAACATAAGTGTTATTAATTTGTTCAGTTTTGGTGAACAAGTTCAAATCATAGCAAACATGACAATTGGCCCTTGTATCTATCACCCATGCATTTTTTTTTCAAAAGTAAGGCCATTATTAATTCCCGCAGATGAAAGTAAAAGATTAGGATGGAGAGAATTACCCGATGGGGATGGTAAAAGTGTAATAGTTGTAAGGTGTAATTATGGTTTAGAGGTAGAAACTGTGCTATTTGCTAGAGGTATCGTGCTGCAAGAAATCTGAGAGTAGTTGTTCTGAACATTGGATGAGTTGCTCAGAACACTTAGAAACTGTTGGATCTGTTCTGATGTAATACTCCCCAAAGAAACACCATGTTGATCATGAACGATAATGCATGAATCTTGAACAATTAGAATGGCCACATTTTCTTTCTTCGGCTGAATAGATTGATGCTGTTGAATCTGATTATTGGTCATGTATGTGTGTAGTTTGTAGCATTTGTTGAAAATATGTCCAACAATACCATAATGAGAACATATTGGATGATTCTTGTTTTTATATCCATCATTGTAAGCTGCTACTACTTGTTCAGAGGCTTATGAAGTTTAGAATATAAATGCACTATTAGATTGATTGTTCTTCATTGATCTATGTATTTCTTTTTGAGAGATCATGTTAAACACCTTGGTGATAGTAGACTTTGGTTTCATCATCAAAATTTGTCCTTTAGTAGCGGTAAAAGAATCATTCACCCCCAGAGAAATTTCAATACTTGATCTTGTTCATATCTATGCTGGAACTGTTTGAGATTTGCACAATCACGACGTACACATCAACATCCATACAGAGCTTCATGATTCTTAAGCTTTTTCCATAGTTGTTTTAAAACCGTATAACATACACTAACACTTCTTAAACTTTGTACTTCAGAAAATATATGTTGCTTAATCTCAGTCGTACGAGGTCCATCAGTCTGTTTGAACTAATCATGAATAACTATCCACATCTGTCGAGCAGTATATAGATACATAATACTCTTCACAATAGATTCTGCACAGAGTTGACAATCCAAGTACATAAAATATTGTTGAAACAATATCATGAACCATAGTCAAGATGAGATTCATCTAATTTCGGAAACAATACATTAACAATTACATTTTTATTTCGTGCACCTAATGCCATCAACATCGTTATACACCAAGAATTGAAATTCCCTAAACCAGTGAGTTGTTCAGAGAAAAGAAATATACCAACATGATTGACACTACGCACATATAATGGATTCGAGTTTGGATCAGATAGCGAAACCACTATGTTTGTGCGATTTTTAGAAAACGGAGCTGAAACTAGAGGATATTGATTCGGTTTATTTGAAAGCGCCATTGAAGAATCAAAGCTTCAATCATTGTCAAAACAAAAAAATCGGAGCTCAATCAAGAAAGTGTGATTGATCTTGAAGAGAAATGAATAATGAAGAAATAGCCTCTCCGAGTGATGAATGTTCATTAAGCATGAAAGAAGAAATCGATAAAAACTTCGATGATCGGAAGCAAAATATGAAACAAAATCAAATAAATTCCTCATCTGATACCATATTAGAGGAAATGTCGAGAGGAATAAGATGATGAAAAATATATGTATATTCAACTCAACTGTACAAAATATACCGTATACAAGTATTTATACTTACTAACTAAATCAGTTTAATCATATACATATAACTGGATTATAATTGTATTAATCTAAGACTGTACCGATATTATAGATTAAAGCTTTAAGTTCTAAAGTTTTTTATGTATCTCAGAAAATATTGTCATCTGTCATAATTTACACCCCATTTTGTATATTATGAGCTGGAAAATGTTAATACACAATTTCCAGTAGATTAGTGGTCAATAAGAAACGGAGACCCATGTGGATAAGGGTTTTGGTAATTGATAGAGGAATGGTGAAGGCATGTGCTTTCTTATACATTTGTCTCTTTTATTACATTTTAATTATTTTCCTTAAAATTGGGTCGTGGGGAGAGTCTCCACGTGCTATGTATACATTGAATCATAAAATTCAAAAGTATGAACCGAAGTGGTAATTTTAATTCTCCCTATAGATAGCTCGTTACTAGCTATGTTCATTTTAGATTCTAATCCGCATGCATTTTAATGTTTACATTCGGGTTCTATTCAAAGGATTTACTCATTTTTAGATATATATTTTCCTACTTTTGAGATAAAGATTCATTCTATATTCTTGTATCTTCCAATATCCCACAGATTAGATAAGTAAAAGAGATGCAAGATACGTAGCCTCTCTACTTATACATATTTTAGAGGTTATGATTGTAAGAGTTTCATGTTTTTGTTTTGTTTTGTTTGGAGTTTCATGTATTATTCAGTAATTAATTAATAACAACCCTATGCAGTGTATCTGCTCACTAATTAAGAGAAGCATGCACGAGTGAATACCTTTTTCTTTGTTAATTGCACGTATGAATAGTTTAATTAACCATAGATTTCTAAAATCACTTCACATAGTGGGGAACTGACTTCTTAAAAATAGTTTATGTTTGTTTGTTCATGCATGTTGTAGTCTTGATTATATCGAAACTTTGAGAAAGTTCCTAAAAACAGGATAAGCTCTCTTAGCTTAGTGAGGACTATCCGTTAAAGATTTCTACTAGATCTTTGTGATGTTTATATGTATGATTGCTAGAAATAGCTGTTGGTTAAACAATGTTATTTGATTTGAGAAAGCACGAGAGTAGCCAGTGACTGTTAGGACATTTATGAAGTAAGCCACAAATTTGATAATTTTTGATAATTTTGGTTACTGTTTATTTTTGTCAACAATTTGGTTACTGTTGAATGAAGTATATAATTAATTATCTAACTACTTAATTAGGTTACAAAAAATATGTTAAACATAGTCATTGCCGGTCCTAAATCATATTACGCCTAAAACATGTTAAAGAAATATTTCTTCTTAACCGTAATTATATATTTAATTTATTTAACTGTAGCTAATGTTTTTTAAAATATTTACATCTTCACAAGCTTTAGCCAAGACGAGTCTTCATTACATGGCTATGAGTCTGATTAGAAATTGGACTTTTACGACTGGAAAAACTTCATAAAATAATTATAGGTTTTAAAGTTAACCAATCACATTTTTTCTTTTTTTGAAAATTAGGGATCATATGCTCTTGCCCAAGCCCGTGACTCCTTTGTGTTTCTAAATTTTATATTTTGCTTTTTAAAATATTACTTTTAAAGTTTATATTTTTTTTATTTTTTTCAGTATTGTAATAATATTTCTTACGTTTTTTATTTTTCTTCCATCTAATAACTCTTAGTTATGTTATTTGTATCTCTATTTAGTGTTATGTTTATAGAAAATTATTGTTGCTGTAGTTCATTTGTACTTGAGAAGCTTCTTTAATATATCGTACGTACGTAGATATTGATTTTTGTTATATAGAATTTGTTATATTTTTAGAAACACTTTTATACTTAAACCATAATTATAATATTTTTTTTATTATCGCAATTATTAGGTTCATTATCCTTTATTTATGGTGGTAAAATATTTTTAAGTTAACAATCTATTTCTCTATATTAACTATTATATAGCATTAAATATCCACATAAGTACTATTTCTATCTATATATCCACAAAATAAAAGTTAAAAAATAAATTATCCCAAATTAAAAGTTTGAATTCTATTTGCCCACAAAACCAAATTGTTTATTTTTGCAGTTCCGCATCTAAATCTTATTTTTCATAGATCCGCTATTTTTAGTTTTTATATATATACTTATATAATTTTTTTAAGATGATATCTCATTCTAATTTTATTGAAATTTAGGCAATCTAGTCATTTCTATTTATATTTTCTTCATATTTCCATCTTCGATAATGTTTTGATTCATATAATGTAAAAAAAAAAATCATATACTTTGTTATATCTGATGATAGATTTTTATCATTCCATAATTGATATATATATAATCTCCCTTCTGCTGTTTATATCTACCGACGGAGCTGTCGGTTTCTTTTGGTGTGTTTGTTTTCTCTACCGATTTCTTCCGGTGTCAATAATTTCCGATTAATATCGGATGAAGTCTCTACAATCTCTCTCCCCTGTTTTCCTATGTCTCGGCTAATCGATTTTGCTTCAGGTTCGTTGTGGCTCACAGTGATCAACGGGATTTAATTATTCGTGTGCCCTACCCCTTTCTCGAGATCGCGGCGAGGCGAATGTGGAAATAGGCGGATTCTTGGTGACTCCGACTGGCGACGAATCTCCCTGCATCTCTTGAGATCTCAACGAAGCTAGAAAGTGAATCCTCTCTTTATGCGGGTTGGCTGACAAATCATTATGCGGGACGAAGATTGGCATCGGAAAACGCTTGCTTCTGGGTTGATGCATTGGTGTTGGCGGCCGGTGAAACTTCCGGCACCGGTGATTGCATGGCGGCCATCTTCTGGGGAAGACGCGTGTCTCTTCTCATCTTCAGGCGGCTTGTTTTTAGCCACCTCGAGTTGACTTGGCCAATGACTGGCCCATTTTCGGCCCATTCGTTTTTTACAAATTTTGTAACATGCTTTTCCTTTGTAATTTCGGCCCATTTAGGTTTATAAATGAAATAGTTGACAAAATATTTTTTTTTTGGTCGGGGAAGTAAAAGTTTCAACCAAGTAAAATTCTCATAACAAAACTTAAATATTTTGTAAAGAAGTTAGAAATACATATATATGTATATATACGTTCGGTAGAAAAATAGTAAGGGGGGTTTATTCGTAGATGAATTTATGTAGAATTGGTTGATTTGAAAAGTTGAGAGATTTGTTAAATTTTTAAAGAGTTGTTAGATTTGGTAAGAGTTTGTATATTTAGAAAAAATATCAAAATGTTTTTTACTGTATTGATTTTGAGAATCTAAGGGATATACATAATATTTTGAAAATCTTGTTCTATGTGTTAAACTGTTTAAAATCTATGCCCCAATAACACAATATTTTGATAGAATCATAAAATCATTAAAAACCAAACTTTTTGAATAACAATGGATTTTGTATGGATTTTCAAAATCATCAAACCAATAACAATAGATTTTGATAAGAATGTTAGAATTCATAAACCAATAACAATAGATTTTGAAAATTTTAACAATCATTTGAAATTTATCTACCAATAACCCCTCCTAAGTTAAAGATGAGAAGAGGAATCGCGTGGAAACACACTTGTCTTGTGATGCAAACACAAGCTAGACTCCAAAGAGTCGTGTCTTTTGCAAATAACATTCGTGTGTATCTCAAAAAAATTGGGTCTTTAATTTATTAAAAGTTTTGATTCTTTTTCGACTCCTCATTATCTTATTATTTTCTCCACCTTCTCTCTTCAATTTATATGTATATGAAATGTATCAACTGTTAACGTAACATCCTTTTATATGTATAAGAAATGTAGTCTCGTTTTAGCGTTGGATCAAGGTTTTTTTCCTTTTTTTCTTTTGTGACTAATTCTTAGTTTCATTATTAATCAACAAGAAATATTGTTTGTTACAAAATCAAAATTTTATGCAGAATTACATCAACACATTTATTACATACATATATGTATAATCTATATACTGAAAAATACAACAGAAAGGAGATTGGCGATGTTTTCCGAAGAGTAGTCTTATTCGCTAACCGAACATAAAATCAGTTATTGTTCAACTTCATATTTGAATTTCTTCTGATGTGATTTGTATGCAGCATCTTTTGGCTGAACATTCTTTTAACAAAACACATCGGTAAACCTGATGTGTCGCAATGGAATTCTGAAGAGAAGACACATTCATACCAACACTTCCGTATCAATGTCTTTATAGTGAAAATCGTCTCTGATATTTGTTTCGTTGTTGAAAAAGTCCGGCTTTGCTTGCTTGTCAATTCCGTAGAGATGTGAGATACCCCTGCAATGATCGAATTCCATGGAGGCTTTCGAGATGGTATTCGTCTTAACAAATCCATATGAATTTGTATAAGCCATCGAGAAGTCACGAGGAAATGACTTTCGGAGACAATCACAAATATAGAAACTAGATTTAACATGAAAACGATATGAGTTACCGGAATGATACCGGCATATCTGCCGGACAGAGTTTCCTTAACCAAGCAATGAAATAATCGAAAATGAAGACTATGATGAATATGGCAGTGGCGGTTATCATACATCCAACCACCTGGAGATTGCACGCGATCTCTACTCGTCGGAGGAGTAATCCGGATGTCATACAACAAAATAAATCGTGGATGATGGTATTGTGAAGCAAAATCAGAGGTAATTTTCCAATTAGCCATAAAAATCCAAAAAGTTTGCATATAATGAATCAGATTACAACCACGTCCCTCCACGACGCGAGCAGATCAGATCATTTGACGATAATCTAGAATACGTAGAGAAGTACCTTTGATTCTTCCTTGTAAAAGCCAAACGATGCGACTCCGTAACATGATTATTGGTATATACACAAAGCGAAAGAAAAAAGAAAATGGAGACCGATGCCGGAGGAGCCGGCGCCGGCCGGAAACTATGGAGAAACTGAACTTTGTCGATTGGCTGTTAAATCGCACCCTTGTCGCCTGAAGAGAGCGGTTACAACACATCATGGTTTTGTTTCTGAGAAATCTTTGAAACTATAAGAACGGTCTTGAGCGAGCTTCTTTTAGCTTCCCAAAATAAGGATACTGTTTTAGACTGCCGGATGAAATAAGTTATGTATTTGACGACGTTGTTTCGATTAGTGTTCTTGGTACTCTCCAGTTTGCTCTTTCCGCAGTTTCAGATCATGTCCGTTATCTCAGGTTGGGCACCACTAGTAATTGATATTAACGCAAAGAATACCGGTTGAGTATTAATTCCATGTTTGCTTTGTCATATGGCCAATTTATTAGGTTAAACATTTTGTATTCACAAATTCTAATACTTAAAATTTTATTTTTAATTATATTTTATCTTTTAGCAAAAATCCGTAGCAACTTTTTATTTTGAACTATTGATTGCATGTGTTTATTTTTTGTTTTGTTTCGGTTAAACCGATCCCAAACCAGACAGTTTCCAAGATGGGCTTGGTTAAAGGAACCGGACCAAAATTACAAAGATCTAACCGAAATCAAAACCCTGGCAGCTGAACCGAATTAGGGCAAACCGGTAGACGAAGAAACCCTAAAGAGATGTGCCGACACATGTCCACCACCGCATGGACCTTCGCCGCAAGAACCACCGCAAGAACCAAAGAACCGGCGAAGAGAGGAGGAACAAAAACCAACTATTCAAGAAACCGCCAAGGCAGTAATCATAAGCCACCGGAAAATACAGACTCAAAAAAAGCAACACTAAGCGATGCTAGGGAAGTGCCGCAAGAACATCATCAGCTCCGCCCGGACCACCGGGGGAGAGAAACGACAAGACAACCGTCGATTCAGGCACAAAGCAAAGGAAAGGAAGACGCCACGACATAAACAAGGAAAAAACCGCTTGACCACCAAAAACTGAAAAGAGAGAGATCAACTAGAAACACACCGGAGAATAGGGAAGTCTATTCTATGAAAGAGAACGCGGCGGAAGAGGGAGAAGAGAACAGCTCGAAGTGGATGAGGTGGAAAAACTCCTATGATTCTGAGATCCGCTGTCCCTTAGCGTATCTGAGGCACATGGGAGACATCTGCCGGATAACCTGCTGAGAGACACTCACCACCTCGCCAAGCGCCCAAATTCAGCTTATCCATGACACCACACGCCGACACGCACCTAGCAGAGCTCCACCGACCCAAGCAACACTTAGCAAAGAAGAAGGAAGCAACGCCGCGAGCTCTTCCACAGGAAGCACACCGCCACCCACCGTAATGCACAGCCTAGCTGCACCGTTCAGATCTGGAGAAGATCAACATGAAAAACCGGATCAACTCACATAGCCAAAAATGAAGCGCTGTTGGGTACAAAAAGGTGGAGACGAGATCCTTTCAAGATGCGGCTAACGCCGGACTCCGAAGAGACAGATAAAAAAACAGAAGCCCTAAGGCGAACTTTTATTTAGAGAGAAAGAAGAGATATTTTCTCTCTAACATCTTACTTTCTAACTTCTTTGTTTCAATCATCAGATTTTCAAAACAAACTTTAACTATATGTCATCAAAATAAAATTGTTATTTTCAAGTATATTTATCGCAAACAAAACTTAAACCCATAAACTCGTTCTAGATTTACGATAACTCCGGATATCCACACGAGAATCTTTTTTTTTTTTGGTCAAAAAAAAATCCACACGAGAATCTGATTTTATTTGCATATTCGTGGGGCTTAAACGATTCAAACAAGAGCAACCCTAATTAGCTGGATATGTCTCACTGTCTTTTCGTTGAAGCATTAATCATAGCATAAGCTGTTCAAAAGGCAACGTAGGGACGGGGCCAATACATTCGGACAGCAACATCGAACCAACTTCGAAGAATTGTCGATAAATAATTAAAATTTTCAAGAAAAGGAAACTTGTGGACAGCGTATCAGTGATCGTGGCACGAAGTATAGCCGATCATGATCTTGTGTTAGTTATCTTCTGACACAATTAAATCGATTTTGATGATTTATATCTTTCTGGCTTTACTAGTACTCTCTTGATGAATGTGCTCATCATTTACTATTCATGAGAGACACACTATGGATGGTTCTGAAAACAATTGCAATGTGGTGGCATCAATAGTATAGGTGGTTTATTGTGTTTTTTAAAAATATACTTTAGGATTATGAGAATCTTGTTAATATCTCTTTACACAGACAATATAAATGATGTTGTTGTTGAAGAAGAGACTTCTTAAAGAAAACAAAATCTAATGGTTCCATAGCAGACCTTTTGAGAAGTGTATAGTTTTGTGTGTGTGTGTTAACCTACAAAGTGTATATATATATATATTTTTTTTAAACTTATTTAAGTTAAGGGCATATATGATAAACGAGCATATACATTTTTGTACTATCTATGATTCGATTTTCCAGTAAGAACACATCAATACTTTACAATGTGGACTTCTCCTCAAAAGGTCATCAAATGGATAGATGGATCACATGTTACCAGATTACCTTGTAAATTGTCTCGACTGAAAGCCAAACCCTCAATTTTCTCAAATCTCTCTTTTACCACTCGACCACGCTTCTGTGGACAGCATATAGATCTTAAAAATATTCAACCAAAATTTAGTTTGAAGTTTTCGTGCAATATGAAACCGATGCGCTAGCGTGGAAAATGAATGAGATGGATGGAGCAAGGAAACGAGAAAGGGTAGGGACATGGAAGTGGTTGGGCAAACAAGAAACATGTAAGTGGTCTGATTCATTTATGATCATGATCAATGCACACGCTTGCTTCTCCTTAGTGTAATGTTTTTCCTCTCTTTGTTACTTTGTGGCTCATATTATTATGATTTTGTGATGTAGTGGAAGCAATAGGAAACTGATTGTTGTTTGATACCTTGGAATAGTCAATGAAGAGTTCTTCTTAATTCCGTTGAATTACTTTTGAATGCCGAAACAGGATTTGCGACTACTCTTCCTTTAGAATCTCTTTATTTGTCAAAATAGAAAGCATTAATAAAAATATAAGTATGAAATAAATAAAACGATAGTAAAATTTAGATTCTAGATCAATTTCGTATCTAGGTATGTTAATTGTAGCTGATAGAATATGGAAACTCTACTCCAACGTTCTACAAATCACCAAGATATTTCTTATTAATTGTATAGTCAATTATCAATATTTTCTATTTCCTTACATACTTAGCTACTTGATGTATATAATCATACCATACTTCATGAATAGAAATTATCTCATTCCATTATTCAGTATGGTGTCAGAGTTTGCCATAACGGCTTAACCTATTTTTCTTCTTTTTCTTCTTTTTTCTTCTTCCCTCGCCGCCTCTCTTCTCTGTTTTTCATTTTATCTGTTAATCTCTTCGAGTCTTCTTCTCCTCCTCGCTAAGCTTCTTCAATGGCTTCTGACTCAACTGGGGAGCGAACATCAGTGTTCAACACTGAAGATCCCCAAAGTACTTTGCTTTCTGTGAACATGTCCAGCGTGACTAAGCTCACTACGCTTAACTACTTGATGTGGAAGTGTCAGGTTCGGGCTTTGCTTGAGGGCCACGAACTTCAGCACTTCATTGACGGCTCGGCCATGGTCCCATCATCGGCGATTACGGTGAACGGTGCTATTGCTCCAAATCCGGCGTACACACCATGGCGACGTCAAAATAGGCTCATGTTCAGTGCGATGATAGGGGCTATCACTCAACCCGTACAAAACCTTGTCTCGACGGCGACGACAACACA
This sequence comes from Orychophragmus violaceus, assembly GCA_030180135.1. Taxonomy (NCBI): domain Eukaryota; kingdom Viridiplantae; phylum Streptophyta; class Magnoliopsida; order Brassicales; family Brassicaceae; genus Orychophragmus; species Orychophragmus violaceus. The sequence continues at coordinate 66,750,441 of CM058233.1, read as the reverse complement.
TGAGGTCTGGAACAGACTTGCGGTGGCCTTCGGGAATCCGAGCAGGGGTCACATCCGACAGCTCAAGTTTCAGTTGGAAACTTGTGTCAAAGGAACCAAGACAGTGAGTGAGTATCTTCGTCTAATGAAGGCCAAAGCCGACGATCTTGCTCTCCTTGGCAAACCATTGGATCCGAAAGATTTCACAGAACAAATCCTTGCTGGATTAGGAGAGGATTACAAGCCGGAGATTGACGCCATCAATGCTCGTGACACGCCAATCTCCTACACCGAGCTGTTTGAGCGACTCCTAAACAGAGAAGCTATGATTCTCTTTGTTGATACACCACCATTTGTTGCTCTGGTGGTCGCCAATGCCACTGATACGCACTCTCGACAACAGAACAAGCCCAACAACAACTTCAATTGCAGCAACAACAACACTGGTTCGTCTCAATACCGAGGGTCTGGTTACAACAACAACAACAACCAAACAAGATTTCACAGGCCATACCTTGGGAGATGCCAGGCGTGTAGCGTGCAGGGCCATAGTGCGAAGTTTTGTCCCGAGTTTCGTATTGTTCGAGGCTCCTCTGCTACATCACCGTGGTCGCACCAGTTGGCCTCTACCGGTCCGGCTTGGCAGAACTAACAAACTAGTTATCAGCCGAGAGCTAATATGGCGATGCTCTTGGATTCATCCACTTGGTTGATCGATTCTGGGGATTCGCATCACATGACCTCGGACTAAGGCAACCTTGCGGTTCACAGTCCATATGGAGGAGGTGACGACGTGCTTCTTGGTGATGGTTCAGCATTACCAATTATGCACTTGGGTTCTTTTTCCTTACCTTCTTATACCCGTCCTTTCTTTCTCAAAAATGTCTTATGTGTTCCTGCTTTGGATAAGAACCTCATTTCTGTTTTCCAGCTGTGCAAGACTAACGATGTTGCCATTACGTTCACGCCAACGTATTTTCAGGTCAGGGATTTACAAACGGGGGCTCTACGACTGGAAGGCAAGCCTAAAGATGGGACTTAAGAGTGGCCCAAATCGAGTTCGACTAAGCCACCGTCTCTTGCTTTTGCATCTACTATCAAAAATTCTTTGTCCGATTGGCATTCTCGCCTAGGACACCATGCTTTTCCTATTCTTTAAAAACTTGTTTCTGTTTTTCAATTACTAGTTTCGTCTAATGTTTTGCTGGCTCAGCCATGCACCGCTTGCTCGATTAATAAAATGCATAAGTTACCATGTACTTCTTCGACTTTAACTTCTTCGCAGCCTTTAGAAATTGTATTTTCTGATGTTTGGACTTCGCCTTTGATTTCTGTCGACAGGTTCAAGTTTTATGTGATCTTTGTGGATAACTTTACAAGGTATACTTGGATATATCCATTAAAACAGAAATCACAAGTTTACAATGTTATCCTCACGTTCAAAAGTTTGGTTAAAAATCGATTTCAATCCAAACTAAGAACTTTATATACGGACAATGGGGGTGAATACATTGGTTTTCGGACTTTCCTCTCAAGTCACGATATATCACATATGACGAGTCCACCTCATACACCCGAGCACAATGGAATCTCTGAACGTCGTCATCGACATATAGTTGAGACGGGTTTAGCCTTGATGTCCTATGCCTCGATGCCCAAATCCTATTGGACGTACGCGTTTGGTGTGGCAGTTTATTTGATAAATCGTATGCCATCACAATCTCTTGCTTTACAATCACCTTTTCAACTTTTATATGGCTCAACACCAAATTATAACAAGCTGCGAGTGTTTGGATGCCTATGTTTTCCTTGGCTGAGACCTTACACATCGCAAAAGCTCGACGCACGATCAACTCCGTGTGTTTTTCTTGGTTACTCTATTACACAAAGCGCATATTTCTGTCTAGATAGAACTAACAATCACATTTATACGTCTTGTCATGTTGTTTTTCATGAAACAATTTTTCCGTTTGCTGTTCCTACTCCATTGGAAGCTGATGATCTTGTCTCGGACGAGACAACCATTGCACAACGACCCATCCCTGTTGTAACAGTGATACCACAACAACCTCATACACCACCTCTATCGCCACTGCTTACCGATTCCCAACCAGAAATAAGCACACGCAGCTCTGCTGTCTCTGAGACCGAAGTCTCTGCTGATCATACCGACTCTGCTCACACAAAACCTGTAACAACCGATGCACTGGTCACAACAGAAGCTCCAGCACCTGACCACGATACACAGCCACATCCAGCTTTGATTTCGCCTGCACCTAATCCGGTTCCTCTTCGCAAAAGCACTCGCGAGCGCAAACTGGTGAACAAGCTGAATCTCCACACCACTACCACTGCATCACCTAATTCGATTCCGAGAACAGCTACAGAGAGGCATTCAAAAGAAATCATTGACGAACATCAATGACAGAAGAGATCAATTCTCAGCTAAGAAATCATACATGGGATCTCGTTAACAAAACTAATGTTTCTAATGTTGTTGGATGCAGGTGGGTATTCACAATCAAAAGGAAACCGGATGGCTCGATTGATCGATACAAAGCTCGGCTTGTTGCGAAAGGATATAACCAACGCCCAGGAGTGGATTACCATGAGACATTTAGCCCGGTTTTAATCCAGCCACGATCCACACCATCCTTAATACATCTATTACACGCACTACAAGAAAACATCAATAATACTACCACAACAATAGTAGTAAATTAGTAGCAAATGTGGGTTTTGAGACTTATTTGCCACTTTACATGTTGTCACAAAAGCATGCGTCGCAAATTGGGTGGAGTGGCAAATGAGTGGCAAATTTGCCACTATTTTATAACTATTCTTAAAGTTGTTTAATTGCCACTCATATACAACTATATTTCGACTGATTTGAAACTATGTTGTGACGTATTTGCTATACTTTTGCTACTCATGGCAAAATTTTGCGACTATTATAGTTTCTCAAATCCATAATTGATACAGTAGCTAATTGGTGGCATTTTTAAAAACAATAAATAAAAAAAAACAGTTTTATTTCAAATAATACTTTGAAACACATTAAAATTAATAATAAATAACAAAATCAATACATAAATAAAATCAAAATAAATAACGCCGACGGTGAGCGTTGTTGACGGAGATGCGACGGCAGACACAAAATTTTGTACGGTTCAGAGACGACGGAAGCTTAATGATCTGAATCTAGATCTGGAAGAAAACATATAAAAAAAATTAGTTGATGTCTCAGATCTAAAACAAATTCCCAGATTCCTCTCATTTCGGTTATGTCTTACCTTGGGTCTTCTACAGTACTGTTGAGATTCATTTTTCCTTCCATTCACTCAAGATCTACGAACATGACCTCATTCTTAAACACAGCAAGTATCATAAACACAACAAAAAAGAAAAAGAGAAATTGCGAAACACCCTCAAGTAATACAAGAGTGAAACCGATAATCACGAGGATAAACGAATGAGAAGTGAATGGGTAGAACACCAATTGAAGAGAAAAAAATGGTTTGATGATTTTTTTTTTAAAAAGGATTGCGATGATATAAGAATAATAAGAAGGAGAGGACGAGTAACCTCAGATAAGGACAAGGAAGAAAGGGGTGTGACCTGAGGTGATGAGATGAAGTAAAGAGAGATGGGTCTTAAATCGGCGCCGTTGAAGGTGAGAGGAAGAAGTGAAGGTAAAGTGTGACACTTCTTTAGATTAGGTTAAGCTTAAGTAACTTCATTTTACACAACCCACTACGACATCGTTTTAATATTTGTTTAATGTTGGTTTGTCATTATTAAAAATGGTAATAAATGGTGGGATAATGTGGTCACCAAGACCATATAAATTCAGAGAAAGTCATTTCTTTTTTGTCACAATAAATAATTCAGTTTTTTATGTCAGAAAATAATAATAATTTTGTTTATTTTTTCTATCTTTGTGAATAAAACCTTTTAGAAAGTTTTTTAATAAATATTTTAAAAGTTTTAGATTTTAGTTGATAAGCATCATCGAAAATTACTCAGATAAAAGCGCAAAAGATGATCTAATAATAGTAGTAACCTAGATTTTATCTCTATATATGTACAAGAATCAATGCACTAGATACCGCAATCTGCAATTAATTTGACAACTTTAATGATGTTATAACAGGAAGTTGCAAATCAGTGGTAAAATCATCCACTATTTTGCCTCTACAAAATATTACTAAAATTTGTGACTAATTTGCTATTCTTATTTTGAGACTAATATTTTAAATCACAAATTAGTGGCAAAACCAGTAACTGTTTTGCCACTACATAATATTACTAAAATTGTGACTAATTTGCCACTTCCATTTTGAGACAATTAGTTTTAGTCACAAATCAGTGGTAGTATTTGTTACTGATTTGTGACAAAATACGATCAGTTGTAAAAAAGTTATAACAAAGTGGCAAATTTGTGACTAAAATGCAACAACATAATTTAGTGACAATGAAGTATCAAATTTGCCACTCTGAAAACATAGTGGCTAATTAGTAGCAAAAAAGTCACTAATTAGTTACAACAATTTGCCTCTATTTCTTGAGTGGCAAAATAAAGTGGCAAAATTAATGTTTTCTTGTAGTGACGCGACTGGCCTCTTAAACAATTAGACGTCAACAACGCTTTCTTACAAGGACACCTACAAGAAGAGGTCGATATGATACAACCGCCGGGCTTTTAGGATAAAGACAACCCGACGCACTTTGTAAACTTCTCAAGGCCATTTATGGCCTCAAACAAGCTCCCCGGGCTTGGTACAACGAGATGCGCACGTTCCTCATTAAGTCAGGGTTCCACAACTCCGTCGCTGATGCGTCTCTGTTCATCAACAATAGAGACAACATTCTGATTTACATGCTAGTCTATATGGATGACATCATTGTCACGGGCAACAGCTTACCTCAAATATCTCGGTTTATCGTTTCTCTCTCTCAACGCTTTTCTCTTAAGGATTTGGGTGACTTATCATACTTTTTGGGGATTGAGGTTACTAAACCTAAGACAGGGTTGCATCTAACACAACACCATTATGTTGCAGATCTGCTCGACAAGGCCAGGATGACGAATGCAAAGGCTGTTGCGACGCTCATGTGCTCCAGTTCGTCGCTCACGCTTTTCTCAGGCATTGTGTTAACCGACCCTACCGAATACCGTACACTTGTCGGGAGCCTTCAGTATCTATCGCTAACGAGGCCGGACATATCCTTCACAGTAAACAAACTCTCCCAGTTCATGCATCGCCCCATCACAAAAAACTGGTCTGTCGTCAAGCATCTTCTCCGATATCTCTCAGGCACTATGTCTCACGGCATCCTACTTCGCTCAGACAATAGACCGGACTTACACGCCTTTACTGATGCTGATTGGGCTGGTAACAAAGACGGCTACACCTCGACAGGAGCTTACATAGTCTACCTTGGGAGCCATCCAATAGCCTGGTCATCAAAGAAACAAACAGGGGTTGCTAGATCATCAACAAAAGCTGAGTACCGGTCTCTCGCATCTACAACTTCAGAACTCTGCTGGATTTCTTCACTTCTAGTGGAGCTTGGAATCAATGTTGCCACAACACCGGTGATCTGTTGTGACAACATTAGTGCCACATACTTAGCTGTAAACCCAGTTTTCCATTCTCGTATGAAGCATATCGCGCTGGACTACCATTTTGTTCGTCAGTTTGTTCAAAGTGGGCACCTTCGCGTCAGTCACGTCACCTCTGCGGACCAACTGGCGGATGTTCTAACCAAGCCACTTCCTCGCACTCAGTTACACAGTCTCATGGTCAAGATTGGACTCTCTAACGGCCGTCCATCTTGAGGGGGTGTGATAGAATATGGAAACTCTACTCCAACGTTCTACAAATCACCAAGATATCTTCTTATTGATTGTATAGTCAGTTGTCAATATTCTCTATTTCCTTACATACTTAGCTACTCGATGTATATAATCATACCATACCATGCCTCATGAATAGAAATTATCTCATTCCATTATTCAATAGTAGCAAATAAGGTGTCAATCTATACTCAAGAGGGAATTAACACAAAAGGGATGCATGCAAATGCTTAATCTAAGCCAAATGATCAAATTTCAAAGAAGTTTCTAACTGCAATAAGTAAACAAGCAAATAAATAGCAAATAAGATTAAACAAGATGATAAAAACAAGCTCTTGAATATAAGTTACTGATTATAAGTGACCTAGAACTAACTAGTGATGCTACAACAATCAATCAAAACTAATTTGGCCTAAAATCACTTTTACAAGCTAATTCACTTCCATGCATTAACAAATCATAACCATGCAACTAATAAATTTCATTGTTAATCACAAGATAAACATGCATTTATACCATTCTAAAAGCTATTAGCAATGCTAATCCTTAGGTTACAAACACTAATTAAATTATAATCTAATTTTTAGCACTAATCCTTTGATTACTTATCTAATCAAGAACAATTTCTCAATTGTGATCAAGCAATAATCATCATGCAATTTTTTTTATAAATACCAATAAACAGCACATCTAATCCCGTAGGATAAGAATGCAAATTCTCAAATTTGGTTCATTGGGGTATTTCATCAAACATTTTCAATGCATGAAATGTCCTAAGATCTAAATCAACAAATCAATGTAAATCTAGCATAGAAACCACCAACTAGAGAAGGATCAATAACTGTTAAGCCCTAAACATCACTAATCAACACATAAACCACCCTAATCTACCTTACCAAAAAAATAAAAGGAAACTACTGATTAATTGATGATGACTTGATCCAACTCCATTCATTCCATTCATCTCGGTCAAGTAAGAGAGCTATAAAGCCAGTGCTTGTACCTCCATCAACCTATTTATCTGGTCTCATCCGTGAGGCTGCATCACTAATCCCCATATTAACACATAAAATCATAAGAATCATGTGCTAATACAAGAGATAAAGAAGTATTAAAAACAAATCAAGAAGAAAAGAAAGACAAATTGCATAAACTTAAGAAAATCTCCAAAGGAGTATTATGTTTACAAAAAAGATTAGAGAAAAGAAGATATTAGGTTTTTTCCTTGGAAAAATATTTATAGGAGGCAACAAGAAAATTTTGGGTAAAAATCCAAGTCAAAATCGAAAGTTGACTATATGAAGATGCTCAATGGCCAGCCTATACTGTTGTCGTGGCCGCTGTGAAGCTTTTATCGTCTGGAGCGGACCCGCTGTGAAGACCGCTGCATCTCTCACATAAAATTCAGCTGCCTCGAGGTCCTGGTTCAGCCGTCCGCTCCGATCTTCACCGTTCAAGCACAACCACTATCCAAGCCGCTACCTTGGTTTGCATGTTCTCCACCAGCCGTGCAACGCCGCTGCCGTAACCGCTCTAGTCTTCTTTATTTTCCTCTTTGCTTAATTAGTCTCTAAATGAATTCAAGTCTTGCATGTAACAACTCCATGAACTATAACAGATAAAAATATATGTCTATGCACCTAAACATATCTAAATGAAAAAATTAAAACTAAAACATGCTAAATATATGAGGTTAAAACACCTAACAACATAGTATATCAACTCTCCAAACTTATCATTTGCTTGTCCACAAGAAAAAAATTTAAGGAAAGTAAGACGTTTGACGGTGAGAACTCATATAAAACAAATTTATCAAAATCCATAAGTTTAAAAGTCTAAGTTGGCATTTCTAAGATGCAATCAAGAGAATATTACTCCACTAGAATTAGCCATGCTCATCACAACAAGTTTCAAAATTAAATCTCAACCCACACAAGCATTCTTATCAACTAGCTCTTTAACATTCATTAAATGTTTCTAATGGATCACGCTTATGCAAATCAAACAAACTTATCTGCCTAAGGGAATAAGGTTTTGCGATGAAAATGATCTCAACTTTTCATTATGGCTTTCTCAATCAAGGGATCTCTCAAAAAGGAATGAACTAAAGCAAAATAGTAAGAGTAAGGAAAAACTTATGCATACAAGATTAGATTCCCATCTATCCAAATGCCCAAGACAATCCTAATTCTTTCTTCTAAACCCCACATAGTTCTCTCCCTAAGTTATCCTTTCCTTAAAGAATTTTTCCTTCTTAACCCACATTTTTATCACTTTCTTTTTCTTTAAGCACTTAGGGATCTCTTTCTTTTCTTTAACTCTTTCCTCTCTTTTAGTCTCTTTTCTTTTTCTTTTGACGATTTAGCCAACTTTGATTTCTTTTCTTTTTTTTTACACTTGAGACGCTCTTTTTAGCACTTGAACTATTCATACATATTTATTTCTTTTTGCTATCCCCTATCTCTTTCTCAATATTTTCCTTATTTCCCATTTCATTTCCTTCTCAGTTCCCCCAAACTTCTTTCTTATCCTATGCATAGCCAAATTTTGTGAGGCTAACTCTACAATGAAAAGTTATCCTTGTAGTTATTAACTCAATACTTTTTTCTTAGTTAATTTAAGAAAATACCTCACAACTCGCAATATAGTATTTAGGTTTAAAAAAAGATTTGGTTAAAGGTCAGAAAAGCTACTTGGACTATCCAAGAGTTCATCATTGAATGCACAAGCATGATAATTCAATGTCAAGTTTAAGGTTATAACTTAATTAGAGCTAAAATAAATTCACAAGTTTCAGCTAAGACAAGAGAAATGAGACAAGTGATCCAAACATGATTCTTCTTTACTTTCCAGTTCACTCAAAATGCAATCAAAGAACTACCAACTAGCATTATGATTCGAATTTCTCAAGATGAAACATCACAAGGAAAATCATATCATAACTCCCTATGAACACATATGGAACCCTATATGATACTAGACTCAATCCTAATCATGCAAATACAACTAGATGACTTCTTTTTGCATTAAATTTTTTGAAATTTTCAATTTTCTGTGTGGATTTTTTATGCAATAGATGATGCATGAGACTAAAAATAAAAGAAAATAAGATCAAAGAAAACATGATTAGAAACTGGTTCATTACCTAAAACTTAAATCACATAGTCCCTTGTATGAAAGAAAAGTGAAGAAAAGAACCTACGACAAAGAGAAAATAATGCTAACTCTAGAGAAGAGTATTACAAATATTGGAGTGAGTTTCTTGGAGATGGAGTGAGAGTGGAATGGGGTGGAGGAATGAGAGGTGGAGGCAAGAGAATTCTCCAAACTTGGATCATGACATGGTTTTGACCGGTTCCTCCTTTGACTTTGGCAATGACCTTTGTAATACCCCGTTCTCGGGAAGAAATAAAAATATTAGTATTATATGTAATGATACTTTATTGCTAATAAAATTAATTATCTTTTTTATAGACTTATTTTTGGAAATTTTCATAAATAACCGGTTTTTACCGAGAAATTAATTAAGCGAACGGGCGAGTCGTAAAACCCTATAACGTTCTCCAAGAATTATGAAATTTCGACCACAACTCTATTAAAATATATATGAGATAATGTGGAAAGGAATTAAAAAGTTGATCTCTGGATTAAGTTATGATTTTTGGATCATTAAGGAGTAATTAGTGATCAAAAATTAAAATTAAAATTGTGTGGACTTGGATCATGGTAGCCTGGGCTGTGAGATGAGATTTTATTGGTAAAAAAGGATTATGGGCCATGAAATTGTTAGAGAAGAATGGATGCTTTGAATGTGTATTAAGGTACATTGAATCTAAGGACATCTCACCATTGTACATTGAACTTGAGATGATGTGGTGGCAAGCATCTAAGTAGTTTCTAGAAGAGGGAGAGACAAGTGTAAGGTGAGTGTTGAAATTTTATTGATTTTGGATGGTTTTGTGAGTAGAAAACGTGGAGGGAGATGGGAGTGAAGGAGTGATACATGTATGGTGTTGATCCACCTCCTTGAGTATAAAAAGGGAGCTACCCCCAACCCATTTCCTCACACCACAACTCACAAGAGAAAAAGAAAGAGAGAAAGAAGGGAGGAAGAAGAAGAGAGAAGCTGGAGGGAGGAAGAAGAAGAGATGAGCTGGAGGAGAAAGAAGAGAGAGAGAGAGAGAGAGAGAGAGAGAGAGAGAGAGAGAGAGAGAGAGAGAGAGAGAGAGAGAGAGAGAGAGAGAGAGAGAGAGAGAGAGAGAGAGAGAGAGAGAGAGAATGAGAGGAATAAGAGATGGATGGTAACGGAGGAACGGTGAAATATTTGCTAAACGGAGATTTTCAACGTTCATCCCAAGTACCGACTTTCTCATTCATTGTAGGTGGTTTGTCGTAGACGCTAGTAGGGTTCGTTAGTGTAAGAACAATTCGAAGGTTCATTGTGAAAGAACAATCAGAATTACCGGGGTCAACCGCGAAAAAGTAAAGGGTGAATTGGAGTTAATTGTATAACTAATGTTTTATTATGCAGGTTCCCGACACTGAGTTATAATTTTGTGATATGATTATAACTAGTGTCGGTTTGATTATCTCATGGATAGTAATACTGATCTTATGGTTATACTCTGTTTGATTATAATATTGATGGGTGATATTGATGTTATGGTTATAACCGGTTTTTGTTATTTATGTTATAGCGCACTTTTGATTGGTAACCGAGTAATGAACGAATTACTAAAAATAAGAAAATTATTAAGGGATGATGAAATGATTGGTTGATGATTATGATAAATGAGTCTGAGACTATCATTGAAAGATGATGAGAATGATGTATTGGGTGATCATCTGACTCATCCAGAGGAGCGCCAATATGCTACAACTGCGGTCAGCCCCGATATATCTCCAAGTATTGCCCAAGGAATTCAAGACAACATACATCGCCCGGTCTTACCTGTTTTTGATGTGGCCAGAAGGGCCATTTTTTCAAGGGTGTACGAACCTGATCCCAGCCACACCCCGCTCGCCATTCAGCCTCCGCCAGCTCGCTTTACGATTGAACATGCTAGTAAGCGTCAAGCCTTAGATGGTAGGGTTTATGCTTTAGAAGTAAATAATAATGAGACTCCAGAACCCGTTCAAGGTCCTATCACAGGTACGTCGGTGCCTAAACTCTAATCTTTATGAACTTGTATTATCTATTAAGTTGTTGAAAATATTTTTTTAATAAATAAATAAAGAAATATTTATATTTAAAAGTATAAATATATTATTGTGACAAGAACCATACATGTCGCGGGTCATCCCACACATGTATTGTTCGATTCGGGACCCACACATAGTTTTGTGACTCCCAAAGTAGTCGCTGAACTCGTAGGAAGTTATAGAATAGAAAAAGTTAATGTCACTGTGTTGACCCCCGGAGACCAAACCCTACAAGTAGATAAGTATGTTCGTAATGTACCATTAGTGATCGAGGCGAGCAGTTTCTTGGAAAACCTGTTAGTCGTACCTTTGTTGCGGTACAAATTAATTCTCGGAATGGATTGGTTGTCTGGTTATCAGGCCCAGCTAGATTGCGGTGGAGGAATTAGTTTACTACGCAATTAACCCTAGTAAATTAGTATCTCTGGTGGCGGCTCTTTGAATTCAAGACTTGATAATGGATAGGCACTTTTGGTGACCATCTTGAAGAAATTTCTAGCAGTTCCTAATCCAATTAGGCAGCCCTAGTCTGAATTCCAAGCCTAGGATCTAGGGTTCATATAATCGAATCAATGGGATCTCGGGATTACCTGTTGATTAGCAGCGGAAGGTTTGCAAGTAATCGAGATCTCGAAGCACCTCAAACGCTGTGCCTCTACTGGTATCCACACGCACACAAACTGAACAGGAAGGATGCTAGTGCCTTTAGAGATCAGATCTCTCAAGAGGTTTCTCTTACTTTTCTGGTGGCTGTGAATTAGGTTAGAAGTGTGTAAAGGTCGACCATATATCTTATATATGTCGACTTATACCACAACCGAATTAACCAACGATTAAACCGAAGTTAATCTGGTCATTCGCGATCTGATCGACACTGCCTCAGAAACTCGGTATTGAATGCATATCAAATATGCATTCACCAGATCATTACATTAATGATCAACCTCATATACTACGTCCAGTTTGCTTAGGTGTGTGACCCTGTTGGATCATATAACACTAGCAATGAGTGCTAAACTCATTGATCATAAGTGGCTTCTAGCAAAGCATTATGACTGCCCAGTGTCATATGATTGTCTCATCTCGACAATACGACTTTCACTTAGAGTAAGTACAATAGATTTCAGGACATTCCCAACAATCTCCCACTTGTACTGGAATCATCTATTCCTTTAATCCCTTGGTAGCTATATCTCGATCTGGCATAAGGCAAGAACTGTGTCATCCTTATTAAGCTAGATCATGTTTATCGAACTCTTATTTATACCGATAAAACAAACGACTGACAATCACCTCGTTTGAGCGCGGCCACGCATTTCCAGTATCAAATCTTCGATAGGCCCAAAGATATTTAACTCCTGTTATATAGGAGGTACAAATCCATCTTGTTCCATCCATGCCCTTTTTGTAGGATTATGTGTGTTCATTGGTGTAATTGTCAGATTACAACCTAACATAATCAACTAGGATCTAGGTGATTTGCAGATGAATCATAAATAGATCAGATTCATTACCTTTTGTTGCAGCGGATTGATCAAGGAATGAAGAGATCACTGAGAGCTGATTATCACCGGCTCCTCCTAGGTATCCACACGCTTACAAGCTACGGATCAGGCTGCTAGACCAAGTCAGGAATCAACAGAGAGAGAGAGGACGGCTGGCTGTGAAAATCGCAGAAGCCAGAAAACATTAGGGTTTTCTGGCCTTTCCTCATCCTTATATGGGCCCAAGTAATTAAACTAATGGCCTATTGGGATTTTGGGCCCAAGACCCAAATCAGACAAAGTAACTGTATTTTGTCTGGCCCAATTCTCTGTACAAATACAGTAAATGCCTTGCATCTTACCGTATTATTTCCTTGTTAACTTTCCCGTTAGCTATGGTGTGTGACCCTTAGGGATCATACAATACTGGTAATAAGTCCTAAACTTATAGATCATGAGCGGGCTCTAGCAAGTCATCATGATCACCCAGTATTTATGACTTATGTCTGATCTCGACACTTATCATACTTTCTAGAGATAGTACAGTAGATTTCAGGACATTCCCAACAATCTCCCACTTGTACTGGAATCCTACATTCCCTAATCCTTTTGTCTCAATATCTCAATCTGGCATAAGGCAAGATGCGTGTCATCCTTATATAGCCAGACCATGTTCATCGGACCAGATTTGATACTGACAATGCAAACGACTTGGGCAAGTCCGTTTGGGAGTGACCACTCTCTTACCAGCTATCAAGTCTCCGATTGGCCTAGAGATATTACCTCCGTTAAACGGCAGGGACAAATCCCATCTTGTTCCATCACTATGAACTACACACTTTATAATACACCCAACCAAGGTCCTTATAGCTCCCAGTTACGAAACAGCGTTAGACAATGATCAAAGCGCATCACTCCATGTGCAGCCACATGCATGCGAACTCAGGTCTAAGGACTATACTCTATAGTCGTATATGAGAACCTCTTATGACACAGATATTAATATCTTGTAGAGTTCTCATCAGCGGGCCATGTCCGGTCATATGCTCCCCTACATATACCTATGTGTCGACTTTGATGCCGCGCATCTATGACCCCTCGAAACTTGGTCATAAGTCTCAACACAATCTAGTCTCAAGTGGTTGTTGGTGTTCCAATTTCAACAACCTTCGACTATGGACACTATGATTTATGTCATTTCGTTAAATATGGGGTTTCAGGATCAAGTCTACTCATGTACTTCGATGGCCCATATAATGACATGAATCATTTTGGAACGATTATTTATATCACAGTTAAAATAATCCAGAAATCATAGATTTCATAAACATAAAATATTATGTTTACATGAACCTTTCAAAACAACTAAATAAAGCCCTTTACAAACTCCCACTGAAATTAAGACTACATCTTAATTTCTCTTATCCTACAGCTACAGTCCGCGACTCGTGCTTAGGCCTAAGGAGTGGCTTCGTTAATAGATTAGCAACGTTCTCATTCGTTGAAACTTGCTGATCTACTTAACACCTCTGTCATTTATCTCACGGAATAGGTTATACCTACCCTCAAGGTGTTTGGACCTCTGATGTGCAGCTAGTCTCATCTATGCTGGGAATCACATCAAGTTCAGTGATGAACTCTTCTTTCCAAACAACCTCTTTCGCCGCTACCCAAGCTGCGAAATGTTCAGCTTAAGTCATGGAGTCAGCAACAGTGCCTTGCACCGCCAGACAGACACAAGATATAACCGGACTGTGACCGGAAATCATCTTTGTCTGTTGGAAATTTGCCTTTCAGACTCTACCGACTTGTAGCACCTCACTTTCTCCGTAAATCAAGAACTTATCCTAAGTATTTTCCAAATACTTGAGGATATTCATTACGTCTATCCAGTGATTCTTTGCTGGATTTGACTGGTCTTTACTTGTCTTGCTTAACATTAAAGCAACATCAAAACAAGTACGTGTCATGGCATACATGATAGATCCAATTGCCGACGCATATGGAATCTCATCCATGCATTCAAGCTCAGCAGATATCGTATGACACTGTTTCTTGCTTAACGTAATGCCATGTGACATTGGAATAAAACCCTTCGTGGAATGCTGAAAACGTGTAGGACTTTGTCAATATAAGAATCCTGACTTTGTCCTATCAGCTCTTTTGGATCTCTATCTTTAGATCCAAAATCCAAGAACATACGTGGCTTTACCCATGTCAATCATAAAAACAACTCCCAAGCCAGTCCTTTACCGACTGCAGCATTGGAATGTTATTTCCGAGAATCAGTATGTCATCGACATACATTATGAGAAACGCAACATCGCTCCCACTTATCTATTAGTAAACGCACAGTTCCACTTCGTTCCTGTTCAAGTCAAAACCTTGACTACTTCAACAGAACGAAGATTCCAACTCCGATATGTTTGCTTCTATCCATGAATGGATCGATGAAGCTAACTTACATACAGTATAATTTTTCGGAGTCCGGGCTCACTTTCGCTTCTGTGAATTTCGCAGGTTCGTCACTTTCAATGATCATCAGATCATGGCAACTAATCACGAGAAATCACTCTCGGATTAGTGACGGATTCATTCAGATCTGCGAACTTCAGGCTCTACAGGTGTAGATTCTACAGAAATCTGTAAATCCATCCGCTGCTCTCCCTCAACAGGTTGAGCAGCCTCCTGTATTTCTCGAATTTCTTCGAGTTATACTTTTACTCCCACTGTTCTTCTTGGAAAGCAACTTTCCTTTTAGAAAACAGAATTCCGAACAACCTAACTTCGTTTTCGGAATGGACGTAAAAAGTAACAAGCCTTGGTTTCCCTAGGACAACCAGCGAAGTAGCACAACTACAAATACTCAGTAAAGACGAATTTGGATCATTTCCAGTCCACATTTATGTGGTGTCTTTCAACTGATATTGGTGGAACTATTTCAGCGTAAACTTAGATATTTCTAGAGCGTTATTCTTAAAGAATATCATGGAAGATTCGTGTGACTCATCTTTAATCATTTCTAATAAGATCTGATTCTTTCTCACAGAAACACCTCAAGGTTTTCAGGAGAAATGAGCTGTGAAACGACTTCACACTCATTCAGATGATCACACCATCAATGACTTAAGTATTCTCACTCGTGATCTAATCCAAAGTCTCAATACTTCTGTCACTCAGATTATATACCTCATTCTGGAACTCTTTCGACCATTTCAAAGAATTCCGACTCGTGTCTCATTCGAATGAACACAGTCATTCTCACTGAAGTAATCAGTAAATATAATGAAGTACAGGAAATTTTCTCTGGCATTACTGCTCATCGGGCCACATACATGAGTATGTTCAAGGTCCAATAAGCCTTTGGGCCTATCTCTAGCTCGGCTAAGATGGGCCCTTTGTCTTTTGGTCCAGTAAGCAGAATTCAAGTCTCATAAGATATCCGATCAAATGAGCCCAAAAGTCCATAACTATGGGATTTCTGAATCCGACTCACTCTATGTGACCAAAACATTTTCGCCAAGAAAAATCAGGTTTAATTCATCAGATTTAAACCAATTCGGTATTTATTAAAGTTTTTGGTTGGGTCACAAATTATAGGCCCAATTCTTGGCCCAAGACCACAGAATTCCAATTGGCCCAATAATTTGACATAACCGAGTCGGTTCATTAACTCTGGTCCGAGACCAAATTAACTACTAAATCCAACTGGTTATTTACTAAACCAGACCAGCTCTAAATTATTTGGTCCAACCAAATCAAACTTAGACCAGCCTTCGGTTTAGGTTAAATTCAATTTTTGAATTTAAATCCGGTTTAACCAAAAATTAAATAATACCAATTGTATTAAATAATTTCCAGCAAACCGCGATTTGGGTTAACCGCTTGAACCACCAATTAAATTGGATCGGTTTGGTTAAGTCCAAAATCAGGAAGAAACACCTTGTGTTTTAGCCAATTTTGACCTAACTTGCGGTTTTGGCTAAAGCAGACAATGAACCACAATCGGTTTGATCGGTTCATTGTCGCGGGTTTGGGAAAAATGAACCACAATTATCAAGGTTTTGAATTGGTTTTTGTCTTTAGCTTAAAGACAAAAAACCTTGAATGAATCGTTAAGCTTATGATAACATTCAACAATCAACAATCGATTCATGACACAACCTTTTCCAAACCGCTTGATAATTAATTCAATCAACAATTATTCACGATCATGACATAAGACAAAAAGAACCGGTTTTGACTTTTTCCAATTCGTTTCAGAACAACATCGATCGACTCAATCGATCAAAGACAAAACCGACTCATAATTCAATTCAGCAAATCGATTGTCTTATAATACAACAAAGTCAAACAGGCGATTTCCAATTATACAACAACAAAAGACAAAACGAATTTGTCCTTATACCAATTAACAAGCGAGGTCAACATTTGATTCAATTATGATCATAATAAAGAAAAGTCAAACATGATCACATTAACCAATTAACTCACGCGTTCAATTAATTCATGTGTTGAATATTATCAAACCTAACTCGTTTCATGCCTTCACACTAAAAGACAAAGCGACTTTGACATTCACATAACAAACGTTTGACCATTGCCAAACCTTATGATCATTAATTCAATTAAAACCAACAATCGAATCTTATGATCATAAAACAAACGATCGCTTTAATTGTTTATTCACACGATCCAAAAAGCAAAAACCTAATAACCTGGCTCTGATACCACTGTAGGATTATGTGTGTTCATTGGTGTAATTGTCAGATTACAACCTAACATAATCAACTAGGATCTAGGTGATTTGCAGATGAATCATAAATAGATCAGATTCATTACCTTTTGTTGCAGCGGATTGATCAAGGAATGAAGAGATCACTGAGAGCTGATTATCACCGGCTCCTCCTAGGTATCCACACGCTTACAAGCTACGGATCAGGCTGCTAGACCAAGTCAGGAATCAACAGAGAGAGAGAGGACGGCTGGCTGTGAAAATCGCAGAAGCCAGAAAACATTAGGGTTTTCTGGCCTTTCCTCATCCTTATATGGGCCCAAGTAATTAAACTAATGGCCTATTGGGATTTTGGGCCCAAGACCCAAATCAGACAAAATAACTGTATTTTGTCTGGCCCAATTCTCTGTACAAATACAGTAAATGCCTTGCATCTTACCGTATTATTTCCTTGTTAACTTTCCCGTTAGCTATGGTGTGTGACCCTTAGGGATCATACAATACTGGTAATAAGTCCTAAACTTATAGATCATGAGCGGGCTCTAGCAAGTCATCATGATCACCCAGTATTTATGACTTATGTCTGATCTCGACACTTATCATACTTTCTAGAGATAATACAGTAGATTTCAGGACATTCCCAACACTTTTCATATCTCATGATACATCTAATCAGTGTCTTTATAATCACTAGTTACGGCTGATGTTTGACAAAGTCAAGACGGACCAATCCATATGCAAGAAATCATGATGAACTCAGGTCTAAGGTCTATACTCTATAGTCGTAATGAGAAACTCTTATGACACTCATATAACATCTTGTAGAGTTCTCATTAATGGGTCAAGTCCAATCATGTGTTCTCCAACACATATCTATGTGATTGACTTTAATACTCTTATTAATGACTCCATGAAACTTAGTCATCAGTCACCTCACATACTAGTCTCACACGGTTGTTAATGTCCCACTTTAACAACCTCGACTAGGGACCATTGTAATTCACGTCATTTATTACTTACAGGGTTTCATGATCAAGTCACATACTTGATGACCTATAAAATGTCATAAATTACTTTGGGACAATTATTTAATAACATAATTAAATAATACTAAAAATTTCATTAAAATAACATAACCAAATTATGTTTTACGAACACCATGCCATAACTAAAAACCAAATACAACTCCCACTAAAATCAAGATCATATCTTAAGAAATCTAATGCCTATAGCAGCATTATGACTCTCATGCCTAGGCCTTGGGAGAGGCTTGGTCAGAGGATCAGCAACATTCTCATCCGTCGGGACTCTGCTGATCTTCACATCTCCTCTGTTAATGATATCACGGATAAGGTGATATCTCCTCTCTATGTGTTTGGACTTCTGGTGTGACCTAGGTTCCTTTGCTTGCGCAATGGCTCCATTATTGTCACACTACAAAGCCACTGGCTCAGAAATACTAGGAACTACACCAAGTTCAGTGATGAACTTCTTGATCCAAACAGCCTCCTTTGCCGCTTCAGAAGCAGCGAGGTACTCAGCTTCAGTCCTGGAATCTGCTACAGTGTCCTGCTTGGAACTCTTCCAACTAACTGTACCGCCGTTCAGACAAAAGATGTAACCAGATTGCGATCGGAAATCGTCTTTTTCCGTCTGAAAACTAGCGTCTGTGTAACCACTTACTACCAGCTCATCACTTCCTCCGTACACCAAGAATTTATCCTTAGTATTTCTCAAATACTTTAGAATATTCTTGACAGCTGTCCAATGACTTTCACCTGGATCAGATTGGTATCTACTCGTCATGCTTAAAGCACAAGCAACATCTGGACGAGTACAGAGCATGGCATACATGATGGATCCTAATGCCGAAGCATAAGGAATCCGACTCATGCGTTCTCGCTCAGCAGGTGTCGCAGGACACTGCTTCTTGCTGAGACTAATGCCATAAGACATTGGTATGAAGCCCTTCTTGGAATCATGCATTCTGAACCTGTGTAAGACTTTATCGATATATGTATCTTGACACAGTACAATTAACTTGTTTAATCTATCTCTATAGATTCTTATTCCAAGAATGTACGCGACTTCTCCCATGTCTTTCATTGAAAAACAACTTCCGAGCCAAGTATTAACAGACTGTAACAACGGAACGTCATTTCCGAGAAGAAGTATGTCATCTACATACAATAGGAGAAATGCAACTGCGCTCCCACTAGTCTTCTTGTAAACACACGGTTCCACTTCGTTCCTGATGAAGTCAAACTTTTTGACTGCTTCATCAAAACGAAGATTCCAACTCCGAGATGCTTGCTTCAATCCATAAATGGATCGATGAAGCTTGCATACCTTTCTAGCAGCATTAGGATCGATGAAACCTTCAGGTTGTGTCATGTACACATACTCTTCCAGAATTCCATAAAGGAAAGCTGTTTTCACGTCCATCTGCCAGATCTCATAATCATAATGAGCGGCTGTTGCTAGGAGAATCCGAATGGATTTAAGCATAGCGACAGGGGAATAGGTTTCTTCATAGTCAATACCATGAATTTGTTTGAAACCTTTTGCCACCAGCCTTGCTTTATATATCTGAATATTTCCATCCACATCAATTTTCTTCTTGAAAATCCATTTACACTCAATGGGTCTTGCACCATCGGGTAAATCAACCAAAGTCCATACTTGGTTCTGTGACATGGATCCCATTTCGGATTCGGCGGCTTTCAGCCACTTTTCGGAGTCAGGGCTCATCATCGCTTCTTCAAAATTCGCGGGCTCGCCACTGTCAATGATCAACAAATCTTGAAAATTAGTTACGAGAAATCCATATCTCTCGGGTTCGTGACGGATCCTTTCGGATCTGCGAATTTCAGGCTCCACAGGTGTGGTTTATACAACTCTTTGTAGATTCAACTGTTGCTCTTCCTCTACGGGTTGAGCATTTTCCTGCGGTTCTCGAACTTCTTCGAGTTGTACTTTACTCCCACTGTTTCTCTTGGAAAGAAATTCTCTCTCAAGAAAGACGCAGTTACGAGCAACAAACACTTTGTTCTCGGATTGGTTGTAAAAGTAGTATGCCTTGGTTTCCTTAGGATAACCAACGAAGTAGCATTTATCAGATTTGGGTTCGAGCTTATCTGTAATTAACCGCTTAACATAAGCTTCACAACCCCAAATCTTCAGGAAAGACAAACTCGGAACATTTCCAGTCCACATCTCATGTGGTGTCTTTGCAACTGATTTTGACGGAACCCTATTAAGTGTGAACGCAAACGTTTCTATAGCGTATCCCCAAAAGGATAATGGAAGAGATGAGAGACTCATCATTGACCGAACCATATCTAATAAAGTCCGATTCCTCCTCTCGGACAGTCCATTCCATTGTGGTGTTCCAGGAGGAGTGAGTTGCGAAACAATTCCACAATCTCTCAAATGATCACTAAATTCTTGGCTTAAGTATTCTCCTCCACGATCTGATCGAAGAGCCTTAATACTTTTGCCAAGTTGATTCTGTACTTCATTTTGGAACTCTTTGAACCTTTCAAAAGATTCCGACTTGTGTCTCATTAAATAGACATAGCCATACCTGCTGAAATCATCAGTGAAGGTAATGAAGTATCGAAAATTTCCTCTGGCACTTGTGCTCATTGGGCCGCACACATTAGTATGTATAAGGTCCAATAGGTCACTGGCCCTTTCATTTTGTTTGTTGAAAGGGGCCTTGGTCATTTTGCCCAGTAAACAAGATTCACATTTCTCACATGATTCATAATCAAATGAGCCCAGAAACCCATCACTATGGAGCTTTTGAATCCGTTTCTCATTTATGTGGCCCAAACGACAATGCCATAGAAAAGTCTGATTCGTGTCATTTGATTTGAATCTCTTGGTATTAATGTTATAGATTGGTGTGCTTTGGTTTAGAACATAAATCTCATTCTCTAATGGGATGCTACCATAAAATATATCATTGTAATCAAAAGAATAACATTTATTCTTAATTGAAAACTGATATCTTTCCATATCCAAAAAAGGAATAGAAATAATATTTCTGCTTATAGCAGGTACATAGTAGCAATTATTAAGTTCTAAAACCAAACCAGAAGGTAAAGACAAGTTAAATGTTCCTACGGCTAATGCAGCAACTCTTGCTCCATTCCCCACGCGCAGGTCCACTTGTCCCTTTTCCAACGTCCTACTGTTGCTTACGCCCTGCATATTTGTACAAATATGAGCACCACAACCGGTATCCAATACCCAAGAAGTAGAACCAGAAGTAGTAACATTTACTTCTATAACATAAATACATGAAGATGAAGTCTCGAAAGTCTTCTTCTTCTTCTTCTCTTCCAAGAATTTGTTGCAATTTCTCTTCCAATGCCCAAGCTCTTTACAGTAATGGCACTTATCAGTCTCAGATGGGCCAGGCTTGGGTTTAGAGACCGGCGCAGGCGTGTCCTGGTTCTCAACCTGGACGGCCTTGCCCTTTCCCTTACCCTTGCCAAGTTTCTTAAACTTCTTAACCCCTTGTACCATAAGTACATTTGGGGTGCCCTTCTTGATATTAGGCTCAGCTGTCTTGAGCATGCCATGCAGTTCAGTCAACGTTTTCGTCAAGTTTTTCATGTTATAATTCATAACAAACTGATCATAACTTGACGGCAGTGACTGCAAAATGATGTCAGTAGCCAACTCTTGGCTAATGGGACAATCCAGCTTCCCCAGGTTATCAATATAACCCATCATCTTAATGACATGAGGACTAACTGGACCGTCCTTTGGTAGCTTGCATTCAATAAGAGACTTAACCGTCTGGTATCTCTCAGTTCGTGCCTGCTCCTGAAACATACTTTTCAGGCTAGTGATCATTTCCACTGGCGACTCCACGTTCTCGTATTGCTTCTGCAAATCCGAGTTCATGGTAGCCAACATGAGGCAATTCACATCGACCACATCATTAGAATGCTTATCCCAAGCACTCCTTTATGCATGTGGAGCATTGGCTCTCGGTTTTTCAGAGAGGACATTTTCAAGGACATAGTCCCTTTTCTCCTGCTTGAGAACAATTCTCAAGTTCCGATACCATTCGAGAAAATTCGATCCATTTAACTTGTCCTTCTCAAGGACGGATCACAGGGAGAAAGTGTTATTATGAGTGTTAGTCATAGCTGAGATCAAAGAAAGGAAAAGGGTTTAGTTATGATGTTCAAGAAAAGAGAAGTCTTAACTATTAAGAAAACTCGCATTATATTCAAACCATGTTTCCTCAAATGAATATAATGATCCAAGACCCATACTTCACTAAACTTGAGTAAGCCACTGGCTATTACCCAAAATATAGCTATCCAGGTAAGCAACAACTTTGCTAGTTATATCCAATATAACTCTTGGTTGTGGATTGACATCTCATGTCCCACCTGATGTCTCTGAGCCCAAAACGATTTTGATGGCCCAGTCAAGTAAACCAATCTCTTGAGTCATGTAATTGTTGATGCCTTGCACTGCAAAACATCAACACGATTACCTCCTGTATTACTCATATAATTGTGGACATCTCGCACTGCAAGTCTATCGCATAATGAAATGAGTCTTGACAGTTGATAAGATTGGAAAGACACCAAGGATCACTTGATATTTGGTTGAGGAACGGGACCTTTAAAACGTTCAGTTTTATTATGTTTTAATTCTTCTAATTAAATTGGTTCATTTTGGTTTGGTTCTGTGATTTCAGGTTCAATAACCTAAACCATCAGACCTTGTGTCGACCGACACTACTTTAGTGTCGATCGATGCAGGTTAACCAAAACCAATTTGCGATAACTGATCAATCCAATTGATCCGGTTTTATGATAACCGGTCAGTGTCGATCGACACTACATTAGTGTCGGTCGATGCTAACCTTATCAAATTAATCGCAATAAACCGTTTAGCAGTTTAACCAATTTCAACCAAGCTTGATGATCGGTCCAATCCAATTGAACCGACTATCCTGATCGCGAGGTCTGTGTCGACCGGCACAACTCTTGTGTCGATCGTCACAGTTAGGTTAAACTTGTATCTTATTCGGGTTATCCTTATGTGTCGACCGACACCGGATTGGTGTCGATCGACACAGTGCGATAAACCCTAATCGTTTTCAAGCAAAAACCTAAAACTAGATTACTTTGATGAAAACGATTTTTAGCATGCTTGTATCAACTATACAGAGATTCAGATTCAACTAATCTAATCAACATGCTACTGATTCAATAGAACTCTAAGGCTCTGATACCACTGAAGGAATTTCTAGCAGTTCTTAATCCAATTAGGCAGCCCTAGTCTGAATTCCAAGCCTAGGATCTAGGGTTCATATAATCGAATCAATGGGATCTCGAGATTACCTGTTGATTAGCAGCGGAAGGTTTGCAAGTAATCGAGATCTCGAAGCACCTCAAACGCTGTGCCTCTACTGGTATCCACACGCACAAAAACTGAACAGGAGGGATGCTAGTGCCTTTAGAGATCAGATCTCTCAAGAGGTTTCTCTTTCTTTTCTGGTGGCTGTGAATTAGGTTAGAAGTGTGTAAAGGTCGACCATATATCTTATATATGTCGACTTATACCATGACCGAATTAACCAACGATTAAACCGAAGTTAATCTGGTCATTCGCGATCTGTGTCGACCGACACACTTACTGTGTCGATCGACACTGCCTCAGAAACTTGGTATTGAATGCATATCAAATATGCATTCACCAGATCATTACATTAATGATCAACCTCATATACTACGTCCAGTTTGCTTAGGTGTGTGACCCTGTAGGATCATATAACACTAGCAATGAGTGCTAAACTCATTGATCATAAGTGGCTTCTAGCAAAGCATTATGACTGCCCAGTGTCATATGATTGTCTCATCTCGACAATATGACTTTCACTTAGACTAAGTACAATAGATTTCAGGACATTCCCAACACATCTCTGCCGGCGAATGACCCGTCAATGGAGACGTCAAGATTGAGGACATTGCGGTGGTTCGTGAGTTCGAGGACGTATTCACGTCGTAAAGGAATTACCCCCACCTCAGAGTAATCCTTTAGCATTAATTTGGAACCGGGAGAAAAGCCTATCAAAAAGACTCCTTACCGAATGACACCAACAGAGTTAGCGGAACTCAAAAAGCATCTTGGAGATTTGATTGAGAAGGGTTTTATTCGACCAAGCTCATCACCGTGGGGAGCTCCAGTATTATTCGCAAGGAAGAAAGATGGAAGTATTAGATTGTGTATCAACTATCGCGGCATCAACAACATCAATATTAAGGATAAATATTCATTGCTTCGGATCGACGAACTTTTGGATCATCTTAAGGGAGCAAGCTGCTTTTCAAAAATAGATATGGTATATGGATACCACCAAATTCCTATCTCTGAAGATGATATCATGAAGATGACGTTCCGAACTAGATATGGGTAGTTTGAGTTCGTGGTAATGCCTTTTGGGCTTACCAACGCACCAGCAGCCTTTATGCGATTAATGAATGAAGTGTTCCGTGATTATCTCGATAAATTTGTTATCATATTTAGCTATGATATTATGGTTTACTCAAAGACCGAGGAAGATCACAAGGAGCATTTGGTTTTAGTTCTCGAGAGATTGCGGAAGCAGAAACTATTTCCTAAGTTTAGTAAATGTTCGTTTTGGCAGAGGAAAATTGGATTTCTGGGTCATCGCATCTTCGAGCAAAGAGTATCAGCCGATCCTGAGAAAGTAAAAGCAATCCAAGAATGGCCTCGGCCTACCTCAGTGACGGAAGTTCAAAGTTTTCTTGGTTTTGTTGGATATTATAGGAAATTCGTTTGTGGATTTTGATTGATCGCGAAGCCTTTGAAGAAGTTAACAGGGAAAGGAGTTCCCTTTATTTGGAGCAAGGAATCAGAAGACGCCTTTGTAAGCTGAAGACATCTTTGACTTCGGCACCAGTTTTGGCATTGCAAGAACCTGGGAGACCCTATACGGTGTATATCAAGCGTCGCGAGTTGGTTTGGGGTGTGTACTAATGCAAGAAGGTAAATTTATCACTTATGCGTCCCGTCAGTTAAGGAAGCATGAGGAGAACTATCGGACGCACGACTTGGAAATGGCAGCAGTTGTGTTCGCATTGCGGATTTGGAGATCTTACATTTATGGCGAAAGCGTGGAAGTATTTACGGACCATCATAGTCTTAAATTCTTGTTCAAGCAACCGGAGTCGATGGAGATAAAAGGTAGCTCCGGTCAGGCTGATGGCGGATCCGAAGGATCCGGCTGGAGGTGCGGTGACTTTGGCATTAGAGAGAACAGATTCCGAGAAGGAGGATAAGATAGAGAAGCGCATGAGACAAGATGTGGGAGGAGGAGAGTAGTCTACTAACCACCTCAAGTCGGTCTCAAAATCCAAGGAGGAGAGGCTGAGCACTCACTACCAAGAGCATCAAAATGGAGCTCGGCGGCGATAGTCGAAGAACATGTAAAAGTCGAGATGACAAACAGAGAGAGGCTGAGGTAAGGAGGAGAGGCGAGTGCAAGCGTGAGAGGCGGAAGGGAGGCGAGCGCGAGGCGGAAGTGAGGCAAGCGCGAACGGCGGCGAAGAAAAGAGCGAGAGTGACAGAGGATGAGATGCGAGCTCGAGCGATGGAGGGAGGGGCGAGCGACGGCAGGGAGACGAGAGCGAACAGCAGAGGAGATAGAAGAGCTAAAGACATAGACAAAAGGCCTGGAGGATCCGGAGGCTTTGGAGGCGGCGGAGAAATTGCAGACATGGTGAACACGACGAAGAGATAAGGAGGCTAAACGCAGGAGGAGGAAAGACAGCGAAGCAGAGACATCGGTAAAATCTGGTCAACGGCTGCAGCTTTCTCGGGAAGCTTGCCAGGGTGAAAACACATTAGGGTGAACTCCGCCAACTTCATGACCTATAACAGATAAAAGCATATGTATATACACATAAACATAACTAAATGAAAAATTACAACTAAAACATGCTAAAACGATAAGGTTAAAACACTTAAAAACATAGTATATATCATAAAACTCTAACAAATTTCAAAACCATTACGACATCTGTTAAATCATTTATGATAATCTAGATCTAATGATAAACTACATAAACCAAATATATAAAAATAGAAAAATCTTTGAAACTGTTTTCATTTTACTCAATCTATGTTTTTTTGGGTCGACAACTCAATCTATGTATTTCTTTAAATAATAGTAGGATTCTAATTTGAAACTCAGTCACACTGATTTCTGAAACTTATAGAAAGTAGAAATTTTTATCCTTTAAAATATTTGGGCTGTTTGCAAAAATGCCCCTAAAATTGAAATCAACCCTAAAAGTACCCTCTTCATTCTCCTGCCTCTTTTTCGCTATTATATCCCCCTAATAATCTGTGTATTCACGATAATACCATCGCCAGACTTCATATGAAGTCTGATATTTTTACCAAAAGACAAAAAAGCCTTTCAGATTTAACTTAATTACGAAAATGTCATTTTCTCCAATTCACCCAACCACCATTAACAACCAATTTTGAGCTCCTAATGCCTCACACAACCAATTTCGAGCCATCAAAACTCCATATTAGAATTCACAACCTTCTATTCTCTTATTTTCTCTCCAATTTCATCCAAAAATCTTTTTTAATTCACGTTTTTAAAAAAATTAAAATTTGGATCTCTTGTGATAGTGGTTATTCTTGCATAAAAATGGTTGGGTTTGTTGGGTATTGGTGTAACTAAAAGTCTTGAGTGTTTGAGGAAGGTAAAAACGAGCTCAAAATCAGATTTATGTGATTTTTCACAAAATCCCCCGATTTTCAGATCTGTTTCGCGATTTCAGACTTCCCACGAAGTCTGATGAAAAATTATGGTCAACGAGAGGGTAGTTTTGCAATTGACTTTCAATTGACAGACTTCCATAGAAGTTTAAGAAATTCCTTTGAAAACAAAAAAAAATTTTATCTGACGTCACCAAGAAGTCAAAATAAGAAGAGGGTAGTTTTGCAATTGATTCACATTTGATTTTTTAGTCAGACTTCTTATGTAGTCTGGCAAGAAATTGACCGAGTTTTGACTTTTTGTCAGACGGGATCCGATGTCTGAAAATAATGGGGGGTAGAAACTGCAATTGAACCAAATTTTCAGATGTTGACCAGAATAAGCGAAAAAGTCGTCAGACTTCTAAATCTGTCTGAAAATAAGGAAAAAAATATCAGACGGCTATAGACATCTGAAATTCCAAACTTTTGCCAGACGACTATAGACATCTGAAATATCGAATTTTGGTCAACGCTGGATAAAAACCAAAAATGCGATGTTTTTATCAGACTTCCCTCGCTGTCTGAAATTCTTGTCAGACAGCATAAGAAGTCTGAAAATTATCAAACTTCTTGGCGAAGTCTGACATTTCAAAATCAATTGCAAAACTACCCTCTACTTTTTTCCAGACTTCTCCCGAAGTCTGAAAATTATAAAAGAAGTCTGACAATTGAAATTCAATTGCAAAACTACCCTTTTTTTTCTTAGACATCATAAGCTGTCTGACAAAAAGTTCAAAAATTTTCAAAGCAGACTGCGTACGCTGTCTGATTGATTTCAGACTGCATACGCTATCTGACATTTCAAAATCAATTGCAAAAATACCCTCTTTTTCAGACTACCATAGAAGTCTGGTTTCACTACAATCAGACATCTATAGACGTCTGAAATATTAAAAACTTTTAAAATGTATTTTATTGAATATTTACGATTAATTTGGTTGATGTTAATTTTTATAAATGTGTGTTAGTTTTCTATGTTTTTTATGTGTGAGTTTTACATTTTTATATATGGTAATTATTTTTAAATCAATTTTTGAATAATATTGGCAATGTAGCTAGTAGCATCCGAGCTGGTGGAACGAATGTCTATGCGTAAACGTCATACTCCATATTATATATGTTGGTTGTTTATTGAATGCTTTGATATAATTGAACTGATTACATCAAATCATATCCAAGTATCAATGAAGAAGTAGATTGGGATTAAGATGAGCTACACAACCACATGTAAAGCGTTTATAAGCTGATTTTTTTTCCAGTAAGATCGATAATGTGATGATGAGAGAACGAACTTGACATTTGGACTTGTTAATTTTATAAACTTTTAGCTCATAAGAATCAGACAGCAGTAGAGGTCTGACGACCAATTCATCACCACTTAAGGTTATTTTAGTTTGTCATATGTTGGTGTATGTAATCTAAAGAGTAATGTTTTCTTCTAAGGTTAAACTAACCCATTTCTTGATATTGTATACTTTCAATGAACAAAATTCCTTGTTGATTTTGAGTAGACAAAAGTAAATTTATACAACTTTGTATTTTTTTACAAGCATAGTACATAAGGAGAACTTCCTTTCTTTGATTTGATCATCCAATAATCTAATACAATACAATGTGTTCAACAAGAAGTCTAATAACGAGTAAAAATCTACAAAAATGAGAAAACACCTAATTTAGTATCAAACTTCAGTCTTCAAAAGTAGTCTAATATAAGACTTCATGTTGAATTTTCACTCTCAGACTTCTATTGTAGTCTGGTATTAGACTCTCAGACTTCGTGTTCCTCGTAACAGTGAAATTTTATGAGCCATTAGCACATAATAAACCCCAACTCCAACTTCTTTGGAGAGTCATCTGGATCAACCTTAAACCAAGCACTTGAAAAAGAAAAAACACAGAGCTCTTGCATTAATTAGCGAACAAGTCTCCAAGAAATGGATAATAAAGGATCGTTTGAGCAAATCAAAATGTATAACCAAAAGTCTATGTCAAAGTCTCAATTGGTTCAGTTAAAAAACCTTTGAAAATACTAAATCAGAACCGATCCACTCACCTATTTCACAGCTCAAAGAGAATCAACTATGAATCACATACATAAGAACTCATATGAGAGAATAAGCTTGAGAACATTTTTGGATGAGAAATTTTAGAGAGGTTTTACAAAAGAGAGAGAAAAAGAGAGGTAGTAAAAAAAGGAAGAATGTGAAGGTTTTTTTTTCTGGCTGTTATATGTGTGTAAAAAATAAGTTTAGATAAGAGGAGAGAATTGGAGGGAAACTTTGCCGCCAAATTTTTAATAATTAAAAATTGTAAAATATCCGGTATCAGACTTCATATGCAGTCTGAGAAGGAATTTCTGAATTGAGCGGGAATTCTGAAATTTTCAGGCAGAAATTTCCCGCCTTTTTGAAAAGTTTTCGTGTAAAAATTTTCGAAAAGGCGGGAAATTTCAGACTTCATATGCAGTCTGAAATAAGATTTCGAGAAGTCTAAATACTCGAACCAGATTTACCTGGAAGTCTGAGAGTTTCTCAGACTTCTGTTGTAGTCTGGTATTAGACTCTCAGACTTCGCGTTCCTCGTAACAGTGAAATTTTATGAGCCATTAGCACATAATAAACCCCAACTCGAGCTTCTTTGGAGAGTCATCTGGATCAACCTTAAACCAAGCACCTGAAAAAGCAAAAACACAGAGCTCTTGCATTAGTTAGCGAACAAGTCTCCAAGAAATGGATAATAAAGGATTGTTTGAGCAAATCAAAATGTATAACCAAAAGTCTATGTCAAAAGTCTCAATTGGTTCAGTTAAAAAACCTTTCAAAACACTAAATCAGAACCGATCCACTCACCTATTTCGCAGCTCAAAGAGAATCAACTATGAATCACATACATAAGAACTCATATGAGAGAATAAGCTTGAGAACATTTTTGGATGAGAAAATTTATAGAGGTTTTACAAAAGAGAGAGAGAAAGAGAGGTAGTAAAAAAAAGGAAGAATGTGAAGGTTTTTTTTTCTGGCTGTTATATGTGTGTAAAAAAATAGGTTTAGATAAGAGGAGAGAATTGGAGGGAAACTTTGCCGCCAAAATTTTAATAATTAAAAATTGTAAAATATCCGGTATCAGACTTCATATGCAGTCTGAGAAGGAATTTCTGAATTGAGCGGGAATTCTGAAATTTTCAGGCAGAAATTTCCCGCCTTTTTGAAAAGTTTTCGTGTGAAATTTTTTGAAAAGGCGGGAAATTTCATACTTCATATGCAGTCTGAAATAAGACTTCATGACAAGTTTAAATATTTGAACCAGATTTTCCTGGAAGTCTGAGAAACCCTAAATCTAATAATTACTACTTAAATACCATCATATTATATAGAAAACTTATAATAAACATCAAACTCGTTTAGAATAGTCACAAACTAACTAAAATGGAACAATATGAATAAAAATTCACAAACTCTGAATCTAACCCTACAGATAAAACATGATATTCATCTTCATATGTGAAATATAGATCAAACTACATGGTGTTTTGAACCAAATATATCTTAAATGCTTAAGTTTGATCAAAGTTTATGTTATTTTAATTTATATACATAACAAATGCTTATGCATAATTTATGTATCAAAATTTATATCAAATTATTTTTTCATATTTTTAAAATTTAAATTTTTAACTTAAATACGTCTCAGACTTCTTTAGAAGTCTGAGAAACCACAAAATTCAGACTTCGTCGTGAAGTCTGAGAAACCCTAAACCTAATATTTATCACTTATCGATGAAAATATTTAAACAAAACAATTAGAAAACATCAAATTCGCTAAATATATGCACATTATAACATATATATACAAATTTAATATTTCAAATATAAATTTGGTAAACCATGAATCTAACCCTAAAGTTATATGTAAGTTATATGTAAATGTTCCATTACAAAGAATGTTTTGAGGTTTAGAACTTACTCTACCATACATATTGTTTAGTTTGACTCAATTTTACCAAATGTTACGAGAAATCTGAGAGATAATTAAGTTGGAAATTTAAATTATAAAATTATTAAAAAAATATCTTGAGGAAAAATTTGGATACATAAATTAAACATGAGACTTTTGGACATATGTAAATTAAAATTATATAAAATTTAGTCAATTGTACTCATTTAAGGTATATTTGGTTAAAAGTATTTACGAAACCCTAAAATAGAAGTCTGATAAACCCTAAATTTAGTATTTATCACTTAACATCGAAAAATATTTAAACAAAACACCTAGGACACATCAAATTCGTTAATTATATCACCATTATAACATACATGTGCAAATATATTTTTTCAAATGTGAATTTCTTAAACCATGAGTCTAACTAACGCTAAGGTTATATGTAAGTTATATGTAAATGTTCCATTATGTTCCATTACAAAGTAGGGTTCTAAGGCATACTTAACTAACATTGTTTAATATGACTCAATTTTATCAAATTTTAATTTATATACTACTAAATTGTTTATATATAATTTATGTATATAAAAGTTTTGACAAAATATTTTTTTATAATTTTAAAACTTAAATTTACTAATTAATTCAGTGTCAGACTTCTATTAGAGTCTGAAGTCTCAGACATCCATAGAAGTCTGAAATAGTCGAAGGTTATAATGGTAATTGCGTTTGACGTTTTTTTGATTGGTCATAAGGACAGCGCGATAATTTCATAAGACTGCAAAACCAGTTTTATATTTGATTCAAATTTAGGGGTACACTTTTATTTAAAATCAAATTTAAGGGCATTTTAAGCAATTTTCCCAAAATATTTCTCCAGGAAAAAAAAAAACCAACACCGAAAGTTTGTAACTAGTGGGATTCAATATCTTTCCTAGATCAAATAACAATTAATATTAATTTTTAATGCCTTGTAAATTCAGAACATTAAACCCATAATTTTTTATAAACTCGGAATGATACTCGGATTTAAAAAATACTTCACTATATCTAAATAGGTTTAAACTTAGAACACAAAAGAATTAATTCTTTTTATTATCGTTAGACCACCACATATTTGATATTAATAATTAAATTTTCAAGATGATTTTTTTAACCTAAAGATGTTTGTGAGTTATTATGCAAAAGAAAAATCAAACCAGCGAATCAAGATCATAATTAACCTAAATAAAGAATTAAGTATTGGTTCTCAAATTTAATTTATGTGCCAATTTTAGACAGAACATTGTGATTGAATGAATCATGACATGTACGTGAAAATTTGTCCAAATTAGCATAAATGCGTCGATGTGAAATAGGTGAGTGCATGGGATATGTATCAATGACACACTCGTGTGACTCCCGAGTGCTATTTTAACTATTTTTATAATAAACATCCCTAGCTAATACTTGATAAGATTTTGAGAAATACATGTATCCTCGATGGTAAGTCTTGCGAAAATCCATATTTTCGGTTTTTTTAGTTATGAGTTATCCACCTATATGTACTTTAGATATGCTATGTAAAAAAAAAAGCATCTAAACCTTTTAATATCATATTACAGATTTATAGTTCAGAAGTTTGAAAACGCGTTTGTTTATAATGAAAGAATACATATAAATTCACTCTATATTGTACAGCATATATAGACTGTTAATGGTAGTACGACCACACACATGCATGTTTCATAATCATACATCTGCATTATTATTACCTGTTTGGCCATGGCAAAGAAAGCGACCACAAAAAGCTTGGATTGTATAGGAAATACAATGAATGGATTTGAAGGATAACACTAATTATTAATGTAAAAGTAATAAAAAGAGTTAATAATAGTAGTAGTAATAGAGTAAATGACAATAAATAACGTGTGAAACTTAAACATATTTATTCAAAAAAAAAAAAAACTAAAACACATTTTCAAAAGTGATAAGAAGACGTATTTGGAATGCCAATATGTTTTAAATTCGATTTACATAATATGCGAAACTATACACATTTTTTAGACATCCACATTATATGAATTTCTACTTTCAGCTTATTTAAATATCCAGAAAAAGTTTATATATAAGCTGCACCTCCTAGAGATTAGCTTGTATTCCTTGATATATGTGGGATTTACCCTGAACCGTAAGAAAACTAAAAAATAAAAAGTAACGTGTGTTTTTTATCCTAACAGTATTAGTATTAGAAAAACATAATAATGCCACTAAAAAGTCTTAAGCTAATATATTAAGATTGGAAAGCAACAAAACTAATATTTTTTATTTTCAGAAACTGAAAACTGTAACATTCAATTTATTAAAATTATTTCACCGTGCTTAATATGTTCACCGTCAACGGCAACATCTTATTTCTTTTTATGAAGTTATATGTGTTTCTGACTTTCTGGCATTGCCGCATAAAAAGCCGACTTACCCTCTACTCGACTTATCAGGTGGACCTTTGCGCATATTTCAAAGTTGGGCCCAAGTTGGGTCTAGCTTTAGCTTGAAGCGGTCCTGAGTGTCAATAGTCGATAGAATATATACATACATACATATATATTGATCTTATTACTAAAAAAGAAAAGAAAATTGTCATTCAATTCACGAATTTTTCGGTCAAAGCCAAAATGTACGCAAACTTTAAAAAAACGCCAAAAAACATGAACAAAATTTGACTTTCTAAATTAAATACAAACTTATCGTTGACTGACCATTTAACATACGTCGTTAAATTGGTTAACGTAAGTAATTAACAACGTTTAGCAGCATTATTGTTTCCATTTAATCAGAAAGGACGTCGTTTCGATGCTAGGTTAAAAAATAGAAGAAATGGGGTTGGAAAAATTCAAACCAGAGATCTTATGTTTAAAATAGACATTAACACGCCACTGTGCCAGCAATCTCTCTTGTATCATAACTAAATAATTACGTTATTTAACTTATGTCGAGTGCATTTATGAGTTAAAAAAGTTGTCTTGCTAGTGAATTCCTAAAGCTCAAATTTAATTGGGGATTCTCTCTCAAACCCTAGAAACGAAACCAGTTGTTGTCACTAAATCTTGTTGCTTTTCTTTTCCATTGAGATGGAATGGAAAAGAAACGGAAGAAAAGACTTAGTTTGCTTGAGTCTAAACGGAAGAAGAACGCATTGTTTGAAGCCTTTGATGAAGGCGACAAAGGTGACAGAGATTTTCAGAAATTGGAGGTGGTGGTGATGAAAGAGGTGGCGTTTCTGAAATTAGATGTGACGAAGTTGTAAGCAGAGAGGATGGAGGAGTAAGCAGAGCTGAGGTTGGAGATGATGGAGGCGTAAGCGGAGCTCATGTCGGAGATGATGGAGGATAAAGCGGAGATGAGGTCGGAGATGAATCACTTAGTGAAGACGATTGTCAGGCTCACATCGATGTTAACGGAGAAGATGAGGTCTTCGAGACAAATTCTGGTGATAGACAAATTGAGGTCATGTTTTGAGAAGCAGAAGAATCCGATGGAGATGGTGAGAGACAATAATTTTTTTACTCATAAATGCACTCGACAAAAGTTAAATAACGTTATTATTAATTTATGATACAAGAGAGCTTGCTGGCACAGTGGCGTGCTAAAGTTTGTTTTAAGCACAAGATCTCAGGTTTGAATCCTTCCAACCCCATTTCTTTTATTTTTTTAACCTAGCATCGAAAAGACGTCGTTTCTGATTAAACGGAAACAGTAACACTGCTAAACGTTGTTAATTACTCATATTTGCCAATTTAACGACATATGTAAAACTGTCAGTCAACGATAAGTTTGTATTTAATTTAGAAAGTCAAATTTTGTTTATGCTTTTTTTGGGTGTGTTTTAAAGTTCGTGTATATTTTGGCTATGACCAAAAAGTTTGTGAATTGAATGGCCATTTTCTCCTAAAAAGGTGAAAACACAGAGAAATCAAGATAACAAACTAAAAGTTGAACTATCTTATTACTAAAGTTGGATTTTTTCTTCTTCAAATTTTATATAAAAATATATTTATAAATAATATAATAAATTATAATTTCAAAGCAAAATGATAATACCCCGTTGATTAGATTTTCACATAGTTTTCTTTTTTAAAAGTTAATCTAAAATTTAGAAAATAAAATATTATTTTCTAGATGTAGATTCCAAAAAATATTATATAACTATTTAAAATATAGATATATGAGTAGTTAAATAATAGAAAGTAAATCTAATTTAAATAGGATTATATAATAGGGGACAAAAAGATTATATAGTAAACTATTTATAAGAAAATTGAGCATCCCAAATACATAGTTTTGACTCAATATTATAACTATTAATATATATACTTCTTTTGTTCCTATATATATATATATATATATATATATATAAATAATCTTTAAGTACGTTCAAGTTGGCATTTCACATGGATTGTGTAAACATATAAAAATAAAAATCTCCAATAATGGAATTCTATTCTTGCACTTATTAGTGACAAGTATCCATGAAATCGACCTTATGATTTTTAAGTCAAAATGTAAAAGCAATTCACTATCAAAACATGATATTATATTGAATTGCTCATTTTAAGTAAAACAAGACGATACTGACCATTTGCATTTTTTCAATATTTGCTTAAAGAGTACACATAACCGCATATATGCTCCAAAATACATAACATATGGCGTGTTAGTTGTTTATATAAATTCTAAGCTCAGAATGGAGATTT
Source organism: Orychophragmus violaceus (assembly GCA_030180135.1). Lineage (NCBI taxonomy): Eukaryota > Viridiplantae > Streptophyta > Magnoliopsida > Brassicales > Brassicaceae > Orychophragmus > Orychophragmus violaceus. Next base: position 66,714,672 of record CM058233.1, on the reverse strand, counting down.
AAATTCAAATAATCAAACTCGGGCTGTCGTAGAATGATGAATTTGAGAGGTGTTTAGAGAGAGATCATACAACATTTCAATTTGAACACGAATGAAAAGAAAATATTAGAGAAAATTGAGGTTCTCGGATGACTGGAAAGAAAGGATTAATGGCTGAGACAAGAGCCTGATTTGATATGTTTCTTTGGATGTGATTTGTATCTTAGTCTTCAACATTCACTTCCATTTCCTTAGAGATTAAAGTAGTCTCCAAGTCCAAGTGTGTACATATCCAGTCGTCCTGAGTTTCGAATATATTTTGTTAAGAAATAATTTCAAATTTCCCCAGAAAATCAGATATATGGGACTAAAGGAAAGATACATAATTTGTTTGTTAAGGAAAGATACATAATTTGCCAAATTTTATCTACGTGTCCAGATTTGCTATAGATATTTATATTAATAACCGAAAATTACAACGCTCTCAATTTACACCCAAAAATCGGTTACACTCAAGAAAGTTATATTCTTCTGTTATGAAATATTTGACGTTTTAAAATTTTTGTGTTTGGAAATGATTGACGTTCTCGCATATCAATGTGATAATTAACATAGATGATTTTTCTACCTTTATACTATTAAAATAATATTTTATCAAAACTCAAAAGTCTAGGTGAGTATTTGTAGTCTTTGACGAGAATACAAATTTTCAGACAATTAAACAATAATGAAAAGGTTATAATTGGTATTATACCATCTTTTTTAAATTGTGTGAAATTTATAAAAGTTAAATATTTCAGAACAGAAGGAGTACTAAATTTTTTTACAAAGAAAATATATTTTCTTTCTTTTTTTCTCTCTCTTTTTCTCTTTTTTTTGTTTGGGATTTTGGGATGATTTATGAAGAATAGTTCATCGTCTATTTATAAGAGGAGAAGAAGAAAGTTTGATGAGTTCAAATTGTTGACAAAAACGCAAACCCTCATTTTTCCTTCTTCACTCTCCACCACTTTCTCACCTCCCCCACCGTCCAAGATTACGGCAAGTAATCTAAAAATCTCCCACTTGAAGACTGATTTCAATTTGTCTTCACATATTGATCAATACAGCAGGTCTTCCGTGGCTTGTTACTTGCCATACGTGATTAAACATAACCTCAACTTATCATACGACACAATCTTTGTTAACATATTTGCCGGATTCTTACTTCCTGGGATTTTCTCAAACACCAACACTTCATCTTCTAAAATAGATCTGATGAAATAATACCGAAGTTGCTTCGTCCGAGCATGTTAAATTGGATTCTTTGCCAAGTTAATGACACTCTTACTGTCACACTAAATACACTTTTCTCTTGGTCATAGCCTAGCTCTTGTAGAAATGACTGTAACCACATCGTCTCGTATTGTTTCCTCTGTCACCGCAACATACTCAGCTTCACAACTTGATAAAGCTACATTTTTCTATAACTTTGAAATCTAACAAATTACAATATCACCAAAAATGTAAACATACCTGAATGTACTCTTCCTACTGTCAGTGTCACCTCCATTTTCAGCATCAACATATCCTTGAAACCTAATCTCCGACTTCTTGAAACATAGCAATAAACTTGGATTTATCTTCAAATACTTTAAAATCCACTTAACAACTTCTCAATTTCTTTTTCTAGGATATTGCTCATAAACCTTCTAACAAATCACACTGTATATGCAATGTCTGGCCTTGTACATACCATCACGTACATCAAACTGCCAATAGCAGAAGCATATGAAACTTTATCCATATATGACATCGTGTCTTTAGGCATCAGAGACTGATCTTTGGATAACCAAAATGACTTGTCAGGGAAGTACCAATTGGCTTCAAGTTATCCATATTAAACCTCTTTAGGTTCTTCACATACTCTTCTTGTGATAAATTAAGACCCTCATTGCTTCTACTAATTCTCATCCCAAGAATTTGTTTTGCTTCTTCTATGTCTTTCATCGCAAACTCTTTCGAGAATTTCGCCTTCAAATTATTGATCTCATCCAAATCTGCTCCCACTATCACGATGTCATCAACATATAAGAGCAATATCAAGTAGGTTTGTTCAAGTCTCTAAGAAACAACAATGGCCAGATTCACACCTCAAGAAACCAGCCCCTTTTATAAAGGTGTCAAAATTTTTATACCACTATCTTGGAGCTTGTTTTAAGAAATACAAACTCCTTTTAAGCTTGCACACCAGACTCTCTTTCCCTTTGACCTCAAAACCTTATTGTTGCTTCATATAAATTTATTCATTCAAATCATCATGAAGAAATGTTGTTTGCTACCAGCCCAAGAATAGTTCGGATTTTCACCAACTTCTCTACAGGAGAAAATATCTTTGTGTAGTCTATGCCTTCTTTTTGTTGGAATCCCTTCACAACAAGCCTCACTTTATAACTCTTACTCCCATCATATTTTTCTTTTATCTGGTAGACATATTTGTTATGTAATGCCTTTTTATCCATGTGCAATTCTTCTAACTCTCACGTGTGATTTGACATAAATGAGTCCATCTCATCGTTCATTGCAAGGTCCCACTTAATCGATTTATCAACTTGCATTGCCTCTTCATAACATTCAGGCTCGACTCTATCTGTGAACAGAATGTAGTTGAGTGCTGGAGAAAATCTTACAGGTTTCTTGATGATTCTATTTGACCGTCGCAACTTTGATACTTGCGTACGTGGAACCACTTATGAATCATCATTTTGTCACTATTCTCTTCTTGAGAATTTTGCTCTTCTGTTGTTGTTGTATCCTGCTGCAACTCTGTTGCCAGGATCTCTCCCAAATCAACATCTCTAAACTCCATCTTTCCTTGGCTTTCTTTTAGCTTATTCTTATTGATAGGGTCTAGAAGTTTTAATCCTATACTACTGCAAGTGCACATATATGCAGATGTAGTACTTAGGTATCGAATCCACAGAGACTCCGGTCAACGATAGATATTAGAACAGTCGAGATTAAACTAAGATGAAAGCAATGTGATGTAAGTAAAAAGCAAGCAAGAAAGTAAATCAGATAGCAAGATTGGTTGTGAAAACAGTTAACTTAAAGCGCTAAGTCTAGGGCGTTCTCAGGAAATCAGACAAGCAGATAAATCATTCAGTCAGGATCTAATTAAGCACAGTTCTAGAACTCAAAACACGGATATAGAATTAACCAACTGTCGTTGCGAGAATTCTCTAAGTCTAAGTGCAGCAATCCAAATTTCTTTGCAATTACTAACAGATTAAACCAGCATTAATTCCAAGTTCGATATGTTCACAATTAAACTAAACCAAATTCCTTTGCGAGTAATTTAATCGCTCAACCTAAATAGTTCAGATTCTAAACCACACTGTCGTGTCGTATTTAGCAACCTAAGATCTAGATTCTAATTGATCAGGTTAGAACTAGCATTAAACACAATTTAGATCGAAGAACAAATAGGTTATGAATCCTTAACTGAATTAATTAAATCTAGCAAGTCATGAAATCCTATGTTAGAAACCCTAAACCTAACTAGGAATCTACTCAGACATAGATAATGAAAACATAATCATATGATGAATAAATTGCATATAAAAGATTAAAGAAGTAAATGGGTTCGAAATCTTCTCCAAAATCAAGATGAAGTACAGGTTCAGATCAGCCCCAAAATCTCTCTAAAAATCTCAGCTCAAAGTATGAATGCTTTATAATAGCGTATTGAAAGCGTATATAAAAACTGATCTAAAAACCTAATTAAATAGCTAAAACACGTTTTGGGGCTTCTGTGTAAATATCTGGAACTTCTGGGTAATTCTGAAATATCTCATAACTTCATAACTCTCGCGAGTCTGGCCCATTCACGCTATGCATCGATCGATGAAGGTGTGCAACGATCGACGCAGTCCTCTGTTCTGGACAGTGAGCTTCACCTCTCGGGTCAAATCTCCAAAATACACCAAATAGCTCCATAATCTTCACTTCTGCTCCAAACGTGCGTGTACCTAATAAGACCTGCAAAAGACTCTAAAGAAACACTAATAGACTCTAAACACACACTTATATCATGGTCTAAAACGAATAAAAACCATGATATATCACTTATACAATGCTCCGTTGAACAAAACATTCTTTATGTGGATGATCTTCCAATTTTTGTCATCCCAAAACCGATAACCAAACTCTGTGTCACCATAACCAATGAAGCAATACTTCTTCAATTTTTGCATCAAGATTACTTCTTGTAGCATCATTAACATGAACATAAGCTACGCAACCAAATACTTTAAGATAAGAAATTTTTACTTTCTTTCCACTCCACACTTATTCAGGGATCTTGAATCCCAACCGAACAGACGGTTCTCTGTTTATTAAGAAGGTTGCGGTATTGATTGCATCCACCCTAAATGACTTAGACAATCCACTTTGCAGTCTCATGCTCCTTGCACGCTCATTCAAGGTTCTGTTCATCCTTTCTGTTGAGGCGTTCTAGGAATAGTCTTCACCATTCTGTTGAGGCGTTCTAGGAATAGTCTTCACCATATTGATCCCATTATCAGCGCAATATCTTTTTTAAACTCCTCGTTGATGTACTCTCCGCCATTATCAGACCTTAGACACTTCAACTTAAGATTCGTCTCAATCTCAACCATGGCTTTCCATCTTTTAAAAACGAGAACACTTTATACTTGTTCTTCATGAAGTAAATCCACACTATCCTTATGGAGTCATCAATAAATTCACATAGTAATATGAAACTCCTAGGGATATGATAGAAACGGGTCCTCACACATCAATGTGTACCAGCTCCAAATTCTCCAATTTGGGCTCTCTTCCTTATTTAGAGAAACTGGCTCATTTCTGCTTTACAAGGATGCAACTTTCACACATCTGATGATCCACTGTGTTCATATCTTGAAGTACGCCATTTGCTGCAATAAGTTTCAACTTAGTCTGTTTGGCATTCTCGACAACCGCAATTGTATCTTCATGAATCATCGTCATATAAAGAGGGCCTCTTTTATAACCTCTAGCAACCACCATAGATCCTTTCTTTACATTCCATGTTCCAGCACCAAAATTGACATTGTGCCCCCTATCATCAAGTTGACCTATTGAGGTAAGATTTCTCATCAACATTGGCACATGCCTAACCTTTGCAACCTCCCATACACGACCATCTGACATCTTCAAGTTGATATCTCCAATATCAACTATATTCAAAGGTAAACCATTAGCTAGATATACCTTCCCATAATTTATAGCAACATAGTTTTCCATTATGTTATGGTATGGTGTCGTGTGAAACAATGCTCCTGAGTCCAGAACCCACGACTAGATCGGGCTATCAACATACGACATAGATGCTTTGATGGTGTTTACAGCTGCATCATGAGATTTACTTTTTCTTGGAGAATTAGCATATACTACCAATGAATCACCAATTTCATGTGTGAATGCATTGACTCCGACTCCCTTGTTGCCTTCCTTCTTCGATGTTTTCCAGAAATTTCTTTTTATGTGAGCCATCTTTCCATATTTCCAACATTCAGCAGGCTGCTTGAATTTGGTCTGACTTCTTCTATTTCTTGACTTTGCTTTGCTATTATTCCGGTTGTTTCTGTCTCGACTTCTGCCTCTATTTTCCACGTTAAAAACAGAATTCATTGAAGCTTCATCCGAGTCTATCATACGAAATTATTCAAAAAGGATACGATCTCGAACATCATTAAACTTAAGTTAATGATTACCGACATAATTACTAACAATAGTCCTCATTGGCTCTCAACTATTTGGCACAGATGCCAACAAAATCAATGTTCGTACTTCATCTTCAAACTCGATTTCAACATATGATAATTGGTTGACAATCGTACTGAATTCATTCATGTGTCCTGCAACGTGGCCACCTTTATCCATCTTTAAATGAAACAATTTCTTCATAAGAAATACCTTGTTATTTGCTGAAAGTTTTTCATACATATCCGAGAGAACTTTCATGAGCCCTTCTACGGTTTTCTCCTTCGCAATGTTCTTCGATAATGGTAATCTAATAACACTCATAACTTGTCTGTCAAGGAGATCCCACTCAGCCTGATCCATCTTCCCATGCTTCTTTCTCAGCGGTTGGTGAAGCTTTCTTCTCTACAAAAAATCTCCAATTTGAATTCTCAAAATACTATAATATGTACCGTCAAATTTTTCGATACCGTGTGCCGAACTATCTTCGCCTTCCATCGTTTCTGATTACTTTTTTTGCGAACCACTGTGTATTAAACACCTCCGTCGACAAACCGATATCACCTAAAAAAATTCACTATTCACGAATACACTATTCAAGTTAATAGTAACCTCGCAAAAAAAACTTGACCGAGATTCCCTTAACCTTGGGCTCTGATACTAGTTCTTAGGAAAAAATCTCAAATTTGGCCGAAAATCAGATATATGTGACCGAAAAACATAAATGATTTGTTAACAGAGTTCGGTCAAACTTTGCCTACGTCTCCAGACCTGCTACAAACTTTTATATTAATAACCGATAAATTATAATACTCTCAACTTATAACCAAAACCCGATTACACTCAAAAAATTTATCTTAAATTTTCTTACAAATTCTTTTTTCTTTCTTTCTTTCTTTCTTCTTTCTTTCTCTCTTTTTTTGTTTTTGTTTTGGGATTTTGGGATGATTTATGATGAAGAGTTCATCTTCTTTTTGTATCAAGATGACGAAGTTATGAAGAGTTCACAATTTTCATTAACTTATATATGACTTCGAACGGAAATGCTACAGAGCGGAACAAAAACACGTAAGAGGGATAAAATAACAAATTATACATACAATATAATTTCCATAAATTAATATTTCGATAAATTAATTTTAAATTTAGTTTTTTGATCAAATAATTTCTCGATAAATTAATATTTTATTAATTTTAAAATTATTATAATTTCAGGATTATTAATTTATATAAGTTTTACTGTATACAAATATGTTATTTGTTACTGTTCAATCGGATGATTACGGCTAAACCATGGGCGTTTGTTGATTTTAAAATCCATGTGCCAACCATATTTTACTGATTGTGAAAGGTCCATTTTTCCAGTGTTTCGATTCTTTTGGTACCCAATGATTAACGTAAAAAACAATCAGATCAACCTGTTTTCTACTACATTTACAAACAGAAAATAATCATAACCATGGAAGTAAATATTTTCAGTAATCGGAAAAAGCTTTTCCGTGTGATTAAAGGTTTTTTTTTTCATTTGGCTTTACATGACTGGAAATTTGGAGAACAATGTTATTAAATTATGTATATATTCTCTTCGTTTTTTAAAAAAAAATGATTGACGTTCTCACATATCAATGTAATAATTAACATAGAATGACTTTTTCTATCCTTATACTATTAAAATAATATTCTGTCAAAACTCAAACATCTAGGTAAATATTTATAGTCTTTGATGAGAATACAAATTTTCAGACAACTGAACAATAATAAAAAGGTTATAACTGGTATTACACTATCTTTAATCATGTTTTCTACTACATTTACAAACAGAAAATAATCATAACCATGGAAGTAAATATTTTCAGTAATCGGAAAAAGCTTTTCCGTGTGATTAAAGGTTTTTTTTTTTCATTTGGCTTTACAAGATTGGAAATTTGGAGAACAATCTTATTAAATTATGTATATATTCTCTTCGTTTTTTTTTTGAAAATGATTGACGTTCTCACATATCAATGTAATAATTAACATAGAATGACTTTTTCTATCCTTATACTATTAAAATAATATTCTGTCAAAACTCAAACATCTAGGTAAATATTTATAGTCTTTGATGAGAATACAAATTTTCAAACAACTGAACAATAATAAAAAGGTTATAACTGGTATTACACTATCTTTAATCATGTTTTCTACTACATTTACAAACAGAAAATAATCATAACCATGGAAGTAAATATTTTCAGTAATCGGAAAAAGCTTTTCCGTGTGATTAAAGGTTTTTTTTTTCATTTGGCTTTACAAGATTGGAAATTTGGAGAACAATCTTATTAAATTATGTATATATTCTCTTCGTTTTTTTTTGAAAATGATTGACGTTCTCACATATCAATGTAATAATTAACATAGAATGACTTTTTCTATCCTTATACTATTAAAATAATATTCTGTCAAAACTCAAACATCTAGGTAAATATTTATATTCTTTGATGAGAATACAAATTTTCAGACAACTGAACAATAATAAAAAGGTTATAACTGGTATTACACTATCTTTCATAAATTGTGTGAAATTTGTATAACATTAAATATTTCAGGACAAGGGTTATAAATAGTTTTCAACTCGTGGAAGCTTCCAGGAGAAGCTCCCAGGCACGCTCCCCGAGGCCCTCCTCCGCCGTCCGTTTCGCATCGTCCCGGTTTCCCCAGTCGCTGGTGCTTCTCGCCGGGACTGGGGAGTAGTTTCTTTTCGGTTTGTTTTTTCCGGCAGCCATCTCCTCTGTTCTCTTCTCTTCCGCAGGCTTCGTTTCGTCGCCGTCGTTCACCCGAAGCTTCGTCTTCCGAGATACAGTCAGTTGGACGGGTTTCTCACGGCGGTTTGGTTTTGGGCTGCGGTCCTTCAGCCTTTCGATCTTCCCGGCCGACGCTAGTTCCGGCGTTCAGCTTATCCGTTTGGTTTCAGGTCACGGCTTGAAGCTCGGTTTAGGAGATGGTTTTGTTTAGGCTTGTTTGGTTTGGTATTGACTAGTTGTTGGGTAGCTAGGTTTGAGTCTCGACGGTATGTTCTGGGAGTTTGGGTTTTGCAGACATTCGCGCTTGGTTGGGCCCAAGCTAGTTTCCGGTTTTCTTTATCTCGGGAATCTTGTTAGCATGTTTAATCCTTCCACCGTTTTTAGATTAGTTGATTAAATAGATTTCTCTCTTGATTTGTCAGTCACTGCTAGCCTCGTTAGGGGTTTTTTAGTTTGTGATCTAGACTCTCTAGGTGAAATTTAGGTGGTTAGGTTTTAGATTCTCGTTCGTGCTTGCTGGATCGATTATCGGTTTCTGTGTCACGGTGTGTTGCCCTGTCTGTATCTCCCATTCTCTATGATCATCCGGATTCTCTTTCCTTTGTTAGCTTCGATTAGCATAGTATCAAATCCTTTGTTTCTTTTTGTGTTTCCGTTTTTGGGATTTGGCTCCGGAGACATCTTGTCGTCTCTGGCTTAACTTGTCGGAAAAGCTTGTCTTTTGCCGATCTTGTACTCTGTAATTATTCAATGAAATCTCTAGACATTAAAAAAAAAAAAAATTCAGGACAGAAAGAGTACACTTTAGTTGGAAAAATTCATGAATATATGTTTCCTACAATCCCCCGTTCCCTCTCCATTTTTTTTTAATTTACGTAAATTCAGTGAGATGTTTGAAGTTAAGCAACACATAATGTTTGCCATAAAAATTCTTGTTTTGAGACTAGAGTCAGAATTAGAAGTTCGTAAAAGCTTTTGAAATCTCGCTTTTAAGACATTTCTAAAAAACACTTTCTAAAAACTTATTGGAAGTTTACGCTTTTATTTTGGAAACTTGTGGTTATATATTTTTATTTTATAGAATAAAAGTCCAAAAGCTAGAGGGAATAAAGAAATATATAAGACGTTGAAACTAATAGTAAATTTGATATTTGTACATAGTAAGTTTTATCTTTTATTTACAAAGTATTTTGTTTAGATAGACTATATTAACCATTTGTGGGTATTAAAATTGATTAATTTAATTAGTTGGATAATATTATTTCTG